>CM024601.1:28909857-30109857 GCA_014182555.1 Eucalyptus erythrocorys | reverse complement strand
TTTCTGAAGATGGAGTGGGAAGATGTCAAGGACGACTTTGTGTTCCCAACAATGAAGAGCTAAAGAAGGAAATTTTGTCAGAGGCACATAAAAGTAGTTACAGTATTCACCCAGGTAGTACTAAGATGTACAAAAATTTGCGTCAGCAATTTTGGTGGAATGGTATGAAAGTAGATACGGCCAAGTACGTATCTCAATGCTTGATATGTTAACAGGTAAAAGCGGAACATCGCAAACCTGTAGGACTTTTGAGACCACTAGATATACCAGAATGGAAGTGGGAACATATAACAATGGACTTTGTACAAGGATTGCCAAGGACGTCAAGTGGTGATGATTCTATTTGGGTAATAGTGGATCGTTTAACTAAGTCCACTCATTTCTTAGCTGTTCGCACAGATTACCCAATGAATAAATATATAGAGTTATATGTAAGGCAAGTGATACGCTTACATGGTGTTCCAATAACTATTACCTCAGATCGAGATTCCAGATTTACTTCAAACTTTTGGAGGAGTCTTCAAGATGCCTTGGGAACTAAACTTCAGCTTAGTACTGCTTTTCATCCCTGCACGAGATGGACAAACGAAAGAGTAATTCAGATACTAGAGGATATGTTAAGGGCTTGTGTGATTGACTTTAAAGGAAACTAGGATGAGAGACTGCATTTGGTGGAATTTGCTTATAACAATAGTTACCAGAAAAGCATAGGCATGGCTCCCTACGAAGCGTTATACGGGAGAAGGTGTAGAACTCCTGTTTGTTGGAAGGAAGTAGGTGAAAAGAAATTGACAGGACCTGAGTTAGTACAAGTCACTATTGAAGCTGTTGAAATTATCAGGAAAAGACTTAGAACAGCTCAGAGTAGACAAAAAAACTATGCAGATAAGCATAGAAGACCTTTAGAATTTAGTGTGGGAGATCATGTATTTCTTAAAGTATCCCCAGTGAAAGGAGTATCTGGATTTGGAATAAAGGGTAAGTTGAGCCCTAGATTTGTTGGACCTTTTGAAATACTTGAAAGAATTGGAGATGTGGCTTATCGTTTGGCATTGCCTCCAAAATTGGGAAATTTGCATGATGTGTTTCATGTGTCGATGTTGAAAAAGTATCAACCGGGTCCTAGTCACATACTCGATCATGAAGCCATCGAAGTGGATGAGAAAGTAAAGTACATTGAAGAGCCTACGCAAGTATTTGATCGAAAGGAACAAATTCTCAGGACCAAGAGGATTCCATTGGTTAAGACATTATGGCGATATCATGATGTAGAGGAAGCCACTTGGGAGAGTGAAAATGAGATGAGAAAAAGATACCCTCACTTGTTTAAGGAGACATACGTTTTGTCTAATTTCGAGAACGAAATTCTCTAAGGAGGGGAGAGTTGTGGCATCCCAGAACTTTACGAAAAATCCTTGAGCCATGGATGGGCAAGGAAAATTTTTGTGACTGTAGTTAGTGGCCATTTGTCCATGATTCGTGACGAGACTCATGGCCAAGCTTGTAAGGGGTGTATTTTGAAGGGAAAAGACTTTGGGCATGTGAAGTACAAGCTAGAATTTGTACATCCATAGACTCAAGTATATGGATTATTTAATCTTTTAATTAATCTAATCAAGACTTAGTTATGTTAAGAATTAGAAATTAATTAATTAATTGGGCTTGAAAAACCTTGGGCCGATTGGAATGGGCTTATGGCAAGCCAAATGGGCCGACCACAAGCCCATAAAGCCTTGGACGGTCGAGCAAGGAGGGGGAGAATGCTGGCCGGTTTTGCATGAGTTTTACCAAGTGTCAAGAGCTTGATGATGTGTCAAAATGCATGCAAAATCATCATTACAACTAATGATGATAAATTAGGGGTATAAAAGAGGAGAGTGGCCGGTTTTAGAGGGCTAGTTCGACGGTGAGGGAGAGAGAAGGAGAGAAAGAAAGAAGAGAAAGCAGAAGGAGGAGAGGAAGAAGGGAGAACCGCCGGTTGTCGCCCGCATTGCCGTCCGTTTTTGCCTTTGATTTGCTGAAATTTAAGGCAATATTTGATCCCTTATCTACTCTTGCTTGCTGTGTTGTGAGTGTAGTGTTGTATAGTGGTTAAATTTGTGGGTTTCGAGGGAAGAAAGTGAGGTTTTGAGGTGTTTTTGTTTGAAGGAGTGTTCTGTTTCGAGTAGATCCGTGCGCGCCAGAAGCTTGTGAGGTCTTGCATGTAACTTTAGAGCTAGAATCCGACTTTGACTTCTTCATGAAACTTGTAGATCACATTTTGATCTACAACATACTGAAAATTTAGGTAAAATGGACGAGATTTGTGGGGTGAAACTTATTTTCTAAGAAGACGGTCGAATCTGGAGTTGCATGTGGAGTTTTGATGATTTTAGCTGCTGTACTCGACTTTTTACTGGGAATCTTCCTTCGATTTCTTCATAAGAATTGTAGAGAACATCAAGAGGATTAACATACTCAAATTTGAGACAAAACTAACAAGTATAAATTAGTGAAATGTAATTTCTCTTGAAGATGTGGAATCTGGATGAATCGTGTGAACATCAGCGAATTCGGGGGACCATAAGGCAACTTTCTTTTGGATGTTTCACCTTGCTTTCTTAATGAAAGTTGAGGAGAACACTCTAAGCTAGAACATATCCAAAATCCACAGAAAAGAAGGAGAGTAAGCAGGTCATATGGAGATTTTTCGGTAATAGGATGGTGTGGAAGTTATGGTACAGTGAACAGAGGGTTTTCTCAACTATAATAAATTATATAGGACGAATTTGACCTAGATGTCTTCATGAAAAATGTACCTTAAAGTCTTGTCTATCATGTGATAAAATTTTATAATTTTTGAAGGTCGTTTGTGTATTTAATTTTGAAAAATGGCGAATTTAAGATTAAGCGTTGATCTGGATATAACGGTGCCATAAACAGAAGCTTTCGACCACTGTAATTAATTATCTATAACGAATTTGATCTTGATGTCTGCATGAAAAATCTACTTTAGAATCTTGGCTATCACGTGGTAAAATTTCATAATTTTTGAAGATTGTTTGGATATTTAATTTGAAGAGATTATAAAGCTGTGCAAACTGTGTGTCCGAAATGTGTTAGCTGTGTTATTTAAGTTATATCTTTTTGTGTGGAGATTTTTTGGACATGAGTTCCGTATGAAAGTTGTACCTTTATGTCTTGACTGTTTTTTGGTAAAATTTCATGATTGTTAGAGGTCATTTGGATATTTAATTGTGGAAAATTCTGAAACCGTGTAAGCCGCTATACTCGAGATTGGTTTGCTGTGGAGTTGAATTTGTATCTCTACATGTGATGAATTTTAGAACTTGTATTCTGCATGAAAAATGTGTTGTTATGTCTTGACTATCACGTGTGCAAATCCCATAATTTTTTAAAGTCATTTAGGCATTCAATTTAGACATTTTCATAAGTCAAGCATGCTGGAATTTGTAAAATTTCAAAGAATAAGATATGTGAGCTATTCTTGATTGCATGAATTAAATGATTGGTAATTGACATATCATGTGGATATTAGAAGTGTACATCATGTCATATGCCATATGAAATTGGACCATGCATGTAAATATAACTCATGATAAATGAGAAGGCCATCGGATGGTGTGAGCCAACGATGCCCCGGGAGTGTCGGGATGCCCGGCCAGGGAGTATAAATGCCGGATGCCCAGTGGCCCTAGGGGCGTAATTCTGGATGGCCTCGGAGTAGAGATGCCCGGAGCATTGGGGGTGCCGGAAGCCCGGATGGTGTGGCCGGGAGATTCCTCGTGATGCCAATTGGGGTGCGAGATGCTTGGCCAAGGAGTGTAAATGCCGGAAGCACGGATGTTGTGTGCCGTGAATTCCTCGTGATGCCGGTTGGGGTGCGAGATGCCCGGAATGTGGGGGTGCCGGACGCCTAGATGGTGTGTGACAGGGGTATATTAAAGGCCAATTAAAAATTGTGAAAATTGGAAATGAGTTATGCATATGGTGATATGTATGCATGGGCTTTGAAAGATACATATGCATATGGTGACATGTATGCATGGGCATTGAAAGATACATATGCATATGGTGACATGTATGCATGGGCATTGAAAGATACATATGCATATGGTATTATGTATACATGGGCATTGAATGATATATATGCATATGGTGATATGTATGCATGGGCATTGAAAGATATGAATGCACGGTATATGCATGAACATTGGATAATAAGTGCATGGATGATTGAATACCTATGGCTTAATGTTGGCATATGCATGGATATGTAATGATGCACTCATATATGGTGCAATTACATAAAAATGGCTACAAGGTAAGTGGTGCATTGTATACATTTGATGATATGTGCTACATTGTGATGTCTTGATTGGCTTGTATGATGCTTGAGTAGCCATAGGGAATCAATTATCTGCTGAGTAGTTGTACTCACCCCTTTTGGGGACTAACATTTCAGCTTAGAGAGATGCCGCTCTTACCTGTCACGCGGGGCACCTATTATGGCATACCGACCGATGTAGAGGTCGAAGTGATGGAGATTGACTATGCTTTTATCCCTGGTTTGACTTTCATCCGAGTTCGTGCGATCGTGTCCTATGAGGTAGGCCTAACTGATGGTCCGGTTATTCAGGAGTTCATCTCCGTCCATGTACGTTGGGATGGGATGATGCGAGGGATGTTACCACCTCCACCACCTGATGCGCCAGGATGGGTGTAGCTGCCTGCGTGAGGAGCTAGGAGCTGATTTTTTTGACATGACCGATACCAATGGAGGGATGGATTGTGCTTTTGTGAATCAGTAAGGAGGGTAAAGGTGTTTCTTTTTGGAGTTCAAGCCACGCTAGTCATGTGTTGGCTTATCTTTCGCTTGTACCTACCCTAAGTAAATCCATCCTGTGAATATGTAAATAAAATGGTTCGGTTTTTATCCTATGATGTTTAGTTGGTGTGCATTGCCTCATGTTTGTTTGAAGGGAGAATTGGAAAGATTTGATTTCGCTTCCGCAAATTAAACTATGCTGGGACCGTTAAAAAAAAAAAAGCCCAAGTAATAATGGCTTAGTTACAAGGAGATGGATGACTGTGGTGACCCCAGTTGGTTCAGGGGTGCTACAGCCAGTGTTGGTATCAGAGCAATGGTTATAGATTAGAGTGATAAGGAGCCTCATTTGGAAATTGAGGAACATGATGACAATGCACACCATAGGATGCTAACTGGGGTAGTTGTCTAACTTTGAACAACGGGTGATGGGTATTCACTCGTAGATCCCTAGTAGATTACTATGAGTTATTTTTAGGTTGTCAGTAACATGTAAATGTTACTTATATAGTTGTAGTAATTTTAAATGGAGACAGTGAGTCTCGATTATTCCCGAGGCAAATGCTTGAAACCGGGGAAAAGCATGGTACGAGCTAGAGGTGCTCAACCATCGAGGGCTGAAGCCTCTGCTGCAAGGGTTGAACCCCGGATGGAAGATATCCTGCAGGCATTGGCCAATATAGGAAATCTGATGGAAAGACAAGCGCAGCAACAACCTGGAGCAGAACGCCGTACTCAGGGATTGGTGGAGGAATTTTTGAAGTTAAAGCCACCTAAGTTCAGTGGAATGGGAAGTCTTGAGGAGGCAGAACATTGGATTGATGGAATGGAACAAATTTTCAGGTTGTTGGACTGCAATGATGCTGAGAAAATAACTTTGGCAGAATACCAGTTGGAGGGAAATGCAAAATTTTGGTGGAGAGCATCCAAGGATACAATCTTTCCACTAGGTATTGCTGTGAATTGGGATGAATTTGTTAGGGTTTTCAATAGGAAGCATTGTGGCATCCCAAAATTTTCATGAAAATCCTTGTGCTATGAAAAGGCAAGGGAAGACTTTTGATGGCTGTGGACGATCAGTGGAAGCACTGATAGACTTTGCTCAGTGGATTAATAAGTTACAATTGAGCCAAAGGCCGAGCAATTGATGAACTATAGATTGTATGCTCACCTATGACCACAATGTGTGCTAGAGAATGAATTGATAAATTGTGAGACTATGAGGATTAACGAGTTATAAATGGACTATCCTTGATTGACACTGTGGTTAGGTTATGTGGCCAAATTAGTATACATAATTAACAATGTATAAACTAGGTTAGCATTTAGAAATTAGGCCTTAGGAATTTGGACCAACCGGCATGGGCCTAGGGGGATTGTTTTGGGCCGAATGGGATTGGACTTAAGAGGATGGACTTGGGCCAAGCCAAGCCCATGAGGACTTCGGCCAAGCAGCCCATGGAGAGTGGCCGGCCAAGGCTTCTTGCGCAAGCCAAGGGTGGCCGAGAGAGAGAGAGAGAGAGAGAGAGAGAGAGTCCATGTGGCCGTGAGGTGTCAATCTGTGGGTGTCCAAATGTCTTTAGGCCATGACAAGTGTAAACAACATGCAAGACTAATGATTATTAGCTAATTAAGAATATAAAAGGAGATGGCCGGTTTATGTTAGGATTTTCGACCGGCTGAGAGTGTGAGAGAGAGAGAGAAACGCAAAGAGAAAGGAAGAAGAAAGAGGAGCCGAGAGCTGTGCCGTGGGTGTCGCCGTTTTCTTCACACGATTCAGCTCAATCTTAAGGCAAGATTGATCTCTTAACTGCTCGCGCATGCTGTGGTCTTGTTGTTGAGATGTTTGTTGGTCGAAATTGTGGGATTATTGGGTAGAATTGAGGTTCTGAAACTGTTCTTGCTGTGGATGTGATTCTGCTTGAGTGAACATGCATGTACCCGAAACATGTGTGAGCTTGTAGATGATCCTAGGGACTGAATCTTACTTCAAGTTCTAAATGAAAGTTGTAGAGAATGTCTGGAATTACAACATATCCAAATTTGAAGTAAATTGAATAAGGTTTGAGGGATGAAATCGATTTTCTAAGAAACCGGGTGAAAATCGGCTTGCATGTCGACCTTTGATGCTTGTTGGTTGCTGAACATGACTTTCTGTTGGATATTTATCTTTGACTTCTTCATATGAAATGTTGAGAACATCCTAATGAACAACATACTAAAATTTGAGACAAATATAACCGGTATAACCTAGGGAAATGCTTGATTTCTTACGGACATGAATTCTGGATTGTTTCTATGGAACGTCAGCAGATTGTAGGGGTCATAAGGTGACATTTTCTTGAGAATCTTGCTTCAACCTCTAAAGGAAACTTGAAGAAAACATGCTAAAATAGAACATATCCAAAAATCAGGGGAAAAGAAGGAGGTTAAGTTGCTCAATTGATGAGATTTCGTTGATGGTTGATTCTGTACGGTTCGGTGATTGAGATAGAAGCTTGTGATTTCTATAGTAAATTATGTGGAACGAATTTGATGATTATGTATTCATAAGAAATGTTCTTTAGAATCTTGGCTATAACATAGTGAAATTTCATAATTTTTGAGTGACGTTTGAGTATTGAATTAAATGAAATTCGAGAACTGTGTAAACTGGGAAGTCCTAAATTCTAATCTGTCTTGCCGAGCTTATATCTTTTTATGTGAGAACTTTTTGAACATGGTTTCTTAATGAAAGTTTTACTTTTATGTCTTAATATTGATGTGGTAAAATTTTATGATTTTTAGTGGCCAATTGGATGGTCAATTTAGTTTTCTTCTGTGATCGCGCAAGCTGTGTTACTTGGAATTTGCTGTGTTGTAATGGCTGAATAATATCTTTTTGTATGATGACATCCAGAACATACTTTCTTCATATAACATGTGCCATTTTGCCTTGACTGTCATGTGTGTGAGTTTTATAATTTTTGGAAATCATTTGGTATTTAATTGAAATGTTTTCTTAAAACTGTGTGTGCTGAATTTTATGCACTTATAAGGAAGGAATGGAAATTGGTTGATTGAAGTTGTTTCATGTGAATTCCATGCCATATGAATGAAAATGTTGGCATTACATGTTGCTATGAGTGATGAGTATCATGTTGTGTGCCATGAACCATGCATGTGAGAAGGCCATCGGATGGTGTGAGCCGATGATGCCCCGGGAGTTATCGGGATGCCCGGCCAGGGAGTGAAAATGCCGGATGCCCAGTAGCCCTGTGTGCGTAAATCTGGATGGCCTCGGAGTTGAGATGCTCGGAGCGGAGGGGATGTCGAAAGCACGGATGGTGTGTGCCGTGAATTCCTTGTGATGCCAGTTGGGGTGCGAGATGCCCGGCCAGGGAGTGTAAATGCGGGAAGCACGAATGGTGTGTGCTGTGAATTCCTCGTGATGCCAGTTGGGGTGCAAGATGGTCGGAATGTGGGGGGACCGAAGCTCGGATGGTGTGTGCCGGGAATGCATTAAAAGCTCACTAATATTGTAGAAATTGAAAATGTGATGTGCGTCTGGTGAAAATTTGGTATGCATGGACATTGAATGGTATATGTGCACATGGTGAAATGTATGCATGGCATTGGATAATATATGTATGTGCATATGATGAGATGTATGCCTGAGTGCTGAAGATTTATATACATGATATGAGCATGAGCACTGGATAAAGAGTGCATGAATGATTGAGTGTCTATGGCTGAATGGTTGGCATATGCATGACTTTACCTGTTGATGCTGTTTGATGTTACTGTTATGTGATGATGTGACTTGTTTGACTGTCTTGTGTGTTGTATGAGTAGCCATAGAGATTATGTCTTTGCTGAGTTGATATACTCACCCCTTTTTTGGGGAAATACTTTCATACTAGTTATGCCGCTCGTTCCAGTCTCTCCGGGTACCTTCTACGGGATCCCTTCGGATGTGGAGGTGGGGATAACCCAGATAGACAGCCCGATCGTCTCTAGACTGATATTTTTCTGTGGACGAGTGATTGTACGATTTGAGGTAGGGCTTGAGGATGGCCCTGTATTTCAGGAGTTCATCTCTATCTTTGTGCAGCGAGACGGAGTCATGAGAGGTATGCTGCCACCACCACTGTCTGGCGGACCAGGGAGGAGGAGGTAGGGCCCGAAAGAGGAGCTGGGAGGGCTGAGGACTGATATTTTTTGACAAACCAGGACCGAGAGATGGATTGAGCCAGTTTTTGAGGGTTTTTTTGAGGGGTAGATGTGTTTACTTTTTTTTGAGTTTAAGCCATGTCAGTATGAGTTGGTTTTCTGTTAACATGTACCTACCTTGATAAAATCCATCTTATAGTTATATAAATAAAGGAGGTCCGGTTTAATTATTCTATGATTTCTTTTAGTGTGTGCATTGCCCATCTTGAATTTTTATGAAAGGAGAATTGAAGGGAGATGTTTTCGCTTCCGCAAAAGTCGAGTGCGCTGGGACCATTCGTTTGTTTAAAAAAAAAAAAACTAAGGGGGTTTATAGCTCAAAGTTGAATTCAAAGGATTTAAAGGATGACTGTAGCGACCTCAAGGGGGTTATAGGGGTGTTACAAGCATTTTCTGATTGTGCCAAAGATAGGAAGATCACTGAATTTGTTCAGTTAGAACAAAAGGAGCTGACTGTAGATCAGTATGAGGCTAAATTTTCTGAACTATCTAGATATGCTCCTAGATTGATTGAGGATCAAGAGGAGAAAGCTAAGAGATTTCTGAAAGGGTTGAGAAACAATATTAGAAAACAACTGGTGCCATTGAACATAAGAGATTATACTGAGGTCTATGAGAAGGCACAATTGGTAGAGCAGGAATTGGAAAAGGAACAGTCGGAAAGTAAGAAACAATGGTCGTTTGGTGATGTGAGAAGAGGTAAGAGACCCTATACAGTTGAAGGGCAGACCTGGCAGTCTAAACAGAAGGGTAAATTTGGTAAAAGTAGGGATAGCTTGAATTTAGAGAGAGCACCTAATAGAAATGGAGAATGTCCAAGGTGTAATGGACGACATGGCCCAAGACCCTGCATGTAGCACCCCTAAACTAACTGAGGCTGCCACAGTTACCTATCTCTATTTCGAAGTTTAAGTTAAGCCATAAATTCTTAGGCATATTTTTTTTATATATATATATAACGGTCCCAGTGCAAAATCGTACAGTGGAAGTAAAATTAACATCTTCATTCCTTTCCCCAACAATCATAATACAATGCACACCGACTATTTCATCAGAATAGAAAGTCAAGGCCTGAATACTCTACATGGACATCTTTAATCGGCACATCAAAATGCCAAGGTCTTCTACACTTGGCTATACTTCAAAAGATGACCGACATCTTTTCCCACAGTCGTATACTTAAGGTCCACCGTCCAGTGTTAGCGTCCAAAAGTTCCCTTCTTTGCTATCCTCCTCCTTGCGGTCATATCTAACCACTTCATCCATCTACTAATCTGAAATGTTAATCCCCAGAAGGGGTGAGTACAACCACTCAGCAGATAAATGATCCCTTTAGCTACTCACGCATCATACAAGACAATCAAGATATCATGGTATAACACATATCATTCATGTGCATAAACACTACTTACCTTGCAACCATTCATAAGTCATCATACCTTATGTGTATGCACCATCATACTCTTATCATCAAACATCCATATACATACCATGCATACATATCATAGGTGCATATACATCCATACACTCACCATCAAACATCCACGCATATATCATGCATACATATCATACGTGCATATACATCCATGCACTCACCATCAAACATCCATGCATATATATCATGCATACATATCATAGGTGCATATACATCCATGCACATATCATCAAATACCTATGCATATGCCAATACCATGCCATAGGTGCATATCCATCCTTGCACTTTTCATCAAGTACCCATGCATATACCATGCATACATATCATCACACTATGCATGACTCAGTTTCAATTTCTCAATTTTTATTCTTTTAATTGGCATTTATTACTCGCATCCAATCCTGGTGTTGCGAGAAAAACAAACACCCCCGGGCATATATTCAAAATACAACCGGGCTTCCGGCACCCCCAATGCTCCGGGCATCTCGGCACCTCGAGGACATCCAGAATTACGTCACCAGGCCACTGGGCATCCGGCATTTACACTCCCTGGCCGGGCATCTCACACCCCAACTAGCATCACGAGGAATCCCCCGGCACACACCATCCGGGCTTCCGGAATTATGTACCGACATACCACCAGGCATCTCCCCCTAGAATTACGTACCGTATACCACCGGGCATCTCGAAACTCCCGAGGACATCCAGAATTACGCCACTAGGCCACTGGGCATCGTCGGCTCACACCTCCGACGGCATTCTCATTCATCATGAGTTATATTTACATGCATGGTCCAATTTCATATGGCATATGACATGATGTACACTTTTAATATCTACATGATATGCCAAATACCATCATTCTTGCAACATGATAAAACATTTGAGACAATACCAATCATTTAATTCATACAAATCTAAAATAGCTGGCACATCTTCTTCTTTGAAATTTTTACAAATTCCAACATGCATAATTTATTAAAATGCCTAAATTGAATGCCTCAATGGCTTTCAAAAATTATGGGATTTGCACACGTGATAGTATGTCTCGACTATCACATTTTTCATGAAGAATGCAAGTTCTGAAAATCATCACATAAAAAGATATAAATTCAACACCACAGCAAACCAATTTCGAGTTCAACAGCTTACACGGTTTCAGCATTTTCCTCAATTAAATATCCAAATGACCTCTAAAAATCATGGAATTTCACCACAAAACAGAAAAGACATAAAGGTACAACTTTCATTTAGATATCAAGGTGAAATACCCAAAGAAAAATCATCTTATGGTCCCCCGAAGTCGCTGGCGTCAAGCACTGTTCATCCAGTTTTCACATCTTCAAGAAAAATGACATTTCACTAGGCTATTGATGTTAGTTTGGTCTCAAATTTGAGTATGTTGTTCTTCTTGATGTTCTCTACAATTTTTAGAAATCGAAGCAAGATTCCCAGTAGAAAGTCGAATACAGCAGCCAAATTCATAAAAACTCCACATGCATCACCAGATCTGAACGTCTTTTTAGAAAATAAGTTTCACCCCTCAAATCTTGTCCATTCTACATAAATTTTTAGTATGTTGTAGTTCAAGATGTGATCTACAAGTCTTATGAAGATGTCGAAGTCAGATTCTGGCTCTAAAGTTACATGCAAGACCTCACAAGCTACTGGCGCGCATGGATCTACTCGAGACAGTGCACGACTTCAAACAAAAACACTTCAAAGCCTTACTTTCTACCCTCAAAACCCATGAATTTCACCACTATACAACACTACACTCACAACACAGCAAGGCTTTGTGGGCTTGTGGTCGGCCCATTTGGCTTGCCATAAGCCCACTCCAATTGGCCCAAAGATTTTCAAGCCCAATTAATTAATTAATTTCTAATTCTTAAAATAACTAAGTCTTAATTAGGTTAATTAAAAGATTAAATAATCCATACACTTGAGTCTATGGATGTACAAATTCTAGCTTTGTACTTCACATGGCCAAAGTCTTTTTCCTTCAAAATACGTTCTTTACAACCTCGGCCATGAGTCTCGTCACGAATCATGGACAAATGGCCACTAATTACAGTCACAGAAAATTTTCCTTGCCTATCAATGTCTCAAGGATTTTTCGTAAAATTCTGGGATGCCACAACTCTCCCCTCCTTAGAGAATTTCGTCCTCGAAATTAGACAAAACTTATGTCTCCTTAAACAAGTGAGGGTATCTTTTCCTCATCTCATTTTCACTCTCCCAAGTGGCTTCCTCTACATCATGATATCACCATAATATCTTAACCAATGGAATCCTTTTGGTCCTGAGAATTTGTTCCTTTCGATCCAATACTTGCACAGGCTCTTCAATGTACCTTACTTTCTCATCCACTTTGATGGCTTCATGATCGAGTATGTGACTAGGATCCGGTTGGTACTTTTTTAACATCGACACATGAAACACATTATGCGAATTTCCCAGTTTTGGAGGCAATGCCAAACGATAAGCCACATCTCCAATTCTTTCGAGTATTTCAAAAGGTCCAACAAATCTAGGGCTCAACTTACCCTTTATTCCAAATCGAGATATTCCTTTCACTAGGGATATTTTAATAAACACATGATCTCCCACATTAAATTCTAAAGGTCTTCTATGCTTATCTGCATAGTCTTTTTGTCTACTCTGAGCTGTTCTAAGTCTTTTCCTGATAATTTCAACAACTTCAGTAGTAACTTGTACTAACTCAGGTCCTGTCAATTTCTTTTCGCCTACTTCGTTCCAACAAACAGGAGTTCTACCCCTCCTCCCATATAACGCTTCGTAGGGAGCCATGCCTATACTTTTCTGGAAACTATTGTTATAGGCGAATTCTACTAGATGCAATTTCTCATCCCAACTTCCTCTAAAGTCAAGGATGCAAGCTCTTAACATATCTCAATTTATCTTAATACGAAAAACAATTTTAAAATAACAACCACATCTGAAATTCCTTTTCGAATGCTTGAAAATCTTCCTTCATAATATCAAACAATACAAACTGAGGTTTTCAAAAGCATTCAACATCAACAGCAGGCTTTGAAATCATATGCCCTTTTTCATGTCAAAACGTTTTCAAATCACCAATGTGGAGAATCCTTTTAATGCAAAATAGGGATTTCAAAGACACAACAATATAATAGTCTTTGAAAATGGTAAATCTCTTATCGTTGAAACTAATTCATAAAATCAACATATGATACCAAATCCATAAAATCCATTTTCACGTTTAAATTCCGGATGTTTTTCGAAATCCACATGTAAAGCCTTGAGTCGCACTTGCATCATGGCTCAAAATAATTTATCAAAACCATAATAAGTAAATTTAAATCGATGCGTTGGCAAATTCAAATCTCAATCCCAACTCCAATGGGTTGAAATATTTTCTATAAAAAGTTCAGAAATCTTTAAAATAGAAAACATTTCTTAAAACATTTGGACATGATGTCACGGTACTCATAAATTTGATGAAATTCAAGAGATTTTTCTAAAATATTTCACAATCAAAATCTACTTTTTGATTGAAGTTCAAAACTTGGAATGTGCAAGTGATGATTTTCACCAAAACCATAAGTATTTCTTGAAGTATTGGAAACTATAGTTCGGCGGGTTGATAATATCGGTCCCGACGTAAAGATTTTGGAAACTAAAACTTTGAAATACCAAAACCGTAAGCCTTCCTTGAAATACCGAAATCGATGTATCGGCGACTCATCAAACTCGGTCCCGACCTTAAGATTTTCAAAGTAGTTTGCATGTGAAATCTTAGAGCTTTAAAAACATCCAAACTCAAGTATTTCAAATCTAACTGCACTGCAATATGGATTTAAGCCTAAAATATAGTATCATTCATTCGGTTCAAATGTCCATAGTTCACCAAGACTTATTCAATTCAAAGATCAATAATCCACCAAGATAAGAATTCGTCTAGTTTCCATCAAGAATATCTCATGTCTCATCCTAAAGGATCATCACTTAGACTAATTGTAACACCCCAAAACCCTTGAGGTGATTACAGTTATGCTAACCATCACTTTCAATACTAAGAGAGCCGTATCTTTTAAGCTCTCAAATTTTTTTTTTTTTCAACTCATGTATTCTACAGTCCCTGCGCATCACATATAGCAGAAGCAAATAATGAAGACTCTCCCTTACAACATATGAGGGGCAATGCACACATACTAAACACAATCGTATACCAAGAAACCGGCTCTGATATTATTTACTATTGGATGGACAGTACCTTTATCTTTTAGGGGTAGAGAGTACAACAAGATATACATCAAAAGGAGCTCTAACCACTACCCTTTATCAAGATAAACCAAAATAGCCTATACACACGGCTAACCCAAAAACCATCCATTCCGTCGCCCTCCGGCCGGCTCAAAAATCCCACCAACCTCCCCAGCTACATATCGTGCCTACCGCCAGCCGGGAAGGCTAGGTGGCGGGGGTAGCATGCTGCCTATCTCCCCATCCTCACAGGGAAAGATGGAGACGTACTCCTAGAAGACCAGGCCGCTACTCAGGCCCACCTCGAACCGCACCAGGACAGAGACTCGGAAGTATGTGCATCCGGGGATCGCCGGACTGGGAAACTGTACCACCTGCACCTCGAGGTCAGACGGAATCCCATAGAATCTACCCGGTGCAAGTGGAAGTACCGACATCGTCTAAGCTGAAAATGTTAGTCCCCAAAGGGGTGAGTACAACCACTCAGCATAAAAGCAATCCTTAAAACTACCCATACAGCACAATTAAGCATAGCACAACAATACATGGCAATTTAATTACATCAAAAACATTGTATGGTCACAATAAACGAACAAATCAGCCACGTGCTCTAACCTCTTTCGAATACTCTTATCAAACATGTTCACTCATAAACCAATATAAATTATAATCACATAGCTCAAAGACAAATAGCTCCATCCAAACAGCCATAGTATGTACACATACTTGTGTACCTAGTCACATATACAGTCTTTGCATATTGGCATCAATTAGGAACATGAGCACTTCACAAAATACCAACAAGCACAAATGCACATGATTCACATTCCGAGCACCAACCAACATGATCAACCCACTCATGCCCATGTAATTCAATAATATCACATGCTCTTTTCTTATATGAACAGTGCCCATGCTCACCCACATATCAAATGATTGCAAATTTTAAATGCAAATCCCGGTAAGAACCAACCGGCTTCCGGCTCCCCACATCCCGGGCATCTCACACCCAACCCGGGCGTCGTGAGGAATCCACGGCACACACCATCCGGGCTTCCGCATTTACACTCCCCGGCCGGGCATCTCGCACCCCAACCGGCATCACGAGGCATCCACGGCACACACACTCCGTGCTTCCGGCACCCCCAACGCTCCGGCATCTCAACTCCAAGGCCATCCGATTTATGCACACGTGGCTACCGGGCATCCGGCATTTTCACTCCCGGCCGGGCATCTCGATACTCCCGAGGCATAATCAATGCATGTCATGCAACAATCTCTTTTCATGCATGATTCACAAGCATGACCATGGTGCATACAAGCACAACAGCAAATGTATTCACTTATTCACAATCACATGACATGAATCTTCATTTAACATGCTCAGCCCATTGTTCCATCACTAAAGCAGCATGCATATCATGAGAACCAAGTGAATTTAAGACTAAATATCCATCTCTCAATCACGTATGGCATGTATACATACACATCAAGAGGGTATCCAACCAACACAGCATGTACATCATGAACTTGACATGCATAACACACCCAAATGAATAATACAACATTCGGCTTAAGACTTCTCCAATGCATTCCCCTAAGATCAGCATATAAATCAATCAAGAATACTCTCCAGGCACCATGACATTGGCCATTCAACATGTTAATCCATGTACATGATTGAAATAAAAGGCAAAGATATCCTTTACACTAAAGAAAACAAGTTTAGGCTATGTATTTATAAAATACTCATTCTCGGCCACATTCGGCCTATGCCCAGAAAATTCCAGATTACACAGTCCACAAAATTCACGAAATTGAGGCACTGATTCATCTTCAAAAATTATCAAAAATTACCATCTTATAGCCAAGAGGTAGAGGAACATTTCACTAGAAGGAATCATCTTGAAATTCGGCCCACAGGGCATAGTATAAAAATCACCAACTTTCAGCTTATTTTCAAAAACACACAGGATACAGCATTAGTAAAACAATTCAAAATGACCCACTTCAACTCACTCTTTTTCTCTCATTTTTGAATAAGTTGTAGCCAAGTGTGTTTTATACAACTTCCCTTTAGAAATCAAAGTCAAATTCTCAAAGAAAAGTTAGGTTATAAGCTCCACAAACTACTGTCCCTAACTCGTCCGATTTCCAGAATACAGGTCTACAAAGAAAATTGAGATTCACTAGGCAAAGCTCACTGGAATTGGCTCAAATTTTACTATGAGGTGCATCAAGATGTTCTTAACAAATCATCAGAAGGAATCGAGCAAAGATTCCAACAAAAAAGGCATGAACAAGAGCAAACAATCAACAAAGGTCTCTCGGCTAACTCCAAAACCCATCCTGTATCAAGCTAGACTCTTTTCACCCCTCAATTCTCATTCAAATTCACTCAAATTCGAATATGTTGAAGTTCAAGGTGTGTAAAACAACTTCACAGAAGACATCCAACTCAGAATCCATCTCTAAACCCACAAAAACGGCCATACGAGATTCGGGTGCAACCCTGCTCTTCAGCGCCCGAATTTGACCCGGTTTGATGTTTCTCCAAAAATACCCAAATTCAACCGTACAAAACACGATTTCTTGCTAAAATATAACTCTAGACATGTATAGGAAGAATTAAGGACAGCTCTTGCCTTTATATTTGAAGAAAAACAGCAAGAATCCCCTTGGTTTGGAACTGGAATTCCTCTTGGCCGAACGCCTCTTCCTCCTTCGGTTCTTCTTTTCCTTCTTTCTCTCACTTTTTGGCCGACTCTTCTCTCTCTCTCACTCACTCAGTTGACGGCACCTTCTCTCTCTCTCTCTCACACCTCACACGGCCACTCACCAAGGCTATTCCTCTAGGCCTTCATGCGTGGAGACAAGTGGCACCAAGGAGGACACCTAGGCGCCACTCATCCGGCCATTCTCCCTTGGACGTGCGAATTTGAGGGCTTCATGGGCTGGGCTTGGTTAATTAAATTACCGGCCCATCATTTTCTTTCCATTAGCCTCACTTAATCCAATTTTAATTATAACTTAATCCCTCAAAATTTCGTGTATAGCTGTAGGTTGTAATGTGTGCACTAACTCAATCAATTTCAAATGTCAACCTTGGCCGTATAGCATAGTCACCATGTCCACCAAATTGAGCAAGTCTGTAATTCAAAAATCCAATGACTAAAGTCTCATAAATTTCGTTAGCCTCAATTGTCACATTTCCAAGAATTACATTCAATTGAAAATGCCATATCAAATAGCCTAAAGAGTTGCAATTCCACAACTAGATCTTCCATAGTCCTCACATCTTCAATGATTTTCAAAATTTGGAGGATGCCACACTAATCACTCCTCAAATCCACAACTTAAACTTTCACCTTTTCACCTTGGAAAGACTATAACCACAATTGATCATATCCACTAATTCCACCAAACCTTTTCAAACTGAGATCATCACCTAAATTTTAGAAGTTGACCTCCATCAATTAAACCTATTATTCCAACATATAAACCACCAATAATTTCATGTCTCATATGACTACTCAAACTCATGACTTCCAAGATCAATCTATATATACTAAATACCTCCATGTAATGCATCAAGACTTTCAATGAGATCCTCTAGTAGGAAGTCACTACTTAGCTCAAATGATCATAACTTAATCCTCAAAGTTCTACAAGCCTAACCATGCTTCCGCTATGCCACTCTGATAAAATTACTCCAGAAACACTACCTTGCCAGTTTAGTTCATTCCTACGATGACGTCAAAGTCATATATAACTATCACTACCGAGTCCATTTCCAGATCTCATTCCCCCAGGGCTATCTCACACATCTTACATGCTAACGTAGATAATAACATATCTTTTAGTGGTGTAGAGATACGAAGAGGCATATCTAAAGATTCGGTTCCTATTTCTCACAATCATCTATATTTCTCAGACACAAATGAATGCATACCACTCATGTCAAATAACGCATATACCTTATTATCCTCTATAGAAATTGTACCTGAGATAACATTTCGGAAGCTTTCGCTTCCACTTGGGTGACCGCATACACCCTTCCTTGTGCTGGTGGCCTCTGTGGATTCCTTGGCGGATTTGGTTCAACAGTGCGTTGTTGCACTTGTCACACCAAGCTAACATTTGGCTGCGACCTCTTTTGTGGACAATCTTTCTTAAAGTGTCCTATTTGCCCACATCAATTACATCTCCGTTGGCTATTACAAGGTCTTGGCCCATGTTGTCTACCACACCTCTGGCAAAAATTACCCTGGTAGGGTGCTTTTCCAAAAGTCGGGCCACTCCAAGCTCTTCTAAAATTTCCAAAGTTACCCTTTTCTCGATTCCTGTGGCTGTCCTTGACCAGGATAAGGTCTCTTACCCCTTCGAACATCATTAAAGGTCATCTGCCTCTTAGATTCTGATTACTCTCTCACTAACTCTTGCTCCACCAACTGTGCCCTTTCATAGATTTCATTATAATCCCTTATATTCAGAGGCACTAGTTGTTTCCTAATATTAGTCCTTAGTCCTTTCAGGAATCTCTTAGCCTTTTCTTCTCGATCCTCAAACATCCTAGGAGCATACCTAGACAATTCAGAAAATTTTGCCTCATACTGATCTACAGTCAGCTCCTTTTGTTCTAACTGAACAAATTCAGTGATCTTTCAATCCTTAGCGCAATCAGAGAAATGCTTTCTATTGAAAGCCCTAACAAACTCATCCCAATTCACAGCAGTACCTGGTGGAAAGATCGTATCTTTCGAAGCTCTCCACCAAAACTTTGCATTTCCCTCCAACTGGTATTCTGCCAAAGTTATTTTCTCGGCATCGCTGCAATTCAACAACCTGAAAATTTGTTCCATTCCATCAATCCAATGTTCCGCCTCCTCAGGACTTCCCATTCCACTGAACTTAGGTGGCTTCAGCTTCAAAAATTGCCCCACCAGTCCTTAAGTACGGCATTCTGCTCCAGGTTGTTGCTGCGCTTGTCTTTCCATCAGATTTCCTATATTGGCCAATGCCTGTAGGATATCTTCCATCCGGGGTTCAACCCTTGCAGCAGAGGCTTCAGCCCTCGATGGTTGAGCACCTCCAGCTCATACCATGCTTTTCCTGCAGTTTCCAAGCATTTGCCTCAGGAGAAATCTGAGACTCATTGTCTCCATTTAAAGCTACTACAACTACAAATAAGTAACATATACATGTTACTGACAACCTAGATGCAACTCGCAAAGATTACTAGGGATCTACGAGTGAATACCCATCACCCGTTGTTCAAAGTTAATCAACTCTCCAAGTTAGTATCCTATGGTGTGCATTGTCATCCTATTCCTCAATTTCCAATTGAGGTTCCTTATCACTTCAAATAGACCATAGCTCTGATACCAACCGAGGCTGTAGTAGCCCTGAACTAACTGAGGCTGCCATAGTTACCTATCTCTATTTCGAAGTTTAAGTTAAGCCATAAATTCTTAGGCATTTTTTTTTTTTATATATAACGGTCCCAGTGCAAAATCTTACAGCGGAAGTAAAATTAACATCTTCATTCCTTTCCCCGACAATCATAATACAATGCACACCGACTATTTCATCAGAATATAAAGTCAAGGCCTGAATACTCTACATGGACATCTTTAATCGGCACATCAAAATGCCAAGGTCTTCTACACTCGGCTATACTTCAAAAGATGACCGACATCTTTTCCCACAGTCGTATACTTAAGGTCCACCGTCCAGTGTTAGCGTCCAAAAGTTCTCTTCTTTGCTATCCTCCTCCTTGCGATCATATCCAACCACTCCATCCATCTACTAATCTGAAATGTTAATCCCCAGAAGGGGTGAGTACAACCACTCAGCAGATAAATGATCCCTTTAGCTACTCACGCATCATACAAGACAATCTAGATATCATGGTATAACACATATCATTCATGTGCATAAACACTACTTACCTTGCAACCATTCATAGGTCATCATACCTTATGTGTATGCACCATCATACTCTTATCATCAAACATCCATATACATATCATGCATACATATTATAGGTGCATATACATCCATACACTCACCATCAAACATCCATGCATATATCACGCATACATATCATAGGTGCATATACATCCATGCACTCACCATCAAACATCCATGCATATATATCATGCATACATATCATAGGTGCATATACATCCATGCACATATCATCAAATACCTATGCATATGCCAATACCATGCCATAGGTGCATATCCATCCTTGCACTTATCATCAAGTACCCATGCATATACCATGCATACATATCATCACACTATGCAGGACTCAGTTTCAATTTCTCAATTTTTATTCTTTTAATTGGCATTTATTACTCGCACCCAATCCTGGCGTTGCGAGAAAAACAAACACCCCTGGGCATATATTCAAAATACAACCAGGCTTCCGGCACCCCCAACGCTCTAGGCATCTCGACACCCCGAGGACATCCAGAATTACGCCACCAGGCCACTGGGCATCCGGCATTTACACTCCCTGGCCGGGCATCTCGCACCCCAACTAGCATCACGAGAAATCCCCCGGCACACACCATCCGGGCTTCCGGAATTATGTACCAACATACCACCAGGCATCTCCCCCTGGAATTACGTACCGTATACTACCGGGCATCTCGAAACTCCTGAGGACATACAGAATTACGCCACTAGGCCACTGGGCATCGTCGGCTCACACCTCCGACAGCATTCTCATTCATCATGAGTTATATTTACATGCATGGTCCAATTTCATATGGCATATGACATGATGTACACTTTTAATATCCACATGATATGCCAAATACCATCATTCTTGCAACATGATAAAACATTTGAGACAATACCAATCATTTAATTCATACAAATCTAAAATAGCTCACATATCTTCTTCTTTGAAATTTTTACAAATTCCAGCATGCATAATTTATGAAAATGTCTAAATTGAATGCCTCAATGGCTTTCAAAAATTATGGGATTTGCACACGTGATAGTATGTCTCGACTATCACATTTTTCATGAAGAATGCAAGTTCTGAAAATCATCACATAAAAAGATATAAATTCAACACCACAGCAAACCAATTTCGAGTTCAACAGCTTACACGGTTTCAGCATTTTCCTCAATTAAATATCCAAATGACCTCTAAAAATCATGGAATTTCACCACAAAACAGACAAGACATAAAGGTACAACTTTCATTTAGATATCAAGGTGAAATACCAAAAGAAAAATCATCTTATGGTCCCCCGAAGTTGCTGGCGTCAAGCACTGTTCATCCAGTTTTCACATCTTCAAGAAAAACGACATTTCACTAGGCTATTGATGTTAGTTTGGTCTCAAATTTGAGTATGTTGTTCTTCTTGATGTTCTCTACAATTTTTA
Source organism: Eucalyptus erythrocorys (assembly GCA_014182555.1). NCBI lineage: Eukaryota > Viridiplantae > Streptophyta > Magnoliopsida > Myrtales > Myrtaceae > Eucalyptus > Eucalyptus erythrocorys. The sequence goes on along the minus strand of CM024601.1, from coordinate 30,087,724 downwards.
TGAGAAATCGAAGCAAGATTCCCAGTACAAAGTCAAATACAGCAGCCAAATTCATAAAAACTCCACATGCATCACCAGATCTGAACATCTTTTTAGAAAGTAAGTTTCACCCCTCAAATCTCGTCCATTTTACCTCAATTTTTAGCATGTTGTAGTTCAAGATGTGATCTACAAGTCTTATGAAGAAGTCGAAGTCAGATTCTCGCTCTAAAGTTACATGCAAGACCTCACAAGCTACTGGCGCGCATGGATCTACTCGAGACAGTGCACGACTTCAAACAAAAACACTTCAAAGCCTCACTTTCTACCCTCAAAACCCACGAATTTCACCACTATACAACACTACACTCACAACACAGCAAGCAAGAGTAGGTAAGGGATCAAATCTTGCCTTTAATTTCAACAAAACACGCGCAAGGACGGACGGACAGGGGCGGGTGACGGCCGGCGGTTCTCCTTTCTTCCTCTCCTCCTTCTTTCTCTTCTTTCTTTTTCTCCTTCTCTCTCTCCCACCATCAAACTAGCTCTCTCTAGAACTGGCCATCCTTCTTTTATACCCCAATTTTCATCATTAGTTGTAATGATGATTTTGCATGCATTTTGCCACTTGTCAAGCTCTTGACACTTGGCAATGGACATGCAAACCGGCCAGCTCCTCTCCTCCTCCTTGTTCGACCGTCCAAGGCTTTGTGGGCTTGTGGTCGGCCCATTTGGCTTGCCATAAGCCCACTCCAATCAGCCCAAAGTTTTTCAAACCCAATTAATTAATTAATTTCTAATTCTTAAAATAACTAAGTCTTAATTAGGTTAATTAAAAGATTAAATAATCCATACACTTGAGTCTATGGATGTACAAATTCTAGCTTTGTACTTCACATGGCCAAAGTTTTTTTCTTCAAAATACGTTCTTTACAACCTCGGCCATGAGTCTCGTCACGAATCATGGACAAATGGCCACTAATTACAGTCACAGAAATTTTTCCTTGCTTATCCATGTCTCAAGGATTTTTCGTAAAATTCTGGGATGCCACACTACACTGGACAACTGAAATGTTATGGTTGTGGACAAGCGGGTCATCTTAGGAGAAACTGCCCACAAGAAAAGTCGCAGATGAGTGTTAGTTCGGTGCGACAAGATCAACCGAGTGCTGTTAGGCCAAATCCACCAAGAAATCCTCAGAGGCCACCAGCACAAGGAAGGGTGTATGCGATCACCCAAGAAGAAGCGGAAGCTTCCAAAAATGTTATCTCAGGTATGATTCTTATAAATGACAGAAAGGCATATGCATTGTTCGATACGGGTGCTACACATTCGTTTGTGTCTGAAAGATGTAGACAGTTGAATAATATAGAAACTACGCCTCTTGAGACATCTCTTTGTGTTTCTACGCCTTTAAAGAATATGATATTGTCTACGCTGGGATGTGAAAACTGTAAGATAACGGTGGAAGGAAGAGATATGGAGATAGACTTAGTCGTAATGGCCATGTATTATTTTGATGTTATCATAGGAATGGATTGGCTTCATAAATATCAAGCCAAGGTAGATTGTTATAGAAAGGTAATTCGATTTACCTTACCTGATCAGTCTAGTTGTGAATTTTTGGGAAGTTAAATTCACCTATCTGTACCACTTATTTTGGCAATGGAAGCTTGTGTGTTACTTGACGAGGGATGCAAGGATATCTGGCCATAGTTAAAGATTATACTCGAGAAGAACCTAAGATTGAGGAAATTAGGGTAATTAATGAATTTCAAGATGTATTTCCCGAGGAATCACCTGGATTGCCACTGGAACGGGAAATTGAGTTTGAAATTGAATTGATGCTTGGAACAGCACCAATATCCAAAGCCCCTTATAGGATGGCACTAGTCGAGTTGAAGGAACTAAAGGTGCAACTACAGGAGTTGCTTGATAAAGGATTCATTAGGCCGAGTGCTTCACCTTGGGGTGCACCAGTCTTGTTTGTGAAAAAGAAAGATGGATCGATACGCCTGTGCATTGATTATAGGCAACTGAATCAGGTGACCATTAAAAATAAATACCCTTTGCCTAGGATTGATGATCTTTTTGACCAACCCGTGGACGCTCGTTTTTCTCTAAAATTGACTTGAGGTCGGGATACCATCAACTAAGAATTAAGAAAGAGGATATTCCTAAGACTGCGTTTAGGACTCGTTATGGACACTACGAGTTTCTTGTTATGCCATTTGGATTGACGAATGCGCCGGCTGCATTTATGGATCTAATGAATAGAGTGTTCAAATCTTATTTAGATCAGTTTGTGATTGTTTTTATTGATGATAACTTGGTATATTCTAAAGGGCCTAGAGAACATGAGCAACACTTAAGAATAGTTTTGCAAACTTTGAGAGATCATAAGCTGTATGCTAAATTTAATAAGTGTGAATTCTGGCTGAACCAAATAATATTTTTGGGACATGTAATATCAGGAGAAGGAATTGCAGTGGATCCAGCGAAGGTTGAGATGGTGATAAATTGGCCAAGACCGACCACACCTATTGAAATACAAAGTTTCTTAGGATTGGCTAGTTATTATAGGAGATTTATTGAAGGATTTTTGCAATTGGCAGGTCCTTTAACAAAATTGACCCGAAAGAACACGAAATTTGAATGAAATGGGGAGTGTGAAAGGAGTTTCTAGGAACTTAAGAGAAAGTTAACCTCGGCCCCATTTCTGACTTTGCCGTCTGGATCTGATGGTTTTACAGTATATAGTGATGCATCTCACAAAGGATTAGGATGTGTTTTGATGCAGCATGGCAAGGTCATAGCCTATGCATCTAGACAATTGAAACCCCATGAACTGAACTACCCAACGCATGATTTAGAGTTAGCTGCTATAGTGTTTGCCTTAAAGATATGGAGACACTATCTGTATGGAGAAAAGTTTGAGATTTATACAGATCATAAGAGCTTAAAATATTAATTCTCTCAAGAGGAGTTGAACATGAGATAAAGGAGGTGGATGAAATTATTGAAGGATTATGATTGTGAGATACAATACCATATAGGAAAGGCGAACAAGGTAGCAGATGCTCTTAGTCGTAAGTCAGCTATGGAAATAGCTAGTTTAAGAACGGTGAGTGGAGCTGTTGAAGTCGTGCAGAGACTTAGAATTTAAATTAAAAGTGGATTGCCTTACTTGGTATGCTTAGTGCGTTGAGAATTGAACCTGAAATTATTCAGAAAGTTAAGATTTTACAAAAATCTGATCCGGAAATTATGAAAGTGAAAGATGCAGTATCTTTAGGAAAAAGACCAGAATTCCAGATTTCTGAAGATGGAGTGGGAAGATGTCAAGGACGACTTTGTGTTCCCAACAATGAAGAGCTAAAGAAGGAAATTTTGTCGGAGGCACATAAAAGTAGTTACAGTATTCACCCAGGTAGTACTAAGATGTACAAAAATTTGCGTCAGCAATTTTGGTGGAATGGTATGAAAGTAGATACGGCCAAGTATGTATCTCAATGTTTGACATGTTAACAGGTAAAAGTGGAACATCGCAAACCTACAAGACTTTTGAGACCACTAGATATACCAGAATGGAAGTGGGAACATATAACAATGGACTTTGTACAAGGATTGCCAAGGACGTCAAGTGGTCATGACTCTATTTGGGTAATAGTGGATCGTTTAACTAAGTCCGCTCATTTCTTAGTTGTTCGCACAGATTACCCAATGAATAAATATACAGAGTTATATGTAAGGCAAGTGATACGCTTACATGATGTTCCAATAACTATTACCTCAGATCGAGATTCCAGATTTACTTCAAACTTTTGGAGGAGTCTTCAAGATGCCTTGGGAACTAAACTTCAGCTTAGTACTGCTTTTCATCCCCAGACAGATGGACAAACAGAAAGAGTAATTCAGATACTAGAGGATATGTTAAGGGCTTGTGTGATTGACTTTAAAGGAAACTGGGATGAGAGATTGCGTTTGATGGAATTTGCTTATAACAATAGTTACCAGAAAAGTATAGGCATGGCGCCCTACGAAGCGTTATAGGGGAGAAGGTGTAGAACTCTTGTTTGTTGGAATGAAGTAGGTGAAAAGAAATTGACAGGACCTGAGTTAGTACAAGTCACTATTGATACTGTTGAAATTATCAGGAAAAGACTTAGAACAGCTCAGAGTAGACAAAAAGACTATGCATATAAGCGTAGAAGACCTTTAGAGTTTAGTATGGGAGATCATGTATTTCTTAAAGTATCCCCAGTGAATGGAGTATCTGGATTTGGAATAAAGGGTAAGTTGAGCCCTAGATTTGTTGGACCTTTTGAAATACTTGAAAGAATTGGAGATGTGGCTTATCGTTTGGCATTGCCTCCAAAATTGGGAAATTTGCATGATGTGTTTCATGTGTCGATGTTGAAAAAGTATCAACCCGATCCTAGTCACATACTCGATCATTAAGCCATCGAAGTGGATGAGAAAGTAAGGTACATTGAAGAGCCTGTGCAAGTATTGGATCGAAAGGAACAAATTCTTAGGACCAAGAGGATTCCATTGGTTAAGACATTATCGCGATATCATGATGTAGAGGAAGCCACTTGGGAGAGTGAAAATGAGATGAGAAAAAGATACCCTCACTTGTTTACGGAGACATAAGTTTTGTCTAATTTCGAGGACGAAATTCTCTAATTCGAATAAAAATATGCCGTAAGTTCAGGGTAGGCATTTGTCGTATCTGTGCAGAATTTCTCCAACTACAGCCTAGCAAACTTCTCTCTAAGATTTATCTCCAATGAATCAAGGAAGTCGAAGTCCACACTCGCCGGATTTACAACACCCCTCTTCAACAACTTAGTGTATAACCGTTCATGCTCTTTAGACCGAAAAATACTACCCGAAGGACAAACTGAGTTCACAACCACACCCATTCGCGGCTGGAAATGAGAGAAAAGTCTCTCATCATCGTCTAAAGTCTGGCTTGCAGTACTGTAAAGCGGATCACTCGAAATATTTTCAAGCATTTTTTGAGCAGTCCCTTCTTCAATGATTTTTTAACTCCTCCATCTCCCGCAAGAAGATATACTCACTCTTATATCCTCTTTCTTTTAGAAATTCCTCGATCGTCTTTAGGCTTACTCCCCCAACCTTTAGCCTTTTATAAAGATCAAACGCAGGCTTTGGTTTTAGGGTTTTTACCGGCTCTGCTTCAGTGATTTCTTCCTCAAAATGTTGACTTTGGGTCTCCCTTTGTGGAGATTCTTTGCCTGTGAGGTCCATCCTTATAGGACCCTCTTGCTGTCTTTGTGGTCCCCTACCAGCGATTCTGGAAGACTTTCGAGATGACATTCTTGGATCGCAAGCAAAAGTTCAACTTGTTTGCAAACAAAAGTTGGAATTTTGTCGAGTAAGGTAATGGAACAGGAATGGAACTTTTTAAGGTTTTGAAAGCGAGAGAAAATAGAGGTGGATTTCAAAAGTGTTGTAGCGGATGAATATGATGATTCGAAAGTATAAATAGTAGGAAAAAATAAAATCGAGATGCTGAACTGTCGCCTAAAAGGAAAAATAAAAACTGCCAAATTTTGAAAAAGTAAACTGCAATTTTGAAAATGTAAATTGCCATAATTACATGTCAGACTTCGAATAAAAACAGATTTCGAAATTTCAAAAAAAAAATTAACAAAAATAATTTAATGCAGAGAATACGAAAAATTAAAATACGTAAAAAAACTTTAATTCAGAGTCTGAGAGTGTTCAGACTTTACCTCAGAGTCTGAACTCTTTCAGACCTTACCTTTGAGTCTGAGCGCCATCAGACCTTACATTGAGTCTGAACGCCTTTCAGACCTTGCATTGAGTCTGAACTTTTTAAGACACTAATTTTGAGTGTGAACAACTTCAAGTCTTGCGATATTTAGTCTTGAGCGAACTGATTCAAAGTGAGCCTTTTCTAGGGGCTTTGTGAATATATCTACTAATTGATTCTTTGAATCAACATACTGAATCACTACTTCACCATTTTGAACATGATCTCTAATAAAATGATGCTTAATTTCAATGTGCTTTGCTCTTGAATGAAGTATTGGATTCTTTGTGAGGTTGATTGTGCTTGTGTTGTCACATTTGATTTCTGTACTTGTTTCCTCAACTCCAAAGTTTCTTAATTGTTGTTGCATCCATAGAATTTGAGAGCAGCAACTTCCAAGAGCTATGTACTCTGCTTCCACGGTTGAAAGTGCTATGGTGCCCTGTTTTCTTGAGAACCATGATACCAATCTGTTTCCCAATAGTTGACAAGTACCGTAGTGCTTTTTCTATCCACTCTACTGACCAGCAAGGCATCGAGAATATTCAAGGAGAGTAAAGTCTCCTTCTTTGGGATACCACAGACCTAGCTTAGATGTGGTTGCAACATATTTAATAATACGCTTCACAGCAGTCATGTGAGATTCTTTAGGATTAGATTGAAATCTAGCACACATGCAAACACTAAATAAAATATCAGGACTAGATGCTGTAAGGTAAAGAAGTGACCCGATTATACTCCTGTATAGCTTTTGGTCTACACTCTTTCTTTCTTCATCTTTATCCAGCTTTGATGAGCTTGACATAGGAGTTTCTGTTTTCTTGCAATTTTCCATTCCAAACTTCTTGATAAGATCTTTTGCATACTTTTCTTGGTGGATAAAAGTTCCTTCGTTGATTGTTTGACTTGAAGTCCTAAAAAGAAGTTTAATTCACCCATCATGCTCATCTCAAATTCGTTCTGCATACAACTCGAAAAATTCTTGCAAAGCTTTTCATTAGAAGAACCAAATACATGAAAATAAGAAACAATAGGTTTCTTACCTTTGAATAGTTCATAAGGTGTTTCCTCTAAAATAGGTCTTAGAAAAACTCGTTTATGATATAGCAAGCGGTTGAAGTAGCTTCGGCCCAAAAATGAGGAGAAATATTACTTTCAATCAAAAGAGTTCTTGCCATTTCTTGCAAAGAACGATTTTTCCTCTCTACAACTCCATTTTGTTGTGAAGTGTATGGGGATGAAAAATTATGTTGAATACCATAGTCATCACAATATTTAGCAAAATCATAATTCTCAAATTCACCACCATGGTCAGTTCGAATACTTGAAATTGCATATCCTTTCTTAATTTGGATTTTCTTTGCAAACTTTGTAAAATAAGTTAAAGCTTTAGATTTATTTGCAAGAAAGAATACCCAAGTAAAACGAGAATAATCATCAACTATAACCAAACAACATCTTTTACGTCCAATGCTTTGAGTTCTTGTTGGACTGAACAAATCCAAGTGTAATAGCTGCAAAACACATTTAGTGGATACCTGATTTACAGATTTAAAAGAATTTCTAACCTGTTTTCCAAGTACACAAGGAGTGCATAATTCATGCTTTTGATACTTCAGGTCAGGAAGTCCCCGAACAAGCTTTTTGGATGAAACTTTTGCAATTTGCTTCAGATTGACATGTCCAAGCTTCCTATGCCAAAGAATGGCTTCATCTTGAATTGATATCAAGCATTGAGAACTGTCAGACTTTATATCCAGCAAATAAATGTTTCCATGTCTTCGTCTAGTAAAAGATTGTGAGAAATCTTTGCTTGTTCCATAACAAGTATCTTCTTGAAAGTTGATCTTGTATCCAGTGTCGCATAATTGACGAATACTCAATAGATTATAGTTCAACCCTTTAACCAGAGAAACATTGTTGATTGTGAGGTTTCCTATCTTCACAGTTCCTTGACCAACAATTTTTCCTTTGTTGTTGCCACCAAAAGAAACATTTTCTCCTTTCACATGAGAGAGTTTTGTGAAACAATTTGAGTCTCCCGTCATGTGTCTTGAACAGCCACTATCCAAATACCACTTGATTTTCTTCTTGATAGTGACCTGCATTTAAATGAAAAGCTCAAGTCTTCTTTGGTACCCAAACTTTCCTGGGTCCATCATTGTTAGTACCATAAACAGTCTTTGCCCAACTCTTCTTAACAGGTCTCCAAACTTTGGGACATTCCTTCTCAAAATGTTCTATGCTTTTGCATTTTGAACATGTAAGGGCATTTCTACCAACAGGCTTTACAAAAACCTTTTGAAAATGATCCTTATAAAAGGATTTTGTTGGCCTATTATTTATTCTTTCTTTTACCTTTGAAAAATCAATCAAAGGAATGGTTTCATGTGTCATTCCTAGACCAGATTTATTAAAATAAGGTCTTTGAATAGAAAGAATTTTATCCAACTTTTCAGAACCATTGAAAATTTCTTTGTAACTTTCAACAAATCTTCTTTCAAGCAAGCATTTTCTTTTGAAAGAACAATCTCATTTTCTTTTGAAACAGCAAGACACTTGTCTAGACTTTCAACTTTTTCAACCGAAGTCTTTTCTTGTTGTTTCAATTTGGAATTCTCCCTTTTTAGTGCAAAGATCCTTTTAAGAGAGCCTTTAAAACTGAGACAAAGTTCATCAATGTAATTTGATACTTTGGTAGGAATCTTTAAATTTCTAACCTTGATACTGCTGTTTGAGTCTGAGTCTAAGTCTGAGCTTGAGTTAGCCATAAGACAGATATTGGCATACTCTTCATCACTCTCCTCACATTCAATGTCACTCCATGTTTCAGCTTTGAGTACTTTCTTGAACCTTTATGGTTTTCCTTTCTTTTTCTTTAATACGGGACAGTTGGGTCTGATGTGTCCCTTTTTCTTACATTCAAAGCAAATAACTTCCTTATTGGTGTCTTCTTCTTTATTTGATTTCTTTTGAAATCTCTGATTGTTTTGTCTATTTCTGTTGAACCTTCTACCTTTTCTATTTAACCTTCTGAACTTTCTAATCAGAAGTGCCAACTCCTCATCATCCAGATCTTCTTCTGAATCTATAACATCAGAATCATCATTAGATTTTAAAGCAATTGACTTATTACCTTTGGTGTCAAAATCCTCATTGAATTGCTCGACTTCATATGATTGAAGTGTGCCGACCAACTCATCTACCGAAAGAGGCATGATCCTTTGTGTTTCTCTTATGGATGTCTTGACGTGATTCCAATCTTTGGAGAGTCCTCTCAACAGTTTATTGACCTTCATAGGTCCTAAGATTGGCTGTCCTTGGTATGCCAAGCCATTTACAATTTCTGTAAATCGACTAAACATATCCGTGATGAATTCTCCTGGCTTCATTTTGAAGGCTTCATATTGTCCAAGAAGGATATTGATCTTGGTTTCTTTGACTCGATCTGTTCCTTCATAGGTGACGTGCAATCTATCCCAAACTTCTTTGACTGTTTCACAAGATGAAATTCTATTATACTCAGTTGGAGATGATGCACAATATAGAGAATAGATAGCTTTTGCATCAAGGGCTTGTCTCTTTGAAAAATCGGTTTGTGACACTCCCACTCCATCAGGTAATTCTTTCCCTGTGATTGATGCAGCTTTAGGAGCAATTCCATTCTCCACTACATCCCTCTCCTGAGGATCTTTGGATCTTAGGAATCCCTTCATCTTGTTTTTCCATACGTTGTATTCCTTTCCATCAAAGTAGTGAGGTCTGGTATTGCTTTGCCCTTCAATTAAACCTGGAGCCAAAATACTAGCCATAGATCTTTAGCTTTAGAAATAATAAACACTTCCAATAAATAAGCAACCTGCTCTAATACCAATTGATATTGGCTAGTGAATCCACCTAGAGAGGGGTGAATAGGTGATTATGGAATTCTTTTGGAATCTTTTACTGAAGAATACTTTAATATGAAAATCATATCAGAAATAAATAGATCATGCATCTATAAAACAAGTAGAATAGGGTAAGAGAAAATTGACATAAAGATTATAGTGGTTCGGCTTATTGCAAGCTTACGTCCACTCTTCACGCTGGCAGCCAACTGGCTGTAATCACTATGCAGCAAAATCAGCAAAAGAGAGCTACTACAATTCACGAACTAGTCTTCTTCAGCAGAAAGTCTCTCCTACAGCTTCTTGTCGTTTCGCACTATAAATGACTCTCTTTGATACACAACTTTGAGCACGAGAGATTTTAGAGAGCAAGAGATTTCAGAGGTTCTAATAACAAAATTTTTCTATCAATTCTCTCATTACTTTCGAGCAACTCCGACCCACCTTAAATAACCTTCATGCCTCCATACCCATTAGCACTTTCCAAAAATTCATCCAATCAACCCGTTGGACTGAATCAGTTTAAGTGATCTTCATGTTATTGAAAATATGAGTAGACAATAGCTCGTCAATCCTACTCGCCCATACAATCAGGATCTTGAGTTTCCAAAATTAGATCCTTCCAAAAATTCGCTTGATCTTCAACAGATAAAATCCGAAGAATAAATCTTCCGAGCTCTTAATCACAGCCAGAGATATTCCATGGATAAGTTAGGGAATATAATATCCAAATCTTAATTTCCTTAACCATAAAAATAACCTACTGTTAGCCTAGCAAAATCGCAAACTGTCTTCAGACTTAGATTTAGGTTTGGAGATCTTCAGACTGTAGCTCTAGGTCTGACTGTCTTCAGACGGAAAAACTTCAGACCATAACTTTGGGTCTGACTATCTTCAGACGAAAATGTTTGGGTCTTGAACTCTTCAGACTTAACCGACTGGGTCTTGGAATCTTCAGACTTTACAGACGAGGCTGTTTTGTTAACTTCAAAACATACAAGGGATTTTTCTTCAACATGCCGTCGAATGTGTGAGTTGATGATGCCCCGAGAGTGTCGAGATGCCCGAAAAGTGGGGGTGCCAGATGCCCGGTGGCCCAGTGGCATAATCCCGGATGTCCTCGGGAGTTTTGAGATGCCTGGTGGTATATGGTATGTAATTCCAGGGGGAAATGCCTGGTGGTATGTCGGTACATAATTTCGGAAGCCTTGGAGGTGTGTGCCAGAAGGATTCCTCGTGATGCCAGTTGGGATGCGAGATGCCCAGAGGTTTGTGCCGGATGCCTGGAGGTGTGTTCCGGAGGTTCCTCGCGATGCCAAGTTTGGTGCGAGCGATAAATTGGGGGATGCAAACACTAGTCACTGGAAAGAAAAACCGATTAGGTCCTTGTGAAAGATAAATACTGAAATTGAATCATGTGCATGGGTGTATGCATATGGCATGATGCATGATCTGTTTATGAAAGTAAATTGATGCTATTTGATATTGAAAATGCGATCATGAAGGCTTGAATGGATCTCATGGGGATGTATGATTGATATCATGGATGATATGAATCATGGTGACATATGCACATGGCATGGTGATATATGCATAGCTGATTGATGATACATGCATAAGTGCATGGTGACATATGCACATGGCATGGTGATATATGCATAGCTGATTGATGATACATGTATAAGTGCATGGTGACATATGCACATGGCATGTTGATATATATGCATGGCTGATTAATGATACATGTATGAGTGCATGATGATATATGCACATGGTATGATGATATACGCATGGCTGTAAGGTAAGGTATGCTTGAATGCATGAATGACATGAGTATGTGATGCCTTGATTGCTTTGCTAGCTGCATTGTGTAGTTTGGTGGATCTTTACTACTGAATGGTTGTACTCACCTCTTTGGGGACTAATATTTCAGACTAGATAAGATACATCTGCTGCCATTGCCTCCGGTAGATGGATCAAGTGGTTGGATATGACTACGAGGAGAAGGATAGCAAAGGAAGGAACTCTTGGACGCCGACACTAATCGATGGACTTTAAGTATACGATTATTGAAGAAGATGTCGGTCATCTTTTGAAGTATAGCCGAGCATAGAAGACTATGGTATTTTGATGCACCGATGAATGATGTCCATCTGGTTTAAGTAAATAAAAGGAGTTCGGTTTTAACTTATCAAATGTTTAGTAGGTGTGCATCATTTTCTGAATATAAGGAAGGGAGTTGTTGGATATGCTTCCGTTATATGAACTGTGTAAAGGGACCGATCTAAAAGATGTAAACCCCCAGGTTGTATGGACCCCCTGCAATTGAAATGGTATCAGAGTGACATGTTATTAAGATAAGCGAACTGTGGCGACCCTAACGGTTCGGGGGCCATCGAGGGGTGCCACAAATAGACTTTTGAAACTGAGTCTGAAGAACAATAGACTTTAAATGAGTTCAAACTTTAACAATTAAATAGAATTACGAGCAAAATAAAGGAGTTTAGGGAAGAGAATAAGAACATAAGGTTTATAGTAGTTCGGCTTAGATCAAGCCTACATCCACTCTCCTACGCTAACTGCCTTCTACTATATTCCACTATGCAATCAACGAGAGATTACAAAAGGAAATAACAAAATGCACTAACCGGATTTTGTAGAACTTAACAAGTTCTAACACATTTACCTTTTCCTTCATTCCATAATAATCAAGATCACGATCAATTCAAAAAGATTTTTCCATAGAAGATCAATGCTCCCCCTCAATTCGTTGTCTTTTTGAGATGATCATGTTTCTTTCCTTTCTCTTGGATTCGCTTTCTCCCCCTGTCATCATGATAATATTTGCAAATAACACTATTTGTGGCTTGTGCATATTGAGCAGAATATTTTTCCATTATTTCCTTCATAGCAATAATATCCACAACGATCATTTGCATTTTGAAATTCGAGGTAGAAATTTATTTTCTTCTAGCTCATCTCGAATTCAACCTACATTAACTTAACAAACTTTTTGCACAAGTAAATCTTGTCGAAATATTTGAAAATTTCCTTTTTAAAGAATCATTTTCTTTCACAAGTAAATCTTGATTTTCTTTTGTTTGTAGAAAATATTTTTACAAAATTTCAAAATTTTCTTTTCAAGAAAGATCCTATTGCCTAAGCCAAGAGTTCTCCCTTTTATGTTCGGAGATCCTTTTAAAAGAAGATTTGAGATTTGAGCAAAGTTCATTTATATACTTAAGAACTTTAGCAGGAATTTCTAAATGACTTACCTCAATTTCCTCATTAGATTCTCGAGTACGTGTCTCGAGTCGATTTTGATTCGAGTCGTGTCTAAGTCAAACTTAGATTCTAAATGTGCCATCTTGCTCATTGTCTTCTTTTATTGTTCTTTTCTAGCCATTCTATTTGTATTGTCTTCTTTCATTGAATTTCATTCCTTTTTCTACTTAGCCTTTTGAATTTCTTGATCATAAAAGTAAGTTCTTCGTCGCCCATGTCATTTTTTAAGTCTGTATCATTAGAATCAGCATTAGATTTTAAAGAAATGGACTTTTTACCTTTGGGATATTCGTCGTTGAATTGTTCCACTTTGTAAGATTGTAGAGTGCCAATCAATTCATCAACAGAGAGTGGCCTAATCCTTTGAGTCTCCCAGATTGAGGTCTTGACATGGTTCCAATCTTTTGAGAGACCTCTCAAAAGTTTGTTAATCTTCATTGGGGAAGAAATTGGCTAACCTTGATATGCTAAACCATTTACAATTTCTAGAAAATGGCTTAACATATCTCCAACTGACTCTTATTGCTTCATCTTTGAAGGATTCATATTTGCTGAGTAGGAAGTTTACTTTTGTCTCTTTTACATGATCAGTCTCTTCATATGTAACATGAAGTCTATTCCAAACTTCTTTTGTTGTTTCACATAAAGAGATTCTGTTAGATTCAGCAGGAGACAAAGCGCAATATAAAGAATAAATGGTTTTTGCATCAAGGGCTTCTCTTTTGGACATCTCCGTCTGAGACATAGGAGCAAGGGGTTTGGTTTTCTTGTCTTGACCATTCTTATTTGATGTAGACGTAGCAGTGGGATTGATTTCTTTTTCCACAACATCCCATTGCAAGGGATCTCTGGATCTTAGGAATACCTTCATTTTGTTCTTCCAAACATTGTATTCATTTCCATCAAAATATGGTTGCTTGGTGTTGCTTTGCCCTTCCATAAGTTCTGGTGCCAAGATACTAGCCATAGAAGATCTTTAGCTCAAAAGTAAAGACACTTTAATAAACGAGCACCTCTCTCTTATACCAATTGAAAGTGCTAGTATGAACACCTAGAGGGGATTAAATAGGTGTGAAGAAAAATTTTCCCGAAACGTAGAAAAATATTTTGCTTTTAAATCTGAGTCTAATGAACAATAGACTTTTGAAACTAAGTCTTAAGAACAATAGACTTTAAACGAGTTTAGATTTTAGCAGTTAAATAGAACTAAGAGCAAAATAAAGGATTTCAGGGAAGAGAATAAGAACATAAGGTTTATAGTGGTTTGGCTTAGATCAAGCCTACATCCACTCTCCCATGCTAACAGGCTTCTGCTGGATACCACTATGCAATCAACAAGATATTACAACTTTGAATGCAAACACTTAGTAGTATATCACACTATCTCACTAAGTCACTCTTTTAGTATTTCTCTCATGATCACAAACGTTTAAGCTCACAAGAGACAAGTGTATGATCGAAGGTCGCTCAGACTTTGAAATTATAAATTCTATGCTCCATTTCTTACTTGCTCATCGGTCCTTGATCTCCTTAAATACTATACTTCCAAACTAGCCGTTGGACAGTATTTTGAGGATCATCTTCCAATCTATCCATTGGATAGATCTGTATCTAGAAAATTTGGTAGCCATTGAGTGATAGAAGTGGAATCCCAAATTGATTCTGATCACCAATACAAACAGAATCTTGGATTCCATAAGTAAAGCTTCTTCATATAGAAAGTTATTGTCTTCAAGATCCAATTGTCAATCAATAAGATTGAGTCAATCAAATCAATCTTGATGTAGAATCCAAATCAGATTACTAGCCATTATACATTTGGGTTTGTATTACATTTTGTCGAGTTGTCTCATTCTGGATGTAAAGTCTGAAAGTGTCCTCCGTTTGAAGTAGAGTCTAAGTGCAATAGACTTTACAATTGAGTCTGAGTGCAATAGACTTTACAATCTAAGTCTAAGCATTTTCTGTTTTTGAACAGATTTAGCTTTAAGGTATGGAACTATCTTCTGGTTCTTCCAAGCATAAACTTTGATAATATCCTTTACATGTTCTATCATCTGCATAGTCTGTTACTCAACTATTCACATTAGTAGACTTTGATTTATTTTTTCATCTTCAAAACATCATAAGGGATTTCCCTAACAGTGTGTTAATGCAACATGGTAAGGTTGTTGCATACGCCTCTCGCCAGTTGAGACCTCATGAACTAAAAACTACCCAACGTATGACTTAGAACTCACATCAATTATATTCGCGTTGAAGATTTGTGGACATTATTTGTGTGGAGAAAGATTTCAAGTCTTCACGGACCATCACAGTCTTAAGTACCTATTCTCTCAGAAGGAGTTGAATATGAGATAACGTCAATGAAAGGAACTTCTAAAGGACTACAATTGTAATATCTTATATCACCTAGGAAAAGCGAATAAGGTTGCCAATGCTTTAAGCCAAAAGTCTTCAGTTGCTCACATGTTGGTTAAGGAGTGAAATTTACTGGAGAGAGCTTGAGATTTGGTTTTCAAATTTGAGGTAGGCCACCTTTCTCATTTTATGGCCACCCTTAGAATTGAGCCTAATGTGCAGATCAGGATAGCTCCTTCAGTTGATAAACCCAGATGTTCAGAAAATTTTGCAAGAGAATATTGAAGAAAGGAAAGTGACATTCAGGTTTCTGATGATAGAACACTAAGTTCCATGAATGATTGGTTGTACCTAACAACGCAAAGCTTAGAGAGGATATCTTATCAGAAGCTTATCATAGTAGTTACAGCATTCATCCTAGAGTACAAAAATGTATCAAAATTTGCATGAATACTATTGGTGGTTTGGTATGAAGGCAGACATCGCCAAGTATGTGACGTCCCAGGGCGTCACGTACTAAGCGCAAGCGGAATTACAAATACGATCGATATCTAATTTATCTTGTACATCTCTTTCATTATTATATAGTCCTTACCATTGAAGGTTAGCATGTATAACATGGATTATTTAGAATCCTAAATTTTTGACATGAGGTTATCCTGCAATTCATAATATTAGCCATACACATACATGCAATCAAATTAGAGCATAAAAACTTCCTTCTCATTTACCATCGTCAGGGCTTTACAAAATCTACCAACCTGAACTTTTCCTTGTTCCATGTTTCACGCCTATATATTTACATACATGTACAAAACAAAAGTAAGGCGTATCAAAGTCAGGGATAGGGGTAAGGGTGACTACTCCACGAACTTCCCATACCAGCCCACGTCCTTCAAAAAAACAAAAGTCTAACGTCCAGCCTTCCACGAACTCTGGCGTCTAGGCGCCATCCATCCCGTCTCCTGGTCCACCTGCACCGAAAGGTAACGGACCGAACATCTCGCCATCGTGATTAAGGAACCATGCTACAAACTTCATCGGGATCAAGCTAGCTCTACCGTCGTCCATCCATAAAATAGCTTCATACTTGGAAAACATCATGTCTATGTCAGGATCATAAACGTCGTGAAAAGAAACGTCAATGTGGGCTACCACTCCATATCGTGGAACTGGTGGTACATCCATGCTTTCAATCTGAAAATGTAAGGTATGAGCAAACATCCTTGCCCAGTAAAGAATAACAAAGCTCTACTCTAAAACGATCCATAGCCATCAAGTCACAGGCAAATCATCAAACAATTAGGACACTAAGAGAACATAATGCAAATATGAACAACATCAATGCATCTTATAAGAATTCACCTGATGTTGCATCCATCCCTAAGCTTACCCTTCACAAAATTCAAACTATAATGCAATCATAATAAATGTACTCACTTGCCAAATATAATTAGCTTTTAGTGTGCATAAAAATCCACCCTCGAATCAGTCACAACCGGGACACTACCGGCCTGATCGAGTCACTTCCAGAAGGTACATATCTGGACTTCCACAATACCTCTAATTGTGGGCATCTCACTCCGAGGCATCCCGGTATCAACCAAACCAAGGTCCTCCTTGATCACACACAAGGGCATCTCACTCTGAGGCATCTCCGGCATCACACAACCGAGGCATCCTTGATCACACACAAGGGCATCTCACTCCGAGGCATCCCGGCATCACACAACCGAGGCATCCTTGATCACACACAAGGGCATCCCAAACTTCCGGGGGCATCACCGGTAACTCGGTACCGATGGATCCGTTCACCATTTTAAGCACACGTTTCACACCATACCTTTGGTTTAATGCATATATCGTATGCAAAAGAAAAGACTCCTAAGCATTTATCTAACTCTCATAAACCTAGCACACGTGCGTGTCCGAATTATAAGATAAAATCCATCACGAACATGTCCCATACCATGCCGGACAAATATTTATCCCATAATCAAGCACTATGCACCGCACTCATTGCACACGCCTGATCCTATATGCACTTAAACCTCTATTGACATATGAGACTCACTCATATACAACTAACATCTAATATGAGGTCTATTAGACTCCATGTTCAGCATACAAGTCCAATTTATAAGTTGTTACACCTAACATGTATTCTCGGATACAAGCAGTATATTAGCTAAATGGACAGTTCCGGTTTCAAGCATGAAAGACCTATCAAATCTTATCGAAATGCTACCAAATTTTAGTATGTTGTACTTAAGACATATCTTAACATCTTTCATGCGGGAAGTTAAGTCTAATTCTCACTGTATTAAGAGTAACAATTAACATCATCTTCACTGAAATTCTGTTCTTAGTCCAGATTTTCTATTAACAAAGAAAATCATTTCACCAATCAATTCTCATTCATTTAATCTCAAATTTTGACACGTTATTCCTTAAGATGTGTTCTACAACTTTCATTAAGGATTCGAAGTTCAATTCTAAACGGATAATTACAAAATTTTCACACAATCACCAAAGGTCATCCAATTTTTTACAAAAACAGCTTACAAGACTTACTAAATTCACTTCTTTTTCTATGTTATAGGTCCATATGGTTATAACTTCTTATATAACTCAATCCTATGGAAGTTCTATCATGTAGAAAAGCTTCTTTCCCATCTCCATCAACAAGCATGAATAAGATTACACAAAAACAGAATCTCACTCGCTCGGTTTCATCCAAAACCGAATGGAATCACACGCTCGCCACACTTCTAGTTCAACTAGACTACTTATTATTCTCAATTCACTTAGCACAACACTTCGGCACTTCTCACAGCATCTCGACACATCTCTATCTTGTTCTTTTCTAACTTTTAATAAAATCCATGGCTCGGCTTGAGGTTTCAACTCACCCGTGCACCATATAATCACTTTCTAGCCAAATCGGCACATTCGGCTTCCATCTCGACACCTTGCTCAACAAAACAGCACACAAACACCATAAATCCGAACATACAAGACAAAGAATTGACATGCAATCACTTCTACTTTCAATCTAGCACTCACCAAGCTCAAATCAAACACAAAACAACAATTACAAGCTATATCCATCCTTGTTTGGTTAGATTCACAAGCTTCCTTGATAAAACAATGGATATGTTTTAATTTAGAGCTAGATTATTCCTTACCT
Organism: Eucalyptus erythrocorys; assembly: GCA_014182555.1. Lineage (NCBI taxonomy): Eukaryota > Viridiplantae > Streptophyta > Magnoliopsida > Myrtales > Myrtaceae > Eucalyptus > Eucalyptus erythrocorys. Next base: position 30,069,215 of record CM024601.1, on the reverse strand, counting down.
TGCTTCGGCTACTCAACTATACTCAGATTCTTCAAAATCAACACTAAAATCCAACATGCAAGATGAAGAATTTGGGCCGGCTCCTCTTGTTCTTGCTTCGGCCGAGAGGAAGAAAAGATGAAGATGAAATGTGGGTTTGTCGGTTTGAGGAGAGAGAGAAAATTTTCTGGTTTTATATGAGAGAATAAGGTCTACAAGCCTAGTCTTAGGTTAGGGGGTAATGATTAAATTGTAATGATAAATCTCTAGCTTCGGTTTTTGAAGAAAACCGTGGGTACGAGTGAGAGATCTGAGAGAGAGAGAGAGAGAGAGAAAAAGGATCGGTGTCATGGTCTCGTGCATGAAGATTTTCCACCATCTGTCAATCGTCGTTCGTTAACAGTTAATCCATGTCATTAGTTAATTCATTAGCTTCAGATATTTTCATCTAATGGCATGTTGTTTCTACTTAATCTCAATTATACAAAATCATAACACATCAACTAATTAAAGTTAGTCTAGAAAGAAATCAATCATAAAAGAATGTTAGAATTATAGGTAATCCACTAATTAAATCACTTAATTATAATTTACAAGTCTTAACTAAGAAATATAATCACTTGGGCCTAATTATCTATTCTCGGCCCAACGGGCTCAATCTAAAATTATAAGGCCCACTAAATCTCATAAATCTTGAAATCCCGAACCTTGGCCCATCTCCAGCCAATTTCAAACCCAACTTTCACGGCCCAAACCATGAGCTCGATTCTAAAAGAATTGTACGGCCCACCAAATCTCAAGCCCACACATCCTACAAAATCCAATGGGTTCGCTTTCCGACCCGTTCTAAATAAATTTAAGTTTCTAATATTCTAATTAAACTAATGACGATCGGTCGAATTTTTGGGATGTCACAAAGTATGTCTCCAAGTGTCTAACATGTCAGCAGGTCAAAGTTCAGCATTGTAAGTTGTGAGGCTTTTGCAACCTCTCGAGATCCCAGAGTGGAAGTGGGAGTATATCACGTTGGATTTCACGATCGGATTACCAAGGAGTCAGAGAGGTAATTATTTGGGTTGTAGTCAACTGATTGACAAAGTCGGCTCACTTTATTACTTTGCGAAATGATCTTGACTTGGATAGGCACGCTCAGTTGTATGTATGCCAGATAATTCGACTGCATGAAGTGCCGATTGTACGTACACCAAATAGTTCAACTGCATGGAGTGTTGATTATGATAACTTCATATCGAGACCTGAGGTTCACGACTACCTTTTAGAAAAGTTTGCAGAGTGCTTTGGGAACGAAGCTGCAGTATAGTACAGCCTATCATCCTTAGAAGGATGGCCAGTCTAAGATGACAATTCAAACCCTTGAAGACATATTATGAGCTTGCGTGTTGGATTTTAGGGGAAGTTAGGAGGAATAGCTTCACCTTGTCAATTTCGCCTACAATAACAGCTACTAGCAGAGCATTCAAATGGCTCCCTTTGAAGTGTTCTATCGCTGAGCGTGTAGAATGTCAGTTTGTTGGGATGAAGTTGGGGAAAGAAAGATCACAAGCCCAGAGTTAATCTAGCAATCAGTGGATGCAGTTACCGTCATCAAGGATAGACTTAAGACCGCTCAGAGTCGCCAAAAAAGCTACGCTGATAAGCATTGGAGATCTTTGGAATCCCAAGTTGGTGATCACGTCTTTCTGAAAGTGTCAGCAATGAAAGGTACCTCACGCTTTGACAAGAAAGGAAAGTTGAGTCTGAGATACATAGGTCCATTTGATATTCTTGAAAGAATTGGGATCCTAGCATATCGTCTTGCATTACTGTTGAGACTGGCGCAAGTGCATGATGTCTTTCACGTGTCGATATTGAGGAAGTATGAGCCTGACCCGATCCACGTGCATAACTTTGAGGAATTGGACATGGATAACAAAGTGTCGTACGTTGAAAGCCCGGTTCAGATTGTGGATCGCAAGGAGCAGGTTTTGCACACCAAGACCATCCCGTTGGTCAAAGTGGTCTAGCAATACCACGGCACTGAAGGAGCAACTTGGGAAAGTGAAGATTTGATGAGATGACCATACCCCAACCTTTTTGTTTAAAGATTTGTATGGTTTAAATTTTGAGGACGAAATTTTTATAAGAGAGGAAGAGTTGTGACATCTTGAATTTTCAATCCTATTTTCAATTGAATAAATCGGACCTTTCATCGACGCGCCTATAGTGTTATTCTATGAGCCAATCACTCATGAGATAACTAGACTATTTAGGGAAGTCATTAAAGAGATTTTAATGCAATAGACTTAAGAATTTGACCAGGAATCGACTGCTCGACCGTGCTAATATGCAAGGGTCATTACGACACAATTAAACATCGATCAAAGATCGGCGATAGGTCGATTCAACTGAGGTGTGTGATTAAGTGTGGGTGATTTCACTTGATTGCAAAATTCTCATCAGCACTAGACCGATTTTTTGTCGTTTTGTGTATCCTGTGTCCGTAACTGAAACCTCAAGATTTTCACGACAACCGAGAGTCGTCAATGTGTTGAAGATGTATGTTGTGGCTCGAAAATAATTGACCACGGATCAATTGCACTAAAAATTCCTAAAAGCCACACAGTAGACTAGGTCACGCTAAAATCGCGCTAGATTGAAATTAACCGCGAATTTGAACCTGATTTCAGAAATTGAAAGTTCTGTCAAGTCATGACTCATTTTAGGAACAACTACTCATCCTTCAAAGAATTTTCGGCGATTCTGACATTTTTACGAAAAATCATTTCAGACATTTCGGAAAATGAACAAAAATAAAGATTGGCCAAATTGAAGGGATTTTTGACTTGCAAATTGAGCTACTTGGCGAAAGGGACTTGTAGAAATTATGTGGGATTTTTCTGCATCAAAATTAGACATCGAATTTAGAATATATGGATTTGTGATTTCAAGTGTATAGTTATTTAATTTTGCACTATAGTACTTTGATTTAATAGGGATTTAATTAGTTTTAAAAAGGGGTTAAAATTGGATTTAATTAAGCTTTGGTCTTAGGCCCAAGAGTGTGGGCCTAAGATGGGCCAAAATGGCTAGCCCATAGGCCCATGAATGGGCCGTCGACCACAAGAAGGAGGGGAGGAGGCCGGCCCATCTCCAAGCCCATCATGTGCATGGGTTTTTGCCAAGTGGCAAAAAGGGAGTTACACCCATTGGTCACCTTGGGTGGCTCCTAATGATTACTAATGATTGCTTTTAAAGGGAAATAAAGAGAAGGGGTGGCAGTTTTAGGGGGTGTGTCGACCGTGAGAGAGAGAGAGAGAGAGAGAGAGAGAGGAGAGAAAGAGAGCAAGGAAAAGAAGGGAAGGAGGAAGGGAGAAGCCGTGCGTCACCCGTAGCCGCCGTGTCCCACCACCGTTGTGCTCACCGTATCTTGATCTAGAGGCAAGTTAGATCCTTTGATCTACTCTTGCATGTTGTGTCTAGAATGTGTTATTGAATGGTGATGAATTTCGGATGTCTAGGGTGTGAAAAACTGAAGTTTTAAGAGGGGTGTTTTAAGCTAGTAAAACTGTTCTCGAGTAAACAGCTCGACCCAGAATTTTGTACTGACTTGCATGTGATGTTCGAGTTGGATTTTGGCCTTTACTTCTTCAAGAAAGTTGTAGATAACATCTTAAAGTATGACATACCAAAATTTGAGACAAAATGGATGAGTTTTGAGGGGTGAAACCCTTCCTCTACGAAAATGTTAGATTTGGAACTGCTTTGTTGACCTTTTGGTGATTTTGTGTGTTGCATGTAACTTTCTACTGGGAATTTCACTTCGACCTCTTCATGAAAGATGTGGAGAACATCTTGAAGAATAACATACTCAAATTTGAGGTGAAACGAACAAGCATAGCATAGTGAAACGATTTTCCTTTTAAAGACATTAGATCTGGAAATGTAGTACAGAGCTCCAGTGATTTCGTGGATTATAAACTGACTTTTCTTTGAAAATATCACCTTCACCTTTTAATTAAAGTTGTAGTAGACTTCTTGAGGTAAAACATATCAAAATTTCAGAGGAAAAGAAGAAGGATAAGTAGGTGAAACCGTTTTTCTTTGAGAAAATTGGATCTGGAAAATATTACTTCGACCCAGTAAGGCTCCATGATTTTTATAAAATTATCTAATTAAAATTTGATCAAATGTTCTTAATAAAGGTTGTAGTTAGCATTCTTAGGAATAACATACTGAAAAATCAGAAGGAATGAACATATGTAAGTTGGAGAAACAAATTTCTTGGAATAATGATAGTCTGGAAATGAGGAACCCGAAAATAGGAAAGTAAATGGGCTTTAGCTTTTAACCCAGGACGAATTGGACTCTGGTTTCTTCATCAACCTTGTAGCTCTAGATCTTATTTACATCTTGTCCAAATTTCATAATTTTTTAAGATCATTTGCATATTTAATTGGAAATATTCCTAAAATCGTGCAATCTGATGTGTTCGAATTTTGTAAATTGAAATGCATGGACTATATCTTTTTGTATGAGGTTCTTTTGGAAATGTGTTATTCATGAAGTTTCTGCCTTTATGTCTTGAATATCACATATTTGAATTTCATAGTTTTTGAAGGTCATATGAGTATTTAATTAAAATGTTTTCTAAAACTGTGCAAGCTGGATCATGCAAATTTTAAAAGGGTAATTGCATGGACTATTTTGTTTTTTGTGAGCCCCATGGATTGTATTGTTCTAAGTGGTTGAATTTTGCTGTAGATATGATGATATTTGGCATTGCATATAAGTATCAAAAACTGAAATTGACCTTGTTGCCATCATATCATATGCCATGCTGATATTCAGATATAAATGTGATTGTGAATTATGATAAATGAGGATGCTGTTGGAGGTGTGAGCCGACAATGCCTCAGGAGTGTCGGGATGCCCGGAAAGGGAGTGTAAGTGCCAGATGCCCGGAGGGTGTGTGCCAGATGTCCTCAGGAGTTTCGAGATGCTCGGAATGTGGGGGTGCCGGAAGCCCAGAGGTGTGTGGCGGGGGATACCTCGTGATGCCAGTTGGGGTATGAGATGCCCGGAATGTGGGGATGCCGGATGCCCGGAGGTGTGTGCCGGAGGTTTCTCGCGATGCCAAGTTGGATGCGAGCGGTAAATGTGGGAAGCAATTTCTGGTCCCGGGAAAGAAAAATGTGATGATCCAATTGGAAGATAAAAATTGAGAAATTGAAATTGAATTATGCATAGTATGGTGACATGTATGCATGGCTGCATGATATGATATGTATGAGTGCATGGATGTATATGCACCTATGGCATGAGGGTATATGCATGAATGCTTGATGATGAGTGCATGGCTATATATGCACCTATGGCATGATGGTATATGCATGAATGCTTGATGATGAGTGCATGGTTGTATATGCACCCATGGCATGATGGTATATTGTAGGATTGCTTGATGAGTACATGATGATGTATGCATGACTACAAGGTAAGTAATGCTTGGATGTATGAATGATATGTACTATACCATAATGTCTTTATTGTTTTGTATGATACATGAGTAGTTTAATGGATCTTTTACCTGCTAAGTGGTTGTACTCACCCCTTTTGGGGACTAACATTTCAGATTAGTGAGATGCTGCTCCCTCCGGTCACGTGGGGTACTTTTTACGGCCTTCCATCTGACGTGGAGGTCGAGTGCATGGAGATTAACTATCCTACCATCCCTAGTTTGACTTTTATTCGGATTCGTGCATTGGTGATGTAGTGGGCCTGGCTGGGGGCTCGGTTGTCCAGGAGTTCATATCCGTCCATGTCTGTCGTGACGGAGTGATGCAGGGGATGTTGCCACCACCACCGCCCGACGCACCAAGATGGGTGTGATGGCCCGCGTGAAGAGTAGGAGCTGACACTTTTTGGACATAGCCAACACTAGATGTGGTTATATATTTGATCGATAGGGAGGGTCGAGGTTTCTTTTTGAGTTGTAGCCAAGTTAGCTATAAGTCTTGGCTTTTCTTTTTGGCTGTACTGACCCGAGAAATCCATCTCGTTAATATGTAAATAAAGAGTGGCTCGGCTTTATCTTTCTTATGATGCTTAGTTGGTGTGCATTGCTTTATTGTTATTGGAGGGAGAAATGGTGAGACTTGATTATGCTTCTGCAATTAAGTTGCGCTAGGACCATTTAAAAAAAAAAAAAAAGATTTACCTAAGAACTACGGTTCTTCTTTAACTCTGAAATAAAGGTAGGTACCTATGGCGACCTTAGCAGTTAGGGGTACCGCAGCCGGTCTTTGATTGGTATCAGAGCAGTGGTCATAGATTGGAGTGATAAGGAGCCTCATTTGGAAATTGAGGAACATGATGACAATGCACACGATAGGATACTAACTGGAATAGTTGGGGTAACTTTGAATAATGGGTGATGGGTATTCACTCGTAGATCCCTAGTAGTTTATTATGAGTTGCTTTTAGGTTGTCAGTAACATGTATATGTTACTTATTTGTAGTTGTAGTAGCTTTAAATGGAGACAGTGAGTCTCAGATTATTCCTGAGGCAAATGTTTGGAAACTGCATGAAAGTCATGGTGCGAGTTGGAAGTGCTCATCCATCGAGGGCTGAAGCCTCTACTACAAGGGCTGAACCCCGGATGGAAGATATCCTGCAGGCATTGGCCAATATAGGAAATCTGATGGAAAGACAAGCGCAGCAACAATCTGGAGCAGAACGCCATACTCAAGGACTTGTAAAGCAGTTTTTGAAGTTGAAGCCAGCTAAGTTTCGTGGAATGGGAAGTCCTGAGGAGGCGGAGCATTGGATTGATGGAATGGAACAAATTTTCAGGTTGTTGGATTACAATGATGCTAAGAAAATAACTTTGGCAGAGTACCAGTTGGAGGGAAATGCAAAGTTTTGGTGGAGAGGTTCGAAGGATATGATCTTTCCACTAGGTACTGTTGTGAATTGGGATGAGTTTGTTAGGGTTTTCAATAGGAAGCATTTCTCTGATTGTACTAAGGATCAAAAGATCACTGAAATTGTTCAGTTAGAACAAAAGGAACTGACAGTAGATTAGTATGAGGCAAAGTTTTTTGAGTTGTCTAGGTATGCTCCTAGACTAATTGAGGATCAAGAAGAGAAAGCTAAGAGGTTCCTGAAAGGGTTGAGAACTGATATCATGAAGCAACTAGTGCCTTTGAACATAAGGGATTATAATGAGATCTATGAAAAGGCACAGATGGTGGAGCAGGAGTTGGTAAGGGAACATTCGAAGAATAAGAGACAATTGTCTTTTAGTGATGTGAGACGGGGAAAGAGACCCTATACAGGTCAAGGACAGACGTGGCAGTCTAAGAAGAAGGGCGACTTTGGGAAATTTGGAAAAGGTAGGGATGGCTTGAATTTAGAAAAAGCACCTTATAGAAATGAAGAATGTCAAAGGTGTGATGGATGACATGGCCCAGGACCCTACAATGGGTGACTGAGATGTTATGGTTGTGGACAAATAGGTCATCTTAAGAGAAACTGCCCATAGGAAATGTCGCAAGTGAGTGTTGGCTCGATGCAATAGCCACAGTAGAATGTTGTTAGGCCAAACCTACCAAGGAATCCTCAGAGGCCACCAGCACAAGGAAGGGTGTATGCGATCACCCAAGAGGAAGTGGAAGCTTCAAAAAATGTTATCTCAAGTACGATCCTTATAAATGGTAAAAAGGCATATACATTGTTTGATATGGGTGCAACGCATTCATTTGTGTTTGAAAGATATTAACAGTTGAATAAGATAGAAACTACATCTCTTGAGACGCCTCTTTGTATTTCTACACCTTTAAAGAATATGGTATTGTCTACGCTGGTGTGTGGAAATTGTAAGATAATGGGAGGAAAGGATATGGAAATAGGTTTAGTCGTAATGGCCATGTATGATTTTGATGTTATCATAGGAATGGATTGGCTTCATAAGTATCGGGCCAAAATGGATTGTTATAGGAAAGTGATCCAATTTATTTTACCTGATCAGTCTAGTTGTGAATTTTTGGGAGGACAGATCAACCTATCTGTAGCACTTATTTCAGTAATAGAAGCCCGTGCATTACTTGACAAATGATGTCAAGGATACCGGGCCATGGTTAAAAATTATACTATGGAAGAGCCTACGCTTGATGAAATTCGAGTACTTAATGAATTTCAAGATGTATTTCCGGAGGAGTTGCCTGGATTACCCCCAGAACGAGAAATTGAGTTTGAAATTGAACTAATGCCTGGAACAGGACCAATATCTAAAGCCCCTTATAGAATGGCCTTAGTGGAACTAAAGGAATTGAAGGTGCAACTACAGGAGTTGCTTGACAAGTGATTCATTAGGCCAAGTGCTTCACCTTGGGGTGCACCAGTCTTGTTTGTGAAAATAAAAGATGGATTGATGCGCATGTGCATTGACTATAGGCAACTGAATCAAGTGACCATTAAAAATAAATATCCTTTACCCAGAATTGATGACTTATTTGACCAACTCCAGGGAAGTTCGGTCTTCTCTAAAATTGACTTAACGTCGGGATACCATCAGCTAAGAATTAAAAGAAGACATTCCTAAGACTGCGTTTAGGACTCGTTATGGACACTACGAGTTCCTTGTCATGCCATTTGGATTGACAAATGCACCAGCTGCATTTATGGATCTAATGAATAGGGTATTCAAACCTTATTTAGACCAGTTTGTGATTGTTTTTATTGATGATATCCTAATTTATTCGAAAGGGCCTAAAGAACATGAACAACACTTGAGGATAGTTTTGCAAACTCTAAGAGATCATAAGCTATATGCCAAATTTAGCAAGTGTGAATTTTGGCTGGACCAGATAATATTTTTGGGGCACGTGGTATCAGGAGAAGGGATTGCAGTAGACCCGGCGAAAGTTGAGATGGTGATAAATTGGCCAAGACTGACCACACCTACTGAAATACGGAGTTTCTTAGGATTGGCTGGTTATTATAGGAGACTTATTGAAGGATTTTCACGATTGGCAAGTTCTTTAACAAAATTGACTCGAAAGAACACAAAGTTTGAATGGAATGGGGAATGTGAAAGGAGTTTCCAGGAGCTTAAAAGAAAATTGACCTCGTCTCCAATCCTGATTATACCGTCTAGACTGATGGTTTTACTGTGTATAGTGATGCATCTCACAAAGGACTAGGATGTGTTTTGATGCAGCATGGCAAGGTCATAGCGTATGCATCTAGACAATTGAAACCCCATGAACTGAACTACCCCACACATGATTTAGAATTAGCAGCTATAGTGTTTGCTTTGAAGATATGGAGACACTATCTATATGGGGAAAAGTTTGAGATTTATACAAACCATAAGAGCTTGAAATATTTGTTCTCACAAAAGGAGTTGAACATGAGACAAAGGAGGTGGATGGAATTGTTAAAGGATTATGATTGTGAGATACGATACCATCCAAGGGAGGCGAATAAGATAGCGGATGCTCTTAGTCATAAGTCGGCTATGGAGATGGCCAGTTTAAGAATGGTGAATGGAACCTGTTAAAGTCCGTAGCGGACTCAGAGTTTAAGTTAAAAGTGGATTGTCTTACCGGTATGCTTAGTGCATTAAGCATTGAACCTGAAATTATTCAGAAAGTTAATATCTTACAAGAGTCTGACCCGGAAATTTTGAAAGTGAAAGATGCAGTGTCTTTAGGAAAAAGACTAGAATTTCAAATCTCTGAAGATGGAGTGGTAAGATGGCAGGGACGACTTTGTGTTCCTAACAACAAAGAATTAAAGAAGGAAATTCTGTCAGAGGCACATAGGAGTAATTACAGTGTTCATCCGAGTAGTACAAAGATTTACCGAAATTTGCGTAAGCAATTTTGATGGAATGTTATGAAAGTAGATAGGGCTAAGAACGTTTCTCAATGTTTGACATGCCAACAGGTAAAAGTGGAACACCGCAAACCTACAAGACTCTTGAGACCACTAGATATACCGGAATGGAAATGGGAGCATATAACAATGGACTTTGTACAAGGATTGCCAAGGACGTCAAGTGGTCATGACTCTATTTGGGTAATAGTGGATCGTTTGACTAAGTCTGCTCATTTCCTAGCAGTTCGCATGGACTACCTAATGGACAAATATGCGGATATATATGTAAGTCAAGTAGTACGCTTACATGGTGTTCCAGTAACTATTACCTCAGATAGGGACTCGAGATTTACTTCGAACTTTTGGCGGAGTCTTCAAATTGCCCTAGGAACTAAACTCCAGTTTAGTACTGCCTTTCATCCCCAAACAGATTGACAAATAGAAAGAGTAATCCAGACATTAGAGGATATGTTAAGAGCTTGTGTCATTGACTTTAAAGGGAATTGGGATGAAAGATTGCATTTGGTGGAGTTTGCTTATAATAATAGTTTTCAAAAAAGTATAGGCATGGCTCCCTGTGAAGCATTATATGGAAGGAGATTTAGGACTCCTATTTGTTGGAATGAAGTAGGTGAAAGGAAATTGATAGGACTTGAACTAGTACAAGTTACCACTAAAGCTATTGAAATTATCAAGAAAAGACTTAACACAGCTCAGAGTAGACAGAAAGACTACGCAGATAAGCGTAGAAGACTTTTAGAGTTTAGTGTGGGAGACCATGTATTCCTTAAAGTATCTCCAATGAAAGGAATATCTCGATTTGGAATGAAGGGTAAGTTAAGCCCTAGATTGGTCGGACCTTTTGAGATACTTGAAAGGATAAGAGATGTAGCTTATCGTTTGGCGCTGCCTGCAAAATTGGGAAATTTACATGAAGTGTTTCATATGTCGATGTTGAGAAAATACCAGCCAGATCCCGGTCACATACTCGATCATGAAGCCATCAAAGTGGATGAGAAAGTGAGGTACATTGAAGAGCCTATGCAAGTATTGGATCGGAAGGAACAAATTCTTAGGACTTAGAGAATCCCACTGGTTAAGATATTATGACGACATCACGATATGGAGGAAGCCACATGGGAGAGCGAAGATCAGATGAAGGAAAAGTACCCCTACTTGTTTCAAGAGGCATGAGTGATGTCTAATTTCGACGATGAAATTCTCTAAGGAGGAGAGAATTGTGGCATCCTAGAATTCCTTGTCAATCCTTAGAGGTACTCTAATTCATGTCTTGTATTAAGGTTTATGGCCGAGCTTTTAGTGGATAAATTTTGGGAAAGGAGGACCTATCTTTGGCCATATGTATTATGAATTAGAATATACGGATTTGTGATTTCAAGTGTATAGTTATTTAATTTTGCACTGTAGTACTTTGATTTAATAGGGATTTAATTAGTTTTAAAAAGGGGTTAAAATTGGATTTAATTAGCTTGGGTCTTAGGCCCAAGAGTGTGGGCCTAAGATGGGCCAAGATGGCTGGCCCGTAAGCCCATGAATGGGCTGTCAACCACAAGAAGGAGGGGAGGATGCCGGCCCATCTCCAAGCCCATCATGTGCATGGGGTTTGCCAAGTGGCAAAAAGGGAGTTACACCCATTGGTCACCTTGGGCGGCTCCTAATGATTACTAATGATTGCTTTTAAAGGGAAATAAAGAGAAGGGGTGGCCGGTTTAGGGGGTGTGTCGACCGTGAGAGAGAGAGAGAGAGAGGAGAGAAAGAGAGAAAGGAAAAGAAGGGAATGAGGAAGGGAGAAGCCATGCGCCGCCCGTAGCCGCCGTGTCCCGCCGCCATTGTGCTCACCGTAGCTCGATCTAGAGGCAAGTTAGATCCTTTGATCTACTCTTGCATGTTGTGTCTAGAATGTGTTATTGAATGGTGATGAATTTCTGATGTCTAGGGTGTGAAAAACCGAAGTTTTAAGAGGGGTGTTTTAAGCTAGTAAAACTGTTCTCGAGTAAACAGCTCGACCCAGAATGTTGTAGGGGCTTGCATGCGATGTTGGAGTCGGATTTTGACTCCGACTTCTTCACGAAAGTTGTAGATAACATCTTAGAGTATGACATAATAAAATTTGAGACAAAATGGATGCGTCTTGTGGGGTGAAATCCTCCCTCTATGAAAATGTTAGATCTGGAACTACTTTGTTTACCTCTTGGTGATTTTGTGTGTTGCATGTAACTTTTTACTGGGAATTTCACTTCAACCTCTTCATGAAAGTTATAGAGAACATATTGAGGATTAACATACTCAAATTTTAATTAAAAAAACAAGAATAGCCTAGTAAAAATATTTTTCTTTGAAAACGTTAGATCTGGAAATGTTGTACTGAGCTCCAGTGATTTCGTGGACTATAAAGTGACTTTCCTTTGAAAATCTCACCTTGACCCCTTAATGAAAGTTGTATTAGACTTCTTGAGGTAAAACATATAAAAAATTCAAAGGAAAAAAAGAAGAATAAGTAGGTGAAATCGTTTTTCTTTGAGAAAATGGAATCTGGAGAATATTACTTCGACCCAGCAAGGCTCTGTGATTTTTATAAAATTATCTAGTTAAAATTTGATCATATGTTCTTGATAAAAGTTATAGGTAGCATTCTGAGGAATAACATACTAAAACATTAGAAGAAATGAACATATATAAGGTGGAGAAACGAATTTCTTGGAATAATGATAATCTGGAAAGGATGAACCCAAAAACAGGAAAGTAAATGAGATTTAACTTTTAACCCAGGACGAATTGGACTTCAACTTCTGCATGAAAATTGTATCTCTAGATCTTAACTACAACGTGTCCAAATTTCATAATTTTTTAAGGTTGTTTGTGTATTTAATTTGGAATATTCCTAAAATCGTGCAATCTGATGTGTTCGAATTTTGTAAATTGTAATGCACGGACTATATCTTTTTGTGTGAGGTTCCTTTGGAAATGTGTTCTTCATGAAGTTTCTGCCTTTATGTCTTGACTATCACATATTTATATTTCAAAATTTTTTAAGGTCATTTGAGTATTTAATTAAAATATTTTCTAAAACTGTGCAAGCTAGATTATGCAAATTTTAAAAGTGTAATTGTATGGACTATTTTGTTTTGTGTGAGCCCCATGGATTGTATTGTTCTAAGTGGTTGAATTTTGCTGCATATATGATGATATTTGGCATTGCATATAAGTACCAAAAGCTGAAATTGACCTTGTTGCTATCATATTATATGCCATGTTGATATTGAGACACAAATGTGAATGTGAATTATGATAAATGAGGATGCCGTCGGATGTCACGCCCCGATCCTCAGGCACGTGCACATCCCTTACTTTGGTCGATTTTAAAATGCGATATCCCAGGACTAAGTATCGCCGACCCTTTCATTGATTATATGCACATGCGGAAGTATTTAAAAAAAAAATCCCTAGACAATAAAAAAATGGGATAGAAAGGCAGGCCACAATTTTATTTATTGAAGTTCACAACTACACAAGTTCAGGGTCCATAAAGAGGATAGGACCAAGCTCGGGACCACCATCCCAGTCCTCCTCAAGTCTTTCACCACTAGACTCAATTTCTTCAAATTCTTCATCTCCTTCTTCTCGCTCATCCTCATCTTCAAATGCTGGCCAACCTTTGGGAAATCTAGGGGCCTGAAATATAATCCCACAACCGGGATGAGACTATGTCTCAGCGAGTTTTACCTCCCTAAGACCCGATTAGTAAACTAATACACCTTAGGGCTGCCTAAGCACAACATGAGTCAGAGGACTTACCTTGGCCTCAGATTTCCACCTGCATGTTAGCACATATCAAATAGGCACCCAAGAAATCACATTATGGATCGAAGCATCGATCAAATCGACTTAATCGATCACACACCAACAAGACCACTCACGGTCATTCCCAATCAATCAATCAATTCATAAATATCACATCAAAACAATGATCAATTGACTTAATTGATTGCACGCCAACAAGACCACTCATGGTCATGCCCAATCAATCAGTCAAATCACGACAATCAGATCAAATCATTGATCAATCGAACCAGTCGATTTCATATCCAACAGACTAAGCAATTCCCACAATGCATATCAAGATATCGAGCACGCGTGCATTCTCTTAGGCACCAGTTCACCAAAGTGATGCATCAAATCACCGAGCCCACGTGTCTCTTTTATGATGCCATACTTAGGTCTCTGGGCCCACGTGCCTTCTCCAAAGTGATGCATCAAGTCACCGAGCCCACGTGCCCTTTTACGATGCTAAACTCGTCACCGAGATTAAATGGCTTTACGGTCCCCTTTGGACCCTTTCAAGATTCAATGGCTTTATGGTCCCACTCGACCTTTTCGAATTCAATGGCTTTATAGTACCACTCGACCTTTTCGAATTCACACCTTTTTAAATTCAATGACTTTATGATCCCACTCGACATTTTCAAATTCAATGGCTTTATGGTCCCACTCGACCTTTTTCAACACTTAGTGGCTTTACGGTCCCACTCGACCAATTTCAATTGCAGCCAATAATATTGCACTTCATAAATAAATTTCTCAATTTCATAATATCATGGCCTAATTCCCTGGAAATAGAGATACCCAATAAAATATCATGCATGGGTACACGACCGGCCTTAGCCAAAATATCATATTTTGCTTTTAGAACTTCCCATCATTTTCAACAGCCCATAAAACATATTTTTGGCTCTGTGAACCGACGCCTGGTAATTACCAATCAATTACCATAATTCAAATCATTTAGGAATAAATCCTAAAAATACATAATTAAATCAATTCAGCATGAATTAAAGCTCAAATAAATAAACGAACTATGCCACGATGATCAGCACGAGATTTTAGTCGTTGGCCATCTCAACCTTAATTTTCCAAAAATAATTAATTAATTAATTAATTTCGAAAATTAAATAATTAATATTAAAATTCAATTTAACCCAAAATAAAGCCCACTTAAATAAACGGACTTCACCATGGTCATCAGCATTATATTCCGGTCACTTTGGCCATCCCAGTTAAATTTCCAGGCAATGAATAATTAAATAATTAATTTCGGAAATTAAATAAATAAACACAATAAATTCAATTTAGCACGATATAAAGCTCGATTAAATAAACGGTCTATGCCACGATTATCAGCATAAAATCCCGGTCGCTGGCTATCCAAGTTGAATTTTCGGGAAATAAATAAATAATTAATTAATTAATTAATTTCGAAAATTAATAATTACTTACTAAAAATCCAATTTAGGCCCGAAAAGCCTAATTGAAGCCCGCTAAGGGTCGGGAAAAATCCCGAGATGCTTTCAATAAATAATAGGCCACATCTACGTGCTAATTGTACCATCAAATTACCTAATTCGCATCACAATTGATTAATAAACACTAATCCATACTAATCTAACCACCTAAACCTAATTAATTAAAAATAATCAACCAATAAGTGTAATTAGCAAACTAAGCAAGGATTAGTGAGATTACTCACCGGAATCGCGCGCAAAACACATCAATCCGACAGGGACGACGCGAGGAACGATAAACTCCAAAGCACGGCTAGGGTTCGGGGCCCGGAAACGGCCCAAAACGGCCCATAAACGGGCTGGAAACCCACTTGCGGGTTCGCTGGTCTGGGCTGGCCGAGGCTACTCCAGTGGCTAGGGCGGCAAGGGGAGGCTGACGGAGGGTGAGGAGAGCTCCGGCGGGTCTAAACGGTGGCCGGATGAAGCTAGGCAGTGGCCGGAGGTGGCTGGATGGGGGCTGAACAGAGGCGAAACAGAGCTGAACAGCGCGTGGGGGAGGACGCCTGGGCGGTGGAGAGGGCAGGCGGCGCACGGGCGGCAAACGGTGGACGCGCGGGCGTGCGGTGAGGCCGACGGGACGAGTAGCGACAGCTGCTTTAGCAAGCTGCAGCTTCTCTTCTTCAGCTTTTTGGTCTTTCACGAACAGGGGGAAGAAGAGAGAAGAAGAAGGGAGCTCGATCACGTGGGGGAGAAGAGAGAGGAGAAAGAAGAAGAGATAAGGGGGTTGACTAGTCAAATGGGGAAGAGAAAGCAAAGTAGAAAATGGCAAGGAAAAAATGAGAGAGTGTTGGCAAGGGGAGGGGGCAATTCGCACGAGGAAAAGACAGAGAAAAGAGAGAAAAGAGAGAGAGAAAAGAGAGAGAGAGAGAGAGAGAGAGAGAAGAAAATAGAAAATAGTAAAGTAATAAGAAAATTACCTTATTCTTATTACTACTATTATTTTCCATTTCTCTTTCCCTTTTTAATTTCTTATGGTCTTCAATTGCACATCAATTCTCCCTTAATTCACTCTCAATTGGATCTCAAAAACTCAATCGAGGCTTAAATGCTTCAATTGCTATTTTTCCTCATTCAATAACCCACCTTGCACCTGAATTTCGCACTTCTTGGCCTCAATTGAACGAAAACGGTTCTATTACCCAGTCGAAATTAAAATCCGAAAATCCGGATGTCACATCGGAGGTGTGAGCCGACGATGCCCCTGGAGTGTCAGGATGCTCAGCAAGGGAGTGTAAATGCCGGCGGTGTGTGCCGGATGTCCTCGGGAGTTTCGAGATGCCCAGAATGTGGGGGTGCCGGAAGCCCGGAGGTGTGTACCGGGAGATACCTCATGATGCCAGTTGAGGTACGAGATGCCCGGAATGTGGGGGTGCCGGATGCCCGGAGGTGTGTACCGGAGGTTCCTCACGATGCCAGGTTGGGTGCAAGCGATAAATGTGGGATGCAATTTCTGGTCCCAGGAAAGAAAAATGTGATGATCCAAATTAGAAGAAAGAAATTGAGAAATTGAAATTGAATCATGCATAGTATGGTGACATGTACGCATGGCTGCATGAAATAATATGTATGAGTGCATGGATGTATATGCACCTATGGCATGATGGTATATGCATGAATGCTTGATGATGGGTGCATGGTTGTATATGCACCTATGGCATGATGGTATATGCATGAATGCTTGACGATGAGTGGATGGATGTATATATGCACCTATGGCATGATGGTATATGCATGAATGTTTGATGATGAGTGCATGGATGTATATATGCACCTATGGCATGATGGTATATGCATGAATGCTTGATGATGCGTGCATGATGGTGTTGAATAGGCTAGTGAATCAACCTAGAGGGGGGTGAATAGGTTGTTGCGGAATTCTTTTGGAATCTTTTGCGGTGGAATACGTTGATATCAAAGATATATCAATAATAAACAGATTACGTATTCACAAAGTAAAATAGAGTAGAGTAAAAGAGAATTGACACAAGGATTATAGTGGTTCGACTTAGACCAAGCCTACGTCCACTCTCCACGCGGGCAGCCAACTGGCTGTAATCACTATGTAGCAAAAGAGTGCCATTACAGTAGACGGACTAGACTTCTTCAATAGACAGTCTCTCCTACAGCCTTCTGCTGCTTTCGCACTATATCTCACTCTCTTTGATACACAATTTGAATATGAAAGATTTTAGAGAACAAGTGATTTTGGAGATTCTAACATCAATATTTTTCTACCAGTCTCTCCTTGTTTTCAAGCAACGTCGATCCACCTTAAATAGCCTCCGTGCCTTCATACCCGTTGGCACTTACCAAAACATTCATCCAATCAACCCGTTGGACTGAATCAATTTAAGTGATCTCCTTGTCCCGAAAACGTAAGTAGATAGCAGCTCATCAATCTTGTTCGCCCATACAATCAGAATCTTGAGTTCCCAAAATTAGATTCTTCCAAAAGTAATCTTGATCTTCAACGGATAAAACCCGAAGAATCAAATCTTCCAAGCTCTTGATCACAGCCAGAGATATTCCATGGTTAAGATTAGGAAATACGAAATCCAATATCTTACTTTCCTTAGCCATAAGAATAACCGTGTGGCCAGCCCTGTAAAAAAATCGCGAACCTGTCTTCGAGACTTAGATTTGGGTCTTGAGGGTATTAGACTGGAAACCGAGTCTTGAAGGTCTTGAAATAGAAAGCGAGTCTTGACGATTTCGGACGGAAAAACTTCAGACCGAAATTCGGGTCCGACTGTCTTTGAAAACCTTTAGACCTTGACAACTTCGGACGTAGCCGGCGAGTCTTAGAGTCCTTAGACCATACCTTGTTGAGGCTGTTTTGTCAACTTCAAAACTCCAAGGGATTTTTCTTCAACAATCTCCCCTTTTTGATGGTGACAAAACTCTCGGCATTTGTGAATTTAAAAACCTGCAAGGAAAAACTCATATATATTTTGAGGATTATATCTGCAAAACAGAGTGTTAGTCCAATAACAATTATCCTCACAAAATTTAATAATCCTGCAATCAAATTCACAAGTCTAAATCCAATTCATCACATCAGCATAAAGTTATAGAAGTTCAAACAATCCAATCGAAATCCAAAATGAAAACAGTCTAAATAAAATAAGATTAAACTTCAAAATAAAACAAAATAAAAACTCTCCAAGCTTCCTCGGCTTCAAAAACTTCAAATCTTCAAAACCGCAATCAAACCGCGCAACTCTCCCCCTTTTTGTCCCATCAAAGAGGTAGAGTGAAATGAGATAAAGTTTTGAAAATATTTAGGGGCCTGTAGGGAAACGAACAAGTTGAAACTTGCTAAGCTCCTGGACTGACTTGTCAAGTTTGGCAAGATTTTCCTTCATTGAAGCTAATTCTGCACTGGTCTGATTTGACTTCACTTGTACTCTCAGTGCATTGATATGTTCTTGCATATTCATTGAAGTACTCAGTAGCGCCTTATTCAAGTCTCTCATTTCGGAGTCCATCCCAAAAACCTGCTTTTTCAAGTCCAGCATAATATCCAACAGCTATGTGAATGCTGTGGAATTGGCATTGCTTCCACTTGGACCAGCAGAATGGGTTTGAAAACTAGGAGCTTCCCTTTTAGCCATTTCCTTCTCAGCAGGTGAGGATTCTTCATGCTCTGGGAAGTGGGATGCATAGACCTCCTCAGGGTCGCACCAGACCTACTCACATCACTAAAATGTAGTGGCGATATTGTTCCTTGTTACGCAGCAACTCCCCCCGAATGAATGCCGAGTGGGTGGAGTGGAAAATTCATCGCCAACATCCATATCAAAGCACGAGGATGTTTCTCGGTCTCTTCCCTAGCAAAAGATGGCTCAAATGCAGCAGCCATATCCTCCTGCATTTTTCTTTCTTCCTTAGCCTTCCTTCTTCTTTCTTCTTCTTCAGCTTTCCTTTGTCTCTCTTCTTCTCTTCTCTGTTCTTCTGCTCTTCTTCTTGTTGAAGAAAAATCCCTTAGAGTTTTGAAGTTGACAAAACAGCCTCAACAGTACGGTCTAAGGACTCCAAGACTTAGTCGGCTACGTCTGAAGTTGTCAAGGTCAAAAGGTTTTCAAAGACAGTCGGACCCGAATCTCGGTCGAAGTTTTTCCGTCGAAGTCGGTCAAGACTCGGTTTCCATCGAAGACCTTCAAGACTCGGTTTCGGTCGATGACCCTCAAGACCCAAATCTAAGTCGAAGACAATTCGCGATTTTTACAGGCTGGCCACAGGTTATTCTTATGGCTAAGGAAAGTAAGATATTGGATTTCATATTTCCTAATCTTAACCATGGAATATCTCTAGCTGTGATCGAGAGCTTGGAATATTTGATTCTTCGGATTTTATCCATTGAAGATCAAGATTATTTTTGGAAGAATCTAATTTTGGGAACTCAAGATCCTGATTGTATGGGCGAACAGATTGATGAGCTGCTGTCTACTTACGTTTTCGGGACAAGGAGATCACTTAAATTGATTCAGTCCAACGGGTTGATTGGATGAATGTTTTGGTAAGTGCCAACGGGTATGATGGCACGAAGACTATTTAAGGTGGATCGACGTTTCTTGGAAACAAAGGAGAGACTGGTAGAAAAATCTCAATGTTAGAATCTCCAAAATCACTTGTTCTCTAAAATCTTTCATATTCAAATTGTATATCAAAGAGAGTGAGATATAGTGTGAAAGCAGCAGAAGGTTATAGGAGAGACTGTCCATTGAAGAAGTCTAGTCCGTCTACTGTAACGGCACTCTTTTGCTATATAGTGATTACAGCCAGTTGGCTACCAGCGTGGAGAGTGGACGTAGGCTTGGTCTAAGCCGAACCACTATAATCCTTGTGTCAATTCTCTCTTACCTTACTCTATTTACTTTATGAATACGTAATCTGTTTATTATTGATATATCCTTGATATCAACGTATTCTACTGCAAAAGATTCCAAAAGAATTCCGCAACAACTACTCACCCCCCTAGGTTGATTCACTAGCCTATTTCAATTGGTATCAAAGCAGGTTACCTAATTGTTAAGAAGTGTTATTACTTCTGAAGCTAAAGATCTATGGCTAGTGTTTTGGCTCCAGGGTTAATTGAAGGGCAGAGCAATACCAGACCTCCCTACTTCGATGGCAAGGATTACAACGTATGGAAAAACAAGATGAAGGCGTTCCTAAGATGTAAAGATCCTATGGAATGGGATGTAGTGGAGAACGGAATTATTCCTAAAGCTACATCAAGCACAGGAAAAGAAATAGCGATGGAGCGGGATTACCACAAGCAGAAATTTCTAAGAGACATGCTCTTGATGCAAAGGCTATTTACTCTCTCTATTGTGCATTATCTCCAACTGAGTATAATAGAATTTCATCTTGTGAAACAGCCAAAGAAGTTTGGGACAGATTGCATGTGACATCCTGAAATTCGAGTCCTCTGAGGAATGAATGGATGTGAATTTCGTCAATGCATTGTTGGTTGATCTCACTCGGAATTGATCACTCCTAAGATATTGACCTTGAGAGGAAAGGCTAATGAGGACAGAACTCGTACGACTAAAGGACTCGACCTGGGAAAACGACTTGACCATGAGACTAGCATGAGGAAGATCCTGTAGATAGGCAGGCCGATTCTAAGGACGACTAAAAGTTGATTCGTGGACAGAACATAATGGAATGACGGGTGATTCCGTTTACCGTTATCGAGCCCGCGAACGACCCTAGGTCGATCCTCAATAATCGTGTACTTTGAAATAAGAATCTATCCTCCGTAATTTCATGCAGTCAAGGACGTCCATGTGTCGAGATGTCTTGAACGTGGTATGACACGAGTCGGTTACGCGTGAATCCTCAAAGCCACCTGTCAGTCTGAGTTATACCCAAAATGGCATTAGGGCGAAATTGACATGGCATGAGAACTAAGAATTGGACTTCGAATTATCGGGAATGTTAGGGACAAACTTTAGATGAAGCTTTAGCGACAATAGACAGATCCAGTGAAGCCGAGAAATTGGAAAAGGGATTTTCAGACAGAGAAAGTAAGCCCGCGGGGAAATGGGCCGGGCCAAGCCAGTGTGGGCCTTAGGCCTAAGTTGGGACAGCCACCAAAATGGGCCTAAGTTAAGCAAATGAGCCCATTGGGCCTAAAACACTATTCATCTTTCAAAGCCCATGGCCCAACTTTGGGCCTAATTCCCAAGCCCAACTAATTCCCAAGCCCATTACTATTCATGGCCAAGCCCAATCCCTAGGCCCATCCACCAATTTCAGCCCAAGGTTAGATTGGTAATTTGTGTAAGGTGGAAATAACCAAATTGCCCCTAAAAGCAAGTGGATAAGGGCAAAGGAAGAGAGAGAAGATGACATCATGCATGGGGAATTGAAGCAAGCATTCAATGGCATTAATGAGGTGTGACTCCAGCCCTCACATCACTCTCTCTCTCCCTCCTTCAGCCCCAAACCGTCGAGCTCTCTCTCTCCCTCGTTCTCCCTCTTTTCCAGTTTCTGTTCCAGCAGACATCCCTCCAAAGATTCGAGTTGATTGTTGGCTTTCCGGACGAATCAGCCTTCATGCCACCCACCGTTGTCTTCAGAAGATCCAGAACGTTCAGAGGGACTTGGTCGTTGGTTAAAAAGATTCTCATATCGTCCCGAATTTCGGCCAGAAGCCAGCGGCAGTCCGACCGCCTGGAACAGTTCTGCTCCAGCTGACCTTTCGTCAAAGATTCGAGTTAAAAGTGGTCTTCCATTTAGAATCAGGATACGCTCCACATACCACCGTAAAGAGGACTTTGAAACCGTTCTAACAAACCTGGTATCACCTAGAACGAAGCTGCCGTCCATCCCGAAATTCTGAGACAAGACACCGGCCACTGGACCGCCCGGTTCCGCCCAGCTTCGCCTGGTTCACGTTTTCGGCCTTTTTTCTCCCATTCCAGACCTTCCTTTGGCCATCCCATCCACCCACAAGATCCCCAAGGCCCTCGGGAGCCACCGGTCGCCGGCCAACCCCTTCGCCGGAGCTCCGGCCAAGCCGTTCAAGTCAGTTTCTCCTCCGGCAGGGCTGTTTTTCAGAGATTTCAGTGGGAGTTTGGGCTGTGGTTGCTGTCTTGAGCTTGGGACCGCCTTGGATTGTCGTGGTACAGGTCCAGGAGCGTCGCCTCCGTCGTCGCCGCCGCGTCGGTGCCTCCGGCTCGCTTAACGAGTGAGTTTAACTCCTAATCCTTTGATTAGAGCCTAAACTTGCTTAGGGTTAGTTTAATTATTGTTAATTCTAGTTTAAGTGATTTAATTAAATTATTTTAATCCTAAGATAGGTTGTTAGATTATTGGCTAAGATTAGTTTAGCTTAATCTTACTTTATTTGCTTAATGTGGTTTATGTGGTTAATTAAGTATGCTTTGCTTTAATTAATTGATGGTTGCTTTAATTAATGTTTTTAATACTTTCTGAGTTTAATTTATCATTTATTAAATTCTGGAAATTTACTGTTCACTCGACACTATTCACGATTTACTGTTCACGAGATACTGTTCACAAAAATACTGTTCATGTGCACTGTTCACATGGTACTGTTCATGAGCACTGTTCACGCAACACTGTTCACCCGAGAATGAAAAGTGTCTAATTTCATGTGTGTTTAATCCTATGAAGTGATTGGATGTGTTATTGCATAAACATCCGCATGAATTGAGTGATTGATAATTATGGTTAATTATTCCAAAAGTGTGGAATTGTGTGAAATTGGAGAAGTTTTGGTATTTAACTTGAAAATACCCAGTGTCGGCTTCTGGCACTGTGATTGGTTTGTAGGACCAGTTTGTATTGATTGATTGAATGGATGTTTATGTGGGAATTTATTCCATGGTTGTTTAATGCCGGTGTTTGATTGGTTCTAATCGTGAAAGGTTGTGAGTTGATCTAGAAAACCGCCAAAGTATGGCTATGCCTTCGGGCTGAGACTTGCCACCGAATTTGGAAAAGGTCGCGCCGAGTGGGGCCGTGATGCCACTATTTCTAAATCTGCCACCTGATAAAGGTCGCGCCGAGTGGGGCCGTGATGCCACTAATTCTAAATCTGCCACTTGATAAAGGTCGCGCCGAGTGGGGCCGTGATGCCACTATTTCTAAATCTGCCACCTGATAAAGGTCGCGCCAAGTGGGGCCGTAATACCACTCATTTCTAATCGGCCACCTATTTAAGGTTTCGTCCTTTGGACCGTGGTTTATAGTGAATGAATTGATTGGGTGATTGAATTGATTGAGTGTTTGAATTGATTGAGTGATTGATTGATTGAATTGATGGACTCGTGTGATCGATTGATACGTGACGAGTGGCGCACTATTGTGCAAGAACGCATGAGAATCATTGCATTGTTGATTCCGGTCATGCATGAGTTAAGCACATTATTTATGGCACACACGCATGAATCGATAACATGCAGGGTGTGGCAATAGCCAGGTGAGATCGCTTGTGATGCGACTCGTATGTAAATGATGAACTGCATCATCTAATGGCCTTGTGCATTGCGTGTTTTGGTACTAAGATTCCACGTGCAGGGTATGGCATGCCAGGTAAGGTTGTATGCGAATCGATTGTTAGTTGTTGCTTATTGTGGGGTGGTTCTGTTGAGATGCCCTGAGTTGAGTTGGTGTTCTAACTGGGGGCTTAGGGGTGGAACTCGCTAAGATTTATATCTCATTGGTTATTGAATAACCATTTTCAGGTCCCTAGTGTGAAGAGCCTGGAGCTTGAAGCGGAAGGGTCAGGAGCATAGGTGGCTCAGTAGTCCTTTATAACATAGACCTTCTGTATAAGCTTGAAGTATTTATAAAAGTGTATTTGCTTGAAAATTGTTGTCCTGCTTTTCTATCCCATGTTTGTTGAGGTCAGGGGATTAGTAATTCGCTTCCGCATGTGCATTTAAAATGAATGGGTCGGCGACGAGTGCCTGGGAACGTCGCATAGCTGATCGACCACAGTGGGATGTGCGCGCGCTCGGGGTTCGGGGCGTGACATTGCACGTCACCTATGAAGGAACAGATCGAGTCAAAGAAACCAAGATCAACATCCTTCTTGGTCAATATGAAGCCTTCAAAATGAAGCTAGGAGAAACCATCACGGATATATTCAGTCGATTTACAGAAATTGTAAATGGCTTGGCATACCAAGGACAGCTAATCTCAGGACCTATGAAGGTCAATAAATTGTTGAGAGGGCTCTCCAAAGATTGGAATCATGTCAAAACATCTATAAGAGAAACACAGAGGATCATGCCTCTTTCAGTAGATGAATTGGTCGGCACAATTTAATCCTATGAAGTTGAGCAATTCAATGATGAATTTGACACAAAAGGTAAGAAGTCAATTACTTTAAAATCTAATGATGATTCTGATGTTAAAGATTCAGAAGAAGACTTGGATGATGAAGAATTGGCACTTCGATTAGAAAGTTCGAAGATTGAATAGAAAAGGCAGAAGATTCAACGGAAAGAAACAAAACAATCAAAGATTTCAAAGGAGATCAAATGAAGAAGAAGATACCAGCAAAGAAGTTGTTTGCTTTGAATGCAAAAAAAGGGACACATCGAGACCCTAACTTGTCCCTTATTGAAGAAAAAGAAAGGAAAACCTGAAAAGTTCAAGAAAGCACTCAAAGCTGATACGTGGAGTGACACCGAATGTGAGGAGAGTGATGAAGAATATGCAAATATATGTCTTATGGCAAACTCGGACTCGGACTCGAGATTCGACTCGGACTCGAGACTTAGACTCGGATTCGGACTCGAGACTCAAACAATGGTATCAAGGTTAGAAATCTAAAAATTCCTACCAAAGTATCAAAATATATTGATGAACTTTGTCTCAGTCTTAAAGGCTCTCTTAAAAGGATTTCTGAACTGAAAAGGGAGAATTCCAAACTGAAACAACAAGAAAAAATTTTACATGAAAAAGTTGAAAGTCTAGACAAGTCCCTTGCTGTTTCGAAAGAAAATGAGAATGATGTTTCAAAAGAGAATGCTTGCTTGAAAGAAGACTTATTGAAAGTCTCAAAGAAATTTTCAATAGGATCTGAAAAGTTGGATAAAATTCTTTCTATTCAAAGACCTTACTTTAATAAATCCGGTTTAGGAATGACACAAGAAACCGTTCCTTTGATCGATTTCCCAAAAGTAAAGGAAAGAATTAGGAATAGGCCAACAAAAACTTTTTTATAAAAATCATTTCCAAAAGGTTTTCGTAAAGCCTGTTGGTAGATATGCTCTTACTTGTTCAAAATGTAAAAGTGTAGACCATTTTGAAAAGGAATGTCCCAAAGTTTGGAGACCTGTTAAGAAGAGCTGGGCAAAGACTGTTTATACTACTAATAATGATGGACCCAAGAAGATCTGGGTACCAAAGAAGACATGAGTCTTTCTTTTAATTGCAGGTTACCTTCAAGAAGAAAGTCAAGTGGTATTTGGACAGTGGATGTTCAAGACACATGACAGGAGACTCAAGTTGTTTTACAAAATTCTCTCATATAAAAGGAGGAAAAGTCTTTTTGGTGGTAACAACAAGGGTAAGATTGTTGGCCAAGGAACTGTGATGATTGGAAATCTCACAATCAACAATGTCTCTCTTGTTGAAGGATTGAACTACAATCTATTGAGTATTAGTCAATTATGCGATTCGGATACAAAATCAATTTTCAAGAAGATACATGTTCGGATCAAGCAAGGATCTTTCACGAGTCCTTTTTTCGGTCGAAGACATGGGAATATCTATTTGCTAGATATAAGGTCTGAGAGTCATCAATGCTTGATATCAATTCAAGATGAAGTCATCCTCTGGCATAGGAAGCTTGGACATGTTAATCTGAAGCAAATTGCAAAAGTATCATCCAAAAAGCTTGTTCGAGGACTTCCTAACCTCAAGTATCAAAAGCATGAATTATGCACTCCCTGTGTACTTGGTAAACAGGGTAGAAATTCCTTTAAATCTATAAATCAAGTATCCACTAATCGTGTTTTGCAGCTATTACACATGAATTTATTTGGGCCAACAAGAGTTCAAAGTATTGGAGGTAAAAGATATTGCTTGGTTATAGTTGATGATTATTTTCATTTTACTTGGGTTTTCTTTCTTGCAAATAAATCGATGCATTGATTCATTTTACTAAGTTTGCAAAGAAAATTCAAATTGAAAAAGGATATGCAATTTCAAGTATTAAAACCGACCATGGTGGAGAATTTGAAAATCATGATTTTGCTAAATATTGTGATGACAATGGTATTCAACATAATTTTTCATCACCATACACTCCACAATAAAATGGAGTTGTAGAAAGGAAAAATCGTTCTTTGCAAGAAATGGCAAGAGCTCTTTTAATCGAAAGTAATGTATCACCTTATTTTTGGGCTGAAGCTACTTCTACTGCTTGTTATATTATAAATAGAATTTTTCTAAGACCTATATTGGAAAAGACACCTTATGAACTGCTCAAAGGTAAGAAATCAATTGTTTCATACTTTCATGTATTCGGTTGCAAATGTTTTATCCTAAAGAATTCTAGTGATCGAATTGGTAAGTTTGAAGAAAAATCAGATGAAAGAATTTTCCTTGGCTACTCCATGACAAGCAAAGCTTTCAGAGTCTTCAACAAACATACTCAAACTATGGAAGAATCCATGAATGTGAAGTTCGAAGATTCGTCACAAAATCAGACTCAACCTAAAGATTTAGAGTCTGGCCAAATGTCTACAAATTTTAATGAAGAAAATCAAGCCTCAGACACTGAGCCTCAAACAAATTCAGAAATTTCAACTGAAGAAGAGCCTCACCAAATTGACAAGTCAACAACAAATTGAAAGCAAAAGTCAAGTCATCCCCCATACCTCATCATTGGCAATATTGATGAAGGAGTTCGTACTAGGTCTAAAAGACGAGATGCTTCTAGTGCCCTTGCACTAATTTCTGAGATCGAACCAAAAAATATAGAAGATGCATTGAAAGATGAAAGCTGGATCGAAGCAATGCAAGAAGAACTAAACCAATTCAAAATCAACAATGTTTGGGAGCTAGTTCCTAAACCAAAACGAAAATCAATCATTGGCACCAAATGGGTTTTCAGGAACAAGCTTGATCAACAAGGAAAAGTGATAAGGAATAAAGCAAGACTTGTAGCAAAAGGCTACACACAAGAATAAGGCATCGACTATGACGAAACCTATGCTCCTGTGCCAAGGTTAGAAGCTATAAGATTACTTCTTACTTTTGCTTGCTTTAAAAATTTCAGGTTATTCCAAATGGACGTGAAAAGTGCATTCCTAAATAGAGTCATCCAAGAAGAAGTCTATGTGGAACAACCACCAGGATTTGAAGATCCTAAAAGACCAAACCTTGTTTTCAAGCTGAAGAAAGCCTTATATGGTTTAAAACAAGCACCCCGAGCATGGTATGAAAGGTTAAGCAATTTTTTAATTCAAAATAGCTTCTCTAAAGGTAAAGTAGATACTACCTTATTTATAAAGAGAGAAGGCAAGGATTTCATACTTGTTCAAATTTATGTTGATGACATTATTTTTGGTTCTTCTAATGAGAAACTTTGCAAGAATTTTTCAAAGTGTATGCAGAACGAATTTGAGATGAGCATGATGGGAGAACTAAACTTCTTTTGGGACTTCAAGTCAATCAATCAAGTGAAGGAACTTTTATCCATCAAGAGAAGTATGCAAAAGACCTTATCAAGAAGTTTGGAATGGAGAATTGCAAGAAAATAGAAACTCCTATGTCAAGCTCATCAAAGTTGGATAAAGACGAACAAGGAAAGAGTGTATACCAAAAGCTATACAGAAGTATAATCGGGTCACTTCTTTACCTTACAGCTTCTAAACCTGATATCTTGTTTAGTATCTACATTTGCGCTAGATTTCAATCTGATCCTAAAGAATCTCATATGTCTGCTGTTAAGCGTATCATTAAATATGTTGCAAATACATCTAAGCTAGGTCTATGGTATTCTAAGAAAGGAGATTTTACTTTTCTTGGATATTCGATGCTGACCTTTTTGGATGTAGAGTGGATAGAAAAAGCACTACGGTACATGTCAATTATTGGGAAACAAGATGGTGTCTTGGTTCTCAAGAAAACAGTACCGTGGCTCTTTCAACCACCGAAGCGAGTACATTGCTCTTGGAAGTTGTTGCTCTCAAATTCTATGGATGCAACAGTAATTGAGAGACTTTGGAGTTGATGAAACACATACGGAAATCAAAAGTGACAATACCAGCGCAATCAACCTCACAAAGAATCCAATACTTCATTCAAGAGCAAAGCACATTGAAATCAAGCATCAATTCATTCGAGATCATGTTCAAAGTGGAGATGTTGTGATTCAGCATGTAGATTCAAAGAATCAATTGGCGGATATATTCACAAAACCTCGGAGAAGGCTCACTTTGAATCAATTTGTTCAAGACTCGGGAATTGTGAATTTTGAAGATAATCAGACTCAAAATTAAAGTCTGAAGGTGGTTCAAACTCATCGCTAAAGTCTGAAGGTGGTTCAGACTCATCGCTAAAGTCTGGAGATGGTTCAGACTCAACACTAGGTCTGAAGACGGCTCAGACTCAAAGCAAGGTCTGAAAGCGTTTCAGACTCTGCGTAAAGTCTGATTGTACTCGGACGCAAAGGTAAAGTCCGAAAAGGGTTCGAGACTCAAAGGTAAAGTCGAACATCCGTCGAGACTCAATATTATTTAATCTCTTTACGAATTTCTTTTCGTATTCTCTCTTTAACATATTTTTGATAATTACTTTTCAGTATTTCAAAATCTCTTTTCGCTCTTTTTCTGACATGCATTAATGGCAGTTTATATTTTCAAAAAGGGCAGTTTTTTTTTTTTTTTACGGTTTATTTTTGGCAGTTCTTTTCTTTTACTTTTTGGCGACGATTCGTATTCCGGTGATTTCTCTCTCACTATTTATACTCTCGAATCGTCACTTTTGCTCTCAGCTACTCCTTTGTGATTCATCCTCATACTCTTTCACTCTCAAAACCCTAAAAATTTCCTTTTGCCGTTTCCGTTTTGTCCCTTTTTCGCCACAAAGTTTCCATTTTTCCTCACGTTCAAGTTGAAACTTTGCTTGCTCCACAAGAATGTCGTCTCGCAAGTCCTCCAGAATTGCAAGCAGGGGACCACAGAGACATCAAGAGGGTCCTACAAGGGTGGACCTAACGGAAGAAGATTCTCCTCAACGAGAAGCAGAGAGTCAACATTCTGAGGAAGTTGCTACCGAAGCAGAACCGGTAAGAATTCTTAAGCCAAATGTTGTTTACGATCTCTATAAAAGGCTTAAGGATGGGAAGGTTAGCCTTAAGATGATCGAGGAGTATTTGAAGGTGTTGACACCTAATTTTTGGAAAAGTAAAATTGCGCCTTGAACAAATAAAACGAAAAAAATGAAAATGGGGGAAATTGATTTGATTGAATTGTGCAAGGAAATGTGGAATTCTGATGGATGTCCGGATTTTGTTAAATGCAGCAACAATTTTGAAATCAAGTGAATAAGGGGCAAGAATTTTGCTGATTGCGAAATCGTACAAATTTGATTTAATGTGATAAAAATGGTAACTCAAGAAATGCCATGTAAAGAGACCATTTTGAATCACTATAAAAGAGAGGCTCATTTTTCATGACTAAGGGGGGTTCCTTTCCGTCAATAAAAAGAAAAGAAAACAAAAAGAGGGAATGGAGAGAAATTGAGGGAGAAAATTTGTAGCCAAAAAATTCTCGTCGTCCGAGGGAATTCGAAAAAATTCAGTCGCTCAACAATTCGTCGAAGAAGTAAGAGAGAGTTCACGAAAAAAATTCAAAAAGAATCATGTGAGAAGAGCGTGGGAATTCGTGTGGAAGAAGATTTGTGCAAAGAAGGAGAAAAGTGCAAAAGAAAAAAAAGAGATGAGCTCCCGTCCATCTTCAGTCAACAAAAGAACTATTTCTTTTTTTCCTTCCCCGACAAGCTGCAGAGAAAAGGAAAAAGTCAGCGGGAAAAGTACGAACAGAGAGAGAAGGAGATGACGTGAGACACAAAAAGGTTGTCTTCTTCCTCGGCTTCTCATCAGCGACGTCGGCAAACTTCCGTTGCTGCTCGTTGCTATCTTCGACTGCGTCTCTCGCAGCCCTCGCACCCCTGCCATCCGTGCCTCTTCACCCGCGCGCCACCATCCTCGATGCTCACCCGCCGCCGCGCTGCCGCTCCCTCTGGTGAACCCACAATAGCACCTTCGTCGTCGCATCGCAGCACCACCACCACCGTCGTTGCGCCTCACTCATGACCTGCTGCTCCCCGCGCCTCCGCCGAGCCCCGCTCCGAACGCGCCCCTACCGTCGCCGTTCGTCACCCTTGGCGCGGCCATCCGAGATCGGACCTTTCCATCGCGCGTCCACCCCCATCGCGCTGTTGTCCTTCCTGCACTTGTCCTTTAGGTAGTTTTTATTTTTGTTTTTCACTTTTCACTTTTACTTTTTCCTTTCTTTATAGTTTAGTTTATTTTACTCTTTTTATTTGTTATGTTATTTTCTGTTTATTTCATTCGATAGCATTTTTAGTTTAGGTATTTAATTTGTAATATTAGATGTTACTATCTACAATTTTTGTAGGCATTACCCGCAGGAATTTTGTCCAGAATTATTATAATTATTAATTTGACCCGAGAGACGTCGGATCATTTTTTTTAATTATATTAATTTTTGGGTTCTTTAGTGGAATTTTAATTGTTAAATCACAATAATTATTTAATTTGGTCCGTAAGACTTCGGACCAGATTTTTAATTATTTTGATTTGTTGTGATATTTAGGATTAAAAATAATCGTTAATTTGGCCTGTGAGACAACGGGTTATTTTTTCAATTATTTTAATTCTTTATTGGTTGAATATCTGGATTGTTTAGACATAATGCTTATTTGATAATTGTTTATCTTGGAAAAACACTAAAAAACAAAAAAATCAAAAATCAACATCTTGCATTAGCCATGTAGGTTTAATAAATTAAATTGCATTTTTTAGGTTTAGTAAATCATGATTGCATTTTTTAGGTTTATTAAATCAGGATTGTCTTTTAGGATTATATTTTTTAGAAACTCTTTTTTGAATAGGTTAGGATTGGGCCTAGATAATGTCTTTTAGAGATGTAGAAAAGTTGTCATTTTAATTTAAAAAATAGAAAAATAATTTTCTAAGACAGAATAGGGTTTTAGTCAAATTAATCCCAAAAATGAATTAGAAAATCATTCCTTTTTTTGAATAGCTTAATTAGGGTTTTTATTAATGTCAAATTTCAAATAAAAAAGACCAAAAATATTAGGTGCATGTTAATTAATTTGCATAATATGGTCATTTAATTAGAATTTGCATATTAGGAAATTAGTCATTTAGTTAAAATGCATGTCATGTGATAAAATCATAATTTCAAGAAAAACCCGAAAAAATGATTGCTTGCTTTGTGTGGTGCAATTTTTTTTTTTTTTTTTGGAATGTTTTAATAATGGATGAACACTCGTGTGGTGACCACATTTCCATGATAGTAATTTAGGTTAAAATAAATCAGCTGCCTGCATAAAACATTTTCAGAAAAAAATAAAAAGAAATGGTACCGAAAGGGCATTAGAGAAGTCAAATGTAACCAAGTCCCCGTACCCTTAGTCTCTGGTTCGTAGGAGTAAAATGATTCTCCCATTATTTTACTTAGGTGTCTAATCAGCCTACCGGAAAATAATTAGTGGCGACTCCTAGATAAAATTCATTTGCATGTTTAAAAATTTGAACCCTAAGTCGCGAATTGGTATGGGCCTGGGAGGGCCCGAGCTAAGTTTAAAGCTTAGTAGTCCATTAACCTAAACTCTGGGTGCTGCACTCGAAAAATTAGGTCGCGACAGCTTGGCGACTCCACTGGGGACTTGAGTTAAAACTCTTAGTGGACTTAGGCCAATTTTTCTTTTCTTTTGAAAAATGTTTTTGTTTGGCAGCGAGGATCCAGTACGTCCCTAACATTTAAGGTGTTAAATGTTTTTGCGGATTGGGAGGTATAAGGGGAAGTGTTTGTTGACCTTTGTTTTGTAGGGAGGTGTAGGAATGAATGGTTTATTTTTATATATGAAGTGTTGCTTGATATAAACTGTTGTGCATGCCTTGCATTTAGCACTACACTATTGCACACACAACTTGCCGTCGGACCTGGGCTGCGATAGGATTCCTAGGATGGTGTTGAGAATGATACTTCCTCCAAAGCGAGACCGCTATATGGAGGTTGACCTTCTCTTCCCCGAAAGTTTTTCATGGTGTCAAATGTGTTTATCCATATTCGCGAGACTGCAAGATTATTGGGTATTCCATTTGACTGAGCCGGAGGTAGGGGGACCTGACACGT
Organism: Eucalyptus erythrocorys; assembly: GCA_014182555.1. Taxonomy (NCBI): domain Eukaryota; kingdom Viridiplantae; phylum Streptophyta; class Magnoliopsida; order Myrtales; family Myrtaceae; genus Eucalyptus; species Eucalyptus erythrocorys. The sequence goes on along the minus strand of CM024601.1, from coordinate 30,036,585 downwards.
TACGCGAGACTGCGGTGGTCAGATCATCCTCTTAGCTCCACTTTGTTAAGCCATTTAGAGTAGAAATTGAGCCTCACATTTCATGTACGTGTCTATGTGATTGCCATTGGTTTTTCTTGGTGAAGTAAGTCTTCCATCTCTATACCATGCAATTTATTTTGTTGTATTTTCTGGTCGGTCCATGACAATCTAGGTTAATCATTTGATCTAATTCATTTGTCAATTAGGAACGAAATGAGGAAATTGCCATGCAATGAATCATTTGCAAAAAAATAAAAATAAAAATAAAACTTTGGAGAACTTGTTTTTAATTCATTTCTAAGAAATTTCGTCTTGCTAGGGCATCTATCTTTATTTTCATAGTCTATTTTTGAGAAATGCCCTTCTTGTACAAACTTTTCATAAATGCCAAAAAAATGAAAAATTGATTAGATCATTGTCATGGATTGGCTCATTATATGTACACCTCATGCTTATATGTTCCCATTCATTTCCATTAGGTGGTTATGGAGCGATCCCGCTCACCCATCCGTTCACGGTCGAGATCTAAAATGACCGATAAAAAGGAGGTTATCTTGCCAAGCAAAAGTGCTGCGATTTATCTTCAATGAGAAATTGCGACTCCAAGAAGAGAGGCAAGAAGACTTTTTGAATCGTCTCATTTTCCTAAGACAGCTGAATTTGATGGCACCATGAAAGGACTAGTCCAGAGGGAAAAATATCTGACCTGAAGGGTTCGCATCATAAGACTAAGGAGGGTGAAGAATTCAAGCACACAATTCATGGTCCTAAGCAGTTTGCTTTCCTTATTTAATTAGGGGCATGTTCAGTTGCACCTTCCCCTGTGTGGGAATTTCTATTGCTTTTAGATATTGGTTTCAATTTCTTTTGTTTGCTTCAATGCTTGAACATCATATTCCAATAATTGTAATTCGATTGATGGATATCAATAAAATTACAAGTTTTGTTTTGAGGACATGATGGGGTATACCAAACCAGCCCGATGACGATATCCTACAATGAAAAGAAAACATCATACATGGAGAAATTCTGAGGACTGGGCTTCTTCATTCTTCCTCATCAAAAAAAAATTCCAAAAAAAGAGAATAAAAAAAATCATTTTTGAAATCATTTTCAAAAGCATGCATTCGGTTAGTCCTGTTTAATTTTCTGATACATTTACTTCATGTCTTAGAGCATAACAGAGAGGCGTTTGAAAATAACGCGTCAATTTCCAATGATAGTGGACCCGTTGATAGATGTGGGGGCAAAGGACCATTTCCCAGCTGATCTTGATGACATCTCCCAAGAATAAAGAAAGACATTAAACACTACTTGTCCCAGGCAATTTCCTTGCACATCAATAGGAAACTAAGGACAAGTCAGAAGAAGATCATCTAGATTCCAAAGTGTGATGTGTGGCATATCTCTTCACAATTTGTGTGTGATGCCATTTCCATGAGAAAATGATGGAACAAGTCAAAAGAGAATCACTCATCTCGGATGAAATGGATACATTGTGTTCATAAACATAATCAATTTTGGGAAATGATACTCTATTCTTTTTCTTGCAGGTGACAAATTGGGGGCATGACAGGTTTTGGCAGTGACCCGATTGAGACAAAATCTCCATCCAAACCAAAATGGATATTCCATGTACATTTAGTTTAATGTTACATATTATCCTATTCATGCACATTGTTCAGTGCAGGGGCAAAAGCCAGATTTCATTGAATCAAAGATTGGATTCTTCATCCTTGATTGATCAATTTGTGCGGGGCAATCCAGGGAAACCCATTGCTAAGATAGTCCCTTGAATGAACACTTGCAATCATGTTTTTCATACTTATGAGAGCATTTTTGAGTATGGTAAACTGTTTGTTTGAAGTCACAAAAGCTTTTCATGCTTAAAGTTGTTGAACTCTTTTGAAAAGAGAATTTTCATAGTGATTTTACCCATTTAGTTCAACAATTTCATGTGGAGATTTGTCAAAATAGACAACTCAATGGAGTGACATCAATGCTTAAGAATGCTGAATGAGATGTATCAGGATGATGAAAGGCAAGTCCTATCCTATACATAGTCCCTTACTTATACACTTGTGAGATGAGTGTAAGAAGTTCCATATCTACAGGGTAAAGGGTTCTCTCGCAAAAGGTACGATGACCGAAATGATGAGGGGCAATTCATTTCTCTATCCTAAACACTACATATGATCCATTGTTTAACCCCTTCGAGCCTTATACACTTATGGAATTATTTTCAAATTATCCCTGTCAAGAACCACCCCACATCGGGGCAAATTGAAGGGTAAGGCAGTATCATAAGGTGAAGAAAATGGATTGAAATTCTCTTGCTCTCACTTGCATCAATCTTCAAGTCATGCTATTACATTGAATTCATGTGGAAATTTAGGTGCCTTAGGATGGTGAAGAGCATTTCTTTCTCTATCCTATACACTTATATCCTTTGCATAGCCCGCTTGAGCCTGCAATTTCATTTCTGTAAACCCAGTTGGTGATCATCCCCCACCCTGGGGCAAGGCAAAAGGCAGATGAAGACCCTAGAAAGTTTGAGTGTCATTCAAAATGTGAATGCTTGACGCATGCATCACGCAATAATTGAAATCAAAATAGAACTAAGGGGCATAAAAAAGTAGTGTGCCTGGTAAAAGCAAGGCCAATGCCCATGAAAAAAAAAGTGAAAGAAAAAATGAATGAGAACTAGGGGCATGAAAAAGCAGTGTGCCTGATAAAAGCAAGGCCAATGCCCATAGATGAAAAAAAAGAGAGTCGAGATAAGTTTGAATCCCAATGAAACAATACTCAAAGAGCTCAAATATTGAGTCTTTACAATCAATGGGGGCATTATGAAGACAATCCCCGATGGTAAAAAACTGGTGGCAATGCCAAGATGATCATCAACTCTCACCGTTTACACACATTTTGAGCCTAATGATCCTTTCATTTCTTAACCCATGAACTCTGGCCTACGTTACGTCCCTTACAAAGTCTTTTCTGATTAGGGCACTTGAATTAACATAGGAATTCATATGTTTATAAGCATCGCTCGAAGAAGTGCGAGCAAGATTATTTCTTTCTCATTTTGCAGGGTTCTTGACTTGTAAACCCGGAGGTGAATAGAGAATTGTTCTTTCAATAACCTTGACTCAAAGAGTCCCTTTGTTAAGCCATTGACCAAGCCCACATTACGGTTCCTATTAAAGACCTCTCAGATTGGTAAGGTCGCACTGCTTGCGAGATTACTCGGACCCTTGTTGGTATGATGATAGTGAGATTGAGTGATTCTCATAAAATAGCCCTTTTGAATGAGAGTGAGTGAAAGTCCTTTCTAACTGAAAGTCTCTCATTTAGTATTCTTAAGAAATTCATATCATGAATGAAAATTGTCTTAAATGATAATTCTCTCCAGTGGAAATTTGGCTGATGCAGATATGGTAAAGTCATTATGCAGAAACCTTGATTAAATTGAAAGAAAAGCCACTGAACGTTGAAATGTGCAATCTAGAGTGGCTCAAATTGTCTACCTCTTTGATGAATATATATCAGTTTTTGCTCTAATCATGTCTGACAGGCCCAAGAGCTCCTGACAGCCAGGTTCCTTTCAGAATACCTTGTGATATTAGGAGATGAGAAACATTCTACCAGGAGGTGAGAGACCTCCACAAGATTCCAGAAGACATATTCCCAAGAATCAGAGATATCACCAGGTAAGTATATCTCTACCCATACCCAAAAAATTTGTCATTGCACAGGTATTCTCTCTCAAGTGCATTGACACTTGACTCGGTCAAGCTGTCATTTATATTGACCCGGCGTGCTTTCGTAGCCCGGTGTCCAATTCTTGACTCGGCGTGCTTCCGTAGCCCGATGTCCCTTTATATTGACCTGGCGTGCTTTCGTAGCCCAGTGTCCCATTTCATTGACCCGGCGTGCTTTCGTAGCACGGTGTCCAGTTGTTGACCCGGCGTGCTTTCATAGCCCGGTGTCCAATTCTTGACTCGGCGTGCTTCTGTAACCCGATGCCCCTTTATATTGACCTGGCGTGCTTTCGTAGCCCAGTGTCCCATTTCATTGACCTGGTGTGCTTTTGTAGCCCAGAGTCCATTTCATCGACCTGGCATGCTTTCGTAGCCCGGTGTCCATTCATTTATTGACCTGGCATGCTTTCGTAGCCCAGAGTCCATTTTTATTGATCCGGCGTGCTTTCGTAGCCCGATGTCTATTCATTTATTGACTTGGGGTGCTTTCGTAGCCCAGAGTCCTTTACATTGACACTCGATGGAGTTGTCCCTTAAAGATTTTTCTCCAGATTCAATCTGATTAAGGCGACCGAAGAATGGTTCGGGTCCTAGTCAGATGATTTCTGTCGTAAGGCTGGGCGACCGAAGAATGGTTCGGGTCCTAGCCAAGAAAAACCTCAGTCTAGGTGACCGTAGCATAGAACAGGTCATAGACAGCATTCATTGCTTTAACAAGTGACCATAGCATAGAACGGATTCTGAATTTCTTCGTCAAGGTGATCGTAGCATAGAACGGGTCCTTGACAACACTTATTGCTCTAACAGGTGACCGTAGCATAGAACGGATCCTGGAAAAGCAATCTCTCCATTCAAGTGACCGTAGCATAGAACGGATCCTGAAAAACAAATTTCTTCGTTAAGGCGACCGTAGAATGGTATGGGTCCTTGACAACACTTATTGCTCTAACAAGTGACCGTAGCATAAAACGGATCCTGGGAAAGCAATTCCTTTCTGCCATACTAGGCGACCATAGAATGGTACGGGTCCTGGAAAAGCAGAATCTTCACAAAGCCATGTTATCATTCTGGGCAACCGTAAAATGGTACGGGTCCTAGACAAGTAACACCCACTACCTCGGGCTACTCTATCCTCCTCGAAGGTAAGTTATTCCAGGTAAGTTTATTTGCATTAGCATTTGCATGCATCATATAAGTTGCATTTAAAAAATGTAATTCATTTTTCAAAAAAAAAAAAATCATCATTCATTGCATGAGCATGACTAAAATTTGGGTGTCAACTTGTCTTTGAAGGCAACCTCTACGAGCTCACCTTCAAAGAGGGGCAGCTGTTGACACCTAATTTTTGGAAAAGTAAAATTGCGCCTTGAACAAATAAAAGGAAAAGAATGAAAATGGGGGAAATTGATTTGATTGAATTGTGCAAGGAAATGTGGAATTCTAATGGATGTCCGGATTTTGTTAAATGCAGCAACAATTTTGAAATCAAGTGAATAAGGGGCAAGAATTTTGCTGATTGCGAAATCGTACAGATTTGATTTAATGTGATAAAAATGGTAACTCAAGAAATGCCATGTAAAGAGACCGTTTTGAATCACTATAAAAGAGAGGCTCATTTTTCATGACTAAGGGGGGTTCCTTTCCGTCGGTAAAAAGAAAAGAAAACATGTGGCATCCTCAATTTTGACAATTCTTGAACATGTGACGATTGTGACCAATCTAATTTGTGGAATTCTAGCCATTGGACTATTGAGCTACAATTGAACTATTTTGATGGACATGGTAGCTAGGGTATATGACTAAGTTGGTATTCGCAATTGAATGAATATGAGTGTACATATGACCTACGGCTAGGGACTAGGCTTTGAGAGATTAAGGTATGATTTAATTGGACTTAATTGGGCTTAAAGGAAGGATTTATGGGCCGGCCAATCAATTCAGCCAAGCCAGCCCACGAAGCAGCCTCCACGTACGCCCAAGGGGAAGAGAGAAGCTGGTGAGGTGGCGCCGAGGTGTCCACTTGGTTGCCAAGTGTCACCGTGCATGAGAGAGTAGGTATTAGGCTTGGTGAGTGGCTCAATTGAGGTGTAAAAGAGGGGAATTACCGTCCATTAAGCCCTCTGGTCGACTGAAAAGAGAGAGAGAGAGAAGGAGAGAAGTCGAAGAAGAAGAGAAAGGAAAGAGAGAGCTTCGGCCGAGAAAGATTCAACTTGTGCCGTGGGATTTCTTCACCAAATTCACTCAAATCAAAGGCAAGATTTATCTCTAGTCTTCCCATGTTTCTTGTGGTGGTGTGTTGTGGCTGGAATTGTGAAATTAATGGCTGGATTGTGGAGTTTTTGAAGGAAACTAAAAACCGGTACAATCGGGTTTTGAGGAACAGCTTTGCGCCAGAATCTTGCATGAGTTGGAAAGTGCATTTGGAGTTGAAATATGATCTTGATGTCTTCATGGAAGTTGTTTTACACATCTTGAGCTATAACATATTCGAAAATGAAGTCATTTGAGTTAGATTTGAGGGGTGAAACCTAGTTTCTTTGGAACCGGGTGCAATTTGGAGTCGTTTGTGGACCTTTGATGCTTGTTGCTTGCTGATTGTGGTTTTTTGTTGGGAATTTTCATTCGACTTCTTTTTGAAAGTTGTTGAGGACATCTTAATTTACAACATACTGAAAATTGAGCTGATTTTATTTGGTTTAGCTTGGTTAATTGCTTGTTTTCTTTTGTTATTGTATTCTGGAATTTCTGGGTTGAACAACAGCAACTTGCGTGGCATTTAAAGTAATGTTCCTTTGGTTTTCTTGCTTCGATGTCTTCATAAAAGTTGTAGAACACTTGCTGAACTATAACATATTCAAAAAAATCAAAGAAGAAGAAGGAGGAAATAGCTCATTCGAAGTTGCCTTGCTGTGGTGTGTCGCTGGACATTGTGAACAGTAAACCGAGAACTTGTAATTTTTATAGAAATTTATGGAGGACGAATTTGATGATGATGTCTTCTTGAGATATGTTCCTTAGGCTCTTGAATACAACATAGTTGAAATTCGTGATTTTTGAGCAACTTTGGGGCATTGAACTTATCAAAATTTGAAAACTGTGCATGCTGGAAAATGTTGAGTTTCAAATCTGTTTTGTGGAATTTGTATCTTTTCATGTGTGAACCATTTGAATATGACTTCTAAAAGAAAGTCGTGCTATTATGTTTGAACGTTGTTGTGGTTGAATGATAGGGATTGTAGTGGCCATTTGGATGATTAAATTTGGACTCTCTTATGACCTTCAGGCTGTTTTGTTTGGATGTTGTTGAAATGACATGGCCGAGTGATATTTTTCTCATGTGTTCATCATTGGAGAATGCATTCTACATGAGAAGATGTCCCATGTTGTCTTAACTACCATATACACGAGTTTCACACCTTTTCAAGAGCATTTGACATTCATTTGAAATGATTGCCGAGAATTGTGCATGCTGAGATGTTGAATGTCAATTGGATTGAACATATGGTGTGAATTTTTGGCATTGTGAATGAAAGCACATGATATTGCATGCTGTTACTTTGTAGAGCATCATATTATATGCTATGAATCATGCATATGAAAGAGGCCACCGGGTGGTGTGTGCCAATGATGCCCCGGGAGTGTCGGGATGCCCGGCTAGGGAGTGAAAATGCCGGATGCCCAAAAGAGCTTTGTGAGCGTAAACTGGATGGCCTCGGAGTTGAGATGCCCGGAGCGTAGGGGATGCCGGAAGCACGGAGTGTGTGTGCCGTGGATGCCTCGTGATGCCAGTTGGGGTGCGAGATGCCCGGCCAGGGAGTGTAAATGCTAGAAGCACGGATGGTGTGTGCCGTGAATTCCTCGTGATGTCAGGTTTGGGTGCGAGATGCCCGGAATGTGAGGGGGGGCCGGAAGCCCGGGTGGTGTGTACTGGGATTTGCATTGATAATTGCAATTAATATTTATATGCATGAGCTTTGCCAATATGTGATATGTGCACATGATTATGGTGAATTGTGCTTGCATTCATCTTGTTAAGTTATGAAACGTGCACATGATGAATGTTGATTTCATTGGCATAGCTGTATTCGTGTTATGCATATGTGCATGGAAAAGGGCTGAATTATGAAAGGCTTGTATGATGAGGTATGCATACATTAATAAGATGCTAAGTTGTGATAAGCATTATATATGTATATGTACTCATGCTTGGGAAATGCTGAAAGTTACAAGTATGCATGTCTAACAAATGCCTGATTTGAGAAATGAAGTGAAAGCATGATGTGGCTGCAATTTGATGACCGAAATGATTATCTATGGCGTTTATATGTTGCTGTGATGTGCTGGATTGCATTGTATGGGTAGTCTTAGAGATTATATCTTTGCTGAGTGGTTGTACTCACCCCTTTTGGGGACTAACATTTCAGCCTAGAAGATGTCTATACCTCCAATAGCACCAGGCTCTTTGTATGGGATCCCCACCGACTTGGAGGTGCGCGTAGCTCATTTTCCTAGCCCTGCTACCCCTGGATGTGTATACTTCCATGTCTCTGTGCTGGTCAAGTATGAGGCGGGTCTGCCTAGTGGCCCGGTTTATCAGGAGTACGTCTCCATCTTCAACTCCCAGGATGGGGTAATGGAAGGGATCCTACCGCCGCCGCCACCTAGTGCGCCAGGTTGGAGGTAGATGGCGAGCCAAAGCTGGGGAGGATGGAGGGGTTTTGACAACACCGGTGCTGGATTGATGGATGGATTTTGGGTAGACTATGTATAGGCTAAAATTTCCTTCTTGATGATGGGTAGATTTTGAGGTCGCCTTGATGTATATATCTTGATGTATCCTACCCTGAAAAAGGAAAAAAAAAAGAACGTCCATCACTTGATAGTAAATAAAATGAAGCCGGTGGTTTAGTATTCTATAGTATTTAGTGTGTGCGCATTGCCCCTCGTGTGTTGTGTGGGAGAGTCTTGAGTGTTCGCTTCCGTCATATATTGCGCTGGGACCGTGAGTTCATTTAAAAAAAAAAAAAAAAAAAAAAAAAGAGAAGAATGGTGAATGAGAGCCTAAAAGTTTGGAGCTCTCAAAGGACAAAAGGATAGGTAAGCATGACTGTAATAGCCTCAAGGGGGTTTGGGGTGTTACAAAACAAAAAGAGGGAATGGAGAGAAATTGAGGGAGAAAATTTGTAGCCAAAAAATTCTCGTCGTCCGGGGGAATTCGAAAAAATTCAGTCGCTCAACAATTCGTCGAAGAAAGGGGGTAAGAGAGAGTTCACGAAAAAAATTCAAAAAGAATCGTCTGAGAAGAGCGTGGGAATTCGTGCGAAAGAAGATTTGTGCAGAGAAGGAGAAAAGTGCAAAAGAAAAGAAAGAGACGAGCTCCCGTCCATCTTCAGTCAACAAAAGAACTATTTCTTTTTTTCCTTCCCCGACAAGCTGCAGAAAAAAGGAAAAAGTCAGCAGGAAAAGTACAGAACAGAGAGAGAAGGAGATGATGTGAGACACAAAAAAAGGTTGTCTTCTTCCTCAGCTTCTCATCAGCGACGCTGGCAAACTTCTGTTGCTACTCGTTGCTGTCTTCGACTGCGTCTCTCGTAGCGCTCGTGCCCTTGCCATCCGTGCCTCTTCGCCCGCGCGCCACCATCCTCGACGCTCGCCCGCCGCCACGCTGCTCCTCCCTCTGGTGAACCCACAGTAGCACCTTCGTCGTCGCATCGCAGCACCACCACCACCATCGTTGCGCCTCACTCACGACCTGCTGCTCCCCGCGCCTCCGCCTGAGCCCTGCTTCGAACGCGCCCCTACCATCGCCGTTCGTCACCCCTGGCGTGACCATCCGAGATCTGACCTCTCCATCGCGCGTCCACCCCCCATCGCGCAGTTGTCCTTCCTGCACTTGCCCTTTAGGTAGTTTTTTTTTTTTTTTTTCACTTTTCACTTTTACTTTTTCCTTTCTTTATAGTTTAGTTTATTTTACTCTTTTTATTTGTTATGTTATTTTCTGTTTATTTCATTCGATAGCATTTTTAGTTTAGGTATTTAATTTGTAATATTAGATGTTACTATCTACAATTTTTGTAGGCATTACCTGCAGGAATTTTGTCCAGAATTATTATAATTATTAATTTGACCCGAAAGACGTCGGATCATTTTTTTAATTATATTAATTTTTGGGTTCTTTAGTGGAATTTTAATTGTTAAATCACAATAATTATTTAATTTGGTCCGTAAGACTTCGGACCAGATTTTTAATTATTTTGATTTGTTGTGATATTTAGGATTAAAAATAATCGTTAATTTGGCCCGTGAGACAACGTGTTATTTTTTCGATTATTTTAATTCTTTATTGGTTGAATATCAGGATTGTTTAGACATAATGCTTATTTGATAATTGTTTATCTTGGAAAAACACCAAAAAACTAAAAAATCAAAAATCAACATCTTGCATTAGCCATGTAGGTTTAATAAATTAAATTGCATTTTTAGGTTTAGTAAATCATGATTGCATTTTTTAGGTTTATTAAATCAGGATTGTCTTTTTAGGATTATATTTTTAGAAACTCTTTTTAAATAGGTTAGGATTGGGCCTGGATAATTTCTTTTAGAGTTGTAGAAAAGTTGTCATTTTAATTAAAAAATACAAAAATAATTTTCTAAGACAGAATAGGGTTTAAGTCAAATTAATCCAAAAATGAATTAGAAAATCATTCCGTTTTTGAATAGCTTAATTAGGGTTTTTTATTAATGTCAAATTTCAAATAAAAAGTCCAAAAATATTAGGTGCATGTTAATTAATTTGCATAATATGGTCATTTAATTAGAATTTGCATATTAGGAAATTAGTCATTTAGTTAAAATGCATGTCATGTGATAAAATCATAATTTCAAGAATAACCCAAAAAAATGATTGCTTGCTTTGTGTGGTGCAATTTTTTTTTTTTTTTTGAATGTTTTAATAATGGATGAACACTCGTTTGTTGACCACATTTCCATGATAGTAATTTAGGTTAAAATAAATCAGCTGCCTGCATAAAACATTTTCAAAAGAAATAAAAAGAAATGGTACCGAAAGGGCATTAGAGAAGTCTAATGTAACCAAGTCCCCGTACCCTTAGTCTCTGGTTCGTAGGGGTAAAATAATTCTCCAATTATTTTACTTAGGTGTCTAATCAGCCTACTGGAAAATGATTAGTGGCGACTCCTAGATAAAATTCATCTGGATGTTTAAAAATTTGAACCCTAAGTCGCGAATTGGTATGAGCCTGGGAGGGCCCGAGCTAAGTTTAAAGCTTAATAGTCCATTAACCTAAACTCTAGGTGCTGCAATCGAAAAATTAGGTCGCGACAGAAGGAAAGGGGGTTTAGGAGTGAGTATGCGTTTTTGATGGAGATGGAGAAGCTGAAGGTTGTTGGTGAAGGCACCTGACGAGGACGCTGGAAAATATCTCGAGTGATCCACTTGAGAATGCTCCTACTGAAACTTTAGATGATGATGAGAGACTTTTCTCTCATTTTGAACCTCGTTTTGGTGTGACTGCTAATACTGCTTGTCCTCTAGGGAGCTTATTTCGGTCGAGGGAGCATGAATGAGTTTATACAAAGCTGTTAAAAAGGGGTGTGGTCAATCCAAGGAGTGTGGATTTTGACTTCCTAGATTCGATAAGGATTAATTTAAGAGGGAGGTTTGCTAGGTTGCAATTGGAGAATTTCTACACGGATATGACAGTGGCCCACTCTGAATTGGCGGCTTACTTTTACTCGAATCTATCCTTTTTGGATGCAAATCATTTGTCCTTTTCTTTCATGGACAAAGATTATTTTGTTGACGTTGACTCGCTGGCTGACATTATTGGTGTGGAAAGAAGGGGTTTCCAGCCAATCAAAGTCTCAATAGCCTATGCAACATTGGATATTGTACGAGACAGAACTGTTGAAGGCAAGATATCCTACACTAGGATGAATGCCACCAATGTTTTGTCGCATAAAGTTGTCATCAACTACATCCGGCCAAAATCGACCTCGAAGACTGATGTTTCCAAAACAGAGGCAAAGCTGATGTTTGCCATCAACCAGGGCAGACCTTTCTCACTTCCACATGTCATTCTTTTCCATATGTATAGGACTGTGGTGAAGGATAAGGGTCAGCTGCCTTATTCATCAATCATCACCAAACTGTTTAGGCATTTTGATATTCAAGTTCCTGCATCTTTGTGCCTAACAAAGTTGAATTCGATGCTCGTTGGTGAGAAGATGGTGATGAAGATGAAATTTCAGTAACCGATCTGCAAAGACTTTGGAAAGGTTGAGGAGGGAAACACCTTCAAGGGAGATCCCCCCGCTTCATCGAAAAGGAAGGGCAAAGAGCCCATGGCTGAAAAGAAAAGAAGAAAGATCATCCTGCAAGACGAGGAGGATGAAGAAGATGCCATGACTTTGTCCACTCTCTCTAGATTGAGGAGCCCTATAATCCCGAGAACGAGAGGCCGAGGAGAGAGCGAGAAAAGAAGCGAGAGGAGAAGGAAGCGAGAGAAACGAGAGGAAAGAGAAGGAAGAAAAGAAAAGAGAAGAGAAGAGGAAAGGAAGAGAAGAGAAGAAGAGGATAGAAAAAGAGAAGAAGAAAGAAGAAGAGAAGAGGAGAGAAGAAGAGCGAGGAAGAACGAGAGAAGAGAAGAAGAGAGACAGAGGAAAGCTGAAGAAGAAGAAAGAAGAAAGAAGGCCGAGGAAGAAAGCAAAATGCAGGAGAATATGGCTGCTGCATTTGAGCCATCTTTTACTGGGGAAGAGACCGAGAAACATCCTCGTGCTGATATGGATGTTGGCGATGAATTTTCCACTCCACCCACTGGCATTCATTCATGGGGAGTTGCTGCAGAACAAGGAACAATATCGCCACTACATTTTAGTGATGTGAGTAGGTCTGGTGCTGACCCTGAGGAGGTGTATGCATCACACTTCCCAGAGCATGAAGAATCCTCACCTGCTGAGAAGGAAAGGGCTGAAAGGGAAGCTCCTAGTTTTCAAACCCATTCTGCTGGTCCAAGTGGAAGTAATGCCAATTCCACAGCATTCACTCAGCTGTTGGATATTATGCTGGACTTGAAAAAACAGGTTTTTGGGATGGACTTCGAAATGAGAGACTTGAAAAGGCGCTCGCCGAGTACTTCAAAGTGAACATGCAAGAACAGATCAATGCACCGAGAGCACGAGTGGAGTCAAATCGAGACCGGTGCAGAATTAGCTTCAATGAAGGAAAATCTTGCCAAACTTGACAATTCAGTCCAGGAGCTTAGCAAGTTTCAACTTGTAGGCCCCTAAAAATTTTCAAAACTTTATCTCATTTCACTTTACCTCTTTGATGGGACAAAAAGGGGGAGAGTTGCGCAGATTTGATTGCAGGTTTTAAAGATTTGAAGTTTTTTGAAGCTGAGGAAGCTTTGAGAGTTTTTATTTTGATTTATTTTGAAGTTTAATTTTGTTTAGACTGTTTTCATTTTGGATTTCGATTGGGTTGTCTCGAACTTCTATGACCTTATGCTGATGTGATGATTTGGATTTAGACTTATGAATTTGATTGCGGGATTATTATATTTTGTGAGGATAATTGTTATTGGACTAACACTCTGTTTTGCGAGATATAATCCTCAAAATATATATGAGTTTTTCCTTGCAGGTTTTTAATTCACAAATCTGTCGAGGGTTTTGTCACCATCAAAAAGGGGGAGATTGTTGAAGAAAAATCCCTTGGAGTTTTGAAGTTGACAAAACAGTCTCAACAGTACGGTCTAAGGACTCCAAGACTCAGTCGACTATGTCTGAAGTTGTCAAGGTCAAAAGGTTTTCAAAGACAGTTAGACCCTGAATCTCGGTCTGAAGTTTTTCCATCTGAAGTCATTCAAGACTTAGTTTCCATCTGAAGACCTTCAAGACTCAGTTTCAGTCTGATGACCCTCAAGACCCAAATCTAAGTCTGAAGACAGTTCGCGATTTTTACAGGCTGGCCACAGGTTATTCTTATGGCTAAGGAAAGTAAGATATTGGATTTCGTATTTCCTAATCTTAACCATGGAATATCTCTGACTGTGATTGAGAGCTTGGAAGATTTGATTCTTTGGATTTTATCCGTTGAAGATCAAGATTATTTTTGGAAGAATCTGATTATGGGAACTCAAGATCCTGATTGTATGGGCGAACAGGATTGATGAGTCTTGTCTACTTACGTTTTCGAGACAAGGAGATCACTTAAATTGATTCAGTCCAACGGGTTGATTGGATGAATGTTTTGGTAAGTGCCAACGGGTATGATGGCACGGAGACTATTTAAGGTGGATCGACGTTGCTTGGAAACAAAGGAGAGAGCGGTAGAAAAATCTTGATGTTAGAATCTCCAAAATCACTTGTTCTCTAAAATCTTTCATATTCAAATTGTGTATCAAAGAGAGTGAGATATAGTGCGAAAGCGATAGAAGGTTGTAGGAGAGACTGTCCATTGAAGAAGTCTAGTCCGTCTACGTAACGGCACTCTTTTGCTACATAGTGATTACAGCCGGTTAGGCTGCCCGGCGTGGAGAGTGGACGTAGGCTTGGTATAAGCCGAACCACTATAATCCTTGTGTCAATTCTCTCTTACCTTACTCTATTTACTTTATGAATACGTAATCTGTTTATTATTGATATATCCTTGATATCAACGTATTCTACCGCAAAAGATTCCAAAAGAATTCCGCAACAACCTATTCACCCCCCTCTAGGTTGATTCACTAGCCTATTTCACTTCTCTCTTCTTCTCTTTTTCTCTCCTCTTCTTCTCTTCTCTTCCTTTCTTCTTCTCTTCTCTTCCTTTCTTTTTCTTCCTTCTCTTTCCTCTGTTTCTCTCGCTTCCTTCTCCTCTCGCTTCTTTTCTCGCTCTCTCCTCGGCCTCTCGTTCTCGGGATTTGGGGCTCCTCAATCTAGAGAGAGTGGACAAAGTCATGGCATCTTCTTCATCCTCCTCGTCTTGCGGGATGATCTTTCTTCTTTTCTTTTCAGCCATGGGCTCTTTACCCTTCCTTTTCGATGAAGCAGTGGGGATCTCCCTTGAAGGTGTTTCCCTCCTCAACCTTTCCAGTGCTGCAGCCAGTTTTGGAAATTTCATCTTCATCACCATCTTCTCACCAACGAGCATTGAATTCAACTTTGTTAGGCACAAAGATGCAGGAACTTGAATATCAAAATGCCTAAACAGTTTGGTGATGATTGATGAATAAGGCAGCTGACCCTTATCCTTCACCACAGTCCTATACATATGGAAAAGAATGACATGTGGAAGTGAGAAAGGTCTGCCCTGGTTGATGGCAAACATCAGCTTTGCCTCTATTTTGGAAACATCGGTCTTCGAGGTCGATTTTGGCCGGATGCAGTTGATGACAACTTTATGCAACAAAACATTGGTGGCATTCATCCTAGTGTAGGATATCTTGCCTTCAACAGTTCTGTCTCGTACAATATTCAATGTTGCATAGGCTGTTGAGACTTTGATTGGCTGGAAACCCCTTCTTTCCACACCAATAATATCAGCCAGCAAGTCAATATCAACAACATAATCTTTGTCCATGAAAGAGAAGGACAAATGATTTGCATCCAAAAAGGATAGATTCGAGTAAAAGTAAGCCGCCAATTCAGAGTGGGCCACAGTCATATCCATGCAGAAATTCTCCAATTGCAACCTAACAAACTTCCCTCTTAAATTAATCCTTATCGAATCTAGGAAGTCAAAATCCACACTCCTTGGATTGACCACACCCCTCTTTAACAGCTTCGTATAAACTCGTTCATGCTCCCTCGACCGAAATAAGCTCCCCGAAGAATAAACAGAATTAGTAGCCATACCAAAACGAGGTTCAAAGTGAGAGAAAAGTCTCATCATCATCTAAAGTCTCAGCAGCAGCATTCTCAAGTGGATCACTCGAGATATTTTCCAGCGTCCTCTGTGCAGTGCTGTATCAACGATATTCAGCTTCCCCATCTCCATCAAAAATACATACTCACTCCTAAACCCCCTCTCCTTCAAATACTCCTCGATCGTCTTAAGGCTAACCTTCCCATCCTTAAGCCTTTTATAGAGATCGTAAGCAACATTTGGCTTAAGAGTTCTTACCGGTTCTGCTTCGGTAACTTCCTCAGAATGTTGACTCTCTGCTTCTCGTTGAGGCGAATCTTCCTCCGTTAGGTCCACCCTTGTAGGACCCTCTTGATGTCTCTGTGGTCTCCTGCTGGCAATTCTGGAGGACTTGCGAGACGACATTCTTATAGAGCAAGCAAAGTTTTAACTTGAACATGAGGAAAAATGGAAACTTTGTGGCGAAAAAGGGACGAAACGGAAACGGCAAAGGAAATTGTTAGGGTTTTGAGAGTGAAAGAGTATGAGGATGAATCGCAAAGGAGTAGCTGAGAGTAAAAGTGATGGTTCGAGAGTATAAATAGTGAGAGAGAAATCACCGGAATACGAATCGTCGCCAAAAAGTAAAGAAAAGAACTGCCAAAAAAGAAAACTGCCCTTTTTGAAAATATAAACTGCCATTAATGCATGTCAGAAAAAGAGCGAAAAGAGATTTTGAAATACTGAAAAGTAATTACCAAAAATATGTTAAAGAGAGAATACGAAAAAGAAATTCGTAAAGAGATTAAATAAACAGAGTCTGACGGATGTTCAGACTTTACCTTTGAATCTGAACCCTTTTCAGACTTTACCTTTGCGTCTGAGTACAATCAGACTTTACGAAGATTCTGAAACACTTTCAGACCTTGCTTTGGGTCTGTGCCGTCTTCAGACCTAGCGTTGAGTCTGAACCACTTCCAGACTTAGCGACGAGTCTGAACCACCTTCAGACTTTAGCGATGAGTCTGAATATCTTCAAAATTCACAATTCCCAGTCTTGAACAAATTGATTCAAAGTGAGCCTTCTCTAGGGGTTTTGTGAATATATCTGCCAATTGATTCTTTGAATCTACATGCTGAATCACAATATCTCCACTTTGAACATGATCTCGAATGAAATGATGCTTGATTTCAATGTGCTTTGCTCTTGAATGAAGTATTGGATTCTTTGTGAGGTTGATTGCGCTAGTATTGTCACATTTGATTTCCTTATGTGTTTCATAAACTCCAAAGTCTCTCAATTGCTGTTGCATCCATAGAATTTGAGAGCAGCAACTTCCAAGAGCTATGTACTCTGCTTCAGCGGTTGAAAGAGCCACGGTACCCTATTTTCTTGAGAACCAAGACACCATCTTGTTTCCCAATAATTGACATGTACCTGTAATGCTTTTTCTATCCACTCTACAACCAACAAGGTCAGCATCAGAATATCCAAGAAGAGTAAAATCTCCTTTCTTAGAATACCATAGACCTAGCTTAGATGTAGTTGCAACATATTTAATGATACGCTTAACAGCGGACATATGAGATTCTTTAGGATCAGATTGAAATCTAGCACAAATGCAGACACTAAACAAGATATCAGGTCTAGAAGCTGTAAGGTAAAGAAGTGACCCGATTATACTTCTGTATAGCTTTTGGTCTACACTCTTCCCTTGTTCATCTTTATCCAGCTTTGATGAGCTTGACATAGGAGTTTCTGTTTTCTTGCAATTCTCCATTCCAAACTTCTTGATAAGGTCTTTTGCATACTTCTCTTGATGGATGAAAGTTCCTTCACTTGATTGTTTGACTTGAAGTCCCAAAAAGAAGTTTAGTTCTCCCATCATGCTCATCTCAAATTCGTTCTGCATACATTTTGAAAAATTCCTGCAAAGTTTCTCATTAGAAGAACCAAAAATAATGTCATCAACATAAATTTGAACAAGTATGAAATCCTTGCCTTCTCTCTTTATAAATAAGGTAGTATCTACTTTACCTTTAGAGAAGCCATTTTGAATTAAAAAATTGCTTAACCTTTCATACCATGCTCGGGGTGCTTATTTTAAACCATATAAGGCTTTCTTCAGCTTGAAAACAAGGTTTGGTCTTTTAGGATCTTCAAATCCTGGTGGTTGTTCCACATAGACTTCTTCTTTGATGACTCCATTTAGGGATGCGCTTTTCACGTCCATTTGGAATAACTTGAAATTTTTAAAGTAAGCAAAAGCAAGAAGTAATCTTATAGCTTCTAACCTTGCCACAGGAGCATAGGTTTCGGTATAGTCGATGCCTTCTTCTTGTGTGTAGCCTTTTGCTACAAGTCTTGCTTTATTCCTTATCACTTTTCCTTGTTGATCAAGCTTGTTCCTGAAAACTCATTTGGTGCCAATGATTGATTTTCCTTTTGGTTTAGGAACTAGCTCCCAAACGTTGTTGATTTTGAATTGGTTTAGTTCTTCTTGCATTGCTTCGATCCAGCTTTCATCTTTCAATGCATCTTCTATATTTTTTGGTTCGACCTCAGAAATTAGTGCAAGTGCACTAGAAGCTTCTCGTCTTTTAGACCTAGTACGAACTCCTTCATCAATATTGCCAATGATGAGGTCTGGGGGATGACTTGACTTATGCTTCCAATTTGTAGTTGATTTGTCAATTTGGTGAAGCTCTTCTTCAGTTGAAATTTCTGAATTTGTTTGAGGCTTCAGTGTCTGAGGCTTGATTTTCTTCATGAGAATTTGTAGACACTTGGCCAGACTCTAAATCTTCAGGTTGAGTCGATTTTGTAACGAATCTTCGAACTTCACATTCATGGATTCTTCCACAGTTTGAGTACGTTTGTTGAAGACTCGAAAGCTTTGCTTATCATGGAGTAGCCAAGGAAAATTCCTTCATCTGATTTTTCTTCAAACTTACCAATTCGATCACTGGAATTCTTTAGGATAAAACATTTGCAACCGAATTCATGAAAGTATGAAACAATTGGTTTCTTACCTTTGAGCAGTTCATAAGGTGTCTTTTCCAATATAGGTCTTAAAAAAATTCTATTTATAATATAACAAGCAGTAGAAGTAACTTTAGCCCAAAAATGAGGTGATATATTACTTTCAATTAAAAGAGTTCTTGCCATTTCTTGCAAAGAACGATTTTTCCTTTCTACAACTCCATTTTGTTGTGGAGTGTATGGGGATGAAAAATTATGTTGAATACCATTGTCATCACAATATTTGGCAAAATCATGATTTTCAAATTCTCCACCATGGTCAGTTTTAATACTTGAAATTGCATATCCTTTTTCAATTTGAATTTTCTTTGCAAACTTAGTAAAATGAATCAATGCATCAGATTTATTTGCAAGAAAGAAAACCCAAGTAAAACGAGAATAATCATCAACTATAACCAAGCAATATCTTTTACCTCCAATACTTTAAACTCTTGTTGGCCCGAATAAATCCATGTGTAATAGCTGCAAAACATGATTAGTGGATACTTGATTTATAGATTTAAAGGAATTTCTAACCTGTTTACCAAGTACACAGGGAGTGCATAATTCATGCTTTTGATACTTGAGGTTAGGAAGTCCTCGAACAAGCTTTTTGGATGATACTTTTGCAATTTACTTCAGATTGACATGTCCAAGCTTCCTATGCCAGAGGATGACTTCATCTTGAATTGATATTAAGCATTGAGGACTGTCAGACCATATATCTAGCAAATAGATATTCCCATGTCTTCGACCAGTAAAGGACTGTGAAAGATCCTTGCTTGATCCAGAACATGTATCTTCTTGAAAATTGATTTTGTATCCAGAATCGTATAATTGACTAATACTCAATAGATTGTAGTTCAATCCTTCAACAAGAGAGACATTGTTGATTGTGAGATTTCTAATCATCACAGTTCCTTGACCAACAATCTTAGCCTTGTTGTTACCACCAAAAGAGACATTTCCTCCTTTTATATGAGAGAATTTTGTAAAACAACTTAAGTCTCCTATCATGTGTCTTGAACATCCACTGTCCAAATACCACTTGACTTTCTTCTTGAAGGTAACCTGCAATTAAAAGAAAGACTCATGTCTTCTTTGGTACCCAGATCTTCTTGGGGCCATCATTGTTAGTAGTGTAAACAGTCTTTGCCCAGCTCTTCTTAACAAGTCTCCAAACTTTGGGACATTCCTTTTCAAAATGATCTACACTTTTACATTTTGAACAAGTAAGAGATGTCTACCAACAGGCTTTACAAAAACCTTTTGGAAATGATTTTTATAAAATGTTTTTGTTGGCCTATTCCTAATTCTTTCCTTTACTTTTGGGAAATCGATCAAAGGAACGGTTTCTTGTGTCATTCTTAAACCGGATTTATTAAAGTAAGGTCTTTGAATAGAAAGAATTTTATCCAGCTTTTCAGAACCTATTGAAAATTTCTTTGAAACTTTCAATAAGTCTTCTTTCAAGCAAGCATTCTCTTTTGAAAGATCATTCTCATTTTCTTTCGAAACAAAGAAGAGACTTGTCTAGACTTTCAACTTTTTCATGTAAAATTTTTTTTTTTTTTTCAGTTTGGAATTCTCCCTTTTTAGTTCAGAAATTCTTTTAAGAGAGCCTTTAAGATTGAGACAAAGTTCATCAATGTATTTTGATACTTTGGTAGGAATTTTTAGATTTCTAACCATGATACCATTGTTTGAGTCTGATTCTGAATCTGAGTCTGAGTCTGAGTCTGAGTCTGAGTTTGCCATAAGACATATATTTGCATATTCTTCATCACTCTCCTCACATTCGGTGTCACTCCACGTTTCAGCTTTGAGTGCTTTCTTGAACTTTTCAGGTTTTCCTTTCTTTTTCTTCAATAAGGAACAGTTGGGTCCGATGTGTCCCTTTTTCTTGCATTCAAAGCAAACAACTTCTTTGCTGGTATCTTCTTCTTCATTTGATCTCCTTTGAAATCTTTGATTGTTTTGTTTCTTTCGGTTGAATCTTATGCCTTTTCTATTCAATCTTCTGAACTTTCTAATCAGAAGTGTCAATTCTTCATCATCCAAGTCTTCTTCTGAATATGTAACATCAGAATCATCATTAGATTTTAAAGCAATTGACTTCTTACCTTTTGTGTCAAATTCCTCATTGAATTGCTCGACTTCATAGGATTGAAGTGTTCCGACCAATTCATCTACTGAAAGAGGCATGATCCTCTGTGTTTCTCTTATAGATGTTTTGACATGATTCCAATCTTTGGAGAGCTCTCTCAACAATTTATTGACCTTCATAGGTCCTGAGATTGGCTATCCTTAGTATGCCAAACCGTTTACAATTTGTGTAAATCGACTGAACATATCCGTGATAGTTTCTCTTGGCTTCATTTTGAAGGCTTCATATTGACCAAGAAGGATGTTGATCTTGGTTTCTTTGACTCGATCTGTTCCTTCATAGGTGAAATGCAATCTATCCCAAACTTCTTTGGCTGTTTCACAAGATGAAATTCTATTATACTCAGTAGGAGATAATGCACAATAGAGAGAGTAAATAGCCTTTGCATCAAGAGCATGTCTTTTAGAAATTTCTGCTTGTGGTGATCTTGCTCCATCAGCTATTTCTTTCCTGTGCTTGATGTAGCTTTAGGAATAATTCCGTTCTCCACTACATCCCATTCCATAGGATCTTTAGATCTTAGGAATGCCTTCATCTTGTTTTTCCATACGTAATCCTTGCCATCGAAGTAGGGAGGTCTGGTATTACTTTGCCCTTCAATTAATCCTGGAGCCAAAACACTAGCCATAGATCTTTAGCTTCAGAAGTAATAACACTTCTAACAAATAAGCAACCTGCTCTGATACCAATTGAAATAGGCTAGTGAATCAACCTAGAGGGGGGTGAATAGGTTGTTGTGGAATTCTTTTGGAATCTTTTGCGGTGGAATACGTTGATACCAAAGATATATCAATAATAAACAGATTACGTATTCACAAAGTAAATAGAGTAGGGTAAAAGAGAATTGACACAAGGATTATAGTGGTTCGGCTTAGAGCAAGCCTACGTCCACTCTCCACACCGGCAGCCAACTGGCTATAATCACTATGTAGCAAAAGAGTGCCGTTACAGTAGACGGACTAGACTTCTTCAATAGACAGTCTCTCCTACAGCCTTCTGCTGCTTTCGCACTATATCTCACTCTCTTTAATACACAATTTGAATATGAAAGATTTTAGAGAACAAGTGATTTTGGAGATTCTAACATCAAGATTTTTCTACTAGTCTCTCCTTATTTTCAAGCAACGTCGATCCACCTTAAATAGCCTCCGTGCCTTCATACCCGTTTGCACTTACCAAAACATTCATCCAATCAACCCGTTGGACTGAATCAATTTAAGTAATCTCCTTGTCCCGAAAACGTAAGTAGACAACAGCTCATCAATCCTGTTCGCCCATACAATTAGGATCTTGAGTTCCCAAAATTAGATTCTTCCAAAAATAATCTTGATCTTCAACGATAAAATTCGAAGAATCAAATCTTCCAAGCTCTTGATCACAGCCAGAGATATTCCATAATTAAGATTAGGAAATACGAAATCCAATATCTTACTTTCCTTAGCCATAAGAATAACCTGTGGCCAGCCTGTAAAAATCGTGAACTGTCTTCAGACTTAGATTTGGGTCTTGAGGGTCATCGACCGGCGAGTCTTGAAGGTCTTCGACGGAAACTTAGTCTTGGCGACTTCGGACGGAAAAACTTCAAACCGAAATTCTGAGTCCGATTTGTCTTTGAAAACCTTTAGACCTTGACAACTTCATACGTAGCCGACTGAGTCTTAGAGTCCTTAGACCGTACTGTTGAGGCTGTTTTGTCAACTTCAAAACTTTAAGGGATTTTTCTTCAACAGTTGTATGCATATGTGGTATGATGATGTATGCATGACTACAAGGTAAGTAATGCTTGGATGCATGATTGATATGTACTATACCATGATGTCTTGAGTAGCTTAATGGATCTTTTATCTACTGAGTGGTTGTACTCACCCCTTTTGGGGATTAAAATTTCAGAGTAGAAGATGCCTCTGGCACCCGTCACCCGTGGCACGTTCTATGGTGTTCCTTCGGACATAGAGGTTGAGTGTACGGAACACCCTCGCATAGGTATCCCTGGGTTGGTGTTCGTACGAGTGCGTGTTATGATGATGTTTGATGTGGGCCTCTTTGATGGCCCGGTGATACAAGAGTTTTTATCGGTCCACGTCTGCCGCGATGGGATTATGAGAGGGATGTTACCACCACCACCGGCCGATGCACCTGGCTGGGTATGAGGGGAACGTGTGTCTGGTGTAGGCTGACACTTTTTGGGATGGCCGACACTGGATGATGGACTAGCTCGTATGAATGCCTTAGAGTCGAGTACTTTTGGATGTAGCCAAGCCTAGTAGAGCTTTGGCTTTTTGTTGTATCGACTCTCCTAATGTCCATCTTTTATTATGTAAATAGTGTTCTGGCCTTAACTTTCCACGTTAATGAAATGCTTAGTTGAGTGCATTGCTTCATGGTTATTGGAGGGAGAATTGGTGAGACTTGATTATGCTTCCGCTAATAAGCTGCACTAGGACCATTTCAAAAAAGAATGCCTAAGAACTATAGTTCATCTTTAACCCTGAAATAAAGATAGGTAACAAATATTCAATAGATAATTGTGGCGACCTCAGTTGTTTGGAGGGTGCTACAGTGCAGTTTTGATCGAAGGAAATGAAAGCAAAGGGGTTGCAGAGGCTTCAGTTGGGTGGATTTTTAACCTAATGAAATAAAAGAAAAAGTTAAAACAGAAGGAAATCAGAATGGAGAGAAGCCATGAAGAAGATGGGAGCGGAGGAGGCATGCTCTAGACATTGAGGAGAAAATTGGAAAATAGTCAAGGATTTATCCCTCTAATTAATTGTATGCCCTCCTTAAAGTCTTCATCTTATCCTACTTCATTTCTTATTTCTTTCCAACAAGAATATTCCACAAATTGTCCAAATTGAATGCCAAAATTTTCAGCCCCTTGTCCAAAACCAAATTTCACCACTTTTAAATTCAATTTCCTTACTCAATTCCCCAAATTGAGGTCTGATTTCGATGAAGAAAAATCCCATACAATTTTCTGTAAGTCCCCAACACTCAAAGGCTCAACTTGGAAGTCCAAATTTCCTTTAATTTGGCCCGTCCGAATTTCCACTAATTTTCTGCAACGTCCGAAACAATTTTCCGTAAAAATCCCGGAATCTTTGAAAATTTTTCGGAGGATGAGTCGATGTTCCTATAATAGCTTGTGACATCACATAACTTTCAATTTCTGAAATCGGATTCAAATTCATTGTTAATTTCAATCCGACGCACTTTTAGCATGACCTAGTCTACCGGGTAACTTCTAGGAATTTTTGTTGTAATTGACCCATGATCGATTTATCTCAAGTCATATTGTACATCTCCGACACATTGGTGATCCTCAGTTGTCGTGAAAATCTCGAGGTTTCAATTACGGGCATCGGGTACCAAAACGATAGAAAAATATTTCTAGTGCCAATCGATGAGTATTTTGCAATCAGGTGGAATCACTCATACTCTGATCACATATCTCAGTCAAATCGACTTATCTCCGGTCTCTGATCGATTTCGACACTGTCGTAATGATCTCAACAGATGAACACGATCAAGTAGCCAATTCATGGTCGAATTCTCAAGTCCAATTGCATATAGATTCCTTAACAACTTCCCCAGATAGTCTAGTTATCTCACGAGTGATCAGCTTTGAGAATAACAATATAGGCGCGTCGATGAAATGCTTGATTTATTCAACTGAAAGTAGAATTGAAATTCCAGGATGTCACAACTCTTCCCCTCATATAAAAATTTCATCCTCGAAATTTAAACTTTACAATACTTAAGCAAAAAAGTGAGGGTGCAATCGTCTCATCGACTCCTCAGTTTTCCAAGTTGCTCCTTCTATACCATGGTGTTGCCAAACCACTTTGTCCATCGGAATGGTCCTTATACGTAGAACTTGTTCTTTTCTGTTCATGATCTAAATTGAGCTTTCAATATATGACACACGGTCATCCACATCCAATTCTTCAAAATTGAGCACGTAGGTTGAGTCAGGCTCATATATGAAAGACGTCATGCACTTGCACTAATCTTGGTGGCAACGCAAGACGATACGCTAGGTTTCAATTCTCTCAAGAATTTCAAATGGACCTACGTACCTCAGACTCGGTTTTCCTTTCTTTACAAAGTGCGAAGTTCCTCTCATTGATGACACTTTTAGAAAAACGTGATCACCAACTTGGAATTCCAATAATCTCCGGTGCTTATCTGCGTAACTTTTGTCTATGCTATGCTGTCTTTAATATGCTTCTGATTAATGCCACGGTATCTACTAATTGCTGACCTAGTTCTAGGCCTGTAATCTTTCTTTCCCCAACTCCATTCCAACACACTAGTGTTCTGCATACTCTGCCATACAACGCTTCAAAAGGAGCCATCTAGATGCTCTGCTGGTAACTGTTGTTGTAGGCAAACTCCACCAAGTGAAGCTGATCTTCCCAACTTCCCTTAAAGTCTAGTACACAAGCTCTTAGCTTATCCTCGAGGGTCTAAATTGTCCTCTTAGACTGACCATCCGTCTGAGGATGATATGTTGTACTGTACTAAAGTTTTGTACCTAGAGCACTTGGCAAGCTCTTCCAAAAAGCGGCGGTAAATCTTGGCTCTCAATTTGAAGTTATCGTAACCGGCACTCCATGCGTTCGAACGACCTGATGCACGTACAAGTCTACATGCCTATCCAAAATGAGGTCCTTTCGAATTGCAATAAAGTGAGCCGACTTAGTCAGTCTGTCAACTACCACCCAAATCGAATCATTTTCTCTCTAACTCCTTGGTAGTCCGGTCACGAAATCCATCATGATGTGTTCCCATTTCCATTTTGGGATTTCAAGAGGTTGCAGAAGTCCTCCCGGCTTGCAATGCTAAGCTTCTACCTACTGACAGGTCAAACGCTTGGTGACATGCTTGGCGATATCCGCCTTCATACCTAACCACCAATAGTGTCGATGCAAATTCTGATACATTTTGGTACTACCAAGATGAATGTTGTAACTGTTACGATATGCTTCTAGTAGAGTATCCTCTCTAAGCTCCACATTGTCAGGTACAACCAAACATCCTTGGAACCTCAATGTTCCATCATCAAAGATCTGAAAGTTAGCCTTTCTTTTCTTCGTGTCTTCCTATAGAATTTTCTATACATCAGGGTCTGTCGGTTGGAGTGACTTTATTCTAATCTATACATCCAGCTCAATTCTGAGGGTAGCCATAACACTCGAAGGGTGGCCTACCTCAAATTTGAACACCGAATCTCGAGCTCACTCGATTAGATTCCACTCCTTCACCAGAAGGTGAGCAATTGATGACTTTCGGCTCAAAGCATCGGCAACCTTATTCGCTTTACTTGCGTGATATAAAATATCACAATCATAATCTTTTAGTAATTCCATTTATCGATGTTGTCTCATATTCAACTCATTCTAAGAGAATAGATACTTGAGACTCTAATGGTCTGTGAAGATCTGAAATTTTTCCCCACACAAGTAATGTATTTAAATCTTCAATGCAAATATAATTGCTACGAGTTCCAAGTCATGCGCTAGGTAGTTTAGTTCATAAGGTATCAACTGGCAGGAGGCGTATGTTATAGGCTTACCATATTGCATTAACACGCAACCAGTCCTCTGAATAACGCATCACTGTAGATCTCGTACCCTCCAGGACCAAATGTAATTGTCAGCATAGGTGCAGTAGTCAGCTTTCCCTTAAGCTCTTGAAAACTACACTCGCACTTATCTGTCCACATGAATTTGTCATCTTTCTTCAGGAGTTTTGTTAAAGGCAATGCCAAGGCTGAAAATCCTTCTACAAATCTTCTGTAGTAACCCGCCAAACCTAGAGAACCTCGGATCTGTCATGGTAGTCTGTCTCGGCTAGTTAATAATGGCTTCAATATTGCTCAGGTCCACAAAGAGTCCTTCTCTTGAAATCACATGGCCTAAGAAAGTGACACATGTCAACCAAAACTCACACTTGCTAAACTTAGCATACAACTAATGGACTCTTAGCTTTTGCAGCACTAATCTCATATAACTCTCATGCTCTTCGTCACTTCTCAAATATACAAATATACCAGAATATCATCAATGAACACGATTACAAACTGATTCAGATACTCCTTAAATACTTTGTTCATCAAGTCCATGAAGGCAGCTGGCGCATTCATTAACCCGAATGGCATCACTGTGAACTCGTAATGAGCATACCGAGTACAAAATGCTAACTTATGAATGTCCTCCTTCCTAATTCTCAGCTGATGATATCCCATCCTTAAATCGATCTTCGAGAATATTGACGCTTCTTGTAATTGATCGAACAGGTCATCGATCCTCGAAAGTGGATATTTATTCTTGATTGTTACTTGATTGAGTTGTCGATAGTCAATGCACAAACGCAATGAACCATCTTTCTTCTAAACAAATAGAACTGGTACTCCCCAAGGTGATGAATTGGGACGTATGAATCCCTTATCCAATAATTCTTGCATCTGCGCCATCAGTTTCTTTAACTTAGATAACGTCATCCAGTAAGGAACCTTAGAGATTGGCTCTGTCCCGGGGGCTAGCTTAATCACAAATTCAATTTCTCTCTTTGGCGATAATCCTTGCAATTCCTTAGGGAAAACATTTGGAAATTCTTGCACTATTGAAATGTCTTCCATTTTCAACTCTTCAACTGTCGTATCCATGACAACTGCCAAGTATCCTAGACAACCCCCGTCTAACAAACGGGTTGCCTCTTGCGACGAGATTAAGGAAATCGAGGGTCCTCCTTGGTTCCCTACAAACTCGAAGCTCTAACCTTTTGATGGGTTAAACTGAATCGACTTGCAATAACAGTCCATTTTAGCTCGTTGCTTGGTGAGCCAGTCCATGCCAATAATCAAATCAAAGTCATACATGGCTAGAACTAACAAGCCTATTTTCCCCTCTCGCTCACTAATCTCTCACTTGCAACCAGCATAACCTAAAGCAGCTAACACTTTATCCTTCAACGGTGTAGATATGCTAACAATAAATTCCAATAATTCAGGACTTATTCTTATCAACTTAACATACTGCTCGATAATAAAGGAATGAGTTGCTTCTGGATCGAATAAAGCATAAGCAGGATAGTTGTTTAGCGAAACCATATTTGTGATCACGTCAGGTGCAGCCTCTGCCTAACCTTGAGTGATGGCATACACTGTGCCTTGAACTGGGGGTTGAAGTTGTCCTCCCTACAGTACATTATGCAATACATTCCCCCTGATCTCACCCAACGGTGGTGGCAGCGGCAACCGATGAGGTCTCCCCTATCTCCGGGGATAATTCCTAGCTATGTGACCCTGTTAGCCACATTCAAAACAGGCGCCCATCCCTCGAGGGCACTAGTTCGTTCCATGTCACCTTCCACCAACATGACATAACTCAATTCGGTTCGACCTAGACTTGCCAGTTACACCCTTCCAATTGGGTGGGATCCGAAATCTTCCTCTGACCATAGGCCTCTTCCCATGTCGGATTGCATCTCTATTTGCATTAAATCTTGATCTAGATGTGGCGACTCTCTCATTCTGATCTCTCTTGATCATTTGGGCTCTCTCATAAAGGCCATTATAAGTTCTCAGATTTAGAGAGACTAGTTTGCTCCTCAAGTCTGGCTTAAATCCGTCCCTAAACCTTCTCGCTTGGCTCATCAGATTCTCAATCAGTTCAGGAGCATATTACAAAAGTTCAACAAACTTCGCCTCTTATTGGTCGAGAGTTAGGGAACCTTGGCGAAGACGTTGAAACTCTGTCATCTTCACTTCTCTGGCAGTCTTTGAGAAATATTTTCCATTAAAGGCCTCTAGGAAGTCGTTCCACTCCAGAACGACACCTTCTGGAAATATTGTCCCCTGGGTAGTCCTCCACCAAGTATTCACAACTCCCTCCAGTTGGTAAGTTGCTAGGATTACTTTCTTAGTTTCATTGCACATCAGCAGTGCAAAAGCTTTTTCCAATTTCTGAACCCAAGAAGCAGTAGCTTCGAGATCTCCTATCCCAGTGAATTGAGGTGGGTTCAATTTTAAAAATTGTTCCACCAGCTTATGGATTGGTCTTTTAGTGATAACTATTCCTAGCGGACCTTCAACAGGTGCAGCAGGTAGGTGCAGTGACAAGTGCTGCAGCAGGTGCAGCTTTAGCAGCAGCGGCAACAACAATAGTAACGACAGCTTAAGCGACAGTAAAAGTAGCAGTTTGACCCTAGGCCTACTACCCCATTAGTTCTCTCATGGCATCCAACACTTGGTTGATTCCTATAGTACCTTGCTCGCTTGGGGTTACAATCCCCACACCAACAGGAGGTGGTGCTACTCCACTAGCACTGGCTTGTGCCTATGCCCTGCCTTTGCCTCAGGTACTGACTATGGTCGGCATTCTAACCCGAGCTGAAGGTCTAACAACTCGCTTACTCGGAGTTCTCTCCTTTGGTTCACTCATGGTTCAGTCTCTACTGATACTTGTCTCCCAAATCCACACTACATTAGAAGATGAGCGATTCACAGATGACAAACAATATTTTACCAATCAACTACAACCGACATGCACCACTAAAGGACTTTCCTACTTACTATCCCATATTGATCACACCTTATCACTCTAATTTCTATCAACCACACTCTAATACCACTAAATTGGGATGTCATGTCCCGATCCTTCGAGCATATGTCCATCCTTACTTGGTCGATATAATAGCAATGTCCTAGGATGTATCGCCAACCCACTTAATTAATATATGCATGCAGAAGCATATAAATAATCCACAAACAATAAAACAATGGGATAGGAATGTAGGGTCATAAATTTTTCAAAACCAAAACCAACCTTTTATAAACACACAGGTTTATTTACAACATCAGGTTACTTACAAAATATCAGCTTAATCAAAAAGGGATTGTCCTATGACTAACGAGTTAGACAGGTTTGCCGATTTTGTTTCCTTCACTTCCCCAAACTTCGGGACTTCAAGTTCTTCATGACCACCATCTAGGGACCTGAAAATGTTATTCCACAACGAGGTGAGATGACGTCTCAACGAGTTCTACTCCCTAAGACCCGATTAGGAAGAAAATATGCCCTAGGGGCTGCCTAAGCACAACCACGAATCAGAGGGCTTACCTTGGCCTCAGTTCCTTCCTGCAAGTCAGTTCAAATCATAAATATTGACAATCACATCATCCAATCAAACAAATCGAATCATCGGTCAATCGACTTAGTTGATAACATGTCATCAAGACCACTCTCCTATCATCTCACTTGTTCAATCTCAAATCTTGCTCACGGCTCAACGAGCATAGTTTACCAAATTCTTGGCTATGAATCACGATTGAAAGGACACAACCTATCTTTAGGTGGTAATCATGGCCCAGTGGGCACAACCTTTAATAGGTGATAGATCACGACCCTATTAGGCATGACCTCTATCTGGTGGTGAATTACGACTTGATAGGCATGACCTTTAACAGGTGGTAAATCACGGCCCAAAAACGCATGATCGATTCCAAATTCGATGGCGAATCTTGGCCTAACTGACACAACCGTACTCCGATGGCTTTCTAGGTCCATTCACAACCTTTCATGATTATTTCCCACTCAAATATTGATATTTCTCAATTTTGGGATATTTCCACATATTCACTAATGACACTCAATTTTCACAAACCGATTCTCAATTAAATAAATAGAAAGCACCACTGTAATGAGCACAAAATTTTGGCTGCTGGCCATCCCGATTCAATTTTCATAAAATAATTAATTAATTAAACAATTACATAATTTATTAAATAAATGCAATAAATCCAATTTCGGCCTGTAATGCCCAATTGGATGCTGAAACGGACTCGGAAAATTTCCGAGATTCGTTCAATAAATAATAGAATAGGTCTACTCACTAAGGTTACTAACTAACCACTTAACATGCGTCAGCCGATAATTAAATTAACTAATCTAATCTAATCTATCTACCTAAACATGCTTAATTTAATCTAATCAATCCCTAAACATGATTAACCTACTAAGTGAGTATTAGTGAGTGAAACTCACTTGGTTAAAAGTGAAGACCAGATCATCGCGATGACGGTGCGACAGCGGTCGAAATACGAATTTTCGGTGATGTCGACGGATACTCGAGCCGGGCTAAAAAGCCTTGCAAGCCCACAGCAAAAGCTGGGCTTGGCTTTGGGCTTGGGCTTGCTTCTTGGACCGACGGGTTGAATTGCTGGACTTCAAGAAACTGGGCTGCTGCACTTGAAATTGAAGATGGGCTAGAAACTTGGGCTGAACAATTGCAAGCTGGGCCAAATGCTGACTTCTTGGGCTGATCCACGAAGAAGCTGGCCCCGTGAAATTTTCTGGGCTAATCGTGGGCTAAAGACTACTGGAGATGGACTGATTCTGGCCTAACTTGCGGCCCAAATGGGCTGAATGAAGAAGTAGCCACAGAGAAGAAGTAGCTGGTGTGCGCTGGGGTCTCCAAGCTACTGGAGAAGAGGAAGCTGGGCTATTGGGCTTCACTAGAAGCTGGAGGAGTCAACGTTCAAGGATGCTTTGGTGTGTTGTTGACCCACACGTGGCCACCAAAGGCAGCTCGGTGGAGAAGCGCAAAGGAGGAAACAGCTACTTCGTTGGTGTCTTCGATGGATGGGTGAGCTGTAGGAAAACGTGGCCTAAAGTGGAGAAGTCAACCTTGGTGAAAACAAGGCTGGTTTGTTGACCGAGAGAGAGCAATTCGTGGACGTGTGGTAGGAGAGGGGAATTGGGTGGGTGGAGATGGCGCGGTTTTGATCAAAGGAAATGAAAGCAAAGGGGTTGCAGAGGCTTCGGTTGGGTGGATTTTTGACCCAATGAAAGAAAAGCAAAAGCTGAAACAGAAGGAAATTAAAATGGAGAGAAGCCGTGAAGAAGATGAGGGCGGAGGAGGTGTGCTCGAGACGTTGAGAAGAAAATGGGCAAAAGGTCCAGGATTTATCCCTCTAATTAATTGTATGTCCCCCCTTAAAGTCTTCATCTTATCCTACTTGGTTTCTTATTTCTTTCCAACAAGAATATTCCACAAATTATCCAAATTGAATGCCAAAATTTTCAGCCCCTTGTCCAAAACCAAATTTCACCACTTTTAAATTCAATTTCCTTACTCAATTCCCCAAATTGAGGTCCAATTTCGATGAAGAAAAATCTCATACAATTTTTTGCAAGTCCCCAACACTCAAAGGCTCAGCTTGGAAGTCCGAATTTCCTTTAATTTGGCCCGTTTGAATTTCCGCAACGTCTGAAACGATTTTCCGTAAAAAACTCAGAATCTTTGAAAATTTTTTGGAGGATGAGTTGACATTCCTAAAATAGTTCACGACACCACAGAACTTTCAATTTTTGAAATCGAGTTCAAAATCGCGGTTAATTTCAATCTAGTGCGCTTTTAGCGTGACCTTATCTATCCGGTAACTTTTAGGAATTTTTGGTGCAATTGACCCGTGATTGATTTATCTTGAGTCACATTGTACATCTCCGACACATTGGTGACCCTCAGTTATCGTGAAAATATCAAGGTTTCAATTACGAGCATCGGGTACCAAAACGATAGAAAAATTGATCTAATGCTGATCGACAAGTATTTAGCAATCAGGTGAAATCATTCATACTCTAATCACATATTTCAGTCAAATTGACCTATCTCCAATCTCTAATCGATTTTGACAGTGTCGTAATGATCTCGACAGATGAGCACGGTCGAGTAGCCGATTTATGGTCGAATTCTCAAGTTCAATTGCATTTAGATTCCTTAATAACTTCTCCAGATAGTCTAGTTTTCTAACTTGTGATCAGCTCTGAGAATGACATTATACATGTGTCGATGAAATGTCCGATTTATTCAACTAAAAGCATAATTGAAATTTCCGGATGTCACAGTTGGCATTTAGTGGGACTACTCCCACTTCTAGGTGAAGATGGACCTGTGGATAGCGGCAGCACGGTGAAGTGAGTAAAAGGCAAGAGGATGGAGGTAGCATTTTTAGGAAGACCAGGAGATGATTTTTGGACATACAGTGGATGGGAGATAGGTGATACTGTACATATTTGGTACCTAGGTCAAGATGATGCAGCTGAAGGAACTTTTGGCATGGTTTGAAATAGTGATGTCTTTTGCCAGTCCCCAGTGTACCCGACCCTATCACCTAAAGTACATAAGCAAGAAATGAAACAAGATTGCCCAATTTGCATTTCCGCATGCGTTCCTTTGAACTTTATATGTCCTGGGTTGTTCTTGGTTCACACATACATTTGCATGCATAAAAAGAGGAAGAATATAGTAACCGCATTGGCAATGTTGTACTAGGGGCGTCACAATAATGGTGACTCCTAAAATCCTTGAGCTAAATTGAACTTTACAACGAAATTTAATGACGTGTGAGGTATGAGTTGGGATAATTCATGCCTAATCAAAGTTCGCTGGCCCACGTTAGGCAATATCGTTAAACTTTTCTTAACCCGTTTCCCCAAATTTAAAACTCAAAAAGAGGGTCGCGACATGACGGAGTAGTTGAACGATCACCAAGGATAATTGTTGGTGGATGCAGCACCAAGGATAGTGGGAAGATAGTAGCCACAAAGTGATATAGTGCAACGTAACTTGCATAAAGATTTCGTGCCCAATAGACCTCGGGAAGTCCACTTTTTGGAGGCCATACATTACCGGTTTTCCTGTGCAGGGTCAACCGACGTCGGCCCGGAAAAGGACAAACCTGAGAAGCTACGCTTAGAACTAGTGCACGAGTCATATAAAATTGGAAAGTACACTATGCTTGTCATCGTACCTGGTTTGCAAATTCTGGAGTTCTTTTGGGCCTTCGATCAATCGGGAAAGGACAGGCAAAAATCGCGGGAAAGGAGTTTGAGGCCAAGCGTGAAATGGTGGGGTGGTCGAGATTCTTTGAGATTGTTGTTGGCCAATATTTTAGCCGTCGGGTCCAAGGTTGTAAAACTATAATATCTATTGCTTAAAAGTATAAAAGAAATGCAGTGGAAAAAAATGAAAGCAAAATGACGTAATACAGACATTTTCGATTAGCAGTCGAATTGCCCCTATATTGGGGCAATTCGATGGCTGATCGTCACAAGATGCACAGGTGGCCTAAACAAAATGAATCCTAACTATTAATGAACTATCATTCTTACCGTATATATGTGTACAAGGAACACGGCAAGAGTAAGGAATGCAGACTTACTATCGCGACCTCTTTTTTCGATGCCCGCAATTAGGTACAAGCGCCTCTGGAGGCTAATGGCTCGGCTAAATTTATTAGGCCTGGACTCTCCCAAGTCCACCAATCATGACTTTAATAGTCTAATTTTTTTAACCTGTAAGTTAATTTTTAAAATGGAATCGCCACTAATCAATTTGGAGTGGGTTGATTAGAAAACCATGCGAGGTATTGGGAGAAATATTCGCTCTTGCGCAACCAGAGAAATTAAGATTGGAGACTTGATTACATTAGTTAATCACTAATGTCCTTTCAGTACCTAATCTTGTTTAAACCTTAAGATTTTTTTGGATGTGAGGGATTTTCCATGCATTTTGTGGAGGAAAAACATTTTTTGACATTTTTCTATTTTTTAACATAAAAGGGGTTTTCTTTATTTTTTGGTATCTTTTGGAAAATACAAGTCTTTTTGACTTTTTATGAAATTTTGGCTTTTTTATTTTCGGCTTTTTTGGAAAACATGAGATTTTTTTATTTTTATGAAAAATAAAATATTTATTTATTATTTTTTCAAAAATAAATTATTTTTTATTTCTTATGGAAAATAAATTATTTATTTATTTTTATTTATTAAAATATTATTTTATATTAAAATAATATAAAAAATGACCGGGTCATATCCGTGGGTTGGGTCCAACCTGAGTCGATGACCCAAAACACGGACGAGCCTACAACTCATTTTTTATGATTCTTTTATTTTTTATTTATTTTTTGTGCAACCCAGTAGCCCGTCTTTGAAACCGATCCAGCCCGAGCCAATGACTCAGTCCCAGCAAAACCTTACCAGACTTGACAACCCGATTTCCCGCCGCCCCAAATTCGCGGAAACCCTACCCGACCAACGGCCCAATTTTGGCTAAACCCTACTCGGATCCGACCTGTGTCCGACCTTCGATTCTGACCTGATTTCCAGCCACGACCCGATTTTGGCGAAACCCTACCTGACTCAGTGACTCGAATTCGACCCTTCTTCAACCTGGATTTCTGGAGACCTATGGTTCGCGGCGCCAAGGAGCGATCAGCTAGGGCATCATCGGGGGTGGCTCAACGGCGGCAACGATGCGATAGACAGCTGCTGGAGTTTCAAGGAGGCGATGACAGCGACGGAGGCGAGCAAAGCTGCTCTTTACCCGTCTGCGGTGGGGGGACGACACGACGACGCAACTTGGGACGGCGTCTGGGCTTGGTGTTGGGGTTGTGGCTAGGGTTTCGAACGGCGGCGGCCAAGCGAGGTTGATACCTGGCTGTGGCGGCAAATGGTGGCGGTGACGGCGACAGCAGCAATAGGCAACGGCGACTCCCAGATCCGGTCAAATCTGGGCCTTGTGCCGACCCTCGCCCTCAGATCTGGCACCGGAACGGCCCCTTTTTCTCCAGCTGAACCTCTTCCTCTCCTCTGGTCTCAGTCGCTCGCAGATTTTGCTTGCTCATCCTTGACCCCCCTTCTGAAGTCTCTCAATAGGCGGCTCAAAGACTTGCAGCTCTTTCTCTCTGCCCCTATGCCCCCGATCTGCCTTCATCAGGGGCTTATTTATAGACGAGGGGGGGCGGTTGGTCGACGGAGCTTCGACCACCGGTCCTCACACGCCGAACGGCCTCTGTCGGCCGAACTGGCATCCCATCCGCCACCTGTCCGCCGGCTGCCCCCCATGCACGTCGCCGTCCGTCCGTCCATCTGGTGTCACGCCCTCTGCACGTGTGCTGCAAAGGTGGACGGAGGAGGAAGAAGACTGGTAGGGGCCGGGCCTTGCGTTTGGGCCGTGGAGGCCCACATGAGAGGAGGGGCTGCCCTTTTTTATTTTATTTTGTTTTTGTTTATTTTTTCTTGTTTTTTTATTATTTATTATTTGAAAAAGAGGAGAAAAGAGAAATAAAAAAACCTAATTAATCATAACAAACTAATCAAAATTTTAGGCGTCAACACTTACATTATTTTTTTATTTATTTACCTTTTCTTCGGAGGGTTCAACTTCCATTGTTGTGGGCTAATTTCATCCTTGAAATGAAAATGCATGATGGACTTGTCAATGAAATTCAGGTGTCAACACAGTTATCGATTCATTGCTTTCTTTTATTGAGTGTTATTTTATTGATTGCACACTTGTATAATCACCCATCACATGTTAATTTTTATGATTAAAATTTACCAAGATTGCTTGCAAAATATTTTTGAAAATACAGAAAAGATGTACTGTAAATGCGTTAAATTATCTGGCGTAATCAAGTTTCTGTATCCAATTTATATATGGTTTGCAGAAGTTAAGTGTTTTCCCATGCTTTGCTTGAGTTATAAATTGACACATAATAGACGAGTAGCAACTCTTGGATGAATAAATTTGCATGTTAAATTAATTAATTTAAAACTCAAGAATTATAATTGGTAAGGTTTGGGATAGTCCGTGCTAAATCTTTAGGCTTGATAATCCATTAGCTCCTTGGATGATTTACCTCTACGAATGTTGTGGCAAGATTTATTCTAGAGTAATTAAAAAAAAGCGGGCAACTATTAGAGCTTAGAACTGAGTATAAGCAAATAAGTTGATATAGTCTCAAATATGGATATCATCACTAAGAGCGAGACTATGTTGAAAACTGTCATAAGATGTGCAATGAGCTTAAACGGTTTCTTATTCAGATGCATATATCAGAATATGTACGGGCATAAATATCATACCCTATCATAGGTTGTAATTTGCAAAAGATATCATTATAGTAATATGCATCTGCTTTGTTTTGAATGTAGTCCAATATATATATATATATGTATATGTATACATATATATGTATACACACACAGATATATATATATATATATATATATATATCCTCCATTAGCGTCAAATTCAAAAATCTGTATATTTGCTCATCTACTCTGCATTTCTGCTTTTGTTACTTCTCTCCCTTTTTGACAAAAATGGGGCTATGCTTAGAACATAAGTTAGTCAATACAGGTATTCAGTCCCTTGACGATGCCACTCTCAGATCTTGCCTTGTCGGGTGTGTGAAGAGATAATTGTTTTCTAATTCTCAAAATAAAATAGGGTTACAAATATATATATGCTCATATGTGCATAACCCTACTCATAATTACGTTACTATTTTACCCTTATTACTCACAGTATTTCTCAACGCTCCCCCTCGAGTTGGGATATAGATATCAAATAATCCCAACTTGTTACATAAGACGGTCACTCTATTCCCCCGTAGAGATTTCGTAAAAATGTCTGCGAGTTGATCCTCCGACTTTGTGTGTTGAAGAATAACCTCATCTTTCTGAACTTTTTCTCGCACAAAATGACAATCAACCTCAATGTGCTTAGTTCTCTCGTGGAAGACTGGATTTATTATCACAATACAACACTGATGGATTTGATAGTGACATTCCAATCTCTAATAGTAACATTCTTAACCATAGTAATTCACATGTCACGTGTGCCATAGCATGATATTTAGCTTCAGCACTTGATCGGGAAACTACATGTTGTTTCTTACTTTTCCATGCAACTAAATTACCCCCAAGAAACACACAATAGCCTGAAGTAGATCTCCTATCTATAGGACATCTAGCCCAGTTAGCATCAGAAAAGCCTGTAGTGTTTAGATGGCCATAATTCTTGAACTGTAGTCCTTACCTGGCGCTCCCTTCAAATATTTGACTACTCGAAGTACAACATCCTGATGAGTAGTACGATGAGAACCCGTGAACTGACTTACTGTCGCGCCTAATTTTTAACATGCAATCCCGAGCTCTCCCAAACTAACGTTAAGCACGACAAAAAAACTTTTTACAATTGAAATATCTAACCACCTAAACAAAACAGGAGCCGCCACTAGCTTATTCTTGGAGGTCAGCTAGAAACCTAATCGAGGGTTGGGAGATTCCCTCGATTCCTACGCAACCAGAGATCTAAGCTCGGGGACCTGGATTACGTTAATATTTCTATTAACGCCCTTTCGGTACCTAATGGTATGTTGTGTGTTTTTATCATTTCCATGCATCCTTTAAATTTCCCAAGATCATCAATCCTATACTAAGTAATCATGCGTGGTGGGCTTGTTTTCATTTCATTCTATTCGTAAAAGAAAAAGAAACAAACAATAAGCATGTCATCACAAGACGGATAAACAAATAACTTAAAGAAAAAGACAAACTTATGCATACAATTATAAAAGAAGTTATAAAAGAAAACAACCAATTGGAACACAATAAAGCAGTCAATATAAAGTAGTAAATTTAAACATGTAATCCTAAAAAATATAAAGGAAAACACAGTGAAAGAAAAATAAAAGACCCGCAACTCGTCGGGTTTTATACAACCTTATAACCCGAGACATACATCGGGAAATGAAAAGAAAAGAAAATTACATTTTTTAACGGTCGGAATGGACATCGACCTTTCCTTCATCCTCTTCATGTCTTCTTCATCTTCAAAGTTCTAATCTAAACCTAGACTAAGAAATTAAAACTAGAAGCACGGGGATAAAAATAAAAATACATCAATTGACTATTATAGTTTTACCTAAAAGGCAAAGCGACAAACAGGGCAGGATAAAAGACAGAGGACAGCAGGACATCAAAACAGCAAGATAGTATATCGGTAATATGGAAACAGAAACATTAAGACGACGGAATAGCGATATGAAGATAGTAAATCGACAGAACAGCAACAGCAACATAGGAATAGACAGTAGAACAACGAAACAGCAATGTAGAAATAACAGAATAGCAAAAACAGCAAAGAAGATATGGCAGAACAGCCATGTATCAAAACAGAAACAATAAAGCAGTAATGCAATAAATGTGGAAAAGCTAAAACAACGGGACAATAACTACATGGCGTGAGCAACAAGATAGCAAGATACAAGAAAACAAACCAAGCGGCAACACAGTAACACATAAATAGCAAAGATATAAAACAGAAACGTCAAAGCCAACAGCAACTCAAAAAAGGTAAGACAATGATCAGACAACAATATAATAACAGCATAAAAAACACACAAGTATTCATTCAGACATATTCAAAGTAAACGTGTATTTTTCATCATAGAATATTGAGACACAATCAGATTTGATTGCTCATAATTCAATATATTCCATTCAAACAACATACTGGCAATATAGACACTCCATCAAATTAAACACCAACATCGGGATTTGATTAAACCGAAGTAAAGAACAACTATCACCTATGGTTTCGGATTCTCTAGAACTAATTGCAGTCACACGATCATGCATTAATATAGACACAACAAGTTATATGGCATCTAAACTAAGAAATTTAAGTGAGTTCGGTACAATATAGTCACTATTCAGAACAAGGACAGGGAAACATCCAATTAATATTCGAACCGGAACATGCGATGGTCTAACATAGGAATTTCATCAAAACAGATGTGAATCACCTCAGTCAGGATGGTTTAAATGGCATAATAAAATCCTGTTCAGGCTTATTCTTACCTAGTTAGACCAATGACGACTGATAGCCCCTTTTTTAGAAAAAGGAGCGATCGCCGAAGTACCCTAGAAGACCTAAATCTGCAATTGACAGACAAGAAGAAAATTAGAGCAGTTCAAAAGAAAAATAACAACTACTGCAAGCCGGGCTACGGTGTCTTCGGACTCGGGGGAAAGTGATTCGCGCCGTCGCACCGAGATCCGGTCATATAAGGTATTGGCCGAGATGAACCGAAAGGAGAATAAGAACAGAAAACGAGAAAAGAAAAATAAAATTGATTCAGAGACAACGAAAATGAATAAAAAGGAAAAGGGAAATCAGATCTAAAAAAAAATCGAAATAAAAAAAAAAAAAAAAAAAAAAGAAAAAGGAAACCTACCGATTTCTAGGGTTTCCGAGAGGAGGAAGGGATCGAGCTTCGTCTTTTAGGGTTCCGTCATCGTCGCCACCGTGAATCGTTAGTCGGCTTTGGATCTTCACCCTCAGAGCCGAGCCAAAACCTCCAAACTCGGACGCAGATTCGAATCCTTGCACCTTAAGCTCTGGAAGGACACGATCGAAATCCTAGGGTTTCTTGCTTCGCTTTGCCGCCTCTGGATTCCTTCGATCTAGGGTTTTCCAACATCCCCGATCCGAGAGAAACAAGAGATAGAGGTAGAGATCAGTGTTTTTGGGGGCTCGATTTTGCGAAAATTCCTTTGAAAAGCCCTAGATCGAAGCTCGATCTAGGGTTTCCTGGGAAGAATTTGGGATCGGCAGTGTCGGGGGGAGAGAGAACCGAGAGAGAATCCAGATGGAATGAGCGGAAGAGAGAGAAACCGATGGAGAGCCCCCCGAAAACCCTAATCGCATCCTTTTTATATTTTCCGATTTTTAATTTAATTTTTTTTAATTTTTTTAATTTTTTTAATTTTTTTTTTCAAGTGTCAACAGCTGCCCCTCTTTGAGTGGGAGTTCGAAGAGGTTCCACTCAAAGATAAAAATTGACACCTGAAAATTTTTAAAAGAAAAGACAATCAACTATAGATCCATCCAGACGTCTGGGATTTATTCATTATGTCTTATGCTCTCTCTCTCTCTCTTGTGGAATGGAATGAAGACAAGGATCTTATTAAATGGCAAAGGAATAGTTCAAGGATAACCACTAACTTAAATACAAGGTTTAGAGATAACCTAGAACTGGGTGGTTTAAGGATAGACCCACGAACCATATGATTTAAAAGGAAGGTCTTACCGTGTAAAAACGGGTTTCGACTAGGGAAGGAAGTCTCACCGTGTAACAACGGGTTTCGACTAGGGAAGGAAGTCTCACCTTGTAACAACGGGTTCCGACTAGGGAAGGAAGTCTCACCGTGTAACAACGGGTTCCGACTAGGGAAGGAAGTCTCACCGTATAACAACGGGTTCCGACTAGGGAAGGAAGTCTCACCGTGTAACAACGGGTTTTGACTTGGAGAAAGAAGTCTCACCATGTAAAAATGGATTTCGACCAAATGTAATTGTCGAAATTGCAAAAGAATCAATCTTGCAAAATGATATTGATTGTCAAATCCTTTCAAAGAGGATTTTAACAAAAATGAGATTTGGTTAACCATCTAAGGGTTAGATCAAATATGCCAAGTGGAAATATCCTAATCAAAAGAGGTCTTTCACACTAGCTCTCAAAAATGGCTCTTGTTCCCAACCATTGATATGAGAAACTTGCTTAGATCTCACTAAAAAAGTCTCACTCAACCTATGTCTAAGGCTTTCGGGGACGTTCATAGTGAGTACAATCCATTGATCAAAAGGTCTTTTGCAGGGACTGTAATGATGGCTTGGTCATGGGCTTATACAAAGGGTATGCGCTTTGAGGCCAAGAAATGAATATTCAATCTATATCTCCATCGGGTTTACAAGTCAAGAACCTTGAAGACAAGATAAGATAGGATTGCTCCCACTCCTTCTAGCGGTAGCTTCTATGTGATATTCTTATTTCAACTCGAACCATTCCAATCAGAAGAGGCTTCGAATAAGGGTTGTAATGTTGGTTCGGGTGAGGCTTAAAAAGGCTTGAAAAACTTTCAAATTTCAAAGGGTTAAAAAGTGAGTAATTATCTTGGCATCATTACTATCACATGGCTTTTTTGAGAATTTGAGAATTTGACTCTAAAAATTTAACCTATCTCGAGAGTCCTTTGAGTAACTTGCCTTGAGGCATGAGAGCTTCTCTCTCTATTCTAATGATATTGCTTGCAATACATGTTTTTTCTTGCAATGCATTTCTTTTGTTTTTCAACAAATGATCTTTTGCACGATCATGGATTTTGCTCTTTTTTTGCATTCTTGCTTTTCTTTGCATTTTTTATGGGCATTGGCCTTGCTTTTACCAGGCACACTACTTTTTCTATGCCCCCTAGTTTTCATCCTCTTTTGAATATCTAGGATTCTCAAGTGGTATGACTAATATTCTCAATTTTGTTGGTAAATCATGTGCCTTGCCCCAGTGTGGGGAGATAATCATCACCTGGGGTTATGAAAGAATTGTATAAGGCTCAAATTGGCTAAGCAAAGGGTAATTGTGTTTGTGGTAGTGAATGGAATGCTCTTCTTCACTTCGGGATGCTTCGAGTTTCGACAAGAAATCACCTGAAGCTAACACAAGAAGATTGATACAAGTGAGAGCAATAAAATCTTTCTTAATCTTTTGCTCCATAATTTTCAACCAAGACCCCCTATTTTGCCCCAATGTGGGGTTGTTCTTGACAAGGTTATTGTGGAAATGCTCCCTATTGGCTCAAAGTGGCTTGCAAGGGATATCAATAGTGTTTGGGATTGAGAAATGAAATGCCTTTATCATTTCAAATCATGTACTCACTGTGAACGAATCCTATGCCCTAAGACACGGTTATTTCCACTAAATTCTCCCAAGGAGTGTATAA
Organism: Eucalyptus erythrocorys; assembly: GCA_014182555.1. Taxonomy (NCBI): domain Eukaryota; kingdom Viridiplantae; phylum Streptophyta; class Magnoliopsida; order Myrtales; family Myrtaceae; genus Eucalyptus; species Eucalyptus erythrocorys. Next base: position 29,994,125 of record CM024601.1, on the reverse strand, counting down.
GGATGTGTTTGGTAAGGAGGTTGCCTCTCATCATCTTAGGCACTACCACCTGGCACATTTAACAATCCTTTTTAGGTTTTACAAAACCCACTTTAGTTAAATCCAACTCCTTGGGAAATGAAAATGCAATGAAATTTTGTTTGAAGAGACATGTTTCTTTGACTTTATTAGAGGAACTTTTAAAGAGAGGATAAAATTTGTGGAAGGAACAGACTTTATTCAGACCTGGAGTTCATCTCTAGAGTTCTAGCTGTACTTCTAGAATTCTAAATGACTCTTCTGACATTCCAAGGAACAGGATCACTCCTGGATTCTAAAGAACAAGTTTTTCCTTTCATTCTTTGTTTGTTTGGTATTGTTTTTGATTTTTTGATTTATTTTTTATTTTTTTTTTTTTTTTTGGGGATCGAACTTTCTCACGAACAGGTAGGATCTTCATCAGAGATACCTACAAAATTAACAAACATGCAAATACAATATGTATGCGTGCAATGTATGATGCAAACGTCCTAAAATGGCTCAGATCCAATCCAAAAATGGCTCAAAGGCCTTTCAATTTATTCATGGATAATACTTCTTGACAGCATCAGCGTTTACAGGTCTTGGCAATTCTTGACCATCCATTTCTACAAGAATCAATGCCCCACCAGGTAGCACTTTCTTTACAATATAAGGACCCTCATAATTTGGAGCAAACTTCCCGCGGGGGTCTGGAATGATAGGCAGGACTTTTCTCAGGACGAGATTATCAACCTCGAAATGTCTCGGCTTAACTTTGCGGTTGAACGACTTAGCCACTCTCTTTTGATAGCTCTGTCCATGGCATAAGGCTTTTACTCGCTTCTCATCAATCATATTAAGCTGTTCAAACCTCTCGTTGTACCCATTCATCCTCGGAGAGTTCTGTTTGAGAAAGTACCCTCAATGAAGGAATTTCCACTTCCACGGGTAATACCGCTTCCGTCCCATAAACCAATGAGAATGGCGTTGCCCCGGTTGAGGTACGAATTGAAGTCCGATAAGCAAACAAGGCATAAGGCAATCGGTCGTGCCAATCACGATAATTTTCCGCCGTTTTGGCTAGAATCTTTTTAATATTCTTATTTGCTGCTTCCATAGTTCCATTCATTTGTGGGCGGTAAGGAGAAGAATTCAAATGACGAATGTGGAATTCTCCAAGCAAACCATCCACCACTTTGTTGTTCAAGTTTGATCCATTATCGTAATGATCGCTCGGGGAACTCCATATCGAGCAATGATATCACGACGGATGAATTTTGCCACACTTTTTGCAGTAACATGGGCATAAGAATTGGCTTCAATCCATTTGGTGAAGTAATCAATGGCTACTAAGATAAAACGATGTCCATTCGACGCTTTAGGATTAATGGGTCCAATAATGTCAATGCCCCACATTGAAAAAGGCCATGACTCGGACATTTGGTGTAGTTCATTAGGAGGAGCATTGATTTTATCTCCATACACTTGACATTGATGGCAACATCTTACATGCTGAACACAATCGGCTTCCATGGTTAACCAATAATAACCAAGTCTCATGATTTTTCTAGCCAGAAGATGGCCATTCATATGAGGGCCACACTCCCCTTCATGTATTTCTTTCATTAGGAGTTTTGCTTCTTGTGCATCTACACACTTTAGTAGAACCGAATCAAAAGATCTTTTATATAATGCTCCATCGCTGAGTAAGAATTTAGATGCCAATTTTATCAAGTATTTTCGATCGTTGGCTTGACTCCCTTGAGGAAATTTTCCTTCTCGAAGATAATTCATTATGTCAAAATACCAAGGTTGCTCATCATGTTCTTCTTCAATCATCATACAATGAGCGGGCTTCTTTAAGACATCAATTTGCAAAGGATCAATGCTCAAGCCGTCGGCTACTTGTAACATTGAGGATAAGGTGGCTAGGGCATCAGCGAATTGATTTTGTGATCTTGGCAAATAATCAAAAGAGATTTCATCAAATTCTTCGACCAAACCTTCGAGATATTTGTGATAAGGAACCAATTTTTCATTGTGTGTTTTCCATTCACCTCCCGTCTGAAAAATGATGAGTGCGAGTCACCATAAACCCGGAGCTTTTTGACCTTCATTTCAATCGCTAATTGTAAGCCCAGGATACATGCTTCGTATTCAGAAATATTGTTGGTATAAGGGAATACCAACTTTGCAGCTACCGGATAATGTTGGCCTTCTGGAGATATTAATATTGCCCCAGTGCCAGAACCAGAAAGATTAACTGCACCATCGAAATACATGGTCCATTTGTCAGGCGAGACCAAATAAACCCGTTCATCAATTTCATTCCAATCATTAGATTTCCCGGGATTTTCAGCCAAGATGTCAGCTATGGCTCGCCCCTTGACTGATTTTTGTGACGAGCTTTGGATATCAAATTCAGAGAGCAATATTTGCCATTTAGCAAGCCTTCCAACCAGTGCTGGTTTCTCCAAAAGATATTAGATTGGGTCATTCTCAGTCACCAGAAAAATGTGGTGATGAAGAGTGTATTGTCTCAATCGATGTAAAACCCAAATCAAGGCTACACAAGTCTTTTCCACTTTAGTATATCGAGCCTTGGAGGCAGTAAATTTCTTACTGAGATAGTATATAGCACACTCTGCTCCATCTCTAGGCCTTTTTTGTGCCAACATAGCTCCTAAAGACTCTTCATGAATGGTGAGATATAAAATCAAAGGTATGCCTTGGATAGGCGGTACAAGTACGGGGGGATTGCGAGAGATATCGCTTTATCTCTTCAAATGATTTCTGGCAATCTTCATCCCAATTGACCTTGGCATTCTTCTTTAGCAGCTTGAAAAATGGCTTTGCCGTTTTTGACAATTGAGAGATAAATCTTGCAACATAATTCAACCTTCCCAATAAGCTTCTGACTTCTTTAACAGTGGAAGGAGGTTTCAAATCACATATAGCCTTCACCTTAGAGGGATCTATCTCAATTCCCTTGTTGCTAACCATAAATCCAAGAAGCTTCCCAGACTTTGCCCCAAATATGCATTTTGCGGGGTTAAGCCTCATCTTGAATATTCTCAATCGATCAAATAGTTTTCTTAGGACTTCAACATGGTCTTCACCTTGCTTTGACTTCGCGATCATATCATCCACATAAACTTCAATCTCTTTATGCATCATGTCATGGAATAGTGTTACCATGGCTCTCTGATATGTTGCTCCTGCATTCTTCAAGCCAAAGGGCATCACTTTGTAACAAAAGGTCCCCCATGGAGTGATAAAAGATGTTTTGGTCTTGTCTTCCTCTTTCATCCGGATTTGATTATAACCAGAAAATCCATCCATAAAAGAGAACAATTCAAATCCAGCAAGATCTTTGTCGACTAAGACATCAATATGGGGTAAAGGAAAATCATCCTTGGGGCTTGCCTTATTCAAGTCACGATAATTAACACACACTCGGACTCGCCCATCCTTCTTCATAACGGGACTACATTAGCAATCCAGTCGGCATAATGGGTAACTTCAATGAACCCGACATTTAAGAGTTTCATAATTTCCTCCTCAATCTTCTTCGACAACTCAGGTTTCGTCCTCCTGAGCTTTTGCTTTTTCGGTGGAATGTTGGGATCAAGTGGTAATGCATGCTCCACAATCTCGGGGTCTAAACTCGGCATGTCGGCATAAGACCAAGCAAAAACATCTTGGTATTCTTTCAAAAGCTCAATCAATCTTCTAGCATCCATCTGAGAGAGACCCGCTCCAATTTTGGTTTCTCTAGGATTATCTGAATCCCCCAAATTTACAGTAACCGGTTGCTCGGTAGTAAGAGGTTTGGGCTCTTCGTGTCTGAGCCATACCTTTTCAATAATTCTAGAATCATCTTCCTTTTCCGAATCAGAATAATCGGGTTCACCAATATCCATTGAGTGTGAATCCGAGCCATACAAATGACTATCATGATATGCCATGTCATGCCTGTGATGCAATCGGCAAAATGGTTAGTATACATTCATATAAGCAAATGCAATGTATACATGAATGTCATGAAAAACTGTTTTCGAATTCCAATTTTCAAGAAAATTGTTCACGGGAACTAGCCCTCATATCATTGGACATCCTTGTTCCATTAAAACATTTTGAAACTATAGATCGTGTGGAGGATCAGGCCTCATAGCATCATCATAGGACTGATTTGGGCAACCCCTCCACACATCTATTAACAAGACATGAATTTTATTAATATACTAATACTGCATCACAAAGTATAGTGTCTCGGATCTTTAAAGTCCGCGATCCGAATTATTACAAATATGAACAGGATTCCCTCGCAGGGGACAAGAAAAAAAGGATTCCCTCGTAGGGGAATGAGATGAACAAATGGAATTGAAAACTATACGTAAAAAAAAGTCACCCCTTACACATCGGGGAAGGTGAGATCTTCAATGATAGCGCAAACCATGTCCTCCTCAAATAGATCAAAGCAAAGTAGTAAACATCGGCTTCCTCTTCTTGCAGGAGCTTTGGTGGGCTAGGGAAGAAATCCTTCAAAGGTCGGGGTAAAAGACGTTGATAGCTCTTCCCTTTAATGTCCGGGCTTCCATTTTTATGCTTTCTTTGGTATCCCAGGCCTTCACGCTTGTTGACCTTGACAGGTTCAATAAAATTTGAAATGCCTTGGGCAAACTTTCCCAGTCCCTTTCCAGCAGCAAAGCCATGCTTGAGCAATTCCTTACTTGACATCAACGCAGCTTTCGAGAAGTGTGGCTTTTTGATAATTGCCCCAACAGGCACATGGGTAACTGATATCGTTTCGAATGAGTGAAAATCTGAATCTCCTTCAACTTCAGGCTCAATAAAAGGTATGGCAGTATTATAGAATGTCACCACATCCTTCTCACGTCGGATAGTCACAATTTTCCCATCAATGGGGAGTTTCATCATCTGATGCAGACTCGAAGGAATAATTCCCGCCTTGTGGATCCAGGGCCGCCTCAATAACAAACTAAAATTGCTAGGAATATCCAGCACTTGGAACTTCTGATTCAGGGTAATAGGGCCAATTGTCAATGGCAAATCAATTTCTCCTATGGCTTCTTTTCGCACGCCATCAAAAGCCCGAACAGGAGTACTTGGAGGAGACATGTTTTCCATTCCTATCCCCAACTTGTGAAGGGTGGATAAAGGGCAAATGTTCAAAGCTGAGCCATTATCAATCAAGACCTTCGAAATCCTCATCCCAAGATGTTGAGTGGTCACATATAGCGCCTTAGTGTGTTCCTGGCCCTCAGGAGGGAGGTCTTTCTCAGAAAAAGTGATCTGGTCTCTCAGGAGTATAGCACCCACAAACTCCTCCAATTGCACTTCTCCAATAGTCTCAGGGACATGCACTTCGTTCAAAACTTTGAGGAGTGCATTTTTGTGCTTTTCAGAAGTCTTAAAAAGTTCCAGCAAAGAAATCTGTGCGGGTATTTTGCGCAATTGTTCAATCACTTCGGCCTCACTCGTTTTAAACGTCTTGAGGAGTTGCTTAGCTTCCTCTTTAGTGACAGCTTTCTTTTCAATGCCTTCGGGGGGGTGAATAAACTCGACCCGATCGAGTGACAATATCAATCTCGTTGGTATGGTAATTCCAAGGGACAGCCTTGAAGTCATAACTGGGAATGGTTTTGGTATTTGAGCACTCTCCAATCTCTCGGGACAGTTCGATCACGACAGGTGTAACGCCCGCATCAGTAACATTCATGGCCCCGAAATTGTCAGTTAGAGAATCAAACCCAACGGCACCTTTGCTTGTCGTACCAGCCTGACGATCAGTTTTTCCACTTGTCAGATTAATCACCACAAGCTCCATCATAGCTATAAGACCATCTCCAGACTCTTCTTCCCATCCGCCAATCATGTTCACGTTTTCAGCATGCTCCGGAAGAGGGTTTTGTTGATCGTTGGGCGCCGAATCCTTAAATGTGAGCAACTTTTTGTCCAGCAGATTCTGGATTTTGTAACGGAGCGTTAGACAATTATCCACATGGTGCCCTTTCTCCCCCATGTGGTATTCACATGTTTTATTCAAATCAAATCCAATGAATTTCGGGGGATTGTCCCTTGGGATCTCCTTCGCTATCAAGTGGTTTTCAATTAGCATCATGAACACTGGGACATAGGCCTTGGCAACGGGGTATATTGTCTCGAGGAGGTCCGGGCCTTCGTTCAAAATTTCTCGGCGGGCCCGTGACCTCTATAGCAGGCTTATAAGTCGATGGCTATAGGCCTGAGGATTGTACGGCTTCTGGGAAGACGAGTTCTGAACATATGCAACTTCGACAGCTGGTTCTTTTTCTCTCCTGGGTACAAACCGACGGCTCGTCGTCTCAGATAGTCTTCCCTCCCGCATAATGCCTTCAATACGTTCCCCCAACTCAACCAATGCAGCGAAATTGATGCATGTATGGTTGTACATTTTTTCGAAAAAATCTTTCGGCATGGCTTGAAGCAATAGTTTCATGGACTCCTTTTTGGTCAACGCCGGCTTCACCTGAGACGCCATAACCCTCCACCTTTGAGCATATGCCCTGAATGTCTCAGTTCTCTTCTTTTCGACTCGGACAAGCTCCTCTCAAGTTGGGGCGATTTCAGTGTTGAATTTATATTGTTGGAAGAACTCGTCAGCAAGGTCCTCCCAAGTCTGAATCTTATCCAAATCCAGCTCTATAAACCATGTGAGAGCGGGCCCAATCAAACTATCTTGGAAAGAGTTGATCAAGAGTGGAGGGTTATCTGAATAACGAGCCATTTTGCCCAAGTAATACTTTAAATGAGTCTTGGGGCACCCAACGCCATCATATTTCCTTGTGAATTCTGGCTCCTTGTAAAATTCAGGCACTGTAACTTTAGCGAACGGCGACAATTTATCAAACCCTTGGGGTTGATAGCCTTGCAGTACGTAAAGGCGTTCTTCAAGCTTAGCCAAATGCCTTGAGCTTTCCTCATCAAGATGTGGCGTCGGGGTTTCTTTAGACTGAGATTATGAGCTTATGACAATCGGTATAGCATTAGGTATTCCTTCAGTTTGCCCTCTCCCTTTAGATTCTACTGCCGAAGCCGATGGCATCTCAGAAGCTGCCATTTGAGGAATTACAGGCGATGTGGCAGGAACCACGGAGGTCAAGTTCTTGACTTGGGTCGAAAGATCTGCCAATAGTGCCATCATCTGAGACATTTGATTTTCCATATTAAGAACTCGAGTGCGAGTGTCCTCGTTGTCCATTTTTGTCTGATGACGGGTGCGAATTATAAATCGCTCTTCAGCCGTTTTCTCTCTTCAAAAGAAAAACCTCCCTGTAAAAGAAAAAGATTATGATTAATACTAGTCAAAAAGAATTACTAAAGTACAAACCCTAGTCAATTTTATATTTTCTTGAGATGAAATAATGATAAGAAGCATATATGATCCCAAAGTATCATATAACTTCTTCTTATCAAGATTTCATCAAAAGAAACTATAAAATTGAAAAGGGACGACAACAAATTTAATCAGGGTGCCCCTTTTCTAAAAATTACATGAAAATGCTCTCGAATTTCATTGATTTCAATCGAACAATTACAAGGAAAAGACACTTGCTTTTTCGAAGCTTACAAGATTGTTCGATTTCACATGTGATTTGAGCATGAATACAAAGAAACCTCCATAAAAAGGAGGAAAATACAAGAAAAATTCTTTACAAGAAAATGAAATAAAAACCTAAGAACTAGGTTGAAACACGCGGAGACGCTTGTTGTCATGGGCCAAGCGTTCCTCGTCATCTTCTTGCCCCTCGATGTGCGTTCGTATAAACCCTTGAGGCTCAGGAACATCAGGCAATTGAATATTGAGCTCGGGTTCTATTTGACGATGTATGTAATCCTCAGTAGCTCGATGAATCTTCATTTCCCCTTCCAAATCATCTTCATCAACCGCAACCACATGACGTGAGGAAAGTGAGTGCCAAATTCCAATGGCAGCTTCAACCGCAGCTTTGATATGGTCATTTTGATTCCCCTTGATGACTTTATCGTGATAATCAATACGATATAACCCCAGCTTGAGGATTGGCGGGATCGTTTGAAGCGCACGATATTGGCGGAGCACCCTTAAAGGGTAGTACGACGTTAAACCCGTCAATCCCACGAGGGGAAGTGGGTTGTCATCTCCACCAAACATGCACACTTCGTGATTCCCAAGCCACCGAACATGCCATTGAATTGAGCTAGGATTTAGGTTTTTGAGGAAATGAAACCACACGGCGAAAGACCATGTGGGGAAGATTTCGTCTCTTTGGGAAAATCTAAGAATAGGATGATGATATTTTGTGATTTCAATAATTTTCATATGATAAGCGAATTCGTTGATATGTGAGACAAGCCAAATTTGGAGAAGTCCAAATGAAGCTCTAAGAGATCCTCGACCATTTTCTTTGAAGCGATTAAGGGATACGAAAGTTTCAGCAAGAATTATGTGTGTAAAGGAATGAAATGCGCATACTTGATTTACAATGTGGGTGACTAAAGGATCCATTGTTCTTCGAGTATATGGAAGTATCACGAAACCAAAAAACATGAGGAGAAAGACACGAGGAATTAGATTTCCAGATTTTGGTTTCAAATTAAGGAAATATCTTTCAAGAAAATTGTAGGGCATGGCATGAGAGTTTCCTTTAAGAACTGCTTCGATTTCATCATTAGGAATATTGAGTAATTGACCTAAAAGAGAGCTCGGATTTTGACCAATAAGAGGAGAAACGAAACCTAGGGAAGCTTTGCCTAACCCAATGGCTTTTTGGAATTCCTCAATTGTAGGGGTCAATTCGTATCGACCAAACACGAATGTGGAAGTCATGGGATTCCAAAAGTGAACTAGCGCCTTGACCATTGCAACATACAACTTGATCTTCAATAAGTCGGAAGGAAACCTATGCGCTTTTCCACGTATTCTTGGTGTTTTGGATCGAGCTTTTCCCACAACGTCTTCAGGCTCTCCGGCACCGGGATTATTTCAATTTCAGGCCTACCCATCTAAACCTACACCTACAGGGGCGCCCATGATTAAAGTATATCGTCGTTAAAAATAAAAAATAAAACGCATAATTGAAACAAGGAAAGCAAAGAGAAACCGATAAAAAAGGAACGATTCCTTACCAATCATACGCATGGCAATCACATATCACAAGTCGCATGGAACCGTGAGGTTTTGACGCCTAAGGTGGGGATTCTAAAGGCTCAAGGTCCCCATCCCAATTGATAAAGACAGTTTACCAACCGCTACTATCGTCGGTCAGTGCAATCTTTATTAATTGGGATGAGCGGGTTTATGTAAAAGTGGATTACCATGAGCATCCACTCACAGATTCCACCCATAAACCCTCCTAAGGTCCTAAATTGTGCGATCGGGGTTTTAGACCGCGGTTGTGTGTGCGGTGTAGTGCTAAAGCTTGTAAACATGCATTTAATTTAAACATCCAGCACTTCAATATAACCCAATCATACACACATACATCCTCACACCACCTGCAAGACAAAGGGTTTACATAGACGCCTCCCCTTATCACTCCAATCCTACAACAACATTTAACACGTCATTAGCGACTCACCTTATTTTCCACGTGCCTTTGACATGCAGACGATCCTACACAAGACACGTTATTTTAAAACACACAACAACCATTTAAACAGGCCTCAAGTCCTCTTAAGGCTAACTAACCAGTCCCCAGCGGAGTCGCCAGAGCTGTCGCGCCTAACTTTTAACATGCAATCCCGAGCTCTCCCAAACTAACGTTAAGCAAGACAAAAAAACTTTTTACAATTGAAATATCTAACCACCTAAACAAAACAGGAGCCGCCACTAGCTTATTCTTGGAGGTCAGCTAGAAACCTAATCGAGGGTTGGGAGATTCCCTCGATTCCTACGCAACTAGAGATCTAAGCTCGGGGACCTGGATTACGTTAATATTTCTATTAACGCCCTTTCGGTACCTAATGGTATGTTGTGTGTTTTTATCATTTCCATGCATCCTTTAAATTTTCCAAGATCATCAATCCTATACTAAGTAATCATGCGTGGTGGGCTTGTTTTCATTTCATTCTATTACTAAAAGAAAAAGAAACAAACAATAAGCATGTCATCACAAGACGGATAAACAAATAACTTAAAGAAAAAGACAAACTTATGCATACAATTATAAAAGAAGTTATAAAAGAAAACAACCAATTGGAACACAATAAAGCAGTCAATATAAAGTAGTAAATTTAAACATGTAATCCTAAAAATATAAAGGAAAACACAGTGAAAGAAAAATAAAAGACCCGCAACTCGTCGGGTTTTATACAACCTTATAACCCGAGACATACATCGGGAAATGAAAAGAAAAGAAAATTACATTTTTTAACGGTCGGAATGGACATCGACCTTTCCTTCATCCTCTTCATGTCTTCTTCATCTTCAAAGTTCTAATCTAAACCTAGACTAAGAAATTAAAACTAGAAGCACGGGGATAAAAATAAAAATACATCAATTGACTATTATAGTTTTACCTAAAAGGCAAAGCGACAAACAGGGCAGGATAAAAGACAGAGGACAGCAGGACATCAAAACAGCAAGATAGTATATCGGTAATATGGAAACAGAAACATTAAGACGACGGAATAGCGATATGAAGATAGTAAATCGACAGAACAGCAACAGCAACATAGGAATAGACAGTAGAACAACGAAACAGCAATGTAGAAATAACAGAATAGCAAAAACAGCAAAGAAGATATGGCGGAACAGCCATGTATCAAAACAGAAACAATAAAGCAGTAATGCAATAAATGTGGAAAAGCTAAAACAACGGGACAATAACTACATGGCGTGAGCAACAAGATAGCAAGATACAAGAAAACAAACCAAGCGGCAACACAGTAACACATAAACAACAAAGATATAAAACAGAAACGTCAAAGCCAACAGCAACTCAAAAAATGTAAGACAATGATCGGACAACAATATAATAACAGCATAAAAAACACACAAGTATTCATTCAGACATATTCAAAGTAAACGTGTATTTTTCATCATAGAATATTGAGACACAATCAGATTTGATTGCTCATAATTCAATATATTCCATTCAAACAGCATACTGGCAATATAGACACTCCATCAAATTAAACACCAACATCAGGATTTGATTAAACCATAAGTAAAGAACAACTATCACCTATGGTTTCGGATTCTCTAGAACTAATTGCAGTCACACTGATCATGCATTAATATAGACACAACAAGTTATATGGCATCTAAACTAAGAAATTTAAGTGAGTTCAGTACAATATAGTCACTATTCAGAACAAGGACAGGGAAACATCCAATTAATATTCGAACTGGAACATGCGATGGTCTAACATAGGAATTTCATCAAAACAGATGTGAATCACCTCAGTCAGGATGGTTTAAATGGCATAATAAAATCCTGTTCAGGCTTATTCTTACCTAGTTAGACCAAAGTGACGACCGATAGCCCCTTTTTTAGAAAAAGGAGCGATCGCCGAAGTACCCTAGAAGACCTAAATCTGCAATTGACAGACAAGAAGAAAATTAGAGCAGTTCAAAAGAAAAATAACAACTACTGCAAGCCGGGCTACGGTGTCTTCGGACTCCGGGGGAAAGTGATTCGCGCCGTCGCACCAGATCCGGTCATATAAGGTATTGGCTGAGATGAACCGAAAGGAGAATAAGAACAGAAAACGAGAAAAGAAAAATAAAATTGATTCAGAGACAACGGAAATGAATAAAAAGGAAAAGGGAAATCAGATCTAAAAAACAATCGAAATAAAAAAAAAAAGAAAAAAAGAAAAAGGAAACCTACCGATTTCTAGGGTTTCCGAGAGGAGGAAGGGATTGAGCTTCGTCTTTTAGGGTTCTGTCGTCGTCGCCACCGTCAATCGTTAGTCGGCTTTGGATCTTCACCCTCAGAGCCGAGCCAAAACCTCCAAACTCGGACGCAGATTCGAATCCTTGCACCTTAAGCTCTGGAAGGACACGATCGAAATCCTAGGGTTTCTTGCTTCGCTTCGCCGCCTCTGGATTCCTTCGATCTAGGGTTTTCCAACGTCCCCGATCCGAGAGAAACAAGAGATAGAGGTAGAGATCGGTGTTTTTGGGGGCTCGATTTTGCGAAAATTCCTTTGAAAAGCCCTAGATCGAAGCTCGATCTAGGGTTTCCTGTGAAGAATTTGGGATCGGCAGCGTCGGGGGGAGAGAGAACCGAGAGAGAATCCAGAGGGAATGAGCGGAAGAGAGAGAAACTGATGGAGAGCCCCCCCCGAAAACCCTAATCGCATCCTTTTTATATTTTCCAATTTTTAATTTATTTATTTTTTTAATTTTTTTAATTTTTTTATTTTTTTATTTTTGTTTTCAGGTGTCAACACTTACTACACTAACCGCAAAGGATATATCAGGTCTTGTGATAGTAAGATAGTTTTTTTTTTTTGTGTCCTAGTCTATACCTACTCTACACTCACTCTCAGACTTTTGCCCTATCTCTTGCAAGGCGTGGGACTCGAAACGCACTCCTAAAACTTACGCGTCCCTACCTCATCCCTCCCTGAGAAGGTGGGGGTTTGAACCCCTCACCTCCCCTTCAATACTTTGCTAGATCATGTAGTAATTCTCCATGTTTTGCATCAAGTTTCATATTGGGATCCATAAGGGTATCAACTGGCTTTACTCCAAGAAATCCAACCTCGCCAAGGATGTCCTGTACATACTTTCATTGCGATAAATTGATACCAACATGTGAATAGGATACTTTAATGCCAAGAAAGTATTGAAGACGTCCCAAATCTTTATTACTAAATTCTTTATGCATAAATTGCTTAAGTTTTTTAATACCTCCTAAATCACTGCCAGTAATGATGATATCATCCACACATACAACTAGAAGGATACAACCAATCGACAACATAAAGCTGAAAACTGAATGATCTACTTGACACCACTTTATTCCCAATTTGATAACTGCATCACTAAATCTACCAAACCAAGCACGAGGAGATTGTTTAAGTCCATACAAAACTTTATGTAAATGACATACCACATTCTCCCCCTGAGCAATAAATCCAGGTGGTTGCTCCATGTAGACCTCCCCAGTCAAATCACCATGTAAAAAGGCATTTTTCACATCCAATTGATGAAGGATCCAACCAAATTGCACAGCTAATGAAATAAGACGGACAAAGGGAATTTTGGCCACAAGAGAGAAGGTGTCATTATAGTCCACACCCTAAGTTTGAGTATACCCCTTCACAATTAACTGTGCCTTCAATCGATCAAGAGTACCATCCGGGTGAACTTTAATAGTGAAAACCCAACGACAACCAATAGGTTGCTTATTAGTAGGTAAGGAAGTAAGCTGCCAAATTTTGTTCTAAATTAGTGCCTGCATTTCATCTTCCATGGCACGACGCCAACTCGAATGAGCAAGAGCTTTAGCAACATTACTAGGCACAAAGTCAGAAGACAACGAAGAGACAAAGGCAGAGAAGGTAGGAGATAAACGATCATAGGACAAAAAATTTGAAATAGGATGATGCGTACTAACATAATTAGAAAGACTAGAATAATGATCAACAGGACGACCAACACAAGAACGTGTACCTTTTCGAGAAGCAATGGGTGGATTAGGATTGGAGGCTGGCACTGCAACTGATGGGGGAATAGATGAATCAGGTGCTGATGAAGGCTATACTGTCATAGTTGGAATTGTACTTCGTCGATGATGAATGTGGTCAGCAAATTGACATTTTCTGGAGGTAGCTGGGGAGATGGAAGGCAATGGAAGCATTGGTAGGACACAATCATCACTATCACCATGTGTCTGTGGAACACTTTGAGAAGAAAAATATGATTGATCTTCAAAGAACTTCACATCTGTAAACACGAACATACGACGACGAGTAGGACTGTAACATTTATAACCCTTCTAAGTTCAAGAGTATCCCACAAAGACACATTTTTCAGCACGAGGATCCAGTTTATCAAGACCTGGAGTAAGACTATGTACAAAACAAACACACCCAAAGACCTGAAGAAAAAAGGAAAAGAGAGGACGATTTTGATGTAAAATTGAGAATGGTGTTTTCCCTTGAAGAAGAGAAGTTGGAAGCCTATTAATTAAATAACACACAGTAAGAACAGCATGACCCCAAAAATGTTTAGGTAGATGCATATGAAACATTAGGCAACGAGCGACATCAAGAAGATGGCGATTTTTACGTTCAACTATGCCATTTTGTTATGGAGTGTATGAGTAGGACGTCTGTTGAATAATAACATGAGATTCCAAAAAGGGCTGGAAAGTAGAAGTTGTAGCAAGGTATTCTCTGGCATTATCTGACCGTAAATGTTTGACAGAGATATTATATTGATTCAACACTTCGAAATAGAACAATTGAAAGCAATGAAAAATCTTTGTATGATCTTTAATTAAGAATAACCAAGTCATTCAAGAAAAATCATCCACGAATGTAACAAAATATTTGAATCCAGAGACATCAGACACACGACATGGACCCCATACATCTGAGTGAACCAACTCAAATGGACTAGACACAAAACTCTAAATGTAGGAAGGAAAAGAAGCTCTATGATGTTTACCAAATTGACAAGCTTCACACTGAAAGGAACTCACAAACTTAGACTTAGGAAATAGACATCGAAGTAGGTTTGGTGGTGGATGATCAACATGACAATGTATCCGATATACATCAGTAGATGTCTGTTTTACAATTGTAGCAGCTAACACCTTCTTATCAAGATAGTACAGGCCATTTGATTCATGTCCCCCACCAATCATCTGTCCAGTCCTTAGATCCTTAAAAACACAATGAGAAGAGGAAAAGGTCACAGAACAATTTAGTTCTTTAGTCAACGAGCTAACATAAATCAAATTATAAGGAGATTTTGATAGGTGAAGGACAGATGACAAAGAATGAGAGGGACTCAAATGAGCAACTCCCATACTAATAACGTGAGACTGTGAACCATTTGCTAATGTAACTGAATTTGATAATAAAGGAGATATAAAGTGAAAAGAAGACAGTAGGTTAGAGTTACCGGTCATGTGATTGGTAGCTCTAGAGTCTATAACTCAATAATTAGACGATGCAGACAACAAGCATTATGAACTACCTTAGAGGTTTGTGCCAGGGCTGCAGTAGGAGCTGAAGATCCTGTCACTTGTTGGGAGCGAACCAATGTATCATTCTCAGCATGTGTTATTGTAACTGAATCCCCTATCTTCAAAACTTCAGTTGAACTTGGTAGAGCCATTGAGGGAGCACCAAGAGAATCCTCAACCTCTGCATATGCAGCAAGAGGTGGTTTGAGCTCTAGGTGAAGTGTATAGTAATACACTTCAGTATGTCCAGCTCTTTGACAATGATAACAATAGCGGGAACCACGACTATTCCTAGAATTAATGGTACCACGAATCCCAACTCCCCTTTCATGGCCTCCATGACTTCCACCATGAACAACACCGCGTCCACAACCTCGATAACCACTACCTCGACCTCCACGTCCACTAGAACCATGGAAAAGCATAGCACTAATCACCACCGCCGACGTGGAAGAACTCTTCTCAAGAATTGTAGAACAGAGAGCCTGGGAGAAGACTTCATCAACTGTGGGAAGAAAAATCTGAGCTGTAATGCTACAAAGAGATGAATACTCAGGACCCAATGACTTGCGATACAATATTACCCTCAAATCCTCTTGGCGTTTAGCTAAAACATTTGGATCATTCGAGGCAGGAAGATAAGTATCCAATCGTTGGTATAGAGTGGTGAACCGAGCATAATGATTAGACAAAGATTGATCTACACGTTGAATATCAAATAACTTTTCCCACGTGTCACATACTTGCATCATATTATTTTGCCCCCGAATAGGGTAATGTGCACTTATCCCAAACCACTTTAGCTGAGTCACATTGAATAAAATGAGAACTGACCTAAGGATCCATGCTATTCCACAATAGGGTCCGAATCATCGCATCTCCTGCAATCCAATCGGCAGTTTTACTCTTGTCAAACGGTATTGTAGACGTGAGATAGTCAAGTTGTCTAGTGGCAGTAAGATAGACCCCGACCGCTTTAGACCGGGATGGATAATTAGTTCCATCTAACGTGACAGATGTTAATTGAAAAAATGACCGAAAGGAGATCTAGAAGTTGATCCATTGGTCGCCATTAGTGAATAAGAATGATTGAGCCCAAAAAATGAACTTCACAATTGCCAATACTTAATTCCAATAATTCAATCAAATACACAAAAAGGCCTCAATCGAATCACCATATGAATCACCAAAGCATCGGTATACTTATTTTAAATATCTTCATCGATTCAATGCAACATCACTTTCGAGTGCGAAATAGCAACTCTATCCTCTATAATAACCACTTCTAAAATTTTGTGTAATACAAATAATAAAGTAGGTTACCATCCACCACCAGAAAATATCCCATCATTCGCCGTTTCTAGAAGCCTTTCTAGCACCCCACAGCTAGCACCAAAGTCAGTAACTCGTGTCAATCCAGTAAGAGCACCACTGGCCTCATTACGATGCGAGACACCAAAAATCAGCAACTCGTGTCAATTCCAGCAGCCACACCAAAGTCATCAGACAAGCATCCCAACGCAAGAGCAAATATAAAAAATTCACGAGCAAATTGGAACACAATCCAGTAAGAGCAGTCACGGTGACTTATTCCGCAACGCGAACTACGTGCGAGACTACTTCGGTCCCGGGAAATTCTGCGACCATCACTGTTGAGGGCTTTAGTGCCCTCGTCACAATCGACTTTTCCCGTAATAAGGCAAATCCTAGTCCAAATCGGTGCAATACTGTTAAAAAATATATTTTTGGGTTTGTGTTTGTGTGTGTTTGTGCGCTGCGGAAGTGTGGTTTTAGTTTTGATTATAGTTTTTTGGTTAGTGATGTGTGCAAGTGTATGGTATAATTTATAGTGGATGGACAAGGGACAAAGATAGAATAATTGAAGGATATTGGATATGAGATATGGGGACAATAGTTTCATTAGTTGGACAAGATAGTTTGACGGACATAGAGTGGAAGTCTAAGACCTCTCACGTTTACATGGTGGAGGGTTTTCACCCCTCTCACACTTCTCAAATGATCAAATACAATCCTTATTTATAGGCGTGAATCGCCGTCATATTCTACCGACTAAGTATACACAAAATAATATAAAATTGCAGCTTGCTTCTTCATCTCCGGTCGGTTGCGGCTAGTCAAGTTGAACTTTGCTTTTTCTTTCCTTCTTTCTTCCGAGCTTCTCGTTCCTTCTTCCTTATTCTCCAATTTTCTATTCTTGCTGCCCACGTACTCTTGATCCTTCTTTCTTCATGGTTAAGTAGTCAACAATTGTGGGCTTTCATTCAAGATTTCCCATGCACGAGACTTCTCCAGCTTCTTCTCCTTCGGCCGCTATTCTTGACTTTTATCCAAGTTTCTCTTCTTCACCTCCTCTCTTGGACTTCTTATTATTTTAATGTGTGCCCCTCTTTTGGACTACTTCTTATTTTCTTCTTCTTCACGTGTTTTCCATGCACGTACACTCTTGCCGACTCATTCCTTCTCCATTAAGCTAGTAGTTTCTTGATTGTTGTAGAAAAAATGGATCACCAATTTCCAACAAATACACGCACAGAAAAAGAGGAAGGATGCGGGGTTCAGAAAGCAAGCAAGGGAGGCTGAAATTTCAGAAATAAAATAATGAGGGCAGCACATCAACAACAAGAAGACGACTCAGGGATCTACTCAGCTACTTCCGCATGATCGGAAACATTGGCTTGCTTCAACTTCTCCAGATCGGATATTCGTCTGTCCAGTGAGGCGTGAAGCCCTTTCATCTGGTGGGAGACGGATTCTTGAGAGACCTTGTAGTCGTTGTGGAGAATGTAGAGGCCGATGAACGACGAGAAAGTGGAGAAGAGGATACGATCAACAGAGGAGAAGAAAAAGAAGGGGAGCCAAGAACTCATCAAGGACTTGCATGATGGCAGCGGGGTCAGCGTTGTGGGTCGCTGCAAGCAGGATTCGAACGATGACAACTGGGGTCGCCGATCAATGTCGTGGGTTGCTGGCTGGAGACGTGACCTTTTCTGATGATGGATCAGTGTCACCGGCCGGAGGCACGGCCTTTTCCAGTGATGGAACAGTGGTCTCCGGTTATCTGGCTGCTAGGGTTTTTTTTTTTTTTTTTTTTTTTAAGTGTGGCTCTGATATCATGTGAAGAAACAATTGTTTTCTAATTCTCAAAATAAAATAGGATTACAAATATATATATATATATATATATATATATATGTTCATATGTGCATAACCCTATTCATAACTAAGTTATTATTTTGCCCTTATTACTCACAATATTTCTCAACAGGGTGCAACATTTATCATTGAGCTACATTCATATTCTAAACATTAGGCCTTCTGACCTCAGAATTCAGATGCAGAAGATCCTCATGGAGGTGAGTGCAAAATATACTAACATAATAGATGCTATCTTACCATTCTAAAATTTCAACTACCAAAAAGAAGTATTGAAGAGAATGGGGAAGAGAATTAGCTTTGCATGGATGATAACACAAACATGGTTTTATTCCAGAAGGCTCTTTTTTCTCCTCTTGAACAACTGATGCCTTATAAAGGCAAAAGAAAGAAAATACAAACGAGATTTCACCGCTCGTCAATCAAACATCATACATCTGACACTAATAAAGCAAACCACTTTAGCAGCAGACAATCCACAAACCAACAAACCAGTTCCAACAGTCATACAAAAACAAGAGTCAATCAAGCCAAGTAAAAACTACATCAAGATAAGTTTAAAATCAGTTGGATGAGGAAGGTGCATTGGAGGCGAAAGAAGTATCCAGCTTGGCTTAGTGTAGCTTTGTTTGATTCTGATCAAATGATTTCCAAGCCTCCATGAGGATTTCCATTTCTTTTAGCAGAGCTTTGATATCTTCCTTCAATCCTTCCTGTTTGCCTAGTACATCCTTAACCAGATCCACCAGTCTCTCAGGAGCAACTGCTTTGTGTATAGCCTCTTTATCTTCTTTTCCTTCCTCCACGGCCTTATAAATGAAAAGTGTTTCATCAGATACCTAAAAATATTCTATGAACAGTAACTCAATTATTTCTCAATACCTTGACCAATACTGCAGAAAAGTAAATACTGTAGCAAAGGATCAGACACATTTTGAGGTTCAGCAATGCACTTTTGAAGCACGTATATTATCTAACATTATGATCTATGAATTGCATTTGAATACCGCAACGAAGCTCAACCTAGGACAGCTTGATATAACCTATATCTCCTTTCTTTGGACTGATCGGTTGACTAGGAAGTATGTCAAAAGAGTGCCCAAAAGCGGCAAAGAGAACAACAAAAAAGCTTATCATATTTTTTTTAGAATAACTACCAGCGGACCACCATCTGTCCCTATGACCCTCCCTTCCTGTGGCAAAATGATGAAGAAAAATCAATGCTCAAGCATACAATAAACAGTGTACATAGAAGAAGAAAAGAAACATTTGCCATTTTGACTAGGACTATCATATACAATGCACCAGATTAATGATAAACCGGGAAGCATATTAATTGCAAAACCTGAAATAATCATTCTACTAATCTATCGAAATCGAAGAAATCAATGTATTGTTACATTTAATTGGGAAGGCCAACAATCCCTAGAAATCTCGAAATCCACTAAAACTCTACCTCATATAAACCTAATCATGGAAAAACAAGGACCATCTTTCTTATTAAAGGAAAAAGATGCACCCAGGGGACATATATCTTCTTCCTTATAAATAAAAAGCTCTTCATCGGATATTACCTAAAACATATTATACTAAAGGCTAACTCAAAATTATTTCCAAATACCTAGATGTGAGACCTCAAAACCATTATGGAGGAGATGTAAATGTCGTAGCTAAGGATCAGACAGATTTTGAGGATTAAATGTACTTTTCAAGTACGTATATTATCCATTCAACATAATGATCTATTAAATATGCATTTGCGTACTGCGAGGAAGCTCAAACTAGGACAGTTTGCGATAACTTCCATGTCCCTTCTTCTGACCAATGAATCGAGTGGGAAGTATGTCGAAAGAGCAAACAAGAGCAGCAAAGACAAACCACCGAAAAACTTTTCATACTTTTGAAAGCGACTACCTGACAATCGAGGTGCAGATCCTTCTGCAGTCTTGTACAAATCAAGAGCTCTTCCTCAGCTTTCATCCTAACGCCATTCCTTCGGAGATATTTTACATATTCTTCAAGATTATCTGTATGTGCAGCGCGAAAAAGGATATATGTCTGTAAGCTGGAGTTTGTTTTAGTGCGGTCATAAGCTGTCCAGTTCACAGACGTAGGTTCTCCAGCCGGAATTGTTTTTGCCTGTTCATCAAGTACTTCGCCACGGGATCGAGCGTCATCCTCATCACAACAACCAATGGGGATCAGAAATATGGTTCTTCCAGAATTGTTATGTATCTTAGGCGACAGTCCTGTATCAATCACAGGTAAAATATTTGTCAATAATCCTGCTCTTAGATTCCGTCTAGCTGCGAAGTTTCTTGATGGTGTCCACCAAACAAATATCATTTATCACTTATAGTCTCCTATCATTTTAATTAAATGCTCGAGACATATTCCAACGGTGCAACACGTTCATAGACAAACTCCCAGAATAGCGGACCACCAAATGAAGATAAGGTGGATGAAAACACGAACTTTTTAGTACGACGGCAGAAACTAGAATCTCATCTCATACACGTTGTTGCAGTGTCTTTGACTCCTACTTCGTGTCAAATCACCGTGATAAAAAGGTGTCCGTAAGATTTTGTAAAATCACTGGTAACTATTTTAAAAACTCATACTCTTAGATGAATGTGTGGTTTCATGTTTAATTATTATTGAAATATTCTAACAGTGTCCATGCAAAATTTATCTGTACCTAGAGCTTACTGAGTCGTGGAAATTTTATAGTGATTCATGGAACTAGCGAACGACGTGAATTCAGAATATTGTCAAAAAGATAGAAATTTCCTCGTGTGCAGTCGGTAGCTCGAAATCACAATCTCTTACCTTTCTTTGTTTCATCCCTAACGCTGACAATATATGTCTTCGTCGACATCGAAGCAGCAGTCATTGTAGGAGGAGAGAAGTCAGAATTTTGTGATGGTACAGGCTTGGAGTGAAACCCTTTTTATAGGATCATGGATGGAGTAGCAAGCGAAGAAGAGTGGTGGCTGTTTGGGTCGTAAAGGCCCACTGAGCCGGTTCTCTTCCACCGAATAGGATTGTCAGGCCTCCCCATTCCCGATGATTAATTTTATGTTTAGATATTTAGAATTCTAGTTATCCATATTTTGGTTAGTAATGAAAGTTATATTATTCTGACCCAAAAAAATGAAAGTAGAGTGGTGGCTGTTCTGCTGAACAGAAAGTGTCCTAAAGTCCCGAACATCCTTTTTCGAGATGGTGGGCCCTATATTCCGAATATCGTTTTTCGATGTGATGGTCCCCAAGTCCCGAATAATGGTGGTACTTCGCTGGCAATTGTTCCAATAAACTAAATATCTTTCATTAAAATCGATCTTCAACTCTTATTAGATTCGGATTCAAGGGTAATTCGGATAAATATATGAAAACATAACGAGGAGCTATGCTAGCTAAATCTAGAATTGCATACAAGCAATTACTAGAAATTGATGAATTGATATATTTTTTGTGATCGGAATAAATTGATAAATTGAAAAGTACATAATTGTGTTCATGATCCTCGTGGGGCCATTACGATGATTCAACATTATATAGCCTATCACCCAACATAAGCGATTCTAAGCTGTTAATATTCAAATTAAAATCAAAACTGCAATGTCCTTGATTTTCAACTCCATGATCATGCTTACCTTCATCTTATCTGTAAATGGTTATAAATCCATAGGTATTGGTGGGCTCAACTTCAAGTTCTATGACTGCTTTCCACGATCGCATGTTAATCCTTTCTGCAAACTATCGATATCTCCTCAATCGACATCTTCATGTCCTTCAGTTTCGTCTTTAGCATTTAGTTAAATTTACTGAGTGTTAATCATCAACCAATCACCAATTGTGTATATACAACAACATTCAATCATCACTATTCATACTTCCTAGCAAAAAAAAAAAAATCACTGTTCACACTCATAGGCAAACTCCTTGGCTTCTAACACCTTGGCGATGACCCAATTGCTTAACTCTTACATGTATATCGGCAGTCATGTTAATCGTTAACACTTTGTATATGCCAATAAGTTTTCTCCTTTTGATCTCTTGTGGACAATTAAATTAACTAACGTCGACCTCTATGTTAAAAGGACTTGGTTGCTTTTGGTGTAGGCACCTATAGTCCGGGATACCCTTTTACTACAATATCCTTATTCATACATACTAGGATAATGAGAGCCGTGTGTGCCAAGCACTGGCCACGAGAGTAATAAGATTTTAGTACCTCTGAATTGAATAAAAACCGGCTCGAAGTCTCCGGAGGCATATGGTGTCGAGCACATTTCTTCCGAGGACGCAATCACTGAGGCTACTCCACGAAACCAATCTCGTGCTACCCGCGTGGGCGATTGCTCTCATGATATATTTTGAAAATAGATATATGATTTCAAAACTAAAGACGCACGCAAAATATAATGCTTGAAAAATTGAGCGCATGAATAATCAGAGAAGTGTAAATACACCTCATGCACCCAATGGGTACATTAACTTTATCCATAAACGGAGGTTTGCACCTTCACCGTATGAAGACATTCAAAGAAAATCACTGTTTTTCTGTTTGTTTGTGCGAAAGTAAATTTATATATCCTGACATTGACCTGTTCGTGATGGCTGTCTCCACCCCTATAAATCTAAGCATATTTTACTAAATGATTTATTGATTAATAATCTCCCTTATGTTAATAAATTTGGAAATGATTTTTTGTATGTACACATATAACTTTTGTTTCATGCCCTTATTTTATTCATTTAATTGCTATTTAACAAAAAGTAAGAAACGAAGTTATTAAAAACATGTTTTATAATGACTCGTTGGATTACTAAAAAGTGATATCGAAAGCAAAAGATGTATTTGTTTAATTTAAAGATTTATCATACATAATGTAAGTTCCGCGTGAAGTATCATGATGAAAGTAGCACGAGGACTAAAGGATTGTGATGCGTGGAGGATCATGATGGAAGTAGCACGAGGACTAAAGGATTGTGATGTGTGAAGGATCATGATGGAAGTAGCACGAGGATTGAAGAGTAACGAATCTTTTAAGGAAAGGAAAACACGTGGCCGGGTCCACACCTTTATTTTCCTTTTCTTTTTTCCATGATCATAATGTAAATAGCACGAGGCAAAGGGGACTGAACAAAAACGAATATTTAAGGAAACGAAAAGTAGATAGAGGTCAATTTTCTGTTGGTTTAGTGATTGATACCTAAAAAAGGCTAGTAAATACACCTAGAGGGGGGTGAATAAGTGTCTAAAATTTTCTTTAAAAGACTTTGAAGAGATTCAATCGACTTTGAAATATAATTCAGAGTGAAAAAGACTTGAAGTAAAACAATTACACAATTGAATCATGCAGCAATAAAATAAGGAGATTAAGATAAGAGAAATAGAACAAAGAGATTTATAGTGGTTCAGCTTAATCTAAGCCTATATCCACTCTCTCGCGCTGACAACCCACTGGCTGAATTTCACTATGAATCAAAAGAGATTGATACAGCTTGTAGTCTAGACTTCCTCAGTGGAGAGTCTTAGCTAATTCACACAAATCCTCATTGTATGCTTCTCTCTTTTGTACACAATTATAGCTTAAAGAATGAGAAGACAAGGAACTTTAGAGATTTAGACTTTGAAATTTTTCTATCAACCTACACACCGAACAATGAAGAATCCATCTTTAAATACTCCCTTGTGTCTTCATAGCTGTTAGCACCTTCCAAAGGATTCATCCAATCTATCCGTTGGAATGAATCAATTAAGGTGATCTTGAGCTGTCAATTAAATGTAGAAGATAGCTCATCAATCCTACTCGCTCGTACAATTAGAATCTTGAGTTTCCATAAGTAGAACCTTTTAAGTTTGCTCGTACTTCAAAAGGATATTCAAATCAGAATGGATCCTAATAGCCGAATAATTCGAAGCTATATCCAACCAGAGATCTTCCATAACCAAATAGAATGAATCATTGAAGATATAATCCTATCTGCAAGAGTCATAATCCTTTGGTCTGGAAACTGTTAACTCGGACAGACCTTGAAATTTGAGTCTAGCTGACTTCGGACTTTGATGATGGAGTCCGAAGATCTTCAGACTTAAACATTTGGGTCTTGAAATCTTCAGACCAGACTGATGGAGATGTTTTGTCAACTTCAAAACAGCAAAGGAGTTTTCTCCAATAATCTCCCCTTTTTATGGTGACAAAACTTCCTGACAGATTTGAAAACTTTTGACCTGCAAAAATACTTATACATAATATGAGAAATAGGATAAATTGTATCACTTCCGCAACCATAGAAAACAAGTTAGTCCTGCAAAATAATTATTCTCAAGATTATGACATAAATCTACAGGTCCAAAAGTCCAAACCAAATCATCAAAAACAGCAAGTACTAAAACAGTACCAGAACAATCCAAATAAAAGTCCAAACAACAAGCCAGTCAAAGTTCAAGTCAAAGTTTAACAAATCAAATCAACTCTACAATCTTCTCCCCCTTTTTGTCATAGCAAAAAGGTACAGAATAAAAAGTTGATAATAGAGAATTTAAAATCAGGGCTGCTTGGGGATGCGGACAAGTTGAAACTCTCCCAAAGAGTTAACAATCTTCTTAAGGCTGGCAAAAGATTCCTTCAGCGATTCTAAATCTGCACCTTCACATTTGTCTGGACTTGACTTTTGAGGGTGTTGATCTGTTCTTACAATGATACTGAAGTAGCCAAAAGAGCCTTCTTGAGATCTCGCATATCATATTCCATTCCATGCATTTGCTTCTTGAGATCTAACATTATATCCAGCAGCTTTGAAAAGTCTGCTGATTGATCATTACCAGTACTCGGACCTGCTGACTCTGTTCTTTGAATCTTGAAGCTTGTTGGTTCTTCACCGGCCCTTTCACCTTCACATCGAGAGAATGCCTCAACTTCTGGAAAATGACAAGCATACACATCCTCTGGGTCTGCAGTTGACCGACTAACATCACTTGCAAAGAAAGGTGATGAAGTACCTTTAGTTTCAACAACTCCCCCTATTTGTTTGCCAGTAGGTGGAGTAGTAAATTCTTCACCATGTTCTTCTTCCTCTTCAACAAAAGCAGAGTGATGTTTTCCAGCATCTCTTCCTGATGATGGAACTGCAAAAGATGGCTCAAGGGAATCTTCATGTTCCTCTTGTGCCTCACTTTCGTTCTCCTTCTCACTTTCTTCTCTTCTCACTCTCTCCTCTTTTTCTCCTTCTTGTCCTTCTTCTTCTTCTATCTTTTCTTTCTCTTCTCTTCTTTCTTTAGTTCTTCTCTCTGTCTCTCCTTCTCTCCCTTCATGCTCTTCTCTCCTGTCACGAAAACTGACAAAACTCTTCAAGTCTCTTAAGGTTGCAAGGGTCATTGCATCTTCATCATCTTCATCTTCGTCCTGCAAGATGACTCCTCTTCTTTTCTTCTCAAGAGCAACCATGGGCTAATTCCCTTTCCTTTTCGCAGCAGTAGAGTCTTTGACAGTCTTGGAATGAGATTTCTCCTTCATTTCTTCAAGAGCCTTGTTAAGCTCCTTCAATTTCATCTTCATGACCATTTTATAACCAATGAGCATAAGAGCAGAGTTTGTCAAACACAGGGGTGTAGGAATTTGAATCTTGAAATGCCTAAACAGGCGAGTGACGAGAGTAGAGTAAGGGAGTTGACCCTTATCTTTGACCACAGTCCTGTAAATATGAAACAGAATTGTGTGTGGGAGAGAGAATCTTACTCCAGCATTGATAGCAAATATCAATTTTGCTTCTGTCTTGGAAGCTTCTGTCTTGGAAATCAATTTTTGTCTGAGGCAATTGATCACAATTTTGTGGAGCAGTACATTAGAGGTGCTCATCCTCGTGTAGGAGATCTTACCCTCTAAGCTTCTATTACGAATCAGCTCCAAGATAGCATGAGCAATGGACACTTTAATCGGTTGGAAACTCGATCTTTCCACTCTAATTATATCAGCCAGAGTGTCCACATCTACCATATACTCCCTATCCTTAAAAGTAAAAGAAAATCTATTCGCATCTAGAAAAGATAGATTCGAATAGAAATATGCAGTGAGTTCGAGATAAGCAATTGTGGAGTCAGTACAAAAAAACCTCAAGCTGCAATTGAGCCAGTTTTTCTCGAAGATTGACTTTAAGAGAATCAAGAAAGTCAAAATCCATGCTCCTAGGGTTCATGACCCCTCTTTTTAGCAATTTCAAGTAAATTCTTTCCTGTTCTTTGGAGTGAAAAATGTTTCCCTCAAAGCAAACAGAGTTGATAGCCACACCCATTCTCGGTTGAAATTGAGAAAACAACCTTTCATCATCATCTAGAGGTTGATTTGTAGTACCAAACCGTAGATCACTTGGTATGTTCTCAAAAGCTTCCTTCACCGCTCCTTTGGGAGCCACATCTAGCTCTTCCATTTCACACAAAAATATTGTCTCATTTCTATAACCCATTTATTTAAAAAATTAGTCAATCAAATTCAATTCAGTTCATCCCTCTTTCAATTTCATATAAAGAGAATAGGCAAGTTCTGGTCTCGGGGTTCTTACAGGTTAAACATTCTCAACCACTTCTTCCTCTTGGCGCTGTTGACTAGGTTGATCCCTTTGAGGTGAATCTTCTTCCTCGATAAGGTCAAAGTGAGTAGGACCCTCGAACCTCTTCTGTGGTCCCTTGCTAGCAAGCCTTGAAGATTTTCTTGAAGACATACTAAGGGTGCGTTTGGATAGGCATTTAGAATGCCCCTTCAAGCCCTAAAGCACCTTCAGCCCAAATTGGGGTGTTTGGCAACCACTCCTCAAAGAGCTTTCAAGTGAAAGTGGACCATTGGGAATGCTGAAAGCTCAAGGCTGGTAATGCTGAGAGCTCATTTAATGAAAATGAGTAAGTTGCATATTTTACCCTCAAAACTTTATCGAAAAGCCAATTTTACCCATTTGTAAAACTAAAACCATCGATGGCCTTCTCTCTGCACCATTCTCCATCGCTCTGCACCCTTCCCGTCGCTCTCGACTGTGCTCTTCGTTGCGCCATGACTGTGCTCTTCGCTGCTCTACTACGATTTTCGCTTTGGTGAGCTCTTTTTCGCTCTTCTCCTTGTGCAGCAGGCTTTACTCTTTCTCTTCCTTGCTCTTCTTTTTTGGGTGTTGGGTCATATTGTCTCTTGAATGGTGGGTTTCGTGGGAGCCCTTATGAGAAATTGAGAGCTAAGAACCCCAGACCGAAAGGCTGTCCTGTGGCATCATCTGAGGTTTGAGTTCAGGGTTTTATCCACTTCTTCCCTGACTCAATCCCAGAGCCAAAAGGCTGTCTTGCTTTGATGCTTCACGGCATTTGGGTTTTGTATGTAGTGGTTGGGGATATTGAAATCTTCGTTGCTCATGCGAATTGCCTGGTCCGTCTAGAGTTCGCGGCTTTTGGTTTTGTATGTAGTGGTTAGGGATGTTGAAAGATGGTTGCTTTAGGTGAAATTGTTGGAGGGATTGAGTTCTTTTTCATGCTTTTTGAGATGGGTTCAGTTGGTTTTCATTAAATTTTCTATTTTGGTGATGAAGTTTCTTCTTTTAATGCTTTTAAAGAATAATGCACGTATTGTTTATCGCCCTGTCGCGAATTGCCGGTCGTATCTGAGTTTTGCCCATGGGGAGTTCGCTTCCACTATTGAAGTTGTGGTGACTGGTTTCGCTGCTGCGTGGCGTTTGTTATTGTTGCAATTGACAAAGCTTGTTGTGTACAACGGTCAGGTTCTCACTCAAAGGACTTGCAGTTGTTTGGGGGAAGACGGCTTCGGTCAACAAACTGTTTTACTTGAGGGGAATCTCTTCTCTCAAAGATTTTTCGTTGTTGGGCAGGCTTAGATTTTGTAGTTTTTCAAGTGCTGATGTGCCTTCGTCGAAGCAGAGGTCTTGAGGGCCAATATGGCAGCCAAGAAAGCTGCTGAAGGTACTTGGAGCGTTTTAAATTTGCAGGATTAATTTGTCTCGGAAATCATTTTGAACATTTGGTCTGTGATATGTAGTCTTTGGACGAGTTTCACACGATTGTTAAGTTGTGCTATTATTGAGTTTTGAGATACAACTCAAGTTATAATTATTCGACCTCAATTGGAATCTTTTAGGGGGTAAGCAAGATGAGGGCAGATACAAGCACACAGTTGCTCTACCTAGGACGAGTTTTGGGATGAGAGCAAATGCTTCTGTTAGAGAGCCAGAAATATAGAAATCGTGAGATGAAAACCAAGTGTTCGAAAGGATTGTTAGCAAAAACAGTGGGGTGGGTTCTATACTTCCTGATGAATTGTTTTCTCCCTCCCTTTTCTATTTTCTACTTATTAGGTTGCCTTTCCTTGCTGATTAGGAAAGTTTTGTGCTTCATGATGGTCCCCCCTACGCAAATGGTGACCTGCATATGAGTCATGCCTTAAATAAGATTTTGAAGGACATAATTAACCGATATAAGGTATGTTTCATTGCTTCACAAACTTATGTTTTTCATCTTCTAAACTGATATGTTGTCTTTTTTCTTTTTCTTTTACGTGACCATGATGCTTAGCTTTAAAATGGAGCTAAGCAATTATATATCTGATATCTGTAAGTACTAACTCTGGATTCAAACTCAATTTTGATAGCCTTACTCAAGATCTAGCAAAGTTTAAATTTACAAGATTAATATACCCAGTCAGGTTTGGGTTGTGTAGAGCCCCATCCAGTAAGTATTTTAGTGGCTGGTTAACTAGTCTTATCAAACGAGCAATGAGTACTTCATCGTAAGTGATGGTTCGTTATGATGGATCAGATCATTTTCAGTGGAAGGATATGTTGGTCTTATCTCAAGAAAATAAAGAAGAACAACCTTCTGCTTCCCATTGCTTTTAGTTTCTGCATAAGTTTAAAGATCTTGTATTTCTATTCTAATAGGACTTGTGATGATTTTAGTTTTGTTTGTTTTCTTTCGCAGCTTCTTCAGAATTATAAAGTACACTATGCTCTGGTTGGGATTGCCATGGCCTACCAATTGAACTAAAAGGCATGTACTTTTAAGTTATATCTGTATACTTCAGTTATATGTGGAGCACAACCTTGTATTTGTGTATGTGAAATACTTCTGACTAGTGACACGTATTCATTTATACCTTCATCATAGTGCTACAGTTATCTGATGGAGCTAGTTTATGTTTCGATGAAAAGGAGCTACTTTTTCTTAAGGAAATTGCACAATTGTGGGAGAAGCTTTTTCATGAAATGTATCTTATGTCATATTTGCAGCGATATGGGGTGTGGGCTGCCTGGAATAGCCCTTACCTTACTCTTGATCTTGAGTATGAAGAAGAAGTGGAAGATTTTAAAGAGTACACCAAGTTATCCATATACAAAGCAAGTGAAGATTGTGATAACAACGATGACTTTACACAATTATATACGAAGAAATACCCTAAATGATGCACATTTTGCTAGTGTGGATTTGAATCACAATTTATATACAACAGATGTAAATAGGGAGGGTAATGCTTCAAATGATGATGTAGCATTTGATATGACACATTTACGGGATAAATAGCTATAAATTTAGGAACTAATTAAGAATATTTATAATTTTTAAGGATAATGAGCTTCTTTCCTCAAATCATATGTTATCATGTTTTTATTGTAATGAAAATATTCTTCTTGTAATTGAGAAAGACACCATATAAATTTTTTTCATTTGATTTTTTTAGCAAAAATGAAAATTTAATTTTAATAAAATAATTTACACAACATCTTTAATATTGTTGTCAAATATAAATTAAAAAAGCCACAAACATTTTTTTTTCATTTTAAACAAATTAAAATTAAAATATTTAGATTAATCACCAAATGAGCTTTGCAAATATGTTTTATACCAAACAACATTTCTATCAAAGTTGATTTTCAAAGAAAAATTTACCAAACAATCTTTGCATTTCCTTCAAGTAGCTTTGGGCTTTTAGCATTAGTATTGGATTCAAAGCCCCTTGCAAATATTGAACCAAACACGGCCTAATTTTTTCGGGAGAAAGTGACAAATTATCCGCAAAAAGAAGAAATTTTTGTGGAGTAAACAAGGGTAAAAGAGATTGCAAGTGGAAGTTTTTAATTATAGGGTTTCAAAAGTGAGAGTGAAAACAAAGACGATGAACCAGAAGTATAAATAGTAGGTAAAGAGAGGAGAATGAAGCATCCTAAAGGAAGGCGAAAACTGCCTTTTTGAAAAAAGAAAACTGCCATTTTTTAAAAAAGAAAACTGCCATAATTTTAAGTGTCGGAAAATAAATAAAAGGTAGGAATTGATATACCAAAAATAAATGTAATCCAATTTTGACATATTTTAAAAAAAAAAAAACTTGCGACGTATCTCTAAGTCAAAACTCCTTCAGCCTTTACGTCCGAGTCCGAACTCTTCAAGACTTTACCTTAGACTCTGAACACTTTCAGACTTTATAATGTTCAGTCTTGAGCGAATAAATTCAAAGTGACTTTTCTCCAGTGGCATTGTAAATATGTCCATCAATTGGTTTTTTGAGTCAACGAACTGAATCACCACTTCTCCATTTTGAACATGATCTCTAATAAAATGATGTTTAATTTCGATGTGCTTTGCCCTTGAATGAAGAATTGGATTCTTTGTAAGATTGATGGCACTGGTATTGTCACATTTGATTTCTATGCAAGAATCTTCAACTCCAAAGTCTCTTAGTTGTTTTTGCATCCACAATATTTGAGAACAGCAACTTTCAAGTGTTATATATTCTGCTTTAGTTGTTGAAAGATATACGGTACTCTGTTTTCTTGAAAACCAAGATACCAACTTGTTTCCAAGCAATTGACATGTACCTGAAGTACTCTTCCTTTCCACTTTATAGCCAGCTAAAATATCCAAGGAGAGTCAAGTCTCATTCTTTGAAATACCATAGACCTAGCTTAGAAGTAGTTACGACATATTTGATAATACGCTTTACAACAGTCATGTGAGATTCTTTGGGATTTGATTGGAATCTAGCACAAATATAAACACTAAACAAAATATCAGACCTAGATGCAGTAATGTAAAGAAGTGAACCAATTATACTCCTGTATAACTTCTAGTCTACACTTTTTCCTTCTTCATCTTTGTCCAGCTTCGAAGAGCTTGACATTGGAGTTTTTGTCTTTTTGCAATTTTCTAGTTCATATTTTTTGATAAGATCCCTTGCATACTTTTATTGATGAATGAAAATTCCTTCTTTTGATTGTTTGACTTGTAGACCCAGAAAGAAATTTAACTCACGCATCATGCTCATCTCAAATTCATCCTACATGCATCTTGAGAATTTCTTGCAAAGATTTTCATTAAAAGAGCCAAATATTATATCATCAATATAAATTTGAACAAGTATAAAAAAATTCCTTCTCTTTTGATGAATCAGGTAGTATCTATTTTACCTTTAGCAAAATCATTTTGAATTAGAAAGTTACTTAGTCTTTCATACCATGCTCGAGGTACTTGCTTCAATCCATATAATGCCTTCTTTAGCTTGAAGACAAAATTAGGTTCCCTTGGATTTTCAAAACCAGGTGGTTGTTCCACACAGACTTCCTCTTGGATAACTCCATTTAAAAAGGCACTCTTCACGTCCATTTGGAATAACCTGAAATTTTTGAAACAAGCAAAAGCAAATAGTAATCGAATTGCTTCTAACCTTGCTATTGGTGCGTATGTCTCATCATAGTCAATCCATTCTTCTTGTGTATAACCTTTTGCCATGAGTCTTGCTTTGTTTCTCACCACCTTTCCTTGTTCATTCAGCTTGTTCTTGAAAACCCATTTAGTTCCACTAATTGATTTACCTTTTGGTTTAGGAACAAGTTCCCAAACATTATTGATGCTGAATTGTCTTAGTTCTTCTTACATAGCTTCAATCCAGCTTTCATCAATCAAGGCTTCATCTATTGTCTTGGGTTCGATTTCTGAAACAAGTGCCAGGGCACTAGACTCTTCACGCCTCTTGGATCTTGTATAAACCCCTTCATCAATGCTGCCAATGATGAGATCTGTAGGGTGACTAGACTTATGTTTCTAGTTGCTGGTTGGTTTGACATTTTGTTGATCCTCTGTTTCAGTTGGAGCTTCTGATTCAATTTGCTGTTGAACATCTAAAGTTTGGTTTTCTTTGGGGGATTTGATTTTGTAACAACTTGCACAGGTTCAGATCTTCAAGTTGAGTCTGATCAGTATGATTTTGCATTGAGTCTTGAAACTTCACATTCAAGGATTCTTCCACAATTTGAGTCTTCTTGTTGAATACACTGTAAGCTTTGCTTGACATTGAGTAACCAAGGAAAATTCCTTCATCTGATTTTTCCTCAAACTTACCAGTTCGATCATTTGTATTCTTTAGAATAAAACACTTGCAACCAAATACATGGAAGTAAGAAACAATTGACTTCTTTCCTTTGAATAACTCATAAGGAGCTTTCTCCAAAATTGGCCTTAAGAAAATTCTGTTAATAATATAACAAGCAGTTGATATTGCTTCAGCCCAAGAACAAGGAGAAATATTACTTTCAATTAAAAGAGTTTTTGCCATTTCTTGTAATGAATAATTCTTTCTTTCCACAACCCCATTTTGTTGCGGAGTATATGGAGATGAAAAGTTATGCCGAAAGCCAGAGCTAGAGTCATCACAGAATTTGGCAAAATCTTGATTTTCAAATTCACCTCCATGATCAGTACGAATACTTGTAATAGCATAACCTTTTTCATTTTGAACTTTCTTAGCAAATTTAGAAAAGTATGAGGATGCTTCAGACTTACTTGAAAAAAAAAAATACCCAAGTTAAACGAGAGTAGTCGTCTACTATTACCAAACAGTATCTCTTTCCACCAATGCTTTGAGTTATAGTTGGTCCAAAGAGATCCGTTTGCAGAAGCTACAAAACACGTTTAGTAGATACCTGATGTATTGATTTGAAGGAATTTCTAACCCGTTTTCCCAGCACACAAGGTGTGCGTAGATCATGTTTTTGATATTTTAGGTTGGGTAATCCTTGAACTAGCTTCTTGGAGGATTCTTTTGCAATTTGCTTCGTATTGATGTGTCCAAGCTTTCTGTGCCAGAGATTAGCTTCATCTTGAATAGATATCAAACATTGAGAACTATCAGATTTTATATCCAGAAGAAAGATATTTCCATATCTTCATCCATTGAATGATTGAGAGAGATCTTTGCTGACTCCAGAGCATGTATCTTCTTGGAAGTTGATCTTGTATCCAGTGTCGCACAGTTGACTGATGCTTAGAAGATTATAATTTAAACCTTCAACTAAGGAAACATTGTTGATTGTGAGACTTCCTATCTCCATAGTTCCACATCCAATAATTTTTCATTTGTTGTTACCACCAAAAGATACACTTCCTCCTTTTACTTGTAAGAGATTTGTAAAACAAGTTGAGTCTCCTATCATGTGTCTTGAGCAGCCACTATCTAAGTACCATTTGTTCTTCTTCTTGACAGTGACCTACAGTTATATAAACAACTCAAGCTTTCTTTGGTACCTACACCTTCTTGGGTCCAACATTGTTAGTATTGAACACAGTCTTTGCCTATTCTCTCTTAAACAGGTTTCCAAACTTTAGGACATTATTTCTCAAAGTGTTCTAAGCTATTACACTTTGAGCACTTTAGAGCACTTCGCCCAACAGGTTTTACAAAAGCCGTTTGAAAATGATTCTTGTCAAATGACTTTGTGGGTCTATTTTTAATTCTTTCTTTTACCTTTGGAAAATCGATCAAGGGAGTGGTTTCTGATGTCATTCCCAAGGGGAGAAGTACACTAATGGTGCTATAAGTTGTGTATGGCGGTCACTTTGGTGCCAAAAGTTTCAATCGGATCACTTAAGTGCCAAAAAATTTGAAAAACGCTCACTTTGGTGCCATTGCTGATTTGATCGGCTGGAAATCGACGTGGCGTTTTTTTATTGGTTCCGTACGCTAATATGGCTCGCCAGAGTTTGAGGCCACGTCAGATTTTGGCCGGAATCTTTTGCCGGTGGCCGGAATCTTTTGCCGGTGGCACCAAAGTGATCGTTTTTCCTCCAATTTGGCACTTAAGTGATCCGATGGAAACTTTTGGCACCAAAGTGAGCACCGTACATAACTTATGGCACCATTAGTGTCCTTTTCCCCATTCCCAAGCCGGACTTATTATAGTAGGGTCTTTGGATTGAAAGAATTTTATCTAACTTTTCAGATCCCATTGGAAACTTTTTAGTGACATTCAAAATATCTTCTTTCGAAAAAGTATTTTCTTTTGAAAGAGAACTTTCATTTTCTTTTGTATCAACAAGACATTTGTTTAAGTTTTCAACTTTTTCAATCAAAGACATTTCCTGTTGTCTCAGTTTGGGATTCTTCTTCTTTAGTTTAGAAATTCTCTTAAGAGAGGCTTTGAGGCTAAGACAAGATTCATCTATATACTTTGAGACTTTAGTAGGAATTTTTAAATTTCTAACCTTGACCTCACTATCTGAGTCTGAGTCTGAGTTTGAATCTGAATCTGAGTCTGAATCTGAGTCTGATTTTGCTATAAGACAAATATTGGCATAATCTTCATCATTGTCTTCGCATTATGTGTCTCTCCATGTTTTAGCTTTGAGAGCTTTCTTGAATTTTTCAATTTTTCCTTTCTTTTTCTTTAGCAAAGGACAATTGGGTCTAATGTGTCCCTTTCTCTTGCATTCGAAGCAAACCACATCCTTGTTGGTTTCATCTTCTTCATTTGATTTCTTTTGAAATCTTTGATTGCCCTATTTCTTCCAATTGAACCTTTTTCCTTTCTTGTTCAACTTCCTGAACTTTCTTATCAAAAGTGCTAGCTCTTCATCATCCAAGTCATCTTCAGAATATGTATCATCAGAATCATCATTAGATTTTAAGGCAATTGATTTCTTACCTTTCGGATCTATTTCCTCATTGATTTGCTCGACTTCATATAATTGAAGTGCGCCAACCAATTCGTCCACAGAGAGGGGCATGATCCTTTGTGTTTCCCTTATAGAAGTTTTTATGCGATTCCAGTCTTTGGAGAGTCCTCTCAGCAACTTATTGGCCTTCATTGGTCCTGAAATTGGCTGTCCCTGATATGCTAAGCCATTTACAATTTCTGTAAAACGACTAAACATGTCAGTAATGGATTCTCCTGGCTTCATCTTGAAGGCTTCATACTGTCTAAGAAGGATATTGATCTTTGTTTCTTTAACTCAATCAGTCCCTTCATAGGTGACGTGCAACCTATCCGAAACTTCTTTAGCTGTTTCACAAGATGAAATTCTGTTATACTTAGTAAGAGATTAAGTATAGTATAGAGAATAAATAGCTTTAGCATCGAGATCTTGTCTCTTTGTTATTTCAGTTTGTGACAGTTCTCCAGCATCTGCTATTTCTTTTCCTGTAGATGATGCAGCTTTAGGAATGATTCCTTTTTGTACCACATCCCATTCCAGGGGATCCTTTGATCTTAGGAATGCCTTCATCTTGTTTTTCCATACGTTATATTCCTTCCCATCAAGGTAGGGTGGTCTGGTGTTGCTTTGTCCTTCAACCAAACCAGGAGCCAAAATGTGGCATCCGAAAATTTCGACAACCCTTGGATGCACGGCGGTTCATGATTAAGTGATGAAAGTATCGTCAGATTATGCCGTCAGTGCTATACACGATCATTGGCTGACATTATTGTTGGGCTAATGCATTTCTTTTAGCGTTGGTCTAATTGCCGAGTAAGCCATAGTCTTGTCAAAAAACTTTCATAGGTGTGAGTGAGACCAACCTTGTTCGTATACTTTTGTCGACATCAGAAAAATAACGACATTGTGAATTGATGAATTTATTTTGAGACTTCGTCATCGGCATCGATGTTAGACCCCATCGATTTATGTACACATTTTCTCTCGATGACACGACCCAACTAGACCACCTAAGTGAATACGGAATAAGAGAAGAATTTGGATTTTTACCAATTGAATTTTTGAGAATTGAGAGGACGGAATACGGCCGTGCGTGAGAACACACAAGCCCGCGCAGAGGGAAGGGGTCGGCCAAACATTTTCGGCCCAAGTTGCCGAGTTTCCTCTCCATTCGGTCAGCAAGTGAGTCAACTAAGTTAAGTAGTGTTGACTGAAGCTTTGCTGGTGATGGCCACGTGGTTTTGGTGTGGGGCTACCAACGGAACTCAGGCAATCTTCAGCTGAAGACACGTTCCTCACATAGGGAAGCAAAGTGTCAAGTGGCTGAGAGGAAAGTTGAGCATGCTGGACACGTGTACTCCAGCTGCCTCTCGCCTGATTAAACCACCTAAAATTCCCCTCTTAAGTTGATTGGTTTTCAACAAAACCAATGACCAAAAAATAGCAAGCAGTCAAGCAAAACAACGAGTGAGAGAGAAACCGAGAGCAGAGAGAGAGAGACCAAACGAGCGAGCGAGCGAGCAATAGAGAGGGAGAAGGACCAGCCCTCTGCCATTGCTGATCATCCGACCTTTGCTGCCGCCGTTAGCCTTAGCTGCGTCTCACCGCATGCCATCGAGCCGCATCGTCGGACCGAGCCTGTTTTTGCTTGTAACCGAGTAGAATGAATCATTGAAGATATAATCCCATCTGCAAGAGTCATAATCCTTTGGTCTGGAAACTGTCAACTTGGACAGACTTTGAAATTTGAGTCTAGTTGACTTCGGACTTTGATGATAGAGTCTGGAGATCTTCAGACTTAAACATTTGGGTCTTGAAATCTTCAGACCAGACTGACGAAGATATTTTGTCAACTTCAAAATAGCAAAGGAGTTTTCTCCAACAATACCAACCTGGGGAAAACTACTTCCAAATTGGTAGATATAAGGGAACGTGGAGTAAAAACAAGAAGTTGTTTTAGGGGTCCTGCTATCCTCAAGTTAGATAGTGATTACGAGTTGGAAATGGATATATTTTTGGCTCATCGAGTAGAATTTTCCACTTACTCGGCAAGAGTATGCGATTGTTATTTATACATGTCATGCAGAGAGATGTTCAAGTCTTCCCTTACTTTTATCATGTGTAGCTAGTTCGGATGTGATCTGTGACATCCTCAAAATTCGACCCTATTTAGGATATGATAAGGGGTTTACTTCTATCAATGCGTAATTAGTAGAATTAGACTTTGAATTGGTTTGTGAGCCATTCAAGAGTGTTAAACCTATTGGGAAAAGCAATTTAGGATTTCGATGCTCACGACCAGAGAACTTAACCATGGATTGACAATTCAATCATAAGGATTGATGAGGGACAAACTTAAACCATTTCAAACCGATCTATGAACAGTTATAGATTGATTTGATAATAGCATATAATTGGATTGCAAGTGATTCTGTACAATTATTATATTAATTACGAATGACCCTAAACCAATCCCAAATGATCGTGTACTTTGGAATGAGCAATTGACCCATCACGATTACATAACAATCGAAGATCATCCATGAATTAAAAAGGGCTTAAACGTGAATTGATATCAAATCAACCACGGATCGAACTCATGAAACTCCTAAAGGCTGCCCGTTGGTTTTATAGATGATTAAGAGACAACTATTGGACATTACTTAATCAAATTTCTTACTTATCAATAAACCCCAAATTTGGATAAGTGGAATTAGGCCGGAAATTGGAAGCCAAAGGGGGCCCACGAATTTGGAAAGGCCCAATGGGCCATGTTCCCTTTGAATTTCGGCCACAAGGGCCTAAGTAGGTGGAAATTACAGTTTTTCCCTTTAAGGCCCATTAAGCTTGTTTAGGCCCAAATTGGATTAATTAAGCCCAAGCCCAAGGACAAACCCATTAAGACAATTTGGCCATCTTGGACCTGGCCCATATGCGTGAATAATAACCTACGTGAATAGTGCACGTGAACAATAACCTAACTTCTAGAAGGCTTTGACTTTTGTAGCAAGATGGAGGGATAGGATTTATTCTTGCTCCCCAAGTTGGAATGGAGGGCCAAGATGTGTTCTTACTCCCCAAGTTAGGACAATAAGTCAAGGGGCATTAAATGGCCAGCTTTTTCCCCAAGTTTTCCTCTTTTCCCATCATTTGTCTCATTTTCTCTCTCTACCCATCATTTGGACAAATTTTCCTCCATCACTCTCCCTCATCTCATTCCCATTTCTTTCTCTTTTCCCCTTGGTTGTGGTGGCCATGAGCCACCGTCCACCATTCAGCTCACTGGGCTACCCTTACCATGAGATCTTGTCATGCCATCATTCGCGCGTGTTGGCCACAAGTCCCAAGCCATTGCTAAACCTCCCTCTAGTCATGTGCTATTGTTCTTTGGTTGTTCTAGCCTTGCCGTGGGCTACTAGTCACCGATAAACCACCACTGAGCACCACAGCAGCCATCAAACTCTTGTTGCACCTTTGTCATCACTTGCTGAGCTTGGAATCGAGAGTGAGTGACTTTCTAGCCCTTGAATAGGGTTGTTATTGCATTTTAGAGTTAGTTTAAGGCTAGATTAAGATTAAATGATGTTTTGTTGATGTGATAAGTGGGTTTTGCATGATAAGTGATCATAGGGTTTGTATAGGTTATTATGCTTTGCCAATAGGTTATTAGGATCTATTATCATGCTTTGCGGATAGGTTATTGCGATAGGTTATCATGTGTGTGACATCCTGAATTTCGGGTTCTATTTTCGATTAGATAAGTTAGGCTTTTCATCAACGTGCCTATAGTTCTTTTCCCTGAACTGATCACTCATGGGATAACTAGCCTATCAGGTGAAGCCGTTAAAGGATTTTAACGTAATAGACTTGAGAATTCGACTAGGAATCGACTGCTCGACCGTGCTAATCTACAAGGGTCATTACGACACAATTAAAAATTGATTAGAGACCAGAGATAGGTCGATTTGATAAAAGTATGTGATTAGTGTGTAGGTGATTCCACCTAATTGCAAAATTCTTATCGATCAACACTAGACCAATTTTTTTGTCATTTTAGTATCATGTGTCAGTATTCGAAACTTTGAGATTTTCACGACAATCGAGAGTCGCCAATGTGCTGAATATGTATGTTGTGGC
Organism: Eucalyptus erythrocorys; assembly: GCA_014182555.1. Taxonomy (NCBI): domain Eukaryota; kingdom Viridiplantae; phylum Streptophyta; class Magnoliopsida; order Myrtales; family Myrtaceae; genus Eucalyptus; species Eucalyptus erythrocorys. Next base: position 29,954,645 of record CM024601.1, on the reverse strand, counting down.
TTGAAAATAATCAACCACAGGTCAACTGTACTAAAAATTCCTAAAAGCTACCCAGTAAATTATGTCACACTAAAATTGTGCCAGATTGAAATTAACCATGAAATTGAACCCAATTTCTACCAGTGAATGGACCTAGACATAGAACCAGTGAGGACGGAGTCAATTTTCCTATAGGTATGCCTTCCCACAATGGGCAAACCTCTTCTCTTTCAAGCCCTTCAAAGATAGCCTTTTAGCAGAAAAACCACTCGCACATTTAGTTTATAGCCTAAAGACACCCAGATAGAACTAGGAATTGTGATATTTCTAACTATCCAAGCTACATTTCTTAGAGGATCCTACCAGGTTGGAGAAGAAGAGGGAGTTTAGAAAGCCATGAGAGGGTTTCACAAAACACTAACTTTACTTCAAGGGACTCTGCCCAACACATTGAAATAGGCTAGTGAATCAACCTAGAGGGGGGTGAATAGGTTGTTGCGGAATTCTTTTGGAATCTTTTGCAGTAGAATACGTTGATATCAAAGATATGTCAATAATAAATAAAGCACGTATTCATAAAGTAAATAGAGTAGGGTAAGAGAGAATTGACACAAGGATTATAGTGGTTCAGCTTAGTCCAAGCCCTACGTTCACTCTCCACGCTGGCATCCAACTAGCTGTAATCACTATGTAGCAAACGAGAGCTGTTACAGTATACAGACTAGACTTCTTCAATAGACAGTCTCTCCTACAGCTTCCTGCTGCTTTCGCACTATATCTCACTCTCTTCGATACACAATTTGAACATAAAAGATTTTAGAAAACAAGTGATTTTGGAGATTCTAATATCGAGATTTTTCTACCCAGTCTCTCTTTATTTCCAAGCAACATCAATCCACCTTAAATAGCCTTCGTGCCTTCATACCCGTTGGCACTTACCAAAAATTCATCCAATCAACCCGTTGGATTGAATCAATTTAAGTGATCTCCTTGTCGCCGAAAACGTAAGTAGACAGTAGCTCGTTAATCCTGTTCGCCCATACAATCAGGATCTTGAGTTCCCAAAATTAGATTCTTCCAAGAATAAACTTGATCTTCAATCGGATAAAATCCAAAGAATAAATCTTCCAAGCTCACCAACACAGCCAGAGATATTCCATGGTTAAGATTAGGAAATATGAAATCCAATATCTTACTTTCCTAAGCCATAAGAATAACCTGTGGCTAGCCTATAAAAATCGCGAACTGTCTTCAGACTTAGATTTGGGTCTTGAAGGTCGTTAGGCTGAAACCGAGTCTTGAAGGTCTTGGTGAAAGCGTGTCTTGACTAACTTCGGACGGAAAAACTTCGAGACGGTAACTACGGGGTCTTCTTGTCTTTGAAAACCTTTAGACTTTGAAAACTTCAGACGAAACTGACTGAGTCTTGGAATCTTCAGACTGAACTGTTGAGGCTGTTTTGTCAACTTCAAAACTCCAAGGGATTTTTCTTCAACAATCTCCCCCTTTTTTATGGTGACAAAACCCTCGACAGATTTGCGAATTTAAAAACCTGCGAGGAAAAACTCATATATACTTTGAGGATTATTTCTGCAAAATAGAGTGTTAGTCCAATAACAATTATCCTCACAAATATAATGATCCTGCAATCAAATTCACAAGTCTAGATCCAAATCATCAAATCAACATAAGGTCATAGAAGTTCAAAAAACAACCCAATCGAAATCCAAAACAAAAACAATCTAAGCAATCAAATAAAAAGAAACTTCAAAAACTTCAAAATAAAAACTCTCAAAGCTTTCTCAAAGCTTCAAAAACTTCAAATCTTCAAAACCTGCAATCAAATATGCGCAACTCTCCCCCTTTTTGTCCCATCAAAGAGGTAAAGTGAATGTGATAAAGTTTTGAAAAGGTTTAGGGGCCTGCAGGGAAACGAACAAGTTGAATTTTGCTAAGCTCCTGGACTGACTTCTCGAGTTTGGCAAGGTTTTCCTTCACTGAAGCTAATTACGCACCGGTCCGATTCGATTCCATTTGTGCTCTCGGTGCATTGATCTTCCTGCATGTTCACTGAAGTACTCAGCAGCGCCTTCTTCAAATCTCTCATCTCGAAGTCCATCCCAAAAACCTACTTTTTCAAATCCAACATGATATCCAACAGCTGTGTAAAGGCTGTGGAATTTGCATTGCTTCCACTTGGACCCGAGAATGAGTTTGGAAACTAGGAGCTTCCCTCTCGGCCCTTTCCTTCTCGATAGGTGAGGATTCTTCATGTTCAGGGAAGTGGGATGCATAAACCTTCTCAGGGTCAGCACCAGAGCTACTCACATCACTAGAGTGTAATGGCGATATCATCCCCTGTTCTGCAGCAACTCCCCCTATGTGAATGCCAGTGGGTGGAGTACAAAATTCATCACCAACATCCATATCAGCACTTGGATGTTTCTCGGTGTCTTCCCCAGCAAAAGATGGCTCTAATCCTGCAGCCATATCCTCTTGCTGTTTGCTTTCTTCCTCATCCTTCTTCCTCCTTTCTTCTTCTTCTCTTCTCGGTTCTTCCTCTTCTTCTTCCCTTCTTCTTTCTTCTTGACTTTCCTCTGTCTCTCTTCTTCTTCTCTCTGTTCCTCTTCTCTTCTTCTCTCCTCTTCTTCTCTTCTTTTTCTTTCTTCTTCTCTTCTCTTTCTTTCTTCCTCTCTTCTCTTTCTTTCCTCTTCTCTTTTTCTCTGTCTCTCGGCTTCCTTCTCCTCTGCTTCTCTTCTCCTTCTCTCTTCAACCTCTATTCTTAAAATAGCAGGGCTCCTCATCCTGGAGAGAGTGGACAGAGTCATGGCATCTTCTTCATCCTCCTTATCTTGCAGGATGATTTTCCTTCTTTTCTTTTCAGCCATGGGCTCTTTCCCCTTTCTTTTCGACGAAGCAGTGGGGATCTCTTTAGAAGGTGTTTCCCTCCTCAACCTTTCCAGTGCTGCATTCAGTTCTGGAAATTTCATCTTCATCACCATTTTCTCACCAACAAGCATCGAATTCAACTTGGTTAGGCATAAAGATGTAGGGACTTGAATATCGAAATGCCTAAAAGGTTTGGTGATGATGGGTGAATAAAGCAGCTGACCCTTATCCTTTACCACAGTTCTATACATATGGAAAAGAATGACATGCGGGGAGAGAAAGTGCGCCCTAGTTGATGGCAAACATCAGCTTTGCCTCTGTTTTGGAAACATCAGTCTTCGAGGTCGTCTTTGGCCAGATGCATTTGATGACTATTTTATGCAACAAAACATTCGTGGCATTCATCCTAGTGTAGGATATCTTGCCTTCAACAGTTCTGTCTCGTACGATCTCCAAAGTTGCATAGGCTGTTGAGATTTTGATTGGCTGGAAACTCCTTCTTTCCACACCAATAATGTCAGCCAGCAAGTCAATATCAACAATATAGTCTTTGTCCATGAAAGAAAAAGACAAATGATTTGCATCCAAAAAAGATAGATTTGAGTAAAAGTAAGCCGCCAGTTTAGAGTGGGCCTTAGTCATATCCGTGTAGAAATTCTCTAGTTGCAATCTAGCAAACTTCCCTCTTAAATTAATCCTTATTGAATCTAGGAAGTCAAAATCCACACTTCTCGGATTGACCACTCCCCTCTTTAACAACTTTACATAAACTCGCTCATGCTCCCTCGACCGAAATAGACTTCCCGAAGGACAAACAGTATTAGCAGCCACACCAAAACGAGGTTCAAAGTGAGAGAACAGTCTCTCATCATCTCTAGGGTCTTAGCAGGAGTATTTTCAAGTGGATTACTCGAAATATTCTCCAGCGTCCTCTGTTCAGTACCTTTATCAACAACATTCAGCTTTTCCATCTCCATCAAAAACAAATACTCGCTCTTAAACCCTCTTTCCTTCAAATATTTCTCAATCGTCTTAAGGCTAACCTTTCCATCCTTAAGCCTTTTATAAAGATCGTAAGCCACATTAGGTCTGAGTGTTCTTACCGGTTCTACCTCCGTAACCACTTCCTCAAAGTGTTGACTCTCAGCTTCTTGTTGAGGTGAATCTTCTTCCATTAGATCCACTCGAGTGGGACCCTCTTGCTGTCTCTGTGGTCCCCTGCTGGCAATTCTAGAAGACTTGCAAGACGACATTCTTGGAAAGCAAGCAAAGATTCAACTTGAACGCGAAGAAAAATGGAAACTTTGTGACGAGAAAGGGATGGAACAGAAATGATAAATGGGATATTTTTAGGGTTTTGAAAGCGAAACAATATGAGGATGAATCGCAAAGGAGTAGCTGTGAGTGAAAAGTGACGGTTCGACAGTATAAATAGTTAGAGAGATAAACACGGGAATACGAATCATCGCCAAAAAGTAAAGGTAAAAACTGCCAAAAAATAAACCGTAATATCGAAAAAGAAAACTGCATTTTTGAAAATATAAACTGCCATAATTACGTGTCAGAAAAAGAGATTTTGAAATATCGAAAAGTAATTACCAAAAATAAAATAAAGTAGAGAATTGAAAATACGTAAAGAGATTAAACAAACAGAGTCTGACAGTTGTTCAGACTTTACCTCTGAGTCTGAACCCTTTTTCAGACTTTACCTTTGCGTCTGAGCACAATTAGACTTTATGTAGAGTCTGAAACACTTTTAGACCTTGCTTTGAGTCTGAGCCGTCTTCAAACCTAGCGTTGAGTCTGAACCACATTCAGACTTAGCAATGAGTCTGAACCGCCTTCAAACTTTAATTTTGAGTCTGATCATCTTCAAATTCCATGATACTCAGTCTTGAGCGAATTGATTCAAAGTGAGCCTTCTCTAGGGGCTTTGTGAATATATCGCAATTGATTCTTTGAATCTACATGCTGAATCACCACATCTCCACTTTGAACATGATCTCGAATGAAATGATGCTTGATTTCAATGTGCTTTGCTCTTGAATGAAGTATTGGATTCCTTGTGAGGTTGATTGCGCTTGTGTTGTCACATTTGATTTCCGTATGTGTTTCATCAACTCCAAAGTCTCTTAATTGTTGTTGCATCCATAGAATTTGAGAGCAGCAACTTTCAAGAGCTATGTACTCTGCTTCAGCGGTTGAAAGAGCCACGGTACCCTGTTTTCTTGAGAACCAAGACACCATCCTGTTTCCCAATAATTGACATGTACCTGTAGTGCTTTTTCTATCCACTCTACAACCAGCAAGGTCAGCATCAGAATATCATAGGAGAGTAAAATCTCCTTGCTTAGAATACCACAGACCTAGCTTAGATGTAGTTGCAACATATTAAATGATACGCTTAATAGCAGTCATATGAGATTCTTTAGGGTTAGATTGAAATCTAGCACATATGCAAACACTAAACAAAATGTCAGGTCTAGAAGCTGTAAGGTAAAGAAGTGACCCGATTATACTTCTGTATAGTTTTTGGTCTACACTCTTTTCTTCTTCATCTTTATCCAGCTTTGATGAGCTTGACATAGGAGTTTTTGTTTTCTTACAATTCTCCATTCCAAACTTCTTGATAAAGTCTTTTGCATACTTCTCTTGATGGATGAAAGTTCCTTCACTTGATTGTTTGACTTGAAGTCCCAAAAAGAAGTTTAGTTCTCCCATCATGCTCATCTCAAATTCATTCTGCATACACTTTGAAAAATTCTTGTAAAGTTTCTCATTAGAAGAGCCAAATCATCAACATAAATTTGAACAAGTATGAAATCATTGCCTTCTCTTTTTATAAATAAGGTAGTATCTACTTTACCTTTAGAGAAGCCATTTTGAATTAAGAAGTTGCTTAACCTTTCATACCATGCTTGGGGTGCATGTTTTAAACCATATATAAGGCTTTCTTCAGCTTGAAAACAAGGTTTGGTCTTTTAGGATCTTCAAATCCTGGTGGTTGTTCCACATAGACTTCTTCTTGGATAATTCCATTTAGGAATGCACTTTTCACGTCCATTTGGAATAACATGAAATTTTTAAAGCAAGCAAAAGCAAGAAGTAATCTTATAGCTTCTAACCTTGCCACCGGAGCATAGGTTTCATCATAGTCGATTCCTTCTTCTTGTGTGTAGCCTTTTGCCACAAGTCTTGCTTTATTCCTTACCACTTTTCCTTGTTGATCAAGCTTGTTCCTGAAAACCCATTTAGTACCAATGATTGATTTACCTTTTGGCTTAGGAAGTAGCTCCCAAATGTTGTTGATTTTGAATTGATTCAGTTCTTCTTGCATTGCTTCGATCCAGCTTTCATCTTTTAATGCATCTTCTATGTTTTTCGGTTCGATCTCAGAAATGAGTGCAAGAGCACTAGAAGCTTCACGTCTTTTAGATCTTGTACGAACTCCTCCATCAATATTGCCAATGATGAGGTCCGGAGGATGACTTGACTTTTGCTTCCAACTTGTAGTTGGTTTGTCGGTTTGGTGAAGCTCTTCTTCGGTTGGAATTACTGAATTTGTTTGAGGCTCGGTGTCGGGGCTTGATTTTCTTCAAGAGAATTTGTAGACACTTGGCCGGACTCAAAATCTTCAGGTTGAGTCTCGATTTTTGTATGCGAGTCTTCAAACTTCACATTCATGGATTCTTCCACAGTTTGAGTGCGTTTGTTGAAGACTCTGAAGGCTTTGCTTGTCATGGAGTAGCTAAGGAAAATCCATTCATCTGATTTTTCTTCAAACTTACCAATTCGATCACTGGAATTCTTTAGGATAAAACATTTGCAACCGAATACATGAAAATATGAAACAATGGGTTTCTTACCTTTGAGCAGTTCATAAGGTGTCTTTTCCAATATAGGTCTTACAAAAATTCTATTTATAATATAGCAAGCAGCAGAAATAGCTTCAGCCCAAAAATGAGGTGAAATATTACTTTCGATCAAAAGAGTTTTTGCCATTTCATGTAAAGAACGATTTTTCCTTTCTACAACTCCATTTTGTTGTGGAGTGTATGGGGATGAAAAATTATGTTGAATACCATTGTCATCATAGTATTTAGCAACATCATGACTTTCAAATTCTCCACCATGGTCAGTTTTAATACTTGAAATCGCATAACCTTTTTCAATTTGAATTTTCTTTGCAAACTTAGTAAAATGAGTTAATGCATCAGATTTATTTGCAAGAAAGAAAACCCAAGTAAAACGAGAATAGTCATCAACTATAACCAAGCAATATCTTTTATCTCCAATACTTTGAACTCTTGTTGGGCCGAATAAATCCATGTGTAATAGCTGCAAAACACGATTAATGGATACTTGATTTATAGATTTAAAGGAATTTCTAACCTGTTTTCTAAGTACACAGGGAGTGCATAATTCATGCTTTTGATACTTGAGATTAGGAAGTCCTTGAACAAGCTTTTGGATGACACTTTTGCAATTTGCTTCAGGTTGACATGTCCAAGCTTCCTATGCCAGAGAATGACTTCATCTTGAATTGATATCAAGCATTGAGGACTGTCAAACCTTACGTCTAGCAAATAAATATTTCCATGTCTTCGTCCAGTAAAGGATTGTGAGAGATCCTTGCTTGTTCCAGAACATGTATCTTCTTGAAAGTTGATTTTGTATCCAGAATCGCATAATTGACTAATACTCAATAGATTGTAGTTCAATCCTTCAACAAGAGAGACATTGTTGATTGTGAGATTTCCAATCATCACAGTTCCTTGACCAACAATCTTTCCCTTTTTGTTAGCACCAAAAGAAACATTTCCTCCTTTTATATGAGAGAGTTTTGTAAAACAACTTGAGTCTCCTGTCATGTGTCTTGAACATCCACTGTCCAAATACCACTTGATTTTCTTCTTGAAGGTAACCTGCATTTAAAAAAGAAACTCATGTCTTCTTTGGTACCCAAACCTTCTTGGGTCCATCATTGTTAGTAGTATAAACAGTCTTTGCCCAGCTCTTCTTAACAGGTCTCCAAACTTTGGGACATTCCTTTTCAAAATGATCTACACTTTTACATTTCGAACAAGTAAGAGCATTTCTACCAACAGACTTTACAAAAACCTTTTGGAAATGATTTTCATAAAAAGTTTTTGTTGGCCTATTCCTAATTCTTTCCTTCACCTTTGGGAAATCGATCAAAGGAACGGTTTCTTGTGTCATTCCTAGACCGGATTTATTAAAGTAAGGTCTTTGAATAGAAAGAATTTTATCCAACTTTTCAGAACCCATTGAAAATTTCTTTGAGACTTTCAATAAATCTTCTTTCAAGCAAGCATTCTCTTTTGAAAGTTCATTCTCATTTTCTTTTGAAACAGCAAGAGACTTGTCTAGACTTTCAACTTTTTCAAGTAAAATCTTTTCTTGTTGTTTCTGTTTGGAATTCTCCATTTTCAGTTCAGAAATCCTTTTAAGAGAGCCTTTAAGACTGAGACAAAGTTCATCAATGTATTTTGATACTTTGGTAGGAATTTTTAAATTTCTAACCTTGATACCCTTTGTTTGAGTCGAGTCGAGATGACCCGAGTCCGAGTCCGAGTCCGAGTCGAGTTTGCCATAAGACATATGTTTGCATATTCTTCATCACTCCCCTCACATTCAATGTCACTTCACGTCTTAGCTTTGAGTGCTTTCTTGAACTTTTCAGGTTTCCCTTTCTTTTTCTTCAATAAGGGACGGTTAGATTACGATGTGTCCCTTTTTCTTGCATTCAAAGCAAACAACTTCTTTGCCGGTGTCTTCTTCTTCATTTGATCTCCTTTGAAATCTTTGATTGTTTTGTTTCTTTCCATTGAACCTTCTACCTTTTCTATTTAACCTTCTGAATTTTCTAATCGAAGTGTCAATTCTTCATCATCCAAGTCTTCTTCGAATCTGTAACATCAGAATCATCATTAGATTTTAAAGGAATTGACTTCTTACCTTTTGTGTCAAATTCCTCATTGAATTGCTCGACTTCATAGGATTGAAATGTGCTGACCAATTCATCTACTGAAAGAGGCATGATCCTTTGTGTTTCTCTTATAGATGTCTTGACGTGATTCCAATCTTTGGAGAGCCCTCTCAACAGTTTATTGACCTTCATAGGTCCTGAGATTGGCTGTCCTTGGTATGCCAAGCCGTTTATAATTTCTGTAAATCGACTGAACATGTCCGTGATGGTTTCTCCTGACTTCATTTTGAAGGCTTCATATTGACCAAGAAGGATATTGATCTTGGTTTCTTTGACTCGATCTGTTCCTTCATAGATGACGTGCAATCTGTCCCAAACTTCTTTGGCTGTTTCACAAGATGAAATTCTATTATATTCAGTAGGAGATAATGCACAATACAGAGAGTAGATAGCCTTTGCATCAAGGGCTTGTCTCTTTGAGACATCGGTGTGCGTTGTTCCCACTCCATCAGGTAATTCTTTCCCTATGATAGATATAGCTTTAGGAATAATTCCATTTTCCACTACATCCCACTCCATAGGATCTTTGGATCTTAGGAATGCCTTCATCTTGTTTTTTCATACGTTGTAATCCTTGCCATCGAAGTAGGGAGGTCTGGTATTGCTTTGCCCTTCAATTAATCCTGGAGCCAAAATACTAGCCATAGATCTTTAGCGTCAGAAGTAATAACACTTCTAATGAATAAGCAACCTACTCTGATACCAATTGAAATAGACTAGTGAATCAACCTAGAGAGGGGTGAATAGGTTGTTGCTGAATTCTTTTGGAATCTTTTGCGGTAGAATACGTTAATATCAAAGATATATCAATAATAAATAAAGCACGTATTCATAAAGTAAATAGAGTAGGGTAAGAGAGAATTGACACAAGGATTATAGTAATTCGGCTTAGTCCAAGCCTACGTCCACTCTCCACGCTGGTAGCCAACTGGCTGTAATCACTATGTAGCAAACGAGAGTTGTTACAGTATACAGACTAGACTTCTTCAATAGACAGTCTCTCCTACGGCTTCCTCTTTGCTTTCGCACTATATCTCACTCTCTTCGATACACAATTTTAACATGAAAGATTTTAGAGAACAAGTGATTTTGGAGATTCTAATATCGAGATTCTTCTACCCAGTCTCTCCCTATTTCCAAGCAACATCGATCCACCTTAAATAGCCTTCGTGCCTTCATACCCGTTGGCACTTACCAAAAATTCATCCAATCAACCCATTGGATTGAATCAATTTAAGTGATCTCCTTGTCGCCGGAAACGTAAGTAGATAGTAGCTCGTCAATCCTGTTCGCCCATACAATCAGGATCTTGAGTTCCCAAAATTAGATTCTTCCAAGAATAAACTTGATCTTCAATTGGATAAAATCCGAAGAATAAATCTTCCAAACTCACGATCACAGCCAGAGATATTCCATGGTTAAGATTAGGAAATATGAAATCCAATATCTTACTTTCCTTAGCCATAAGAATAACCTGTGGCCAGCCTGTAAAAATCGCGAACTGTCTTCAGACTTAGATTTGGGTCTTGAAGGTCGTTAGACTGAAACTAAGTCTTGAAGGTCTTCAGACTAAAAGCGTGTCTTGATTGACTTCGAGACGGAAAAACTTCAGATGGTAACCGGGGGTCATTGTCTTTGAAAACCTTTAGACTTTGAAAACTTCGAGACGAAAATTGGCGAGTCTTGGAATCTTGATTTGAACTGTTGAGGCTGTTTTGTCAACTTCAAAACTCCAAGGGATTTTTCTTCAACACACATTACATCATCTTCGCCTTATATAGAAAAAGAGGTAATAAACCAACAAACAAGCAAGAACCAAAGTCACGGGTCCTCAAACCAACAAAGGTATCGGGAAAGACGCAAACACCGGAATTCCCGGTGGGGAATTATTTACACGATATGAACAGTGAAAGTAAACATTAACTTTTCTAGCCTAGTGCTACAGTAACTTGTTGTAGTGACTTGCTATAGTGATTTGCTATGCCTGGTTAGCGATCTCTTCCGTCGCGAGCATTGTAGTCATAATCAGAGTCATCTGAGCTGTACACTATTGCTAGACAATGTTCATCATATTTTTGTTCAAGTGCTTTAAGGTTTTCTGGTGAGAGAATCTGGTTCAGCGGATATGTTGTGGATACGGATGCTTCTTCTTGAGCCCAATCTATATTATTGTCAGTGTCGGCAAGAATGCTTGGCTGGGGCCAATTTGATGGCCGTGCATAAAAGGATGTTTCGAGGCCTTGAGATAAAGACAAACGTCCTTGATCATAGGAGTCTTGAGAAAGAGGGCCTCCCCATCTAGCGTAAGGGTCTTGAGTGGACTAGTCTTGAGAGGATTGTGCAATGTCACTTGTGTGTGCCATCCGGTGCTCTTGTGATGATGTAGCCTGTTTGAAGTCCTGAAGTGCCTCCCTAGCTTTTAGTGCTAGGTCATAATGATCCCATTCAATGGGTAAATTATAATTCTATGCATCTGGAGGAATGGTTCTATTTTCTTAACATAAAATCCTTTGGAGTTCTCTATACTAGTGTTCACAACATCCAACAAGTCCTGGATAGGATTTGTGAATTGGAGCTTCCGCACCAATTGCCCAAGGTTTATAAGATCTAGTTCCTATAGTTTGAGGAGCATTGATAATGTTGCCATTATTTGTGACAAAAGCCCATGATCGGCGAAACAACAGAATGGTATGGACTTTAGGGTTTGGTTGTGTAGTTGTCAATTCTTTCTGCAAGAGATATTTCCAATATGTAGGAGGATAAAATCAATTAAGGAAATCTAAGGGATTTCTATCACTTTCCTTTCTGATTTTTCCTTTGCCTAATTGGAATATCCTAATGAGATTGGCAATGAATCTTCTGGTTGGAATTTCAATAGCTATCAAGTAATTATTGTTTAAGTACCATAATAACCATCGAAGTTGATTAAGGAAATCATCTTCTTTCCAGATCAAATGATGGATGAATGAATAGTCCGCATTTAATCCAAAAGGATAGAGAATCGAACCTCCATGGAACTTGAATGGATCTGTGTGAGATTGCCACATGAGTTTGTCCAGATTTTCAGTGAGGCTGTCATTATGGATATACTCAATGATCTCCTAAGGGTATATCCAACTTGGCCAATCTTAGATCTCCTACGTATGTCCAGATTTTCAGTGAGGCATGCCTCATGATGTACATATTGATTTCTGCTGGTGCTTTTAGTCTTAACAAGAAGTCAGCAAGCACATTCTTATTTCCAGCAATATGTTTGGTTTCAAAAGAGCATTTTGAAAACCATTCAGCCCATCGAAGCAGTTGAGAATTTGGAACCTGCTTATGTTTGAACTTGGTCATTTGGGGAAATGACGCCATGTCTAACTCAACCAGGAAGTGATGGCCAATGAGATGAAATTCGAACTTTTTTATTCCATTTTTTACCACCAAGATTTTTTTGAAAGTGGAATGATAATGCATTTCAACTTGAGAAAACTTTCCACTTTTGTAGGCACACAGATGTCCCTTGCCATCAATTTCTTTGAACAGGATGGTTGCCCAGTATTCATCACTAGCGTCAGTTTGGAGAATTCTCTTTCCTGTTGATGGGATCTGAAGTGGAGGAAGAGTCTGCATAATTTCCTTAAATTAACTGCTTCAGTCTGAGATTTTCCCCAAGGCAGGGGGTTCTTTATCAACATTGTCTGCAATGGAATCAGCAATTTTGTAATATTTGAAACAAAATCCCTTAAATAATTAATTATCCCAAGAAATTGCTGAACTTGTTTTGGCGTGAAGTTTTCTTTAGGAAATTTCAGCAATTCCTAAGCAATATGTGGCCCTAGATATTATGTACCTTTGTTAATATGCATACCAAGAAATTCAATTTTTGTTCGGGCGATGTTCATCTTTCTCTGAGAAAGCATAATTCCATGTTTCTTCATAATGTCTGCAAACTGTCCAAGAAGTTGACAATGTGACTGCTCATCAGGATTGTAAAGCAGGATGTCGTCGATGTATATTGCCGTACTCAACAATATTGGTTGGAAAATTCGACACATGGCCTTTTGGAATAAGGATGATGGCACCTTTAAGCCAAAAGGAAGAACTTTCCACTAAAAATGTTGATTCGAGATACAGAACGCTATTTTGGGTCTGTCTTCGGGATGAATGCCCAATTGTCAAAATCTGGCTTTAAGATCGAATTTGGAATAGATGTGGGCTTTGGTTAGCCCAGTAAAGAGGGAATTTTTAGAGGGTAAGGGGAATTTGTCATCTTGGAGAAAAAGGTTAAGAGGTTGGTAATTAATTACCAGTCTCATCTTCCCTCTGTTTTGCTCGGCACGCTTATTGACATAGAAAGCTTCACAAGCCCATTGAGAATTTGAAATTTCAATAAGGCCTTGTTGCAATAGTTTCGAGCATTCCTTTTGAGCCAAAACCAGATGTACTGGCTTCATACCCATGTGACTTGCCTTGGTGGGATTGATGCCTCCATTTTTCTTGAAAGGAAGGCGAACATAAAAGTCTGGGTTTGTCCACAAAGGATGAGAACATTTCTAGGCAAATTCATAATGAGATTCTAAACATGATTCCAGCAACTTTTGCATGATTGGGTCTAACAAATTCATGTGAATGGAAAAGAGTCTCTGTATATTGACAAATTTAGAGAGTTGGTCTTTATATTTCAGACCTTTTCCAGGAATGATGCGCAGTTGAGAAATTTGAGTCATAATGTCCCAACTAATGATCAAATCTTTATTGGGGAGACTGGAACCAAAGATCTTTGTGGTGATAAAGCACTAAGGGAAAAACTGGATGGTTACTAAAGTAGTTCTAACATTTGTAGAAAAAGTATCTCCTAAGGCAGAATTAAAATATCGGACACAAGGAATCCAATATTCTTCAAGAAAAACTTTAGTATTGAGAATTGAAGAAGCTACTCCAGTATCTATGAGAGCGATGACAGTAATTGGTTTGGCAAACTTCAAAGTGAAGATTTTCACAGGGAAATGACGACAATGAGTCTAGCTTGAGAATATGTCAATGCTTTGTTCTTGAGAAATAGGGGTTAGATGGAAGAAATCTTCAGGATCTAAATCTAAATTAGTGTCACTAGGAGTTTGATAACAAGAAATGACACAAAGAGTTTGTTCAGATGGTTCTTCATCAGCAGAAAATAAGAATTCGATATCATCATTTTCAAGAGCAATACTAGTTTCATTCTCTATATAATGTATCAAACGATTCTGACATTTCTTTGCTTGGGGACAATTTTTTGCAAAATGTTCTTTTTGATTGTAGATGAAATATTGATTTGATTTCTTGTGGCTTGAACGATCTTTCCTTTTGCGTAGGTAACGCCACTTCTTCTTTCTTCTGAAGTGCTTATATCCATGTTTGGAATTCTTTCTCCAGAGAGTCTTGAAGTGCTTTTTCTTTCTGGAAGATTTTCCACAAGAACCATCACAATCTCGCTTGGAGCATTTGACCTTTAGTTTCTGACGAGCTGCATCAAGTTCTTTGTTGTCATGAACATACCTCTGGATCATTTGAAGCTTTACACACAATTCTTCCAAGCACAAATGGATTTGTTATTGAAGTTCTCCCAATGGAACATCTTGGATCCTTCTTTGCTTGGTAAGGAAAGTTCTTTCTACCATTTGAGATAATTCTTTGGGGATAGAGGTCAAAAAGACATGCTTCAAATTTGCATCAGCTCCAATCTAGAAGAAGAGTTTAAGCATTTATTGATAATGCTAATCAAGATCTTTTTTTTTTTAGAGAGTAGCATCTTCTCTCAAAAAATTCTATTCTTCTAAGTTCTATGAGATCAACTGGTTTTCACACAAAGAAATGATATAAGAGAGTAATGGCATATATGAAGTTTGGTGCGAGTAAAAAGTGAAGTTGATCTTGTTCTAAGACAGAAGCCCACCAAAGCTTGAGGCTTCCTATAAACCTTGTGACAAAATTGAAGAGAACATCATACTTGTCATGGTTGGTAATGGCTTGGGTATTCAACCAAGTATGAAATTCTTCAAGCCTTTCTAGCCATTTATAATAAGGAATATCATTAATGGTGAAAAACTGTTTTGATAAAGTGGATATGTTCTGGGGGGAGTTATTTAACTAAACAACTTCTGGCTGAAAAAAATTTGATTCCATATCTTGGTCTGGAGGATCGGCCATGAATATTGATGATGTCACAGGCATGAGGGGAGAAGAGTCAATGGAAGGGATTGAGGATGATGATGAAGATGAGAGAGACCGAATCTGATGTAGTATCAGAATATTTGGAAATGCAGGTGATGCTGGAAATAGAATCTGGTCTATCGGAATGACAGGGTCAAACAGTTGAGTAACAAGATTAGGCTGTGGTTCCTGATTACTCAAGTCTTTTAGGAAGGATTCTAATGGATTTAACAGCATCATTTGGTCTAGTTCCCTTATGACAAGGGAAGATTCTTTGGGCATCTTCTCTTTTCCCTTTTTCCTCATGCCATCCAATTCTTTGAGACGATTTCTCATCTCAGCAACATCCGTTTTGTCTTGGTTGATAGGCACGTCTATAATAGAAGCAAAGATAGAAGTCTGAGGTGGAGCAAAAATGGACATATGGGGTGTGAACGTTGGTGGTGATAGAAAAGAAGGGTATTCTATTCGTGGAGTGGTTGGAAATGGATTGAGTCTTCCTTCTTCAAGGATGTAGATCTACCTCTTGAGCTTTTTAATCTCCGCTTTAGGGCTTTCAAGATAATGATACCCTAAATGTTGTCCAGATTCCAAGGCATGCAGCCTCTTCTAGAAGTCTGAAAGCATCTTCTTTATGGTTTCATCATATTGTCGAAGATCTTGTTGCACATTTCCACGTTTGGAATCAATTGCTTTGAAGGCATTATTGTGTGCTAAAACAGTCTCCGATTGCCAGTTTAGAATAGCTTCAGCAACTGGAATCTTTTTGTGTCTTCCATATTCATCCACATCTATAGGGGTAGGTATTTTCGAAACATGCCGAAACACAACTTCCTCTCATGTCGATTCATTTGTAACCATGTCCGTTCCATGCGCTTAGTAGGTGAATCCAGTGCTGAGAAGATCTCTTCACAATATGGTAGATCTTGAAATACTAGAAGCACCTGTTTCTCTTGTTGCATCTTCATCTTCTACTACCCCTTTAGATTTTCGTGTTTCGAATGCTTCTAAGATAAACTTTCTCTACAAAGACTCTCTTAGTGATGAAACCAAGATCTCTGAAGCACAACTTCCTCTCATGAACCCTTATTCTGCTTTTGCCAAACCTACTTCATCATTTTCTCCCATCTGCTCCATTCGTCAACTTATTTGCCAAACTCCAAAGGAAGTAAAGGAGTATGTTTAGTCTTCCAAGTTCGACCAACATCCCATCCCTACCACTGAAAATGAGTATTTTGTTACTCTTTAGATTCCTCCAGAATTTCCTAGGCAGTGGGCTTAACAAGGATATTCCCATGTCCATTATGGAGCTATTTGTCTCGCTCTTACTTTTCATGACCGAAAAGGTTTGCCAGTTGTCACAAGAATATCATTATTGGATACTCGATTTCTTGAATATCAGCATGCTTGCATCGGTACTGTCCAGACAACTCTGAATGCTAGAACAGTTTTTGTGACCTTATATCCAAATTTCAGTATTGCTCTTTCAGATCCATAGTTGCTTTCTTTTTTGAAAGTCCAAGTCCAGCTCATAGGAGCACCTCAGACTGCTGACTCTATTGCTGTTACATTCCATTACCAAATGGTCTATCGAGTGCAAAATCATGCGCTTGATTTGAATTTCAACAATGGAAATGAAGATGCTTTATTCATCTCTATGCAGAATGATCAAGCATCTTGCATTCATGTCCCCAGACATATCCCAAAGGAAAAGTTGGCCAAGCTTCTTCCAGAAACTTGGATTACCAACTATGAAAAACTCCATCAAAATAACAAGCCTTTCCAATCTACTGATTCTGAATTTGTCAGAAAAAATGATGGAACTATTTCCATCAAATTTGGCAAGGAAAAGAAAGAAAGCCCTTGTATTTTCCAAACTCTCTTTATGATTGAACCATGTATTCCAGAGTGCATTTTTGAGCCAGATCCAAAAAAGTTTGTCAAATACCTCAAAAGTGATGGACATCCTGTCCATTATTACAAAGACAAGTATGGTCACTGTTTTTGTCCTTTTTGTCAATGTTCTTATTGCTTAAACTCTCCTGATGAGGTAGATCCAAATAGAAGACCTCGATGGAAGCATAAGAAGCCAAAAGACTCTCTGTACCAAAAATACCTGAATGGAGATTCCTTCGTTGATACTCTTGGTGAGTGTGACAAATTTCAGTTTATGGTCTCTTATGCACCAACTCCACCCACCATCACCTCCTCCATCTCCTCCTCAGAAAAAACTAGCACTTTCTCCATTTTACAAGCCAATTTTTAAATGGGCAAGGAAGCATTCCTACCCACTTGAAACTCCACCAGAAATTCCACCAAGTTCTTCCATCGCCAAGTTCCACGAAACAGATTTTCCTCCTCTTGCTCGAGAAAGCTCTAAACTCCCGTTTCCTGTTACAGAGGAATTTACTAATCCACAAGGTAAATATCAGCATGTTCCGAAAATACCTACCCCTACAAATGTGGATGAACATGGAAGACACAAAAAGATTCCAGTTGCTAAGGCTGTTCTAAACTGGCAATCGGAAACTCTTTTAGCACACAACAATGCCTTCAAAGCAATTGATTCCAAACTTGGAAATGTGCAACAAAATTTTCGACAATATGATGAAACCACCAACAAGATGCTTTTAAACTTCCAGAAGAGGCTGCATGCCTTGGAATCTGGACAACATTTAGGATATCATTATCTTGAAAGCCCTAAAGCGAAGATTGAAAAGCTTAAGAGGCAGATCCAGATTCTTGAAGAAGGAAGACTCAATCCATTTCCAACCACTCCACGTATAGAGTATCCTTCTTTTCTACCACCCCGAACGTCCACACCCCAGACGTCCATTTTTGCTCCACCTCAAACTTCTATCTTTGCTTCTATTACAGACATGCCTGTTAGCCAAGACAAAATGGATGTTGCTGAGATGAGAAATTGTCTCAAAGAATTGGATCACATGAGGAAAAAGGGAAAAGAGAAGATGCCCAAAGAATCTTCCCTTGTCATAAGGGAACCAGACCAAATGATGCTGTCAAATCCATTGGAATCCCTCCTAAGAGACTCGAGTAATCAGAAACCATAGCCTAATCCTGTTACTCAATGGTCTAACCCTGTCATTCCGACAGACCAGATTCTATTTCCAGCGTCACTTGCATTTGCAAATATTTCTGATATTGCATCAGATTCGGTATCTCTCTCATCTTCATCATCATCCTCAATCCCTTCCATTAACTCTTCTCCCCTTATGCCTGTGACTTCATCAATATTCATGGTCGATCCTTCATATCAGGATATGGAATCAAATTCTTCTGAGCCAGAAGTTGTTCAGTCAAATAACTCCCCCTAGAACATATCCACTTCATCAAAACAATTTTTCACCGTTGATGATATTCCTTATTATAAATGGCTAGAAAGGCTTGAAGAATTTCATACTTGGTCGAATACCCAAGCCATTACCAATCATGAAAAGTATGATGTTCTCTTCAATTTTGTCACAAGGTTTACAAGAAGCCTCAAGCTTTGGCAGGCTTCTGTCTCAGAACAAGATCAACTTCACTTTTTACTCACACCAAACTTCACATATGCCATTACTCTCCTATATCATTTTTTTTTTTTTGTGGGAAAACCAGTTGATCTCATAGAACTCAGAAGAATAGAATTTTTTGAGAGAAGATACTGCTCTCTCCAAAAAAAAAAAAAAGGTCTTGATAAGCATTATCAAGAAATGCTTAAACTCTTCTACCAGATTGGAGCTGATGCAAATCTGAAGCATGTCTTTTTGACCTCTATCCCCAAAGAATTATCTCAAATGGTAGAAAGAACTTTTCTTACCAAGCAAAGAAGGATCCAAGATGTTCCACTGAAAGAACTTCAACAACAAATCCATTTGTGCTTGGAAGAATTGTGTGTAAAGCGTCAAATGATCCAAACTTATGTTCATGACAACAAAGAACTTGATGCAGCTTGTTCTCGTCAGAAACTAAAGGTCAAATGCTCCAAGCGAGATTGTGATGGTTCTTGTGGAAAATCTTCCAAAAAGAAGAAGCACTTCAAGACTCTCTAGAGAAAGAATTCCAAACATGAATCTAAGCACTTTAGAAGAAAAAAGAAGTGGCGTTACCTACGCAAAAGGAAAGATCGTTCAGGCCACAAGAAATCAAATCAATGTTTCATCTATAATCAGAAATGACATTTTGCAAAAAAATTTCCCCAAGCAAAGAAAGGTCAGAATCATTTGATATATCAAATAGAGAATGAAACTAGTATTTCTCTTCAAAATGATAATATCGAATCCTTATTTTATGCTGATGAAGAATCATCTGAACAAACTCTTTGGGTCATTCCTTGTTACCAAACTCCTAGTGACATTGATTTAGATTTAGATCCTGAAGATTTATTCCATTTATCCCCTATTTCTCAAGAACAAAGCATTGACATATTCTTAAGCTAGACTCATTGTCCTCATTTCCCTGTGAAAATCTTCACTTTGAAGTTTGTCAAACCAATTACCGTCATCGCTCTCATAGATACCGTAGCAACTTCTTCAATTCTAGATACTAAAGTTCTTCCTCAAGAATATTGGACTTCTTGTGTCCGATATTTTAATTCTGCCTCAGGAGATACTTTTTCTACAAATGTTAGAACTACTCCAGTAACCATCCAGTTTTTCCCTTAGTGCTCTATCACCACAAAGATCTTTGGTTCCAGTCTCCCCAACAAAGATTTGATCATTGGTTGGGACATTATGACTCAAATTTCTCAACTGCGCATCAAGCTTTGAAAAGGTCTCAAATATAAAGATCAATTCTCTGAATTTGTCAATATACAGAGACTCTTTTCCATTCACATGAATTTGTTAGACCCAATCATGCAAAAGTTGCTGGACTCATGTTCGGATTCTCATTCTGAATTTGCACAAAAATGTTCTCATTCTTTGTGGACAAACCCAGACTTTTTTGTTCGCCTTCATTTCAAGAAAAATGAAAATATCAATCCCACCAAGGCAAGTCACATGGGTATGAAGCTAGAACATCTGGTTTTGGCTAAAAAAGAATGCTTGGAACTATTGCAACAAGGCCTTATTGAAATTTCAAATTCTCAATGGGCTTGTGAAGCTTTCTATGTCAATAAGCGTGCTGAGCAAAATAGAGGGAAAATGAGACTAGTAATTAATTACCAACCTCTTAAACTTTTTCTCTAAAATGACAAATTCCCCTTACCCTCTAGAAATTCCCTCTTTGCTGAGCTAACCAAGGCCCACATCTACTCCAAATTCGATCTTAAAGCCGGATTTTGGCAATTGGGCATCCATCCTAAAGACAGGCCCAAAATAGGGTTCTATATCTCGAATCAACATTTTCAGTGGAAAGTTCTTCCTTTTGGCTTAAAAGTGGCACCATCTTTATTCCAAAAGGCCATGTGTTGAATTTTCCAACTAATATTGTCGAGTGCGGCAATATACATCGACGACATCCTACTCTACAGTCCTAATGAGCAGTCACATTGTCAACTTATTGGATAGTTTGCAGACATTGTGAAGAAACATGGAATTATGCTTTCTCAGAGAAAGATGAACATTGCCTAGACAAAAATTGAATTTCT
Organism: Eucalyptus erythrocorys; assembly: GCA_014182555.1. Taxonomy (NCBI): domain Eukaryota; kingdom Viridiplantae; phylum Streptophyta; class Magnoliopsida; order Myrtales; family Myrtaceae; genus Eucalyptus; species Eucalyptus erythrocorys. The sequence goes on along the minus strand of CM024601.1, from coordinate 29,934,003 downwards.
TGGTATGCATCTTAACAAAGGTACATACTATCCAGGGCCACATATTACTCAGGAATTGCAGAAATTTCCTGAAGAAAACTTCACACCAAAACAAGTTCAGCAATTTATTGGGATAATTAATTATCTCAGGGATTTTGTTCCAAATATTGCAAAATTGCTGATTCCGTTGCAGACAATGCTGATAAAGAGCCCCCCACCTTAGGGAAAATCTCAGACTAAAGCAGTTACTGAACTTAAGCAAATTATGCAGACTCTTCCTCCACTTCAAATCCCATCAACAGGAAAGAGAATTCTCCAAATTGATGCCAGTCATGAATACTAGGCAACCATCTTGTTCGAAGAAATTGATGGCAAGAGACATTTGTGTACCTACAAAAGTGGAAAGTTTTCTCAACCCGAAATGCATTACCATTCCACTTTCAAAGAAATCTTTGCGGTCAAAATTGGAATAAAAAAGTTTGAATTCCATCTCATTGGCCATTATTTCCTGGTTGAGTTATACATGGCATCATTTCCCTAGATGACCAAGTTTAAACAGAAGCAAATTCCAAATTCTCAACTGCTTTGATGGGCTGAATGGTTTTCAAGAACCAAACATATTGCTGGAAATAAGAATGTGCTTACTAACTTCTTGTCAAGGCCAAAAGCACTAGCAGAAATCAATATGTACGTCATGAGGCATGCTTTTCATACTTCCTATCCCCAGGAGATCATTGAGTACATCCAGAATGACAGCCTCACTAAAAATCTGGACAAACTCATATGGCAATCTCACACAGGTCTATTCAGGTTCCATGGAGGTTTGATTCTTTATCCTTTTGGATTAAATGCGGACTATCCATTCATCCATCCTTTGATCTAGAAAGAAGATGATTTCCCTGATCAACTTCAATGGTTATTATGGTACTTAAACAATAAGTACTTGATAACTATTGAAATTCCAACCAGAAGATTCATTACCAATCTCACCAAGATATTCCAATTAGGCAGAGGAAAAATCGAAAAGGAAAGCGATAATAATCTCTTAGATTTCCTTAATTGGTTTTATCCTCCTACATATTGGAAATACCTCTTGCAGAAATAATTGACAACTACACAACCAAATCCTGAAGTCCATACCATTTTGTTCTTTCACCGATCATGGGCTTTTGTCACAAATAATGGCAACATTATCAATACTCCTCAAACTATAGGAACTACATCCTATAAACCCTAGCCAATTAGTGCGGAAGCTCAAATTCACAAATCCTATCTAGGACCTGTTGGAAGTTGTGAACACTAGTACAGAGAACTCCAGAGGATTTTATGTCAAGAAAGTAAAACCATTCCTCCAGATGCATGGAATTATAATGTACCCACTGAATGGGATCATTATGATCTAGCACCAAAAGCTAAGGAGGCACTTCAAGACTTCAGACAGGCTAAATCATCACAAGAGCACCAGATGGCAAACACAAGTGACATTGCACAATCCTCTCAAGACCAATGCACTTAAGAGCCCTATGCCAGATGGGGAGGCCCTCTTTCTCAATGTCACGCCCCGATCCTTGGGCACGCGCACAACCCTTACCTTTGGTCGATTTTAGAATGCGATATCCCAGGACTAAGTATCGCCGACCCATTCATTAATTAGGCACATGCGGAAGCAGTTACAAAATCCCCAGACAATAAAACAATGGGATAGAAAAGTAAGGCCATATTTTTCATATTGAAAACACATAACCAAACTTTTATACATAACCAGTTACATTATACAATGCTACCCGATATTTACAAGTCTAACAAAAGACTAGATTCTCAAAATTTTGGTCCCAAGTCCAACTACTCCGACTCAATGGCTGAACCTTCGGGATCCATGGGATCTGAGTGAAATGATGGATCGTCAACCACACCATCAGGAAGACCAGCTACCTCCCCATCGAGAGCTTGGGCTGCATCAATCACTTCCACTGGGATGTCGAACCTATAAAGGGGACCTATTCTAAGATTATAAGGAGTAGTATGGAACCAGGCCCTAAATCTATGAGGTATCTCATGATTTTGAGCTTCAAAGACCCAGACAGTAGACATGACCATCTCAAACATCCAGTCACTCTTGGGGTCTGGGAAGACTATGACACGCTCCTCCACTCTCAGGGGACGACTGTAACGTCTCGAAGGGGTCGTCATTGGCAGACCTGAAAATGTGATCCCACAACGGGGTGAGACTACGTCTCAACAAGTTCTACTCCTTAAGACTCGATTAGGAAACCAATACACTTTAGGGCCGCCTATGCACAACACGAGTCAAAGGACTTACCTTGGCCTCAGATTCCACCTGCACATTAGTACATATCAAATAGGCACCCAAGCACTCACATCACATATCGAAGTATCGATCAAATCGACTTAGTCGATCACACGCCAACAAGACCACTCACGGTCATTCCCATTCAATCAATTAATTCACAAATATGAGTCGTGATCCTTAGGATGCAACTTAAGTAAAGGTGGAAATCACGACTCCACCAAGCAACTTTCAAACATTTAATGGCTTTACGGTCCCACTCGACCACTTTCAGATATTCAATGCCTTTACGGTCCCACTCGACCACTTTCAAATTCAATGGCTTTATGGTCCCACTCGACCTTTTCAAATTCAATGGCTTTATGGTCCCACTCGACCTTTTTCAAATTCAATGGCTTTATGGTCCCACTCGACCTTTTCAAATTTCAATGGCTTTATGGTCCCACTCGACCTTTTTCAAATTCAATGGCTTTATGGTCTCACTCGACCTTTTCAAATTTTAATGGCTTTATGGTCCCACTCGACCTTTTTCAAATTCAATGGCTTTATGGTCCCACTCGACCTTTTTCAAATTCAATGGCTTTATGGTCCCACTCGACCTTTTCGAATTTCAATGACTTTATGGTCCCACTCGACCTTTTCGAATTTCAATGGTTTTATGGTCTCACTCGACCTTTTTCAAATTCAATGGCTTTATGGTCCCACTCGACCTTTTCAAATTTCAATGGCTTTATGGTCCCACTCGACCTATTTCAACACTTAGTGGCTTTACGGTCCCACCCGACCAATTTCAACATTCCAAACTCTGTCACCGAGCCACGTGCATTCTCCAAGAAGACATACCGAGTCTCCGAGCCACGTACATTTTCTAAGGCTACCTTTTCGCCAAGGTGACATATCCATTCACCGAGCCGCGTGTCCTTCCCAGGTGACACTCCAATTCATCGGGCCACGTGCATCCTCTAGGTGATTTACCAACTCACTTTCAATACCGACAACCGATATCCGACGATTTCTCAATCAAATAATTAACAATCAACTCAATGGGAATAAATCCTAAAGATTCATAATTAAATCAATTCCATACAAATTGAAGCTCAATTAAATAAACGGACTGTGCCACGACAATCAGTACGAAATTCCGATCACCGACCATCCCGGTTGAATTTCCGGAAAATAAATAAATAATTAATTAAATTCGAAAATTAAATAAATAAATACAATAAATTCAATTTAACACAATATAAAGCTCAGTTAAATAAACGGTGTGCGCCACAATCATCAGCATAAAATCCCGGTCACTAGCCATCCAAGTTGAAATTTCGGAAATTAAATAATTAAATAATTATCTATTAAAATTAATATTTAATTACTAAAATTTCTGTTTAGGCCCAAATTATTTAATTAACACCCGATAAGGGTCGGGAAAATCCCGAGAAGCATCCAATAAATAATAGACCCCATCTACTAGCTAAGTGCACAGTCAAATTGTCTAAATTGCATCACAATTGACTAATAATCACTAATCTACACTAATCTAACCACCTAATCCTAATTAATTAACACTAATCAACCCTTAAGCATAATTAATCTACTAAGCGAGGATTAGATAGCAAAACTTACCTGATTAAAGATTTACTTGGATCAAAATGATGAGCACGAGGCGGAGCTCAATTCTCTCCAAAGCGATTCCGCCAATCGGGGCCAGAAACGAGCCAAAATTGACTTGCCAATACTCAAACCTTGCTGGTAGGCTACTAAACGGGGGCTGAATGGTTTTAACCGCAGTTGATCGGACTTGACTTGGGCTTGATTCGACCACCACAAACGACGGTACAGCCCGTAATTGCTGTGGCTTTGAATCGGGCCGATTGAAGTTGAAACTCTACTGGAATGGGCTGTCTTCATCGTCTCAAAAAGGGGCTTCTTGAAGCTGAGTCCGTGGAGGCACGGTTGGGCCAAGTTACTGCAAACCAAAAGATTGAAGCTGCTGTTGAATGGGGACCATGATTTCCATGATGGAAGGAAATCCCACTCGCTGAAGGACTGGCCGAAGAAGTGGGGGTGTTTGCAGCTTCTATGGGGACCAAATGTGTGCACGAAAGAGTGGCAACACTGAACAAAAAGGAAGCAGCGTGCGTCACCTTCGTGGACCACGCCTCAGCCGAAGAAGGAAAAAGACAGCACGTGCATATGGGAGAGTAAGCGTCCACGCCAGCTAGGGAAAATATCCACTTGATGGATATTTATGGGTTGGTCAAAACAACAGGGGAAGCTACTCGTACGAAAGAGAGATAAAAAGAAAGGATAAGGGAGAAGGGAATTGAGGAAAGCGACAGGAGAGAGAGAGAGAGAGAGAGAGAGAGAGAGAGAGAGGTGTGTAGTCACGTGGATATGGGGAAAGGGGTTGTCGGCTAACAAAAAGGAACTCATGTGATAATGGGCAAAGAGACAAAATTAAAAGAGGAAAGTGCAATGAACGTTGCCTGAAGGGTGGATGTTGGCCGAGGAAAAAAAAGAAATGAAAGCTGTAGGAGGGATGGACGTTCCGCATGGGCCGAAGAGGGGGTGTGCGTGTGCTGAGAGGGTGGGTCCAAGGAAATAAAATAAAACCTAAGTTAAAAATCTGTTCAACTTCAACATGAAAATAATTGGTCACCCAAGGCCAATTTCGATCTCGGTTTGCACAAATGAAGTTCAGGATAAGACAATCTCTCTAACCCACAAATTTCACTCAAATCTGAATTCCATTTCTTTTTTCTCGATATCCGATTTTCCGAACAAATAATTCGGTTGGGGTCCAATTTGAAGTCAGAAAAAGCCCAAACAACTTCCATTCGCCGATTCACTAACACCAGATGTCAAAAGTCTCTTCAAAATGGCCAATCCGAATTTTCGTTCATTTTCCGCATTCCCGACCCAGTTTTCCGTAAAAATCCTAAACTCGCCGGAATTTCCTCAAAAAGTGAGTCAACGTTCCTAGAATAGTTTGTGACACCACAGAACTTCCAATGTCTAAAATTGAACTCAAATTGATGGTTAATTTCACTCCAACGTGCGCTTAGTGTGACCTAGGCTACCGGGTAGTTTTCAGAACTTTTTAGGACAAATGACCCGTGGTCTATTTTCTTCGAGCCACAATGAACCCACTCGACACATTGTCGATTATCGATTGTCGTGAAAATCTCGAGGATTCAAATACGAATACAGGGTACCAAAACGACAGTAAAATCAAATTAGTGTCGGTCGACGAGAGTTTTCTAATTTAGTGGAGTCACCCACGATCAGTCACTCATCTCAGTCGAACCGACCTATCTGTGATTTCAAATCGATTTCATACTGTGCCGCAATGATCTCTAAAGATGAGCATGGTCGAGAAGTCGATTTCCAGTCGAGTTCTCAAGTCTATTTGCCTTAAAGTCCTTAATAACTCACCCAGCTAGTCTAGTTATCTCGTGAGTGGCCAACTCAGAGAAAAACACTTTAGTCGCGTCGATGAAATGCCCAATTTATCCAATCAAATTCAGAGCTTGAAAATCTGGATGTCACACTCAAGACCCTTATGATCAAGGACCTTTGTCCTTATCTCAAGGCCTTGACACATCATTTTATGCACAGCCATCAAATTGGCCCCGGCCAAGCATTCCTGCCAACACTAATGACAATACAGATTGGGCTCAAGAAGAAGCATCCGCATCCACAACATATCCGCTGAACCAGATCCTCTCACCAGAAGACCTTGAAGCACTTGAACAAAAATATGATGAACATTGTCTAGTAATAGTGCACAGCTCAGAAGACTCTGATTATGACTATAATGCTCGCGATGAAAAAGACCGCTAATCATGTAAATCACTGTAGCAAATCACTGTAGCGAGTACTGTAGCAGGTTACTGTAGCACTAGGCTAGGGAAGTTACTATTCACTTTCACTGTTCATACCGTGTGAATAATTCCCCACCGAGAATTTCGGTGTTTGCGTCTTTCCGGGCACCTTTGCTGGTTCGAGGACCCGTGACTTTGGGTCCTTGCTTGTTTGTTGGTTTGTTACCTCTTTTGCTATATAAGACAAAGATGATGTAATGTGTTGGGCAGAGTCCTTTGAAGTAAAGTGATTGTTTTGTGAAACTCTCTCATGACTTTCTAAACTCCCTCTTCTTCTCCAACCTGGTAGGATCCTCTAAGAAATGCAGCTCGGATAGTTAGAAATGTCACCATTCCTGGTTACATCTAGGTGTCTCTAGGCTCTGAACTAAAGGTTCGAGTGGTTTTTCTGTTAAAAGGCTATCACCAAAGGGCTTGAATGAGAAGAGTTTCGCCCACTATAGGAAGGCATACCTACAGGAAAATTGACTCCATCCTCACTGGTTCTAAGTCTAGGTCTATTCACTAAAAGTTGTGTCATGTCACAATTCATTTTAGGACCATTGACTCATCCTCCAAAAAATTTTCTGCAAAACGAGATTTTTGGCAAAATTACAAAGTACAGTCGTTTTTTACTGGAAAAATTATAGGGCCGTTTTTTATTATGTTTTTGGGACTCAAGTTGGTTCAATTGGCAACGAAAAATGTTGAATGGGATGATGACACCTTGGTTGAATTTATGGGGACCAATTTAGTTCCAATTGAAGGGGAATGAAGATGGATTTGGGGAAAAATGTTCCAAAATTCGTAGGTCCCTTGGTGTGCAACATTTGGACCACTTGGTGAAACTTCTAAGGGAAGTCTTGGGTTGCAAATTGGCCTGGATGACAGCCAAGATAAGTGGGGCCTTGCCAATGAGTGTTTAGAGATAGAAGAGAAGACTTTTGAGGCTTATCCTCTTCAGCCCACTTCTTCTTCTATCTTGAGCTTACTTTCTCCATTAGTGAGTGTTTAGAACCTAAAAAAAACCAGAGAATCTAGCCAATAGACCCTCTCGCCATTGCACTCCCGCCGAAGCTCCCTGCCGCTCGCCAGCTCATCGCACCTAGCCACTCGTGTCGCCCATTACACACTCATCCTACCTATCCCGAGCCACCTCGCCGTCCCCTGAGCTGCCTAGGCCATTGTCAAAGCCCCTGGCTACCATCAAGCAGCTGTCATCACCCCTGATCGCCCGCTATAGTTCAGTCCACCCGTCCCTTGCCGTTTCCAGCCTCATTCCATCTTGCTTGGTCCTTGGATATAATCGAGAAGCCCAACCAACCATGATCCTTCGTGGGCCATTTCGAGCCTCTTATAGGCCTTGTTAGGTGCCGCCGCAAGGTCGTTTGTCACCCATCTCCACGTCGCCGTCGTCGTGGACCCACCGGATCACAAAACAGGTGAGTTTACTCGCTAAACCCTGCTTAAGGAGTTAATGATGATTAGGGGGTGATTAGTTTAGTTTAAGCATGGATTAGGTGGTTAGTTAGAATGGATTAGTAATTTAATTATTTGATTTTGCATGTTATGTGGTTAGAATGGCTTAGTTAGAGACTAAATAAGTTGTACTATTTATCTAGATTGGTTCGAAAGTTTTTCGGGCCCGTTTAAATGTTTAGTTAAGCATTTCTAGCTTAAGTTTCTATTTTTGTTTATTGATTGTATTTATTTAATTATTTTTGGTATTTATTTAATTATTTATTATTTTTGATAAATTAGATCGGGATAGCCCGTGGTCGGAATTTCGTGCTGATTACAATGCTGTGCTTAGTTTCTATGATTGATTGCTAAATTGTGCAAATTAAGTGGAAATTGTAACTTTGGGTATTTATTCCAAAATTTGGAAATTTTGTTATTCAAATGGAAAAATCCCGGGTGTCGAGTTTTGACACCGAAAATGTTTTTGAGGACTAGATTGACTCGTGGGATTTTAAAAGCGTGAATATTAGTTTTTCTATTTTACTTTGAACTATCAACTTGTGAGAGCATTAATTGTCAGCTTGTGAGAGCATTGAACTGTTAGCTTGTGTGAGCATTAATATGTTAGCTTGTGAGAACAATGATCTATATTTATAAGCTTGTGTGAGCAACCATCTATATATCAACTTGTGTGAGCTACCATCTATATATATCAGCTCGTGTAAGCTACCATCTATATCAGCTTGTGCGAGCATATCATCCATTTTAGCTTGTGTGAGTAGTAGTCGTATCAATGGATTGATAGATGGTATTGTTTGATAGATTGTATGAATTGTTAGATGGTATGGATCATATGGTATCGATCGGATTGAATTGATTGGTTGAGATTATGAACTATACTAACTTGCAGGAAGGAACTGAGGCGAGGTAATTCTTCTGACTTGTGTGCATAGACTGCCTCTAGGCATATTTCCTTCTTAGTCGAAGTTTAGGGGGTGAACTTACTGAGACATTGCCTCACCTCGTCGTGGGCTCAACCTTTTCAAGTCCTTAGATGGTGATTCCTCCAGAGCATTTTGGTCAGCCCAAGAGGATAACTGAGCAAGTCACCATTATCCCCGTTATAGAGGGCCACGAGGTCTGGGTCTATGAGCTCGTAAGGACCATTGTCTAGGTTGATGAGGGTTTACCTCAGAGGGTACCCCATTAATTTAGTGCATGGTATCGTCGCAAGCGCAATGGACACAAAGAGGGTCCCCTACAAGATTCGGATGTCCCTGCTGTGATAGTAGACATCGCCTTTAGCGAGAGTATAGCCGACCCTCCTAGTGGTGCAATACTAAACCCAAGTCCCCAGGAGACCTCAAAGTTTTTAGTTAGGGACTCATGTGCCTAAAGGACTTGTAGGCTTGTCTGCTTTTGTAGACTCATGTGTATAGACTAGTCTATATATAAACCGAGGTGTTTATAAATGCGTGTTTTGGTTGTGAATTATTTCATGCTTTTCTATCTCGTGTTGTGAGTTGTCAAGAGATTTGTTTGACTTCCGCATGCGTATTAAAATGAATGGGTCGGCGATGCATCCTGAGACATCACAAAATTTATCGACCACCAAGGGATGGGCATGCACTCGAGGATCGGGGCGTGACAACCCCTCCCAGAGTGGTACCAGAGTTGGTCGATAGTTAGAGTGATAAGGTGCAATAAGTTATGTGATAGTTAGAAGGAAAGGCCTTTTGATTATGTTGGCACATATGATTGATAGTTGGTTGGTAGTTTGTTTTGTGGTGATCGCTCGACTTCTAATTCTATGTGGAATTAGAAAATAGGGTTCTGTAAAGAACTTGCATGATGAGTGATCAGGAGCAGAAGACTCCTAGAAAGAAAACCATTGGACTTGCTACTCAGAGTAGGACGCCAACTAGGGTCGGTACCCAAGGGGGTCGTAGTAGAGCACTAGCTAAGGCTAGCGCTAGTGGTGTATCATCCCCTCCTGTTGGTGTTGGGATAGTAGCCCCTGGTGATCCCAATATCAAAGGGATCATGCAGGCACTTGAGACGTTAGGAGCTTTGATGGGGCAGCAGGCCCAAAATCAAGCCACCGCCACTACCGTCGCCGCTCAAGCTAATGCTAATGCTGCCATTGTTGTCGCTGCTAAGGCCGTAGCCGCTGCTATACTTGCCGAAGTTCCAACTGAGAACATAGTTGTGGAGAGAGAGTGACCGATGCATAAGCTCGTTAAGCAGTTCTCGAAGCTGAACTCGCCGAGGTTCGTTGGTGCTAGAGATCCCAAAGCTACATAGCTGTGGATCCAAGACCTAGAGAAAGCCTTTGCACTTCTGATGTGCATTGAGGAGGAAAGGTTGTCCTAGCAGTATACTAGCTGCAAGGTAACACAAGTACATGGTGAAGAGCCACCAGAGGCATAATTTTCCCTGAAGGCGTAGTTCTAGTATGGAACGCCTTTCTTAGAGCCTTTAATGGCAAGTACTTTTTAGGTAGCGCCTGAGAGCAGAAGATGGAGGAATTCTAGCGACTCCGTCAAGGCATGTTGACCGTGGATCACTATGAAGCCATGTTCACTGAGCTGTCTCGGTACGCTCCAAGATTGGTGGAAGATTCGGAAGACAAAGCTCGAAGGTTCAAGAACGGCCTCTAACTAGAGCTGAGAAATCCGTTGGTGCCATTCGACCTGAAGGATTATACATGGTGTATAGTCGGGCCCAGCTAATATAAAGGAACCTAAGTGACTAGAATGTTGCGTCAGGTTCAAGGTTAGGTTCGAACAGAGAAGGAAACCGGTTTGGGAAGAAGCCCATGATCAGGGAAAGGTTTCATGTCCCACCCAGTAGGAAGGGTGGAGTAGGCAAGTTGGCGCCGAGTCAGAATGGTGCGTGCCGCTTTTGTGGAAGGCGACATTGTTCGACCTCGTGCCCTTTAAGGACAAGAGCTTGCTTCGAGTGTGGCCAATAGGGTCACCTGGCTAGAGACTGTCCTAGAAGACCGAGGGGATAGCAGTAGTTACCACTGCCGCCACCGATGGGTTAGATTAGGGGGTTTGCACTACAGAATGCACTGTAGGGTGAACAGATCAGACCCCCAGCACAAGGACGAGTGTATGACATCACTAGAGGACAGGCTAAGGATGCGCCCGATGTGATTACAGGTACGGTTTCATTGAACGACCATTTTGCATATGCTTTATTTGATCCTAGAGTGACTCATTCATTTATAGCTGAGCAATTTGTTAAGTTGATAGGATTGAGTCTTGAGTTGTTGGAGTCAATGGTTAGCATATATACACCATTAAAGGATAAGGTGTTGTCTACATTGGGTTATTCTGGTTGCAAGTTAGTGATTGGTGAGCGAGATGGGAGGATAGATTTGATAGTCCTAGCCATGTATGATTTTGATGTGATAGTTGGCATGGACTAGCTCACCAAGCAACGAGCTAAGATGGATTGCTATCGTAAAGCAATTCAGTTTAACCCATTAGTGGGTGAACGTTTCGAGTTTATTGGGAGTCGAGGAGAACCCTCGATTACCTTAATCTCGTCGCTTGAGACAACCCGTTTTATTAGATGGGGGTTGTCAAGATTACCAAGCGACTATCGTGGATACAATAGTTAAGGAGCTGAAGATCAAAGACATGGCAGTAGTTCAAGAATTTCCATTTGTGTTTCCAAAAGAATTGTCAAGCCTGCCACCAGAGAGGGAGATAGAGCTTGTGATTGAGTTAGCACCCAGGACAGAGCCAATCTCTAAGGCTCCTTACCGGATAGCATTGTCTGAGTTGAAAGAACTAAAGGTGCAGATGTAAGAATTGTTGTATAAGGGATTCATACATCCCAGTGCATCACCTTGGAGAGCACCAGTTTTGTTTGTGAAGAAGAAGGATGGTTCGTTGCGTCTGTGTATCAACTATCGTCAACTCAATCAAGTGACGATCAAGAACAAGTATCCGCTGTCAAGGATCGGCAACTTGTTTGACTAGCTGCAAAGAGTGTTGATATTTTCAAAGATTGACTTAAGAACGGGATATCATCAGCTGAGGATTAGAAAGGAGGACATACCGAAGTTAGCATTTCGTACTCGATACGGTCATTATGAGTTTACAACAATGTCGTTTGGGTTGACGAACGCCCTAGCTACTTTTATGGATATGATGAACTGAGTGTTTAAAGAGTATATAGATCAGTTTGTGATCATGTTCATCGACGATATTCTGGTGTATTCAAGAAGTTTAAAGGAGCACGAGAGGCATTTGAGGATGGTACTTCAGACCCAGAGGAATCATGAGCTGTACGCCAAGTTTAGTGAGTTTCGGTTGACTTGTGTAACGTTCCTAGGTCACGTGATTTCAAGCGAAGGAATCTCCGTGGACTCAACCAAGATCGAAACAATTATCAACTGGCCGAGACCGTTAACTGTGGCAAAGATTAGAAGCTTTATGGGTTTGTCAAGTTACTACAGAAGGTTCGTGGAAGGGTTTTTAGCGTTGGCGTCGCCATTGACTCAACTTTTGAAGAAGGAAGAGAAGTTCGCGTGGACAGACAAGTGCAAGTGTAATTTCCAAAAGCTTAAGCAGAAGCTGACTACTACACTTGGGTTAACCATTCTATCTAGTCTTGGAAGATACGAGATCTATAGTGATGCGTCATTTAGAGGATTGGGTTGCGTGTTAATGCAACATGGTAGGGTTGTTGCATACACGTCCCGTCAGTTGAGACCTCATGAGCTTAATTATCCTATGCATGACTTAGAACTCGCAGCAATCATTTTCACTCTGAAGATTTGGAGACAATATTTGTGTGGAGAAAGATTCCAAATCTTCACTAGCCAACAAAGTCTCAAGTATCTGTCCTCTCACAGAGAGTTGAATATGAGACAGCGTCACTGGATGGAACTTCTAAAGGACTATGACTGTGATATCTTGTATCACCTTAGAAAGGCGAATAAGGTCGCAACTACACTGAGCTGGAAGTTTTCAGTTGCGCATATGATGGTCAAGGAATGGACTTTACTTGAGAAAGCTCAAGATTTAGTTTTCAAATTTGAAGTAGGTCACCTTTCAAATCTTATGGCTACCATCAGAATTAAGCTAGAAGTGCAGATCAAGATCAAGACACTTCAATGGACAGACCTAGAGATTCAAAAGATCCTGCAAGAAAATACCAAAAAGAAAAAGGTTGACTTTCAGATTTTGGAGGACGAAACACTGGGGTTCTGAAGATGATTGTGTGTACCTGACGATGCAGCACTCAAAGAAGAGATCTTGTCAGAAGCTCATCGTAGCAATTATAGCATTCATCCTGGTAGTACGAAGATGTCTCAGAACCTGCGTCAACACTATTAGTGGTTCGGTATGAAGGCAGATATCACCAAACATGTCACCAAGTGTCTGATGTGTCAACAGGTGAAGGCATAGCATTGTAAGCCGGGAGGACGTTTGCAACCTCTCGAGATTCCCAAGTGGAAATGGGAGCACATCATGGACTTTGTGACAAGCTTACCAAGGAGTCAACGAGGTAATGATTACATTTGGGTAGTGGTCGATAGACTGACGAAGTCGGCTCACTTCATTGCAGTATAGAAAGACTTTGATTTGGATAGGCATGCAAAATTGTACGTGCGTCAGATAGTTCATCTGTACGAAGTATTGGTGACGATTACATTAGACCAAAACTCGAGATTCACAGCTGCCTTTGGAAAAGTTTTTTTTTTTTTTGGTAATGAGCTGCCTTTGGAAAAGTTTGTAGGCTACCTTAGGAATAAAGCTGCAATACAATACGACTTATGTGACATCCTGATTTTCTAATTTTGTTTTTCAATTGAATAAGTCAGGCTTTTCATCGACGCACCTATAGCCTTTTTCTCTATGTTGGCCACTCATGAGTTAACTAGTCTATCAGGTAAAGCCGTTAAGGAATCTAAACGCAATTGACTTGAGAATTCGATCAGAAAATGACTACTCGACTGTATTAATTTACAAGGGTCAATACAACATAGTTAAATTAATTAGAGACCGGAGATAGGTCGATTTGACAGAGATATGTAATTAAGAGTGAATGATCCCACCTATTTGCAAAATTCATATCAAACAGCACTAGACCAACTTTCTGTCAATTTTGTACCCTATGTCCATACATGAGATTTTGAGACTTATACGACAACCGAGAGTTGCTTATGAGTCAAAAATGCACATTGTGGATCGAAAATGATTGACCACAGGCTAAATGTACAAAAGTTCCTAAAAGTTACCCGGTTGATTATGATACGTTAGAATCTCGCCAAATTGAATTTAACCAAGAAATTGAATCCAAATTCAAAAGTTGGAAGTTCTGTCATGTCACAAATCATTTTAGGAATGTCGACTCATCAAGAATTGACGGAATTGAATCAGGAAAGTTAGAGGATCGTTCTTGAGCCCACTTTTGGCATCCAAGATGGATTTATTGGTAAGGAAAAATGTGGATTCACGTGTTGACACATTGGATGAATTTTTTAGACTTCAATTGGATTGAATTGAAGAGGATTGACTTGAAGAGAATTGAAGAGGAATTGAAGACTTTGATGGCCATATGTCACAAAATTCGTAGACCATGAGGGGTGCAACATTTCAGCCATGAAGAGAAGCTTCTTGAGGAAGACTGAGGAGAGAGAAGTGGCTGTGGACAATTGATGGGTGGTGGGGGCAAGCCAAGGGAGAGTTGGACAAGTGTGGGAAGCTTGGAAGCCACCTTGGGGTCCCCTCTCTTCAGGTGAAGCTTCCCCTCACCGTCACACACTTGCCAAACTAGCCAAGCCAGCCGTTTCCCCCATTTTTTCTCCTTCTACCTATTTTTGCTCCAGCTGACCTTTTCCCCAAAGATCTGAGTTAAAAGTTGTCTTCCCGTGCGAATTAGCTCATGCTCAACCCACCACTGTGACCAACACATCCAGTCCGTATAGGAGCACCCGTCGCTCACTAGAACAATTCGTCGGCCATCCTATCCGCCGGCCGAAAGCCGCCGCACGCAATACCCTCGATCTACATGCCTGGTCCACCTATTTCACGATTTTAGTCGTTTTTTTCCCATTCCAACCCTTCCTTTGCCCATACCATCCACCAGCAAGACCCCCTTAACCCCCGGGTGCCACCAGTTGCCAGCCACCCACTTGCCGAAGCTCCAATCAGCCCGTTTCCTCACTGTTCAACCACTAGTTGTTTAGATTAGGCTAAGTATGTTTAAGTGGCTAGATTAGTCTAATTAGAAGTTAATTAGATTATGAGATTAGATTAGTTTAGCAAATAATTAATTAAGGCTAATTAGGTGAATAGATTAGTGTAATCTTGATTAGGCCCTTAATTAATTATTTGTATTATTCAATTACTTTATAATTTTTAAATTATTTAAATAATTTATATTAATTTATATTATATTTAATTATCTATTATTTTTCGGAAATTACGCCGAGATATCCGATCGTTAGAATTTCGTGTCGACTACCGTGGTGGGGTTGAATTATGCAATTGATTGTTGAATTGTGAAATTGAGTGGTGATTGTGAAAAGTATGTTATTTATTCAAAAAATCCCAGGTGTCGGGTTTTGACACCGAAAATGGATTTTAGATACTATATCAAATAGTGGGGTTTGAAAAAGAAAGATATCAGTTTTTCTAGTTTTAATTGACTGTATACCCATATATGACTACTTTCAAGATGTTTTTAATACGAAGAAAATATGCCAAGTTCACCATTTTAATTGAGGCATTTGAGTGCAATACACGATGTCCTAGGCCGAGATTGATTGGTCGTGCATTGGTTAAGAGAGCCCGTCCTTAGCTGGGAGCTAGACGTTACCATTTATGGGATTCGGGTCACAGTAGATTATGGACCTATGCTCCTTCGGGAAAGCCGTCTTTGAGAGACGTAGCCGTGCTTAATGGGGAAAAGACGATGCCTTGTTATGCTAATAGACCACCGAACTTAGGAGTCGACTGTACGCTAGAAGGGTGAAATTAACAATTGGAACGCATGATTGTTGGAGTTAGATGCGCCTGATTATGGGACAAAATTGTGTAGTATGGTATGGAATGTGTCATAACGGTTTGGCCGTATAATCGGGACCCCCTATGGTTGTTTGATATGAAAGTGTTGGCATTCTAGTTGTTTGAGTTGTATTACTGCATATGATCGAGTGATATAAATTGTGCTGACGTGCAGAAAGGAACTGAGGCAAGGTAAGTCCTCTATTTTGTGTGCCTAGGCCACCCTTGAGTGTATTTTCTTTCTAATAAGAATTTAGAGGGTGAACTTGCTAATACATTGTCTCACCCTATCGTGGGCTTATCTTTTTAGGTCCATAGTTGGTGGTTGTGGAGCACCAAAGCCCCGAAGTCTATGGAAGTGGAGTCTGAAGGTTCGGTGTTTGTTTCCAACTAGTATGTTGTAGGACAGCCACTTTTTGAGAGCTGACCTTTTGTAGACTTTTGACTAGACTCATTTTGTAACTAAATCCCATTGTTTATAAAAGTTGGCTTTTGTGAATTATTGCCTTGCTTTCCTATATCATGCTATTTGTTGTTAGGGGTTTATTGTTTCACTTCCGCATGTGTTTTAAAATGATTAGGTCGGCGCCACGTCCTGGGAACGTCACATTAGTATCAACCGCAATGGATGTTCGCACGTTCGAGGTTCGAGGCGTGACATAACGGTTTAAGTGGTATCAGAGTGAGTCTGTGTATAGAGTAATAAGGTGTGATGAGTCATGGGATAGATAGTAGTAAATACTTTTAATATGCTGATGCATGTGGTTAATAGCTGATTGGCAGTTTGTTTGGTGATCACTCAAATTCTAATGTGGTATTGGAATTGGAAAACAGGTGTTTGTAAAGAACTTGTAGCATGAGTGACTAGGAGTATAGGACTCCCAGAAAGAGGGCAGTAGGCCTTGCGACTCGGGTAGGACACCGACAAGAGTCGATACTCGAGGTGCCCGAGTAGAGTACCGGCAAAGGCCAACGCAAGTGGAGTGGCACCGCCACCAGTTCCGCCAGTTAGTGCTGGTGTGACAGCACCTGGTGATCTGGGAACTGTCGGAATCATGCAAGCACTAGAGGTGATGAGAGGTCTAATGGGGCAACAAGCCCAAAATCAAACTGCCACTTTAGCCGCCGCTACCACTGCCGCCAATGCCACTGCTAATGGCACTGCTGCTGCCGCACCTACCGCCGCACCTGTCGCCGAACCTGCTGAGGTTCCACTTGAGAACGTGGTTGTTATAAGGCCAATACATAAGCTGGTGGAACAATTCCTGAAATTGAATCCGCCAACTTTCACGGGAGCAGGAGACCTCGAAGCTATAGCCCTATGGATTCAGGGTTAGGAAAAGGCCTTTGCACCGTTGATGTGCATTGAGGCGAAGAAGGTAATCCTTGTAGCCTATCAACTGCAAGGAATTGCAAGCCCTTGGTGGATGACCACCAAAGGAATGGTATTCCCTAAAGGCGTGGTTCCGAAGTGGAATGCCTTTGTTGAAGTCTTTAACGGCAAGTACTTCTCTGATAGTGATCGAGACTGGAAGATGACAGAGTTTCAGTGCCTTTGCCAAGGTACAATGACGGTGGATCAGTATGAAGCGAAGTTCATTGAACTGTCGCAGTATGCCTCATAGTTGGTCCAAAATCCGGTAAGCCGAGTTAGAAGGTTTAGAGATGGGATCAGACCAGAAGTGAGAAGCTCACTAGTGCCACTCAATCTGAAGGATTACAATGACTTTTATGAACGGGCCCAACTTGTAACACCCCAAACCCCATTGAGGCTATTACAGTCATGCTTACCAGTCCTTTGTCCTATGAGAGCTACACACTCTTTGGCTCTCATTCACCATTGTTGTTGTTTTTTTTTTTTTTTTGAAATAAACTCACGGTCCCAGCGTACATCAAATAGCAGAAGCGAACACTCAAGACTCTCCCACACAACACATGAGAGGCAATGCGCACACACTAAATACTATAGAATACTAAACCACCGGCTCCATTTTATTTACTATCAAGTGATGGACGTTTTCTTTTCATTTTTTAGGGTAGGATACATCAAGATACATACATCAAGGCGACCTCAAAATCTACCCATCATCAAGAAGGAAATTTCAACCTATACATAGTCTACCCAAAATCCATCCAACAAGAATTCGGTTGGATCAAAAATCCCTCCAACCTCCCCAGCTTCAACTCGTAGTCTACCTCCGCCCAGGTGCTCCGGGTGGCGGAAGCGGCCGTAGAATGCCTCGAACTACCCCATCCTGACAAATGAGATATACCACAAACTCCTGGAACACTGGTCCGTCGTCCAAGCCCGCATCAAATCTGACTAGCGTGCTCACTCGAATGAATGCCAGCCCGCGAACCGTGGGGCTGTCCAAACTCGTGATCCTGACCTCCATTATGGAGGGCATACCGTAAAACGTACCAGGAGCAACAGGAGGTAGCGGCATGACTAAGCTGAAATGTTGGTCCCCAAAAGGGGTAAGGACAACCACTCAGCAAAGATATAATCTCTAAGACTACCCATACAATGCAATCCAGCACATCACAGCAACATATAAACGCCATAGATAATCATTTCAGTCATCAAATTGCTGCCACATCATGCTTTCACTTCATTTCTCAAATCAGGCATTTGTTAGACATGCATACTTGTAACTTTCAGCATTTCCCAAGCATGAGTACATATACATATATATAATGCTTATCACCACTCAGCATCTTATCAATGTATGCATACCTCATCATACAAGCCTTTCATAATTCAGCCTTTTCCATGCACATATGCATAACATGAATTCAGCTATGCCAATGAAATCAACATTCATCATGTGCACGTTTCATGACTTAACAAGATGAATGCAAGCACAATTCACCATAATCATGTGCACATATCACATATTGGCAAAGCTCATGTATATAAATATTAATTGCAATTATCAATGCAAATCCCGGTACACACCACTCGGGCTTCCGGCCCACCCCACATTTCGAGCATCTCGCACCCAAACCTGGCATCACGAGGAATTCACGGCACACACCATCCGTGCTTTCGGCATTTACACTCCTTGGCCAGGCATCTCGCACCCCAACTGGCATCACGAGGCATCCACGGCACACACACTCCGTGCTTCCGGCACCCCCAACGCTCTGGGCATCTCAACTCCGAGGCCATCCAGATTTACGCTCACAGGGCTACTGGGCATTCGGCATTTTCACTCCTTGGCCGGGCATCCCGATACTCCCGGGGCATAATCAACACATGTCATGCAATTATCTCTTCCATATACATGATTCATAACATGTTACATGATATTCATAAGCATAACAGCAAGCAATACCATGTACTTCCACTCATATGACATGAATTTCACTCAACATGCTTCATCCAACTAGTACACCACAATTCAACATGTATCAATTTGAGAAAACATCTCATTTAAACCTCAATTGCTCTTTTCCACCTTTTCAAAGCATGTACATACAATGACTAGAGCAACACCACATGTAATTCATGAAGGTAGCATGCTTGAATGTCATAGCACCAATCGTTATAGTCGGCTAAGTCAATTCAACCAAGTTCAATGCAAAACCGCTTATATGGAGATAGAAATTACTCCCAATGTATCACTCCACTAGCTTTCAAAACAATAACTCATCATCACATTGATAACAGGGCATAGAAGTGTTATTATTGCTAATAAAACAAGCTCAAACCATGTTTACACAATAATACTTAAGCTCGGCCAAAACAGATTCAAGTTCAGAAAATTCCAGTTTACACCATTCACAAAACTCATGAATTTAAGGCATCAAATCACCTTCAAAAATTACCAAATTTAATTATGTCTTAGCCAAGAGTCTAAATATCATTTCTCATGAAGGAATCATCATCAAATTCGTCCTCCATTAACTTCTATAAAAATTACAAGTCCTCGGTTTACTGTTCACGATGTCCAGCGACACACCACAGCAAGGCAACTTCGAATGAGTGACTTGTCCTCATTATTTTTCCTTAATTTTTGGATATGTTATAGTTCAACAAGTGTTCTACAACTTTCATGAAGACATCGAAGCAAGAAAACCAAAGGAACATCACTTTAAATGCCACGCAAGTTGCTGTTGTTCAACCCAGAAATTCCAGAATACACTAACAAAAGAAAACAAGCAATTCACCAAGCTAAACCGAATGAAATCAGCTCAATTCGAGTGGAAATTCCCAACAAAACACCACACTCAGCAAGCAACAAGCATCAAAGGTCCACAAACGACTCCCAATTGCACCCAGTTCCAAAGAAACTAGGTTTCACCCCTCAAATCTAACTCAAATGACTTCATTTTCGACTATGTTATAATTCAAGATGTGTACAACAACTTCCATGAAGACATTAAGATCAGATTTCAACTCCAAACGCACTTTCCAGCTCATGCAAAATTCTGGCGCAACACTGTTTCTCAAGACCCGATTGTACCCGCCTTGAGTTTTCTCGAAAAATACCAAAATTCAACCATTCAATTCACAATTTTCGGCCATCATACACTACCACAACATGCATGAGTAGATAAGAGATCTCTCTTGCCTTTGGTTTCAGCAAAATTCGTGAAGAAACGGCAGCAAACGAGCTTGGAAATCCTCGGCGCTCTTCCTCCTTCCTCTTCTTCTTCACATGACTTCTCCCTCTCTCACTTTCTCTCTCTTTGGTCACTCAAAACGGACTGAATGGATGGCCATTTCTCTCTTTTATACTTCAATCAAGCCATCATTAGGCCTAAAGTCTACAATTCCATGCATGGTGACACGTGGCAACCACATGGACTCCTCGGCGCCACCTCACCAGCCACTCCTTCTCCCTCTTGGCGTGCGTGGACGGTGCTGCCTTGGCCGAATTAATTGGCCGGCCCATTCATCCTTCCTTTAAGCCCAATTAAGTCCAATTAAATCATACCTTAATATCTCAAAGTCTAGTCCCTAGCCGTAGGTCACATGTACACTCATATTCATTCAATTGCGAATACCAACTTAGTCATATACCATAGCTACCATATCCATCAAAATAGTCCAATTATGGCTCAATAGCCCAATGGCTAGAATTCCACAAATTAAATTGGCCACAATCGTCACATGTCCAAGAATCGTCAAAATTGAGGATGCCACAACTCTCCCCTCCTTAAGGAATTTCGTCCTCGAAATTATACAAAACCTATGTCCCTTTAAACAAGTGAGGATACCTTTCCCTCATCTCATTTTCACTTTCCCAAGTGACCTCTTCCATACCATGATGTTGCCATAAGACTTTAACCAATGGAATCCTCTTGGTCCCGAGAATCCGTTCCTTTCGATCCAAAGATTTGCACAGGCTCTTCAACATATCTCACTTTTTCGCTCACCTCAATGGTTTCATGATCCAGTACATGTTTAGGGTCTGGTTGATACTTTTTCAACATAGACACATGGAATACATCGTGTAAACTTCCCAATTTTTGAGGCAACGCTAACCGATAAGCCGCACTCCCTATTCTTTCAAGTATCTCAAAAGGTCCAACATACCTAGGGCTCAACTTACCCTTTACTCCAAATCGAGATACTCCTTTCACCGGAGATACCTTAAGAAATACATGATCTCCTACCTCAAATTCTAGAGGTCTCCTACGCTTATCTGCGTAGTCCTTTTGTCTACTTTGAGCTGTTTTAAGTCTTTTCTTAATATTCTCAACAGCTTCAGTTGTAACCTGTACTAGTTCAGGTCCTGTCAATTTCTTTTCCCCTATTTCATCCCAACAAACAAGAGTCCTACATCTCCTTCCATACATTGCTTCATATGGAGCCATACCTATACTCTTCTGTTAGCTGTTATTATAAGCAAACTCTACCAGATGTAATCTCTCATCCCAATTTCCTTTGAAATCCATTACACAAGCTCTCAGCATATCCTCTAATATTTGAATCACTCTTTCTGTTTGTCCATCTGTTTGAGGGTGAAAAGCAGTACTAAGTTGAAGCTTAGTTCCTAGGGCATCTTGTAAACTCTTCCAAAAATTTGAAGTGAATCTCGGGTCTCTATCAGATGTAATAGTCACTGGGACTCCATGTAAGCGTACTACTTGCCTTACATATACTTCTGCGTACTTATCCATCGAGTAGTTTGTACGGACTGCTAAGAAATGAGCGGACTTAGTCAAACGATCCATTATTACCCATATAGAGTCATAACCACTTGATGTCCTTGGTAATCCTTGTACAAAGTCCATGGTTATATGCTCCCATTTCCACTCCGGTATATCTAAGGGTTTCAAAAGTCCTGCAGGTTTGCGATGTTCCGCCTTGACCTGCTGACATGTTAAACATTGAGATACATACTTGGCTACATCTGTTTTCATACCATTCCACCAAAATTGCTGATGTAGCTTCCTATACATCTTTGTACTCCCAAGGTGAATACTATAGCTACTTTTATGTGCCTCTGACAAAATTTCCCTTTTCAACTCTTCATTATTAGGAACACAAAGTCGCCCTTGACATCTCACTGTTCCATCTTCGGAAAGTTGAAATTCGGGTCTTTTTCCTAAGGATACAGCGTCCTTTATCTCTAAAATTTCCGGATCAGATTTTTGCAAAATCTTAATCTTTCTGATGATCTCAGGTTGAATCTTTAATGCACTCAGTACACCAGTCAGGTAATCCACTTCGAATTTAAATTCCGAGTCTGTGATAGACTTTAATAAACTCCACTCTGCCATTCTTAAACTAGCTATTTCCATAGCTGACTTACAGCTAAGAGCATCTGCTACCTTGTTTGCCTTTCCTGGATGGTATTTTATCTCACAATCATAATCCTTCAATAATTCCATCCATCTTCTCTGTCTCATGTTCAATTCTTTCTGTGAGAACAAATATTTCAGACTCTTATGATCTGTGTAAATCTCAAACTTTTCCCCATATAAATAATGTCTCCATATCTTTAAGGCAAACACTATAGCTGCTAATTCCAAATCATGTGTTGGGTAATTTAATTCATGAGGTTTCAATTGTCTAGACGCATAGGCTATGACCTTACCATGCTGCATCAAAACACATCCTAATCCCTTATGAGATGCGTCACTATATATCGTAAAACCATCAGATCCAGATGGTAAAGTTAGGACTGGGGCAGTAGTCAATTTCCTCTTTAGTTCCTGGAAACTCTTCTCACATTCCCCATCCCATTCAAATTTCACATTCTTTCGGGTCAATCTTGTTAAAGGGCTTGCTAACAATGAAAATCCTTCAATAAACCTCCAATAATAACCAGCCAATCCTAAGAAACTCCGTATTTCAGTAGGTGTAGTTGGTCTCGGCCAATTTACCACCATCTCAACCTTTGCTGGATCCACTGCAATCCCTTCTCCTAATATTACATGTCCCAAAAATACTACCTGATCTAACCAAAATTCACACTTACTAAACTTAGCATACAATTTATGATCTTTCAAAGTTTGTAAGACTATCCTCAAGTGTTGCTCATGCTCTATGGGCCCTTTAGAATATATCAAGATATCATCAATGAAAACAATCACAAACTGATCCAAATAAGGCTTAAATACCCTATTCATCAGATCCATAAATGCAGCCGGTGCATTCGTTAATCTGAATGGCATAACAAGAAACTCGTAATGTCCATAACGAGTCCGAAACGCAATCTTAGGAATATCCTCTTCCTTAATCTTTAATTGATGGTATCCTGACCTTAAGTCAATCTTCGAGAAAACCGAACTTCCCTGCAATTGATCAAAAAGATCATCAATCCTAGGCAAAGGGTACTTATTCTTAATAGTCACCTAATTCAATCGCCTATAGTCAATACATAAACGCATCGATCCATCTTTCTTTTTCACAAATAACACTGGTGCACCCCATGGTGACGCACTTGGTCTAATGAATCCCTTATCAAGCAATTCCTGTAGTTGCACCTTCAATTCTTTCAACTCCACCAGTGCCATTCTATAAGGGGCTTTAGATATCGGTCTTTGTTCGCCTGCATCAATTCAATTTCAAACTCAACTTCCCTATCAGGTGGCAATCCAGGTAATTCCTCAGGAAATACATCCTGAAATTCATTTACTACCCTAATTTCCTCAATCTTAGGTTCCTCCCGATTATAATCCTTAACCACCGCTAAATATCCTTGACATCCATCACCTAGTAACTTACAAGCTTCCATTTCCGAAATAAGGGGTATGGATGGATGAGCTTGACTTCCCAAAAATTCACAACTAGACTGGTCAGGCAAGGCAAAATGAATTGTCTTCCTATAACAATCTACCTTAGCCTGATACTTATGAAGCCAATCCATTCCTATAATGACATCAAAATCATACATGGCCATAACAATCAAGTCTATCTCCATATCCCTTCCTCCCACCGTTATCTTACAATTCCTACATCCCAACGTAGACAGAATCACATCCTTTAAAGGCGTAGAAACACAAAGAGGCGTTTCAAGAGGCATTGTCTCTATCTTATTCAATTGTCTATATCTCTCAGATACAAATGAATGCGCAGCACCCGTGTCAAACAATGGATATGCCTTTCTATCATTTATCAGAATCGTACCTCAGATAACATTTTTGGAAGCTTTCGCTTCCTCTTGGGTAACCGCATACGCCTTTCCTTGTGCTGGTGGCCTTTGAGAACTCCTTGATGCACTAGGTCTAGCGGTACTTTGTTGTGTCTGCCGGACTGAACCGGTACTTATTTGTGGCCTTTCTCTTGGACAATTTCTCCTTAAATGACCTATTTGTCCACAACCATAACACTTTAACTGTCCAGTACATGGACCAGGACCATGTTTCCCATCACATCTAGAACATTCACCATTCCTGTTGGGCATCCTTCCCATGCTCATGCTATCCTTACCTCTACTAAATTTTCCAAAGTTACCCTTTTTCTTATGTGTCCAGTTTTGTCCTTGACCCACATAAGGTCTCTTGCCTAGCCTCACATCTCCAGAAGACCACTGCTTTCTGCCTTCCAACCGTTCCCTTTCCAACTCTTGTTCCACTAACTGAGCCCTCTCATAGACCTCAGTATAGTTCCTCATATTCAAAGGCACCAATTGCCTCCTAATATTGGTCCTTAACCCCTTCAGAAATCTTTTAGCTTTCTCTTCTGGGTCCTCAACCAATCTAGGAGCATACCTAGATAACTCAGAAAACTTGGCCTCATATTGATCCATAGTCATTTCCTTTTGTTCTAACTGGACAAATTCTGTGATCTTTCGATCCTTGGCACAATCAGAAAAGTGCTTCCTGTTAAAATTTCTAACAAACTCATCCCAATTCATAAGAGTACCTGGTGGAAAGATTGTATCCTTTGAAGCTCTCCACCAAAACTTGGCATTCCCCTCCAATTGGTACTCTACCAAAGTGATTCTCTCAGCATCATTACAGCCCAACAACCTGAAGATTTGTTCCATTCCATCAATCCAGCGTTCCGCCTCCTCAGGACTTCCCATACCACTGAATTTAGGTGGCTTTAACTTCAAAAATTGTTCCACCAGTCCCTGAGTACGGCGTTCCGCTCCAGTTGTTCTTTGTGCCTGTCTTTCCATCAAATTCCCTATATTGGCCAATGCCTGCAGAATATCTTCCATTCGAGGCTCAGCTCTTGCAGTAGAGGTTCCAACCCTCGATGGATGAAAACTTCCAGGTCGCACCATGCTTTTCCTGCAGTTTCCAAGCATTTGCCTCAGGGATAATATGAGATTCACCGACTCTATTTACAATTCACCACAGTCATATAAGTAACATCAATCTGTTACTGACAACTTAACATAACTCTAGCAGAGATCTACGAGTGAATATACATCACCCGTTATTCGAAACTAGACCACTATCCCAGTTAGTATACTATAGTGTGCATTGCCATCCCATTCCTCAATTTCCAATTGAGGCTCCTTATCACTCCATTATAACCAAATGCTCTGATACCAACCGCGGCTGTAACACCCCAAACCCCCTTGAGGCTATTACAGTCATGCTTACCAGTCCTTTGTCCTTTGAGAGCTACACACTCTTTGGCTCTCATTCACCATTGTTGTTGTTGTTTTTTTTTTTTTTTTGGAAATAAACTCAAGCTCCCAGCGCACATCAAATAGCATAAGCGAACACTCAAGACTCTCCCACACAACACAGGAGATGCAATGCGCACACACTAAATACTATAGAATACTAAACCACCGGCTCCATTTTATTTACTATCAAGTGATGGACGTTTTCTTTTCCTTTTTCAGGGTAGGATACATCAAGATACATACATCAAGGCGACCTCAAAATCTACCCATCATCAAGAAGGAAATTTCAACCTATACATAGTCTACCCAAAATCCATCCATCAAGAATCCGGTCGGATCAAAAATCCCTCCAACCTCCCCAGCTTCAACTCGTAGTCTACCTCCGCCCAGGCGCTCCGGGTGGCGGAAGCGGTGGTAGAATGCCTCGAACTACCCCATCCTGACAAATGAGATATACCACAAACTCCTGGAACACTGGTCCGTCGTCCAAGCCCGCATCAAATCTGACTAGCGTGCTCACTCGAATGAATGCCAGCCCGCGAACCGTGGGGCTGTCCAAACTCGTGATCCTGACCTCCATTCTGGAGGGTATACCGTAAAACATACCAGGAGCAACAGGAGGTAGCGGCATGACTAAGCTGAAATCTTGGTCCCCAAAAGGGGTGAGGACAACCACTCAACAAAGATATAATCTCTAAGACTACCCATACAATGCAATCCAGAACATCACAGCAACATAAAAACGCCATAGATAATCATTTCAGTCATCAAATTGCTGCCACATCATGCTTTCACTTCATTTCTCAAATCAGGCATTTGTTAGACATGCATACTTGTAACTTTCAACATTTCCCAAGCATGAGTACATATACATATATATAATGCTTATCACCACTCAGCATCTTATCAATGTATGCATACCTCATCATACAAGCCTTTCATAATTCAGCCTTTTCCATGCACATATGCATAACACGAATTCAGCTATGCCAATGAAATCAACATTCATCATGTGCACGTTTCATGACTTAACAAGATGAATGCAAGCACAATTCACCATAATCATGTGCACATATCACATATTGGCAAAGCTCATGTATATAAATATTAATTGCAATTATCAATGCAAATCTCGGTACACACCACCCGGGCTTCCGGCCCACCCCACATTTCGAGCATCTTGCACCCAAACCTAGCATCACGAGGAATTCACGGCACACACCATCCGTGCTTCCGGCATTTACACTCCCTGGCCAGGCATCTCGCACCCCAACTGGCATCACGAGGCATCCACGGCACACACACTCCGTGCTTCCGGCACCCCCAACGCTCCGGGCATCTCAACTCCGAGGCCATCCAGATTTACGCTCACGGGGCTACCGGGCATCCGGCATTTTCACTCCCGGCCGGGCATCCCGATACTCCGGGGCATAATCAACACATGTCATGCAATTATCTCTTCCATATACATGATTCATAACATGTTACATGATATTCATAAGCATAACAGCAAGCAATACCATGTACTTCCACTCATATGACATGAATTTCACTCAACATGCTTCATCCAACTAGTACACCACAATTCAGCATGTATCAATTTGAGAAAACATCTCATTTAAACCTCAATTGCTCTTTTCCACCTTTTCAAAGCATGTACATACAATGACTAGAGCAACACCACATGTAATTCATGAAGGTAGCATGCTTGAATGTCATAACAGCAATCATTATAGTCGGCTAAGTCAATTCAACCAAGTTCAATGCAAAACCGCTTATATGGAGATAGAAATTACTCCCAATGTATCACTCCACTAGCTTTCAAAACAATAACTCATCATCACATTGATAACAGGGCATAGAAGTGTTATTATTGCTAAGAAAACAAGCTCAAACCATGTTTACACAATAATACTTAAACTCGGCCAAAACAGATTCAAGTTCAGAAAATTCCAGTTTACACCATTCACAAAACTCATGAATTTAAGGCATCAAATCACCTTCAAAAATTACCAAATTTAAGTATGTCTTAGCCAAGAGTCTAAATATCATTTCTCATGAAGGAATCATCATCAAATTCGTCCTCCATTAACTTCTATAAAAATTACAAGTCCTCGGTTTACTGTTCACGATGTCCAGCGACACACCACAGCAAGGAAACTTCGAATGAGCGACTTGTCCTCATTCATTTTCCTTAATTTTTGGATATGTTATAGTTCAACAAGTTTTCTACAACTTTCATGAAGACATCAAAGCAAGAAAACCAAAGGAACATCACTTTAAATGCCACGCAAGTTGCTGTTGTTCAACCCAGAAATTCCAGAATACACTAACAAAAGAAAACAAGCAATTCACCAAGCTAACCCGAATGAAATGAGCTCAATTTTCAGTATGTTGTACAGCAAGATGTCCTCAACAACTTTCAAAGAGAAGTTGAATGGAAATTCCCAACAAAACACGACAATCCACAAGCAACAAGCATCAAAGGTCCACAAACGACTCCCAATTGCACCCGGTTCCAAAGAAACTAGGTTTCACCCCTCAAATCTTACTGAAATGACTTCATTTGCGACTATGTTATAGTTCAAGATGTGTACAACAACTTCCATGAAGAGATCAAGATCAGATTTCAACTCCAAATGCACTTTCCATCTCATGCAAAATTCTGGCGCAACACTGTTTCTCAAGACCCGATTGTACCCGCCTTGAGTTTTCTCCAAAAATACCAAAATTCAACCATTCAATTCACAATTTTCGGCCATCATACACTACCACAACATGCATGAGTAGATAAGAGATCTCTCTTGCCTTTGGTTTCAGCAAAATTCGTGAAGAAACGGCAGCAAACGAGCTTGGAAATCCTCGGCGCTCTTCCTCCTTCCTCTTCTTCTTCACACGACTTCTCCCTCTCTCACTTTCTCTCTTTTTGGTCGCTCAAAACGGACTGAATGGACGGCCATTTCTCTCTTTTATACTTCAATCAAGCCATCATTAGGCCTAAAGTCTACAATTCCATGCATGGTGACACGTGGCAACCACATGGACTCCTCGGCGCCACCTCACCAGCCACTCCTTCTCCCTCTTGGCGTGCGTGGACGGTGCTGCCTTGGCCGAATTAATTGGCCGGCCCATTCATCCTTCCTTTAAGCCCAATTAAGTCCAATTAAATCATACCTTAATATCTCAAAGTCTAGTCCCTAGCCGTAGGTCACATGTACACTCATATTCATTCAATTGCGAATACCAACTTAGTCATATACCATAGCTACCATATCCATCAAAATAGTCCAATTATGGCTCAATAGCCCAATGGCTAGAATTCCACAAATTAAATTGGCCACATTGTCACATGTCCAAGAATCGTCAAAATTGAGGATGCCACACAATTGATAGAGAGAGATTAGAACGAAAGAACCACCGCATCTGGGTCACAATTTGGTTCTAACAGAGATGGGAATCGGTTTGGGAAGAGACCGATGACCAGAGGAATGTATCTTGTTCCACCCAACAGGAAGGGTGGGATAGGAAAGTCAACAAGCCAAAATGGAGTGTGTCGTTCTTGTGGAAGACGACACGGATCAACCCCTGTGCCCTTCAAGGACGGGTGTTTGTTTTGTATGTGGCCAGTAGGGTCACATGGCCAGGAGTTGTCCCAGAAGACAAATGAGACCGTAGTTACCGCCACCACCACCGATAGGTCAAATCTGAGGAGTCATGCCACCGAATGCACCGTAAGGAGATTTGAACTAACCTCCAACTCACGGAATGACGCTATCACTAGGGGATAGGCGGAGGATGCGCCTAACGTGATTATAGGTATAGTCTCGTTAAACGACCACGCTACTTATGCTTTATTTGACCCTTGAGGTACTTATTCATTTATAGCTGAGCAGTATGTTAAGTTGGTAGTATTGATTCTTGAGTTGTTAGAGTTAGTGGTCAGTATATCGATACCATTAAAGGATAAGGTGTTAGCTATAATGGGTTGTCTTGGTTGCAAGTTAGTGATTGGTGAGCGAGAGGGGAAAATAGATTTGATAGTCCTAGCCATGTATGATTTTGATGTGATTATTGGCATGGACTGGCTCACCAAGCAACGAGCTAAGATGGACTGTTATCGCCAAGTGATTCAGTTTAACCCGTTAGTAGGTGAGAGCTTCGAGTTTGTTGGAAGTCAAGGAGGACCCGTTTGTTAGACGGGGGTTGTCAAGGTTACCTAGCAACTGTCATGGATACCATAATTGAGGAGTAGGAGATAGAAGACATTGCAGTGGTTCAAGAGTTTCCAAATGTGTTTTCAAAGGAATTGCCAAGTTTGCCACCAGAAAGGGAGATAGAGTTCGTGATTGAGTTAGCCCCCAGGACAGAGCGAATCTCTAAGGCTCCTTACCGAATGGCGTTATTGGAGCTGAAAGAATTGAAGGTACAGATGCAGGAGTTGCTTGGTAAGGGATTCATACGCCCTAGTGCATCACCTTGGGGAGTACCAATTCTGTTTGTGAAGAAGAAGGATGATTCATTGCATCTGTGCATCAACTATCATCAACTTAATCAAGTGATGATTAAGAACAAGTATCCACTACCGAGGATTGATGACTTATTTGATCAGTTGCAAGGAGCATCGATGTTCTCTAAGATTGACTTGAGGATAGGGTGTCATCAGTTGAGGATAAGAAAGGAAGATATACTGAAGTCAGCGTTTCGAGCTCGATACAGCCATTGTGAATTCACTGTAATTCCGTTTGGTTTGACGAACAACTCAGCTACTTCCATGGATCTGATGAATCGTGTGTTCAAAGAATACCTAGATTAGTTTATGATCGTGTTCATAGATGATATCCTGGTGTACTCTAATAGCCCTGAGGAACATGAAAGGCACTTAAGGATAGTGCTTCAAACTCTGAGAAATCATGAGCTGTATGCCAAGTTCAGCAAGTGCGAGTTTTGGCTAACTCGTGTGGCTTTCCTAGGTCATGTGATTTCCGGAGAAGGAATCTTCGTGGACCCCACCAAGATTGAAACAGTGATCAACTGGCCAAGACCAACGACAGTGAAGAGATCAGAAGTTTTCTGGGTTTAGCAAGGTATTATAGATGATTTGTGGAAGGGTTTTCAGCATTAGCGTCACCGTTAACTTGACTTCTAAAGAAGAAAAGTTTGTGTGGACAAATAAGTGCGAGCCTAGTTTCCAAGAGTTTAAGCAAAAGCTAACTACCGCACCTGTACTTACTATACCATCTGGTCCTGGAGGATACGAGATCTATAGTGATGCGTCGTTTAGAGGACTAGGATGCGTGTTAATGCAGCATGGTAGAGTTGTTGCATATACGTCCCGTAAGTTGAAACCTTATGAACTGAATTACACGACGCATGACTTAGAACTCGCCGCGATTATTTTCGCTCTGAAGATTTGGAGACATTACTTGTGTGGAGAAAGATTCCAGATCTTCACCGACCATCAAAGTCTCAAGTATCTATTCTTTCAGAAGGAGTTGAATATGAGATAGCGTCGCTGGATAGAACTCCTAAAGGACTATGATTGTGATATTTTGTATCACCCTAGAAAGGCGAACAAAGTCGCTGATGCGCTAAGTTGGAAGTCTTTAGTAGCGTAGTTAATGATCAAGGAATGGGCTTTACATGAAAAGGCACGAGATTCGGTTTTCAAGTTTGAGGTAGGTCACCTTTTGAATCTTATGGCCACCCTCAAAATTGAGCCGGAAGTGTAGATAAGGATTAAGATGCTTCAGCCAATAGAGCCCGATGTTTAGAAAATCCTGCAAGAGGATATCAAGAAAAGGAAGACTAACTTTCAAGTTTTTGAGAACGGAACACTGAGGTTCTAAGGACGATTGTGTGTACCTAACGATGCAGCGCTTAAGGAAGAGATCTTATCAAAGGCTCATCGTAGCAGTTACAATATTCATTTTGGGAGTATAGAGATGTATTAGAACCTATGTCAACACTATTGGTGGTCCGGTATGAAGGCGAACATTGCCAAGCATGTCGCCAAGTGTCTGACGTGTCAATAAGTGAAGGCACAACACTATAATC
Organism: Eucalyptus erythrocorys; assembly: GCA_014182555.1. Lineage (NCBI taxonomy): Eukaryota > Viridiplantae > Streptophyta > Magnoliopsida > Myrtales > Myrtaceae > Eucalyptus > Eucalyptus erythrocorys. Next base: position 29,902,259 of record CM024601.1, on the reverse strand, counting down.
CGAGAGGACTTCTACAACCTCTCGAGATTCCTAAGTGAAAATGGGAACATATCACAATCGATTTTGTGACAGGCTTACCAAGGAGTCAAAGAGGTAATGATTCCATTTGGGTAGTGGTCAACAGTCTGATGAAGTTGGCTCACTTCATTGCAATACAAAGGGACCTTGATTTGGATAGTTGTACGTGCGTCAGATAGTTCGTCTGCATGGAATGCCAATGACAATTACTTCAGACAGAGACCTGAGATTCACCGCCACCCTTTGGAAAAGTTTACAGAGTGCTTTGGGAACGAAGCTACAATACAGTATTGTAACACCCCAGACCCCCTTGAGGCTATTACAGTCATACTTACCTATCCTTTGTTCTTTGAGAGCTATACACTCTTAGGCTCTCATTCACCATTGTTTTGTTTTTTTTTTTTAAATGAACTCACGGTCCCAGCGCACATCAAATAGCGGAAGCGAACACTCAAGACTCTCTCACACAACACATGAGAGGCAATGCGCACACACTAAATACTATAGAATACTAAACACCGGCTCCATTTTATTTACTATCAAGTGATGGATGTTTTCTTTTCCTTTTTCAGGGTAGGATACATCAAGATACATACATCAAAGTGACCTCAAAATCTACCCATCATCAAGAAGGAAAATTGCAGCCTATACATAGTCTACTCAAAATCCATCCATCAAGAATCCGGTCGGATCAAAAATTCCTCCAACCTCCCCAGCTTCAGCTCGTAGTCTACCTCCGCCCAGGCGCTCCGGGTGGCGAAAGCGGCGGAAGAATACCTCGAACTACCCCATCTTGACTAATGAGATATACCACAAACTCCTGGAACACTGGTCCGTCGTCCAGCCCGCATCAAATCGACTAGTGTGCTCACTCGAATGAATGCCAGCCCACGAACCGTGGGGCTGTCCAATCTCGTGATCCTGACCTCCGTTCTGGAGGGTATACCGTAAAACGTACCAGGAGCAACAGGAGGTAGCGGCATGACTAAGCTGAAATGTTAGTCCCCAAAAGGGGTGAGTACAACCACTCAGCAAAGATGAAATCTCTATGGCTACTCACACATTTCAATCAAAACATATCATAAGATCACAAGACAATCAAAGAGCTTTAGAGCATCAAATCATCATCATAAGTGAACAATTCAGCCACATGTTTAGCATTCATCTTAGATCAAACACCCATCAAACATGTGTGTTCACAATACAAGCATTACTCATGTGCACATAGCTCATCACTCATACACTTTGCACATTGGCATCTTTTATACCTATTAGCATATCACATAATTCAGCAAGCACGAATGCCAATATTTCACACCATATGCACGACTTACATGATAAACTCAATTCATGCTCATGCATATCGACAACATTATGTGCACCTTTCACAGTTTCACAATGCTCATGCTTTCATATCAAATTCTTGGAATTTCAAATGCAAATCCCAGTACACACCACCCGGGCTTCCGCCCCCCACATTCCGGGCATCTCGCACCCAAACCTGGCATCACGAGGAATTCACGGCCCTACCATCCGTGCTTCCGGCATTTACACTCCCTGGCCGGGCATTTCGCACCCCAACTGGCATCACGAGACATCCACGGCACACACACTCCGTGCTTCCGGCACCCCCAACGCTCCGGGCATCTCAACTCCGAGGCCATCCAGATTTACGCTCACAGGGCTACTGGGCATCCGGCGTTTTCACTCCCTGGCCAGGCATCTCGATACTCCCGAGGCATAATCAGCACATGTCATGCAATCATCTTTCTCATACACATGATTCATAACATGTTACATGATGTTCATAAGCAAAACAGCAAGCAATACCATGTACTTCCATTCACATGACTTGAATTTCACTCAACATGCTTTATCCCACTAGTACACCACAATTCAGCATATATCAATTGAGAAAACATCTCATTTAAACCTCAATTGCTCTTTTCTTCCTTCCCAAAGCATGAACATACAATGACTAAAGCAACACCACACGTAATTCATGAAGACAGCATGCTTGGAATTGCCATAGCACCAATCATTAGGGTCAGCTAAGTCAATTTAACCAAGTTCAATGCAAAAACAGCTTATATAGAGATAGAAATTACTCCCAAAGTACCACTCCACAAACGTTCAAATCAATAATTCCTCATCACATTGATAACAGGGCATAGAAGTGTTATTCTTGCTAAGAAGACAAGCCCACACCATGTATACTCAAGTTCGGCCAACATAGACTTAAGTTCAGAAAATTCCAGTTTGCACTATTCACTAAACTCACGAATTTATGGCATCAATTCACCTTCAAAATTTACCAAATTTAAGAATGTCTTAGCCAAGAGTCTAAATATCATTTCTCATGAAGGAATCATCATCAAATTTATTCCCCAAAATGAAATTCAAAAATCACAACCTACTACTCTAGTTCTCGGATTGCACAGGATGTACGTGTGCCCAAAATCACCACATTTGAGCAACTTAATCTCTTTATTTTTCTTTGATTTTTGGATATGTTATTGTTCAATAAGTATTTCACTACTTTCGTGAAGAAGTCGACTCAAGAAAACCAAAGGAACACCACTTTAAATACCACGCAAGTTACTGTTGTTCAACCTAGAAATTCCAGAATCCAATAACAAAAGAAAACAAGCAATTCACCAAGCTAGACTGAACGAAATCAGCTCAATTTTCAGTATGTTATACCTCAAGATGTCCTTTACAAATCACAAGAAGGAGTCGAATAGAAATTCCCAATAAAACAACACAATCAGTAAGCCACAAGCATGACAGGTCCACAAACGACTCCGAATTTCATCCGGTTCTAAAGAAAATAGTTTTTACCCCTCAATTCTCATTCAAATGCCTTCATTTTCGACTATGTCGTAGCCCAAGATGTGTTCTTCAATTTCCATGAAGACATCGAAGCCTAATTCTAACTCTAAGAGCATCTACCGACTCATGTAATCCACGGGCGCAAGACTGTTTTTCAAGACCCGATTTTCATCTCTCAAACTATCTCCCAAAAACAGCACATTCCAGCCATTCCAATCAAATTTTCGGCCATCACACACCCCCCTAGCATGCATAAGTAGATAAGAGATCTCTCTTGCCTTTGATTTCAGCTGATTTGATGAAGAAACGGCGAAGAACAAGCTTGGAATTCTCGGCGTTCTTCCTCCATCTTCCTTGCTCGACGTTTCTCTCTCTCTCTTTCACTTTCTCTCACTTAGCACCGACCAAGAGCCCTCCACGACCGGTCTTGGTCTCTTTTATACCCCAATTAATGGTAATCATTAACTTTTGCATGCCATGTACACTTGTCAAGCCTAGGAGTTGCTTAGTCACCAACCATTTCCACCTCACGGCCACACACACACCCATTTCTCGTCCATCCCCTCTTATTTTTGTGCACCACTTAGCCAGCCCACTTCTTCATGCTCTTAGGCCCATATTAAGCCCAATTAAATCATACATTGATCCCCCAAGTAAATCCCTTGGCCGTAGCTCACATATATGTCCATTTATATACATATTCAATTATAAAGACAAACTTAGTTGTACACTATGGCTACCAAGTCCACTAGAATAAATCCAATTATGGCTCAATAGTCCAATGGCTAGAATTTCACAAATTAAATTGGCCACAACCGTCACATGTCTAAGAATTGTCAAAATTGAGGATGCCACAAGTATGGCATCTCATCCTCAGACGAATGGCCAATCCGAGAGGACAATTCAAACCCTCGAAGACATGCTGCGAGCTTGCGTGCTGGATTTCAAGGGAAGCTAGGAGGAACAGCTTCATCTCATTGGGTTTACCTACAATAATAGTTACCAGCAGAACATTCAGATGGCTCCTTTTGAAGCATTGTATGACAGAGCGTGCAAAATGCCAGTGTGTTAGGATGAAGTCGGGGAAAGAAAGATCACAGGTCCAGAGTTAGTCCAGCAGTCAGTGGATGTAGTTGCTGTCATCAAAGACAGATTAAAGACCGCTCAGACCTGCTAGAAAAGCTACGCTGATAAATGCCGAAGACCATTAGAATTCCAAGTTGGTGATCATGTTTTTCTAAAGGTGTCACTAATGAGGGTAACTTCATGCTTTGGCAAGAAGGGAAAGTTGACTCTGAGGTACGTAGGTCCCTTTGAGATTCTTGAAAGAATCAGGATCCTAGCATATCGTCTTGCGTTACCGCTGAAGTTGGTGCAAGTGCATGATGTCTTTCACGTGTCAATGTTAAGTATGAGCTTGACCCGACCCACGTGCTAAATTTTGAGGAATTGGATGTGGACGACAGAGTGTCGTACGTTGAAAGCCCGGTTCAAACTGTGGATCACAATGAACAGCTTCTGTGCACCAAGATCATCCCGTTAGTCAAAGTGGTCTAGCAACACCATGGTACTAAAGAAGCAACTTGGGAAAGTGAAGATTCGATGAGATGACTGTACCCCAACCTTTTTGTTTAAGAATTATAATGGTTTAAATTTTCAAGGATGGAATTTTTATAAGCGGGGAAGAATTATGACATCTTGATTTTCCAATTCTGTTTTTCAATTGAATAAGTCGAACTTTACATCAACGCACCGATAGCCTTTTTCTTTGAATTGGCCACTCACGAGTTAACTAGTCTCTCAAGTGAAGCCATTAAGAAATGTAAATGCAACTGACTTGAGAATTCGACCAGAAAATGACTGCTTGACCGTATTAATTTACAAGGGTCAATACGGCACAGTTAAATTCGATTAGAGATCGAAGATAGGTCGATTCGATAGAGATATGTAATTAAGAGTGGGTGATTCCACCTAATTGCAAAATTCATATCGAACGGCACTAGACCAACTTTCTGTCAATTTTGCACCTTGTGTCCGTACTTGAGATCTTGAGATTTATACGACAATCGAGAGTCGCCTATGAGTCGAAGATACATATTGTGGATCGAAAATGATCAACCACAAGTCAAATACACAAAAATTCCTAAAAGCTACCCAGTAGATTAGAACGCACTAAAATAATTTCAATCGAGAAATTGAACTCGAATTCAGAAATTGGAAGTTCTATCATATCACAAATCAATTTAGGAATGTTAACTCATCCTCAAAAGATTTTTATACAAACCGAGATTTTTGGCAAAAAATCAAGAATTGACAAAATTGGATCGGGAAAGTTAGAGGACCATTCTTGAGCGCACTTTTGGCATCCAAAATGGATTTATTGGCAAGGAAAAATGTGGATTCACGTGTTGACACATTAGATGAATTTTTCGGACTTCAATTGGATTGAATTGAAGATAATTGAAGAGGAATTGAAGACTTTGATGGCCATATATCACAAAATTCATAGGTCGCTCGGGCACATCTCCAGCACCCATTTTAACCCAGCCGTCACCATCACTTTCACCACCTGTGGGAGGTTTCCATGGAAACAGGTGCAAACATATCTCTACCGAAGTCATAATGTCTAATCTACTTTTGTCCAAACATATCTCGGTTGTAATTTGTTCTTGGCGCCTAGGTGCCTCCATATATAGTGGCGTAAGTTGTTGGGTCGACATTGGCGAGCGGAACGCTGGGATTGCTATTCACTGGCAAGCTCGACCATTTCGTAGGGACTCAACCGGCCGTTTCAGATGTGCAAGCCCTCGTCTTCGAGTTTATCATCACTTTTTACCTCATGTTCATAATCTCCGGCGTCGCTACCGACAACAGAGCAGTGAGCTGTAACTTTCGTTCTATGAATTACTTAATGATAATTGGGGAAATTCCAATGAAAATTCTTTTTGATACCAGACAGGATGAGAAAATCTTATAAAATCCGTCTAGGATTACAAATAAATCATGTGACATCCTTATGGATATGGAAAATAATTAATGCATTAATTACAAAAGGATTTTAATTTATGAATTTTGACTATTAATATTTTTTCAAAGTCCCTTTCCTTGTAAGTTAATTTAATTATTTTATGATTGGTGCAGATAGGAGAGTCCGCTTGGTGCAGATAGGAGAGCTCGCTGGTCTCGCTGTTGGGGCAACCGTCTTGCTCAACGTGATGTTTGCAGGGTATTGACTTATTCTATTCTTTATCTGTTTCATCTCACTCTCACTCTCAGGCTGAAAAGAAAAGTTGACCATGATCATTGACTGGCTGCATTAATAAAAATGAATTTTACATGATTGACTAAATTGCATATCATAGGATATAGTTTTATCTTTTAAGATGTCGCTGCTCCAAATTATCATGTCAATGTCATAATCTAAACCATTAGTAAAAAGGCCATCTTCAACCTCTTCTTAAATTGCACTTTGCACCCTCTTAGTATATACAAGTACTTTGCCTGTCAATTTAAAGAGAGATAGAAGTTATCCATATTAGGGATATCATTTTCCTCATTCTCTATCACATGAAAAACCTCACAAACTTTCGCTCGGAGAAATCGGGTCCGGCAACAAATTTTCTTTTTGCTGAGAAACACAATGTCCATTCAGGCAACAATTAAGGATTTCATGATGATAACACAAACTATTGTTTCGGGTGGTGGATAGGCCAATAACGGGAGCATCCATAAACCCAGCAAGAAGCTTGGGTCCGGCGATAGTGTTTCACCATTACCAGAAGCTGTGGATCTACATTGTGGCACCAATGGTCGGGGTGATTTCCGGGGCGTGGGTCTACAACCTGATCCGGTTGACCGGCAAGCCCATCCGAGAGCTCACCAAGTCCGGCTCTTTCCTCCGTAGCTCCGCCCGAAACTGTTCTTCTTGAGTCACCTCATCCGTTTCTCTCTCTCTCTCTCTCTCTCTCTCTCTCTCTCTTTGGGGAATCAAACTTGTTTTTTCTCCTTTGTTGTTTTCTCTCTTTTCTCTCTTGATTTTGCTCATGATGTGTGCATTCATAGGGAAAAGGGTTGGTCTTCTTACTTCAACTGATGGGTTATTCCCTTCTCTGTGGAGTTTCTTTTTTGGTCAGAACTCTGGATTTGCTCCGGATTTGAAATGTTAACACGATGTATTTAATATTTGGGAAATTATTTTCCTACTAATCCGAACGTTAATTCCACCCTATCGAGGTCTGCAACCTTATCCGGTTCGCAGAAAGGCCCCCTGAGAGCCCGGTCTAGCTCTTTTCCTCAAAGCTCCCGAAAGTTCATATCCCCTCTCTAATAGTGTGTTTGTTTTACGAAAAATAAACATTTTGAAAAAAATTTAAAAAATTATTGCTTGTACTTTTACAAAAAAAAATATAAATGGAATCTTTTTCACCGTTTTATTAAATATATTTAAATATAAATTGTTGTCAATAATAAAAAAAAAATTATCTACTAATTATTTTAAGTAACACGAAACTTTTTAATCATTGATGAAAAATTTTTAGATATAATTTTTATAATAAAAATATTTTTTATTAATTAATCATTTTGAATAATACATGTAATCATTCTTTGAAAAATATTGTTTAATCATTTACTTTTCACAAAATAGATGGACTCTAAAAATGTTTTTCTTTTTGTTATATTTTCTTATCCTTTAATTGCGATCGTGCGTACCTGTGTATCCAGATGTTTTGGCCAGACGTGTACCTTTATAGTGGAAAGGAGTAAAGTTTGTTGGTGTTCCCATCTTTTGCTTGTTTTGATTCATTGTAAGAGCGGTTTCCTCCATAAATTCGTGGAATTGAAATGTAAGGAGTGTAAATGTCAAGACGTATTTATTTCGTATAAAATGAATGAAAAATATTTTCTTAAAAAATGATTATTTTTATCACTTATAAATTTAAATAAATGAATATTATTTTTATCATTCATGAAAATATTTAGATATAAATTATTATTAATGGAAATATTTTGCATTGACTATTTATTTTCGACAATACAAATGATTATTTTTTAAAATATTTATTTTTTGTAAAATAAACAGAGGCTCAATAGGGAATTATTTTCTTTCATTCTATGAGAGCGAATTACCTCATATATCATGCAGAAAAAATGGATCTAGATTAGGTGACTTGTAAAAAACGTGGATGAGTGAACACACATCATACAGCACCGTAAGTCGCAATAACCAACAAAATCCCTAATCGATTTTGCATTTCCATTTCGTTGACACGCAAAAATTACCAGTTTTTTTAATTATAATCAACAAGTGACGGACTTAATCAATAATAGCAAGTTTCGTGAATAGCAGAAAGTCATCAATAAAAAGAATAGTTAATAGCTTAAAAAGCATCCACAATTAAGGAAGTCCTTGACAGCAGACAATCGACGAGTAAATGTAACGACTGAGTTGTTATGTTTATTGCCACTAATTTTAGGATTTTTTTAACTTATCGGCAAGTCATGGTCACGCTCGTAACAAAAGTGCCCTATGGAGTAGATTGATAAACGTCGCCTTATTCTTATCTTCACTCATTAATTATGATCTAATTGTATACGGAGAATCTGTCCATGAAGGAAAACTGTTCGAAACCAGCTGGATTATCCACCAAAACGTCTACTCTAAACTTAAACAAACTAACAATTAAAATCTTGTTTTCTAATTTTTTTTCCGATGACTTGTGTTTAGCAAATATTTGAATTTAAATCTCTCAAGTCGCTTGTGTCCAATTTATAAATCTTCCGTTGGATATGTTCTATCCTCAATGGGTCCAACCCCATAGATATGAGGAAGTACATGTAAAAAGTATATGTTAACTAGTTATTTTCCTTATGTATATTCCACAAATTTTTACATTTCATCATGCCTTTGAAATCGCTTTGCTGAGCTTATCTACTCATAATTGCTCAGTGGGTGCTTGAAATTCTGTTAAGTCCCAAACACCTCGCAATGGGGACTTTATTTCTAGCTTGTTGCTCTCAATTTCAAAAAAAGGTTGAGATGGAGCGTCTTATCAAGTTTCATAAGCTCGAATGAATTCCATGTATCAGTTTCACTTTAAAAAATCTGTTCATCTAAAGCGCAGTATGTAAGAGTAATGTATCAGTATTAATTCCACATTCTAAAGTACAGACAAAATGATAACCAAAATAGCACCGAAAAATCTCTCAAAAAACAAGAAAGGTTTCCTTCCGGCAACTCCTATGGTCTACTAATGATGACCAAAGTAGATTAAATTTGCCCAAGTTGAATAGCAAAAGGCATTTCATTTACTAATGAGGAATCATATACAAATCCAACCGTTGCTGTACTAAAAACTAATGTCCATACAAACGACAGAGACCAAAAACTGGGATTGCAGTGCAGATGACAGTAGGTCCCGTTTCTTGCTTCAGATCACATCCCAGCTGCATCAGGGCATTAGATGACATTGTCTTCCTTGCGAAATTCAAACTCCAATGTCAATAGATTGATCGATTCTCTCTTCTACTTAGCATGACTCCATTGAATGAGGAAGCTGCTGTTGGCTCTTGGGAAAATCCAACCAGTTCCAAATGGTCAATATCCCTGCGGTGTCTCCCATGAAGAAAAGACCCCCAGGAGCTGTTTGAAGAGTCCTAATTTCTCGTCTTGAGAATATCTTGCCCCTTTCAGTGAACCTGGAGTACGATGCATGAAGTCAGACAAGCAGAAGAAGAGAACAGTCTTCACCAAGAGACAAGGATGTCAAACCAATTAGAGAAATTATTTTGGACTTACGATGGGAGCTCATACAAGCGAACAGTGTTGTCAACGCATGCACAAAGGAGGACTGGCTTGCCCCTGCCGTTACTCATCCCTGAAAGTGCAAGAATACCCTGTGCCGGACAAAATGATATTTGCAACATCAAGATATGATATTACATCACTTCTATCAGACAAGAAGCGCGGTGACAAACTGACAAAGCATCAACAGGTGAAAGATGAAATTCATTTCTTCTCCACAGAACAAAAGCACATGGTGAAAAAGGGCTAGTAAATACACCTAGAGGGGGGTGAATAGGTGTCTAAAAATTATCTTTAAAAGACTTTGAAAAGATTCAATTAACTTTGAAATATAATTCAGAGTGTAAAGAACTTGAAGTAAAACAATTCAACAATTGAATCATATGCCAATAAAAATAAAGAGAGAGTAAAGAACACCTAGAGTGCCATAACTTGGCACGGGGGGACACTTAAGTGTCATAACTTTTTTTCGGTACACTTAAGTGCCACTTTTTTTTTTTCAAATGGAGTACTTAAGTGCCAATATCGGAGTAAAATGGAACACTTAAGTGCCACTCCGGCGAAAATCCGGCCAAACGGCTGATGTGGCAATTTTCCGGCGATGGAGGTCCAAAACAGCGTCGTTTTTGTATGCTGACGTGGCAAAAAAACGCAAAAACGACGTCGTTTTGCGTCGACGTGTAAAAATAATAAAAAAATTAATTAAATTAAATTAAAACTTAATTTTAATTAAAAATACTCTAAAAATTAAAAAAAAAAAAAGGTGGGGGACAAAGGGGCAGGCGAATTTGGAGCAATAAGATTTTTTTAATGGACTTTCTTTTTTTTTTTTTTTGAATTTTAGAGTATTTTTAATTAAAATTAAGTTTTAATTTAATTTAATTAATTTTTTATTATGTAAACGGCGTCGTTTCTGCTGAGTCGCGCGCCGACTCAGCTCTCCGGCGAGCCACGCAAGCATTAAAAAATAATAAACACGTGCCACGTAGGATTTCCGGCAAGGTCGCCGGAGGTGGCACTTAAGTGTCCCATTTGAAAAAAAAGTGGCACTTAAGTGTACCGAAAAAAAGTTATGGCACTTAAGTGTCCCCCCATGCCAAGTTATGGCACTCCGGGTGTCCCAAACTCAATAAAGAGATGAAGGTAAGAGAAATAGAACACAGAGGTTTATAGTGGTTTGACTTAATTCAAACCTACGTCCACTCTCCCGCGCTGATAGCCCACCGGCTGGATTTCACTATGAATCAAAAGAGATTGGTACAGCTTGTAGTCTAGACTTCCTCAGTAGAGAATCTTAGCTATTACACACAAATCCTCACTGTATGCTTTTCTCTTTTGTACACAATTATAGCTTAAAAAATGAGAAGACAAGAAACTTCAGAGATTCAAACTTTGAAATTTTTTTATCAACCCACACATCGAACAACAAGGAATCCACCTTTAAATACTCCCTCGTGCCTTCATAGCCGTTGGCACTTTCCAAAGGAGTTCATCCAATCTATCCGTTGGAATTAATCAATTAAGGTGATCTTCGAGCTGTCAATTAAATGTAGAAGATAGCTCATCAATCCTGCTCGTCCATACAATCAGGATCTTGAGTTTCCACAAGTAGAACCTTCCAAGTTTGCTTGTACTTCAAAAGGATATTAAAATCGAGATGTATCCTAATGAGAATAACCAAATAATTTGAAGCTATATCCAGCCAGAGATCTTCCATAATAAAATGAAACGAATCATTGAAGATATAATCCCATCTACAAAAATCGCAATCCTTCTGTCTGGAAAACTGTCAACTTGGGCAAACTCTGAAATTTGAGTCTAGTTGTCTTCAGACTTTGATGACAGAATCTGGAGATATTCAGACTTAAACATTTGGGTCTTGAAATCTTCAGACCAAACTGATGGAGATGTTTTGTCAACTTCAAAACAGCAAAGGAGTTTTATCCAACAATCTCCCCCTTTTTGATGATGACAAAACTTCCCGACAGATTTGAAAACTTTTGACCTGCAAAAATACTTATACATAATATAAGGAATAAAATAGGATAATTTGTATCACTTCTGCAACCACAGAAAACAAGTTAGTCCTGCAATATAATTATCGTCAAAATTATGACATAAACCTGCAAGTCCAAAAGTCCAAACCAAAATCATCAATAACCAACAAGTACTAAAACAGTACCAGAACAATCAAAGTAAAAGTCCAAATGACGAGCCAGTCAAAGTCCAAGTGAAAGTTTTAACAAAAATCAAATCTGCAATCTTCTCCCCCTTTTTGTCACAGCAAAAAGGTAGAGAATAAAAAAGTTGATGAAAGAAAATTCGAAATCAAGGCTGCTTAGGGATCCGAATAAGCTGAAACTCTCCCAAAGAGTTAACAGTCTTCTCAAGGCTAGCAAAGAATTTATTCAGTGATTCTAAATCTGCACCCTTCACATTTGTCTAGACTTGATTTTTTAGGGTGTTGATTTGTTCATGCATCGATACCAAAGTAGCCAAAAGAGCCTTCTTTAGATCCCACATATCATATTCCATTCCATACATCTGCTTCTTGAGATCCAACATTATATCCAGCAGCTTTGAAAAGTTTGGTGACTGATCATTACCAGCACTCAAACCTGCTGACTTTGTTCTTTGAGTCTTGAAGCTTGTTGGTTCTTCACCAACCCTTTCACCTTCACTTAAAGACGATGCTTCAACTTCTGGAAAATGAGAGGCATACACATCCTCTGGGTCTGTAGCTGACCAACTAACATCACTTGCAAAGAAAGGCGACGAAATACCTTTATTTTTAGCAACTCCCCCTGTTTGTGTGCCAGTAGGTGGAGTAGTAAATTCTTCGCGATGTTCTTCTTCTTCTTCTTCAACAAAAGCAGAGTGATGTTTTCCAGCATTTCTCCTGATGGTGGAACTGCAAAAGATGGCTCAAGGGAATCTTCATGTTCCTCTTGTGTCTCACTTTCCTTCTCCTTTTCACTTTCTTCTCTTCTCATACTCTCCTCTTTTTCTCCTTCCTGTTCTTCTTCTTCCATTTCTTTTTCTTCTCTTCTTTCTTCAGCTCTTCTCTCCGTCTCTCCTTCTCTCCTTTCATGCTTTTCTCTCCTGTCATAAAAACTGACAAAACTCTGCAAGTCTCTTAAGGCTGCAGGAGTCATTGCATCTTCATCATCTTCATCTTCGTCCTGCAAAATAACTCTTCTTCTTTTCTTCTCAGGAGCAACCATGGGCTCCTTCCCTTTCCTTTTCGTAGCAGCAGAGTCTTTCACAGTCTTAGAAGGAAATTTCTCCTTCATTTCTTCAAGAGCCTGGTTGAGCTCCTTCAATTTTATCATCATGACCATTTTATAACCAATGAGCATAAGAGCAAAGTTTGTCAAACACAGGGGTACAGGGATTTGAATCTTGAAATGCCTAAACAGGTGAGTGACGAGAGCAGAGTAAGGGAGTTGACACTTATCCTTGACCACAGTCCTATACATATGAAATGAGATTGTGTGTGGGAGAGAGAATCTTACTCCCACATTGATAGCAAACACCAATTTTGCTTCTGTCTTTGAAACATCTATCTTGGAAGTCAATTTTGGTCTGAGGCAGTTGATCACAATCTTGTGGAGCAATACATTAGAGACGCTCATCCTTGTGTAGGAGATCTTGCCTTCTAAGTCTCTATTACGAACTAACTCCAAGGTAGCATGAGCAATGGACACTTTAATCGGTTGGAAACTCGATCTTTCCACCCCAATTATATCAGCCAGAGTGTCCACATCTACCACATACTCCCTATCCTTAAAGGTAAAGGAAAATCTATTCACATCTAGAAAAGATAGATTCGAATAGAAATACGTAGTAAGTTCGGGATAAGCAATTGTGGAGTCAGTACAAAAAGCTTCAAACTGCAATCGAGCCAGTTTTTCTCGGAGATTGACCTTAAGAGAATCAAGAAAATCGAAATCCACGCTCCTAGGGTTCATGACCCCTCTTTTTAGCAATTTTGAGTAAATTTTTTCTTGTTCTTTAGAGCGAAAAATGTTTCCCTCAGAGCAAACAGAGTTGATAGCCACACCCATTCTCGGTTGAAATTGAGAAAACAACCTTTCATCATCATCCAAAGGCTGATTTGCGGTACAAAATCGCAGATCACTTGGTATGTTCTCAAAACTTCCTTCGCTACTCCTTTGGGAGCCACACCCAACTCTTCCATTTCACGCAAAAAAATTGTCTCATTTCTATAACCCCTTTATTTCAAAAATGCGTCAATCAAATTCAATTCAGTTCCTCCCTCTTTCAGTTTCTTATAAAGAGAATAGGCAAGTTTCAGTCTCAGGGTTCTTACTGGTTCAACATCCTCGACGACTTCTTCTTCTTGTCACTGTTGACTAGATTGATCCCTTCGAGGAGAATCTTCTTCCTCAGTAAGATCAAAGTGAGTAGGACCCTCGAACCTCTTCTGTGGTCCCTTGCCAGCAAGTCTTGAAGACTTTCTTGAAGACTTTCTTGAAGACATACTAACTTTTTGGGGAGAAAGTGACAGACTATTTGCAAAAAGAAGAAATTTTTGTGGAGTAAACAAGGGTAAAAGAGATTGCAAGTGGAAGTTTTTAATTCTAGGGTTTCAAAAGTGAGAGTGAAAAACGAAGACAACGAACCATAAGTATATATAATAGGTAAAAAGACGAGAATGAAGCGTCGTAAAGGAAGGTGAAAACTGCCTTTTTGAAAAAAGAAAACTGCCATTCTTTGAAAAAGAAAACTGCCATAATTATAACTGTCTGAAAATAAATAAAAGGCAGTAATCGATATACCAAAAACAAATGTAATCCTATTTTGGTATATTTAAAAACTTACCGACGTATCTCTGAGTCAAAACTCCTTCAGACTTTATGTCTAAGTCTAAACTCTTCAAGACTTTATCTTAGAGTCTGAACACTTTCAGACTTTATGATGTTCAGTCTTGAGCAAATAAATTCAAAGTGGCTTTTCTCCAGTGGCTTTGTAAATATGTCCGCCAGTTGGTTTTCTAAGTCAACGAACTGAATCACCACATCTCCATTTTGAACATGATCTCTAATAAAATGATGTTTAATTTCAATGTGCTTTGCCCTTGAATGAAGAATCGGATTCTTTATAAGATTGATGACACTGGTATTGTCGTATTTGATTTTTGTGCTAGAATTTTCAACTCCAAAGTCTTTTAGTTGTTGTTGCATCTATAATATTTGAGAACAGCAACTTTCAAGTACTATATATGCTGCTTCAGCTGTTGAAAGAGTTACTGTACTCTGTTTTCTTGAAAACCAAGATACTAACCTGTTTCCAAGCAATTGACATATACCTGAAGTACTCTTCCTGTCCACTTTATAGCCAACTAAGTCAGCATATGAATATCCAAGGAGAGTAAAGTCTCCTTCTTTGGAATACCGTAGACTTAGCTTAGAAGTAGTTACAACATATTAAATAATACGCTTCACAGCAGTCATGTGAGATTCTTTGGGATTTGATTGGAATCTAGCACAAATACAAACACTAAACAAAATATCAAGCCTAGATACAGTAAGGTAAAGAAGTGAACCAATTATACTCACGTATAGCTTCTGATCTACACTTCTTCCTTCTTCATCTTTGTCCAGCTTCGAAGAGCTTGACATTGGAGTTTCTGTCTTTTTGCAATTTTCTGGTCCATATTTTTTTATAAGATCTCTTGCATACTTTTTTTGGTGAATGAAAATTCCTTCTTTGGATAGTTTGACTTGTAGTCCCAAAAAGAAGTTTAACTCACCCATCATGCTCATCTCAAATTCATCCTACATGCAACTTGAGAATTTCTTGCAAAGATTTTCATTAAGAGAGCCAAATATTATGTCATCAACATAAATTTGAACAAGTATAAAATATTTTCCTTCCCTTTTGATGAATAAGGTAGTATCTACTTTACCTTTAGCAAAACCATTTTGAATTAGAAAGTTACTTAGTCTTTCATACCATACTCGAGGTGCTTGCTTTAATCCATATAATGCCTTCTTTAGCTTGAAGACAAAATTAGATTTCCTTGGATCTTCAGAACCAGGTGGTTGCTCCACATAGACTTCCTCTTGGATAACTCTATTTAAAAAGGCACTCTTCACGTCCATTTGGAATAACCTGTAATTTTTTAAACTAGCAAAAGCAAGTAGTAATATGATTGCTTCTAACCTTTCTACTGGAGCGTAAGTTTCATCGTAGTCAATTTCTTCTTCTTATGTATGACCTTTTGCCACGAGTCTTGCTTTGTTTCTCACCATATTTCCTTGTTCATCCAGCTTGTTCCTGAAAACTCATTTAGTTCCAATAATTGACTTACCTTTTGATTTAGGAACAAGTTCCCAAACATTATTGATGCTGAACTGTCTCGGTTCTTCTTGCATAGCTTCAATCTAGCTTTCATTAATCAAGGCTTCATCTATTGTCTTGGGTTCGATTTCTGAAACAAGTGCCAGAGCACTAGACTCTTCACACCTTTTGGATCTTATGCGAATCCCTTCATCAATGCTGCCAATGATGAGATCTACAGGGTGACTAGACTTATGCTTCCAGTTACTGGTTGGTTTCACATTTTGCTGAACCTTTGTTTCAGTTGGAGCTTCTGATTCAGTTTGCTGTTAAACTTCTGAAGTTTGGTTTTCTTCAGGGGATTTTGATTTTGTAAGAACTTGCACAAGTTCAGATTCTTCAAGTTGAGTCTAGTCAATATGATTTTGTATTGAATCTTGAAACTTCATATTTAGGGATTCTTCCACAGTTTGAGTCTTCTTATTGAATACTCTGTAATCTTTGCTTGACATTGAGTAACCAAGGAAAATTCCTTCATCTAATTTTTCCTCAAACTTACTAGTTCGACCATTAGCATTTTTAAAAATAAAACATTTGCAACCAAATACATGAAAGTAAGAGACAATTGGCTTCTTTCCTTTGAACAACTCATAAGGAGTTTTCTTTAGAATTGGCCTTAAGAAATTTATGTAAATAATATAACAAGTAGTTGATATTACTTCAGCCCAAAAACGAGGATAAATATTACTTTCAATTAAAAGAGTCCTTTCCATTTCTTGCAACGAACGATTCAAATTTCCACAACTCCATTTTGCTGTGGAGTATATGGAGATGAAAAGTTACGCTAAAAACCAAAGTCATCACAGAATTGGGCAAAGTCTTGATTTTCAAATTCTCCTCCATGATCAGTATGAATACTTGTAAGAGAATACCCAAGAATACCCAAGTAAAATGAGAGTAGTCCTCTACTATTACCAAACAGTATCTTTTTCCACCAATACTTTGAGTTCTAGTTGGTCCAAACAAATCCATGTGCAGAAGCTACAAAACACGTTTAGTAAATACCTGATTTATTGATTTGAAGGTATTTCTAACCTGCTTTCCCAGTACACAAGGTGTGCATAGATCATGTTTTTGATATTTCAGGTTGGGTAGTCCTCGAACTAGCTTCTTGGAGGATACTTTTGCAATTTACTTCATGTTGATGTGTCCAAGTTTTCTATGCCTGAGAATAGCTTCATCTTGAATAGATATCAAGTATTGAGAACTATCAGATTTGATATCCAGAAGATATATATTTTCATGTCTTCGTCCAGTGAATTATTGAGAAAGATCTTGGCTGATTCCTGAACACGTATCTTCTTGGAAATTGATCTTGTATCCAGTGTCACATAGCTGACTGATACTCAGAAGATTATAATTTAAACCTTCAACTAAAGAGACATTGTTGATTGTGAGACTTCCTATCTTCACGGTTCCATAGTCAACAATTTTTCCTTTGTTGTTACCACCAAAAGATACACTTTCTCCTTTCACTTGTAAGAGATTTGTAAAACAAGTTGAGTCTCTTGTCATGTGTCTTGAGTAGCCACTATCTAGGTACCATTTGATCTTCTTCTTGATATTGACCTGCATTTATATAAAGAACTCAAGCTTTCTTTGGTACCCACACTTTCTTGGGTCCAACATTGTTAGTGCCGAACACAGTCTTTGCCCATTCTCTCTTAACAGGTTTCCAAAATTTTGGACATTCTTTCTTCAAGTGTTCTAAGCTGTTACACTTCGAGCACTTGAGAGCACTTCGTCCAATAAGTTTACAAAAGCCTTTTGAAAATAATTCTTGTAAAATGACTTTGTAAGTCTATTCTTGATTCTTTCCTTTACCTTTGGAAAATCGATCAAGGGAATGGTTTCTGATGTCATTCCCCAGCTAGACTTATTATAGTAAGGTCTTTGGATTGAAAGAATTTTATCTAACATTTCAGATCCCATTGAAAACTTTTTAGTGAAATTCAAAATGTCTTCTTTCAAAAAGGTATTTTCTTTTGAAAGAGAACTTTCATTTTCCTTTGATTCAGCAAGACATTTGTTTAAGTTTTCAACCTTTTCAATCAAAGACATTTCCTGTTGTTTTAGTTAGGAATTCTCCTTCTTTAGTTCGCAAATTCTCTTAAGAGGCTTTTAGGCTAAGACAAAATTCATCTATATATTTTGAGATTTTAGTAGGAATTTTTAAATTTCTAACCTTGACTTCATTGTCTGAGTCTGAATCTGAATCTGATTTTGCCATAAGGTAGATATTAGCATAATCTTCATCACTGTCTTCGCATTCTTTGTCGCTCCATGTTTCAGCTTTAAGAGCTTTCTTGAATTTTTCTATTTTTCCTTTCTTTTTCTTTAACAAAGGACAATTGGGTCTAATGTGTCCCTTTCTCTTGCATTCGAAGCAAACAATATCCTTGTTGGTTTCATCTTCTTCATTTGATTTCTTTTGAAATCTTTGATTGCCATGTTTCTTCCAATTGAACATTTTTCCTTTCCTGTTCAACTTCCTGAACTTTCTTATCAAAAGTGCTAGCTTTTCATCATCCAAGTCATCTTCTGAATTTGTATCATCAGAATCATCGTTAGATTTTAAAGCAATGGATTTCTTACCTTTGGGATCTATTTCCTCATTGATTTGCTCAACTTCATATGATTGAAGTGTGCCAACCAGTTCGTCTACAGAGAGGGGCATGATCCTTTGTGTTTCCCTTATAGAAGTCTTTACGTGATTCCAGTATTTGGAGAGTCCTCTCAGCAACTTATTAACTTTCATTAGTCCTGAAATTGGCTGTCCCTGATATGCTAAGTCATCTACAATTTCTATAAAACGACTAAACATGTCAGTAATGGATTCTCCTAGCTTCATCTTGAAGACTTCATACTATCCAAGAAGGATATTGATTTTTGTTTCTTTAACTCGATCAGTTCCTTCATAGGTGACATGCAACTTGTCCCAAACTTCTTTAGCTGTTTCACAAGATGAAATTTTGTTATACTCAGTAGGAGATAAAGCACAATATAGAGAATAAATAGCTTTAGCATCAAGAGCTTGTCTCTTTATTATTTCAGTTTGTGATAATTCTCCTGCATCTGCTATTTCTTTTCCTATGGATGATGTAGCTTTAGGAATGATTCCTTTTTCTACCACATCCCATTCTAGAGGATCCTTTGATCTTAGGAATGCCTTCATCTTGTTTTTTCATACGTTATATTCCTTCCTATCGAAGTAGGGTGGTCCGGTGTTGCTTTGGCCTTCAACCAAACCTAGAGCCAAAATACTAGCCATAGATCTTTAGCTTAAGAAGTATAAACACTTCCAACAATCAAGCACACCAGCTCTGATACCAATTGAAAAAGGGCTAGTAAATACACCTAGAGGGGGGTGAATAGGTGTCTAAAAATTCTCTTTAAAAGACTTTGAAAAGATTCAATTAACTTTGAAATATAATTCAGAGTGTAAAGAACTTGAAGTAAAACAATTAAACAATTGAATCATGCAACAATAAAAATAAAGAGATTAAAGTAAGAGAAATAGAACATAGAGGTTTATAGTGGTTCGGCTTAATCCAAACCTACGTCCACTCTCCTGCGCTGATAGCCCACTGGCTAGATTTCACTATGAATCAAAAGAGATTGGTACAGCTTGTAGTCTAGACTTCCTCAATAGAGAATCTTAGCTATTACACACAAATCCTCATTGTATGCTTCTCTCTTTTGTACACAATTATAGCTTAAAGAATGAGAAGACAAGGAACTTCAGAGATTCAGACTTTGAAATTTTTTTTATCAACCCACACACCAAACGACAAAGAATCCACCTTTAAATACTCCCTCGTGCCTTCATAGCCATTGGCACTTTCCAAAGAATTTCATCCAATCTATCCGTTGGAATGAATCAATTAAGGTGATCTTCGAGCTGTCGATTAAATGTAGAAGATAGCTCATCAATCCTGCTCGCCCATACAATCAAGATCTTGAGTTTCCATAAGTAGAACCTTCCAAGTTTGCTTGTACTTCAAAAGGATATTCAAATCGAGATGGATCCTAATGAGAATAATCGAATAATTTGAAGCTACATCCACCAGAGATCTTCCATAACGAAATAGAACGAATCATTGAAGATATAATCCCATCTACAAAAATCGTAATCCTTCGGTCTGGAAAATTGTCAACTTGGGTAGACTTTGAAATTTGAGTCTAGTTGTCTTCAATCTTTGATGATAGAGTCTAGAGATATTCAGACTTAAACATTTGGGTCTTGAAGTGTTCAGACCATACTGACGGAGATGTTTTGTCAACTTCAAAACAACGGAGGAGTTTTCTCCAACACATGGAAGATACTTGACATTATGCCTATATTACAAAGATTCATTCTACATTATTCATATAGTTATTTTTAGCTGAGGAGATACAACAAAAGAGCAATAAGACGCATCTTTGCAATCTGAGATAGTAAAACAAGTCCATGCACTTTGTACATACAAAGTAAATAAAAGAAAACACAAATTCACCCTAATTGTCTACATGTTTTCCTATAGTAACATCATCAACCACAACATACCATAATCCACACAAGTCTCAAAATAAATGAATAAAAAATTAGCAAGCAACATACATGGTCCTCATGTGCATACACAACTTCCAAGCTGCATCCTTCAGTGGTCCGCTAGACCTTAACCGTCCGATCCAATGAACATGATATCAAGTACTCATCCTAGCAAAGAAGTGACATCACCACGTCAGTGTGTCCAACAAGTTCCTGAACACACTCCAAAGTGTGCAAGTCCCACACCTGCGAGGGAGAAAATACAAAAGATGTTACAGGTCAGGACAATACTACAGTAGAGCCGGGCAGAAAAATAAGGAGAGGTTGTAGCAAACCAATAAAAGTGATGCAAAGGAAAACATAAACTATAAGGGCCAAGCCATGCCCTTCCCAGGACACACAACTAACTAATCGGGGGGAGAGACGTCTATAATAAACTAGCTTACTTATGGTCTGGTCAATGGAACCTGAACACAACCGGTCACATCCAACAGTTAATGATACCACGCCCCGAGTGTGACCCCTAGAGGCGTAGCCATCTGAAAAGGATCAGCCTCTCTACCTCCTTTCCACATCAAGATAGTGCCATCCTAGAAGCAAAATTTGTTCAATGTAATCATCAAAAGACCAACATAATTTCACACAAGTGTCAACAGAATGAGGCAGTTAGTGATCACAGGAACGTTGACCTAGGTGGGCCACACTTGAAGAAAAACAAGAAGAGAATAATTTCATGTCCAAACCAAAAATCCACTCTCATACTTAGCATCAATTGTTTTATCGCAAAAGGAGATTCTAAAGAAATAGACTAGACGAAAATGTTTCTATTCAAAAATTGTTCCCTGGAACAATTAGTGAACAAAAAAACGCATTTGGTAAATTTGTTCTTGGAATAGAAAAAGAATAGAAACACGTTTGGTAAATTTGTATAATTTTTTTGCTTCTTTTAATTTTTTAATATTTTTATTTTATTTTTCCTTTTTATTTTTTTATTTTTCCCTTTTTCTTTTTTTTTTTTCTTCCTCGCCCAGCCGGTGAGGCTCGCGGCCCTCGACGGTGTCACCGGCCAAAGAAAAAAGAAGAAGAAAAGAAGAAAAAGGAAAGAAAAGAAGAAAGAAAAGAAAAAAAAATAGAAGAGAGAAAAATTATTTCTCGAAAATGTTCCAGAAACAAGAAACAAGTTTTTTTTGTTTCTTATTTCTATTCCAAATTTGTTCCCAGGAACAAAAAAATAGATTTAGAATAAAGATGCAAACAAACGCGTTTCCGTTCTTTTTTTGTTCCCCAGAACAAAAAAATAGAAATTATATTCATGAACAAAAGAAAAGAACACAAACAAACAGGGCTTAAGTCGCCTAAATTAACTTTAAATTCTTTCTAATAATAAATTACCCCGGCTCTGGCAAAAAGCATGTTATTATCAAAAGACCTAGGTGGGCCACACTTGAAGAAGAAGAAGAGAGGAATTTCAGGTCTAAACCAAAAAGCCACCCTCACACTCAGCATCAATTGTTATATCACAAAACGAGATTCCAAAGAAACAGACTAGACATAATTCCAGCAGATAAGTCACCTAAATTTGACATTAAATTCTCTCTAATAATAAATTGCCTTGGCTCTAGCAAAAAGCATGTTATTACCAACTTCCATGGTGAAACTTAATTAAACCCAAACCCATGTATGGCTAAATGAAGCCTAGACTTCTTAAAAAAAACACCAACTCCCGATTCATTCTCGTATTTACTAAAGAACTTTGCTAGCATAATAGTTTTTTAACTATTATGAAAATAACAGTTTGCTGTGGGTCATGGATTTATAAAAGAGTGAATCCTATAATAATTTAAACTCATTTGTTATTTTGGTTTTTGAAGTGCTGAATTGACCGTTATTTTCATAGTAGATTAAAGACCAACATCTAATCATTTCTCTTTACAAAATCCAAACTCAAGCCCCCTCCCCTTTTTGTAATTCTATCATTTATTTTTTATTTTCTAATTCTTTAACTTGCATTGTCTTCATCCCATCGTCTTCATTGTTCCACAGTGACAACTCAACTTCACCATCAGCACCGGAACTTAAAAACTTCAATGACACCTTAACATATTCCACGTCCAGTCCACGGAAATCGTATTCGGCGGTCGAAGACCACAAACCATTCAATGGATAAAATGATGCACAATGGAGGAATAGGCTTGAACAATTCCCAATGTCTACACATTCAGCAACCATTTCCTCGGTTTTCTCACGATGTGAAACAAGGAACACAAAAGAGAGAAAAACAAAGACTCAGCGATAATGGTGGACAACTACAGTTGTACTAGAAATAATGTCTAATGTTTAACTAGCCAATCATGTAAACTATGTGAAAACATCTTCAGATTTGAACAATATCAAAAGCTTTTCACAACCCTATCTGAGACACGTATCATCGAACATATTGCATGCATTTTTGGGGTAATGAATTGAGTCATCATATGTGCTCGGCTTCTAGATTAGACTCATTTGAACATGTTGAGTAAAACCAATTCCAATTGTAAGGGAGATGTGATCATATATTTCCTCCTCCGTCAAAATAGCGCATGATAGAGGCTATAGCATTCCCTAGTCAATGAGTAGAAAGGGAGCCACAATCAGCTACTAGAGCGATGATGGGAGTTTGGCTTATCTCCAGTGATTGGAATCATGGCTAACGAGAGAATCTTCAATGCGATTTCGCCACTTCAATATTCCTCCAAGACAAGGAGCAAGCCTCAAGGAGTTATGCTTAATAGGAGGGCCGAACCTAATTGGTCTTGGGTTATGTGAGATGAGCCCCATGGGTTTGGGTTACATCCAAGGCCCATTTTTTTTTTCTTTTAAAAAATATGCAGTCATTTCAAAATTTAGATGTCAACAATGATCTATAAAGAATTCATAAAATGCCTATGCTCTCACTATAAAAGAAGGCAACACCTATGAATAAGAGTATTTGTGATACAAACACTAGTTACAATACCAAACAAAGACGGAACTTCCTCTTCTTCTTCTTCTTCTTCTTCTTCTTTTTGTCATTTTTCTAAAATAAATTCACATGAGAGATGTGATAATATACCTAGTGCAAACAATCTAAGGGGTTTCATGTTAATATCACTTTTAGTCGACAAGTCAAATTTGTCACGCCCCGAACCTCGAGCGCATGCACATCCCTCTATGGTCGATAAAATTTTGCGACTTCCCAAGACGAGTCGCCGACCCTTTCATTTTAAGCACATGTGGAAGCAAAAAAATAACCCCTGATAACAAACAGCATAAGATATGAAAGCAAGGCAACATTTCACAAAAGCACACTCTTATAAATGACGGGGTTTAGGTACAAAACAAGTCTGGTCAAAAGCCTACAAAAGACCGGCTCTCAAAAAGGAACTGTCCTACAACATACTAGTCTGACACATACGCCGAACCTTTGAACTCCACCTCCACAAACTCCGGGGCTTCGGTCTTCCACGACCACCATCTAAGGACCTAAAAATAGTTATACAATAATCAGTGAGACAATGTCTCAGTAAGTCCACCCCCTAAACTCTTATTAGGAAGAAAATACACCTTAGGGCACTTTAGCCACACAACCATACAATTTGATCAGAGGACTTACCTTGCCTCAATTCCCACCTACATGTTAGCACAATTCATATATCACATAAGTGCAGTGGCAACACCCGAGCATTTGGAGCATTTCATTCAATCTTAGTCAATCAATCAATCAATCAGTTGAATGAACCCCATTAATTCATCATTCAATCAAATAATCCATAAAGAGTCCCGATTTTAAGGTCAAATCGTTATGACACGTCCCATTCCATGTCACACAATTTCGTTCCATAATCAAGCGTGGGTAAATCATATCGCTGGTTCCATCTACACCCGATATTTACTCTCAACATTCCAATTCAATACCAAACTCAAGGCTCTAGAGGTGACCCTCCACGAAGTCTTGTCATCATGTGATACTTAGTCCTTGACCACAAATAACAATAGTATAAGGCACTAGAGGTAACTGACAAGAAGTCTTACTATCGTGTAGTATTTAGCCCTTCACTACAAAAAGCAATAGTACAAAGCATTAGAGATAACTCACACGAAGTCTTGCTATCGTGTAGCACTTAGTTCTTTATTGCACTAGGCAATAGTATAAGGCACTAGAGGCGTGTCACACAAAGTTCCATCCTGGTGTAGCACTTAGCCCTTCACTATGCATGACAATACTACAAGGCCGTAGAGGTAATTCCCATGTGACTCAAGTCGCCATATAACACTTAGCCCTTGACTATAATAAGCAATGGTATAAGGCACTAGAGGTGACTCACACGAAGTCTCATCCTCATGTAGCACTTAGTTCTTTACTGGCTCACAACCTATGAAGTATCCTCAACACACACTATGTCACCTCGATGTTCAATGGTCACCTTACCATGACTATAAACCATCACACAATTATCAAGCATAAGCTCTAAGCATGTTATAAACCAACCATATCATCAAATATGCACAAATCTTCACTCAATTCATGCAGATGCCTATGTATTTACACATACATTCACTTCATAAAATCAACACACATAAAATTAGACCATTTTTTGCATTCTAGATGAACAATGCACGTGAACAGTGTTGCGTGAGTAGTGTTCCGTGAATAGTAAATTTCCAGAATTAAATAACTAATAAATTAAATCCGCAAGTCATTGAAAACATTAATTAAAGCAAGCAAAGGATCAAGAACCATCACCAAAGTAAAATCGATCATAATTGGCATAAACCGGGCCATTCACGTGTCTCCAAGTTTAAATCCAAAAACTTAACCAAACGAGTTTGGAAAATTCCCAAATTTGAATATGTTGTAAAGGACACATAAAAAAAAAAAAACATTTTTCATGAAGACACCTTAACCCAGATCCTTCTAGATTCAGCCCAATAAATCGCTCAATCCAGCACCAAAAACTGGGACCATTTCCAGAAAGTCTATTTTTTTAAATTAGTTTGGTTAGAGGTTTAAAACATGTCTATTTGATCTGAAATTTGAGTATGTTAAATTTGAAGATGTGAAAAACAACTTTTGTGAAGAAATCATTTTAAAATTCAAACCCTAAGAGTTGATAAAAACCCCTAAAATCCCAAAAGGTCATCAGTTCCAACGAAAATTAAGGTTATGTTTGAAAATGACGGAGCTGATATATCCTTCTTTTAAATCCCTAAAAATCTTGAGAAAAATATATGTTGTATCTGAGGATGTCTAAAACATTTTTCAAGAAGACATCAACCTCAAATTCGCAACCCACTTTGATCCAAAAATGGAAAACGGCGAGTGTCTAGGAATCAGTTCTAAAGAATAGCCACTAAATTCAACCAAACCATCCTCAATGGTGCAAATTTCAATAATTAAGTTAACAATAATCCATTCTAAGGCTAATCTAACCATTCTAGATTATCATTCATTCATACTTAAGCTAATCTACACAACCCTTAAGCATAATTAACCTCCTAAGCAAGGTTTAATGAGTAAACTCACTAGTTTAGCAGTCCAATAAGTCCGCGGTGACGATGACATGACGATGAGCGAAAGACAAGCCCACGGCGACACCAAGTGTGACAGCCCAGGGAAGGGCAAGAAGTCTTCTCTAGTCCCACAACGCTTCCGGGGGGGGAGGGGGGAGTCCTAGGCTAGTTTATAAGGCTTGGGGTCCCTTTAACTTATGTGACACGTTTTAAAACCGTGAGGACTTAGTGTCCAAAGCGGACAATATTACACAATGGGACCCGGGTCGTTACAAATGATATCAGAGCCAATTCCCGACCGCATGTGGGAGCCACAGCGAGGACGATGTGCCCTTAAGGGGTGGAGAGTGTGACAGCCCAAGGAAGGGCAAGAAGTCTTCTCTAGTCCCACACCGCTTAGGTGGGGAGTTCTGGGCTAGTTTATAAGGCTTGGGGTCCCTTTAACTTGTGTGACACGTTTTAAAATCGTGAGGACTTAGTGTCCAAAGCGGACAATATTACACAGTGGGACCCGAGTCGTTACACCAAGCGAGGCCCGAATAGGCCTTAAAGCGGGCCTAGAAGTCTCAGCTCTTGCTGGAACTTTTGCTTCTGTTCTTGGACTGCAAAAGCCTAAACCAAAGGGGTTGAACAGCAATGGAGGGGCTCGAGACAGCGAGCTAGGCTAGCTAGAACAATGACCAAGCACGGGATGAGCGCGTGGGACATGCGGGCAACAGTGCAGCTTGCGGGCGACTCAACAGTGCACAAACAGGTGGCAGGGAGCTTCGGTGGTTGCTGCTGGCTCTTGGCTGGCCTCCTCTAGTTTTCTAAGCTCTCAAAAGCTCCAACAATGGATAAAGCAAGGTTGAGGGAGGAAGAAAGGGGGACAACTCTTGCTTAGAGGGTCCCTCTTGCTCTTCATCTATCCCTTTGTCTCCTAAAAGAGGCCCCACCATGGATGGGCTGGCTTCCTCAGCCAAAAGCAAACCACAAAACTTCCTTGGGAAGCCTTGGAGATGGTCCAAAGATTGAGGGCAAGAGGGGCTACGAATTTGGGACATTGCTCACCCAAATTGGATTCAATTCCCCACCAATTCTCCTTCAAATTAACTCAATCCGGTCCCCAAAAATTCCACCAAGGGTGACCATGATCAAATTAACATTTTTCTTTTTCAATCTGTCCAACTTGAATCCCAAAAACGTGACCAAAAAGCGGCCCTTGGATTTTTCCGGTCCAAATTACCCTTACTTTGAAAATTTGCTGAAAATCTCGATTTGCAGAAAATCTTCGAAAAATGAGTCAACGGTCCTAAAATGACTCGTGACATGACAGAACTTTCAATTTCTGAAATCGGATTCAAATTCGCGGTTAATTTCAGTTTGGCACGATTTTAGCGTAACCTAACCCACCGGGTAGCTTTTAGGAATTTTTCATGCAATTGACCCATGGTTGATTATTTTCAAGCCACAAAGTACATCTTCGACACATTTGCGACTCTTGGTTGTCATCGAGATTTCAAATACCGATACAGGGTACCAAAATGACAGAAAAATCGATCTAGTGTCGATCGACGAAAATTTTACAATCAAGTGGAATCACCCACACTCTAATCACATATCTCAGTCGAATCGACCTATCTCCAGTTTCTAGTCGATCTGTGCCGTAATGACCCTTGTAGATTAGCGCAATCAAGTAGTCAATTCTTGGCTGAATTCTCAAGTCTATTGCGTTTAGATTCCTTAATGGCTTCACCTGATAGGCTAGTTATCTTGTGAGTGGCCTACTCAGAGAAAAGAACTACAGGCGCGTCAATGAAAAACCCAACTTATTCAATTGAAATCAGAACTTGAAATTTAGGATGTTACAAAATTAGTGTCCTCAACTGTTCCGCGGTACGATTGTTCCAATAAATTTATCAGATTGCTCTCGCTTAATAGTTAAGCAATGGCATATGAAAAGGGATTTAAGACATGAAACACCATCCATAATCTCTTGTCTATGAAAGATACCAATCAACATCATAAATAAGCACACATAAAAAAAAAAAATTAACATCATCCTTTTTTTATATCTTGGGGGAGGGGGAGAAGTTGAAGCAGTGCTAAATGCAAATTTGTTGCCAAGGGATTATTTCTCGAACTCCTGCCCTTGAGACGATCCGGATGCCTCTCCTTGAGTCTTTTGATTGACCTGTAAGAGTTTTCCTCTAATGTGGACTAAATTAATTGACATTGTTATTGTAATTTACCGTTTAATGTTTACCATTTTACGGGGTTTGGTCTTAGGTGAGATAGAAGGTTTCTTAATTAGTCTAATATGGGGGCGCTAGTGTGGGCCGAGTTGAGCCCGGCCCGTAATGAGGGGGACTGGCTGGAAACTCTATAAATAGTGCTCAAGTCTCTCCTCTAGACCTAATCTCACATATCCTCACCTAAGGGGCGTTACTCTAACGCCAATCGTGAGGGGCCGCCTCATTGAGCCAGTGATTTGGAGGGTAATAGAGGAGAAGGATTTGCGCGAGGAACATTGTGGTCCTGCTTCCGCTTCAAGAAAGACGATGGATCCTAAAACAGGTGCGTTGATCTTTCAATTCGCAATTGCATGTTTATGTTCTGGTTATGGAGATCTTGGGTTGCGCATAATCTGCGCGCTACATGTGGTATCAAAGCCTCCGTAACCCTAGAACATGAATGCAATTGGTTTTACCCTAATATGTGCGAATTTGCCCTAAATTATACTGATTTGCCCTAATTAGTATAATTCTTGCCCTAATTTGCGATTTTCGAGATTTAAAGTTCAATAAAAATCAAATTAAATTGCAAATTGGGACTCGATTCGACGAGACGGTGAAAACCGTTGGCGGCGCGTCGCCGTGGGACGCCGCACGCGCCCCCACGCGCCGCCACGCGCAGGGTGTGCGTCGCATGCGGCCGCTGACGTCAGTGTGACATCAACGACCCAGGTCTAACCCGATGCGTGCGTCGCATGTGACGCTAACGTCACGGTGACATCAACAACCCAGGTCGACCTGATCTGGTGACTGACCCGATGACGTCAGCGCACCGCCCGATGACGTCACTCGACCCAACCCAGATGCCAACCCGACCCGACCCGAGGTTCGACCCGACCCGACCCGAGGTTCGACCCGACCCGGATGCCGACCCGACCCAGCCGGTGATCGACCCGAACCGGCGACCGACCCAACCTGGGACTCGACCCGAACCATGGTTTAACCCGGCTCGAAGTCCGACCCGACCTGGTCAACGGTTGACCGGTCTGGTCAGCCGGTCGGACCGGGCGGTTGGACCGGACGGTCGAATCGGGTAACCGGTCAAACCACCACCGGTCGGACTAGCTCCAGGCCGGTTAGACGTTTGTCGCGTGAGCCCCACGCGCCGCGCATTCAGGCGGCGCGTGCGGGCGCGTGGGGACTCCTTTTGGCGAGTGGCTGGCGGCGTTGGATTCGTATGGAGATTTTCTATCTTGTGGTACATTTATTTTATATGTTTGATGATTTAATTGATATGAAATTGCATATAAAGCCCTAAATACGTGTATTTTAAGTGAATTCTTGCGTATTTTTCTTGTATTTTTCTGTGATTTTGGAAATACAAGTCTTTGGGTTCTGGTATGCTATTTTAATTAATGTATAAGGCAGCTTAATTAGCATGATATGTGATTTAAGTGATATGTGCCCCTATCACTAAAGTTAAAATCACATGTATATGGTGTATGTCAGGTAAATATATCCCTAATATGAGAGTTTCAAGGATTCAATTGAGTTGTGACCGCCAAAGTGGCACACTTGATTGGGTTTAAGAAATTTCTGTCTCGTATGTTGTCTGGGATGTCTCCTAGTCTAATGCGTAGTCATACTCCCAAAGGAGGTGATTATGTATTAGCTCATGGAGGGATACATGATGATGTGGTGGAGGATTGTCTAATCTTAGTGATTCTTCTGCCCAAAAGTGATGAATTCACGAAGATTGAAATATATTCTCCTGACCGCTGTCATGTGGGGAGTGTACAATTGCATGTCATGTATTCTGCCCAAAGGTGATTATGTGATTTTGCATGTAACTCTCTGGATGTGTACTTGTGTACACAACACTCACATGATGCTAATTGTTATATATTGCTATCTTTTAGTCACATTTTCTGTAAACGGTAACTCCGTTACTATTGAAGTTCTCACTGGTTCCAACTTTAAGAAGTGGAGAGAAGATTTTCTGTTTGCCATGGAGATGGCAGATGTTCATTTAGCTCTTACTGGCTGATTGGCCGGCAGCCACGCTGAGAGTATAGAGGATCAGAAAGCATACTTTTCTGCTCGGGTTAAGAGCAATAGAATTTGCTTGCTTTGTCTATGAAGCGTTCAATTCGGGAACACTTAAAGAGTGGTTTGCCCGCGGACCGTAATGCTAGGCAAATGATGGAAGCTTTGGTGGCTAGGTACGGTGTGTCGTCTAATTTGAGATAGGGACACACATTCATACTTGTTTACCATGAAGTATGATGGTTCTAGTGGGGTAAGAGATTATATTCTGAGGATGGTTGATTTGCAAACCAAGCTTTGAATACTCTTCCTCCTGATTTTGGGATTATCAAGACTAATTACAGTTCCCAAGATAAAGCTTGGACAGTTAATGAATTGATTTCTAGGGTGGTGGCAAAGGAAGAGCAATTGAAGAAAGATAAAGGGCACATTGCTCTTTATACTTCTAGTTCTGCCGTTGATAAGGGTAAAAGTGTGAAAACTCAGAAGAGAAATTCCGAAGCAGCCGGACCTTCCAATAGTAAAGGAAATTCTGATGGTGCTGGTCCTTCTAATAGTGCAGGTCCTTCTAATAGTTTGGGTTCTAAGAAAGCATTCCCCAGGAGAAGGGCTGTTTTTTGCTACTTTTGCAAGGAGAGAGGATTGCAAAAGGTTTAAAGATTGGTTGTCTAAGAAAAACAAGAAGAGTGAGCCTAAAGGGGTTCATAAACAAAAGGACGCCAAATCAGGATGAATCAAAGCTCACTATTGGAAACAGCATTGGAGTTGACGTCGAGTTCGTGGGAGATGTCGTTTTGGTTTTGGATTCTGGTTTTAGGATGATGTTAAGAAATACTTTTTACGTACCTTCATTTAGGTGGAATTTAATTTCAGTGTCTTGTTTGGACATGTGTGGATACTCTTTTGAGATAAAGAGTAATGCTATTGCTATCTTTTATGGTTTCAATAAGATTGGGTGTTGTAATTTATCTAATGGATTATATCGATTGAGTTTATCTCCCAACGACATGTATGTTGCATATTCAGCTGAAACAGTTGTTTCCAAAAGGCCTCTACCTAAGGCAGTCTTATGCACTTTGTGGCATAAACGACTTGGTCACATCTCTAAAGAAAGAGTAGAAAGGCTTGTAAAGGCTGACATCTTGCCTACTCTTAAAGGTGATCAAGAGACTTGCGTAGATTGTTGTAGAGGTAAGATGACGAAAATAAAGAAGAAATTAGCCGTTCGAAATTCTGGTTTGTTGGAGTTAATTCACACTGACATTAGTGGACCATACACGGCTACTTTATGCAGAAACTTTTATTTCATCACATTTATTGATGACTATTCCCGATATGGATACTTATATTTGATTAAAGAAAAGTCCGAGTCTCTTGACAAATTCAAGATTTTTCGGACTAAAGTGGAAAAACAGTTGGGAAAAGTTATAAAGATTGTCAGATCTAATTGTGGTGGTGAGTATTTTGGTAGGCATGGTGACGCTGGATAACTTAAAGGGCCGTTTGCCAAATACTTAGAGGATTCTGGGATAATAGGTCAGTTTACTATGCCTGGAAGTCCTGAACAAAACGGCGTAGCTGAAAGGCGCAATCGAACTCTTATGGACATGATGAGAAGTATGATTAGTAAGACCAATTTACCTACTTTTCTATGGGGTCAAGCTTTGAAAACAGCTCTTTACATTCTTAATCGTGTTCCTAGTAAAGCGGTTCCATTGACTCATTTTGAGTTGTGGACTGGACATAAACCTAGTCTGAATCATCTTAGAGTTTGGGGATGTCCAGTAGAGGTGAAGTTATATAATCCTACATTGAATAAGCTGGATTCCAAGACTACTCGGTGTTATTTCGTGTCATACCTAGATCATTCAAAGGGGTATCGGTTTTATAACCCCAATGGAGGTACAAGAATTGTAGAATCTCAGACTGCAAAATTTCTGGAATTTGATGTGGCTGAAAAGTGTAGCTGCTCACAAACTATTAAAGATGATGGTTTGGTGGGGGTTACGAGATCCTCATCTCATCCTGTGCAGACAATTTTGAAACCTCTTGCGTCACAAAATGAACCTATTGTGGCCCAAGATCCTATTGTTGAGACAGTTCCTGATGCAATTCCTCAAGCTCCTCAAGTTCAGAATGAGGTTGAAGTAGCTCCACTCAGAAGATCTACTAGGGAAAGACGTTCTGCTATACCACCAGACTATGTGGTCTACCTAGGAGAGCATGATTATGATATTGGCTGCGTTGTTGATCCAGTCACTTATAAAGATGCTATCTCATGTCCTCAATCGAATTTGTGGCTAGATGCGATGAAAGATGAGATGCAATCTATGAAACATAATGGTGTTTGGGAGCTTGTTGAATTACCTGAAGGTTGCAAACCTATTGGCTGCAAGTGGGTATTCAAGACTAAAAAGGATTCCAAAGGAAAGATTGAAAAGTTTAAGGCCAAACTGGTGGCTAAGGGTTTTACTCAAAGAGAAGGAATAGATTATGAAGCAACATTTTCTCCAGTTTTTTCTAAAGATTCCTTCAGAGTGATCTTGGCATTAGTAGCTCATTTTGATATGGAGTTACACCAGATGGATGTTAAGACCGCATTTCTTAATGGAGACCTTAATGAGGAGATTTATATGGTGCAACTTGAGGGCTTTACAGATGATGACTCAGGTAAGCTTGTTTGTAGATTGAAGAAGTCTATTTATGGCCTTAAACAAGCTTCTAGACAGTGGTATTTCAAATTTCATAGTGTTGTCACTTCATTTGGATTTGTTGAGAACAAAGTAGATCAGTGCATACACACCAAGGTCAGTGGGAGGAAATATATTTTTCTCATACTTTATGTGGATGATATCTTGTTTGCAAGTAGTGACATCGGTTTACTGCATGAGACAAAGCGGTTGTTATCGAAAAATTTTGATATGAAAGACCTTGGTGAGCATCTTTTGTTCTGGGCATTGAGATTCATAGGGATCACTCATGCCGTTCATTGGGTTTATCTCAGAGGGCATATGTTGATCGCATTTTGGAAAGATTCAATATGCAAGATTGCAAACCAGGAGTTGCTCCTGTTATTAAGGGTGATAAATTGAGTCTTTCACAATGCCCTGATTCAGATTTTGAGAAAGCTCAAATGAAGAATGTACCTTATGCTAGTGTGCTTGGAAGTATCATGTATGCTCAAGTTTGCACTAGGCCAGACATTGCTTTTGCAATTGGACTTCTAGGCAGATATCAGTCAAATCCAGGACGTGTTCACTGGGTTGCTGCCAAGAAGGTTTTAAGGTACTTAAAGAGAACAAGGGATTATATGCTGATTTATAGACATGTTCCTGACTTGCAACTAGTGGAATATTCTGATGCAGATTTTGCCGGTTGTCTAGATGATAAGAAGTGGACAACAGGATACATATTTATGTTGGCAGGAGGTGCAGTATCATGGAAGAGCGAAGAACAGAAATCCATATCTTCTTCCACTATGCAAGCGGAGTTTATAGCATGTTTTACAGCTGCTACTCAAGCTATTTGGCTCCGGAACCTCATTAGGGAGTTATCAGTTTTTGATTTTGTGGATAGGCCCATACAGCTTCATTGTGACAATAATTCTGCAGTGTTATTTATTAACAACAACAGAAGTCTCAAGGGGTCTAAAAACATGGAAGTCAAGTTTTTGACTGTAAAGGAATCAGTACAGAATGGTGACGTTGCTGTGGATTATGTTCCTATAGATGATATGTGGCATCCAAGAATTTCGACAATCTTCAAGGAGGTGATGACTGTGGCCGATCGATAGAGACATTGATGGATTTTAGTTAGTGATTTCATAAGTCACAATTGAGCCAAGGGCTGGACAGTTGATGGATTATAGTTTTGTATGTTCATGTATAACCATGATGTGAATTAGAGAATAATTTGATGAACCGTGAGACCATGAAGATTATTGAGCTACAATCGCACTCACCTTGATTTACATTATAGTCTTGTGATGTGACCGAAGGTTGTAAGGTATTTACTTGAAGGAAAAAGGGATTTATTTAGGTGAGGTATGAAGTTGAAATTTAAAGTTCAAGCTAGACCTAAGTTATTGGCTATTTAAGCTTATGATTTTTAACTAAACTAAAATTTAATTAATTAGAGGGTTTAATTTAGGAACTTGGGCTTGAAGACTTGGGCTAAGCCAAGCCCAAGATGGACCGGCCAAGCCCAAGGGGGAGTCGGCCGAGCTTGTTGAACAAGCCATGGTGACCGAGAGAGAGAGGAGAGGGTCCAAGTGGCAATTGCTCTTGCCAAATGTCCAAAATGCATGAAAATTAATCATTGCCTCTAATTAATAATTAAAGACACATATAAAAGGAGCAACCGGTTTATTTGAGAGGGTTGTCGACGGCTAAGTGAGAGAGAGAAGAGAGAAACACAAGAAGAAAACGCAAGGAAAAAGGAGGAGAAACCGAGCATCGTCCGAGAGCTAGCCGAAGGAATTTCTGCCGTTTTCTTCGCATTTTCTGCTCAATCTTAAGGCAAGATTGATCTCTTGATTGCTCATGCATGTTGTGGTCTTGCTGTTGTGCTGATTGATGGTCGAAATTTTGTGTTTGATGGATGAAAATTGAAGTCTTGAGGCCGTTCTTGCTGTAGTTGTGATTCTGGCCGATTGAACCTGTATGTACCCGAATCTTGTTTGAGTTTGTAGGTGAACTTAGGGTTAGAATTTGGCTTCAAGTTCTGAACAAAAGTTGTAGAGAATATCTGGAACTACAACATATCCAAAATTGAAGTAAAATGATCAAGGTTTGAGGGGTGAAATGAATTTTCTAAGGAACCGGGTGAAAATCGGCTTGCATGTCGACCTTTGTTGCTTGTGACTTGTTGCATGTGGTCTTCTGT
The DNA here is from genome assembly GCA_014182555.1 of Eucalyptus erythrocorys. NCBI lineage: Eukaryota > Viridiplantae > Streptophyta > Magnoliopsida > Myrtales > Myrtaceae > Eucalyptus > Eucalyptus erythrocorys. Next base: position 29,867,038 of record CM024601.1, on the reverse strand, counting down.
TGGATATTTGTCTTCAACCTCTTCATATGAAATGTTAAGGACATCCTAATGAACATCATACTAAAATTTGAGGCAAATATAACCGGTATAACCTAGGGAAATGCTTGATTTCTTATGGACATGAATTCTGGAGTGTTTCTGTGGAATGTCAGTAGATTGCATGGGTTATAAGGTGACTTTTTCTTGAGAATCTTGCTTCTACTTCTGAAGGAAAGTTGTAGAAAACATGCTAAACTATAACATATCCAAAAATCAGGGAAAAAGAAGGAGGTTAAGTTGCTCAATTAAGGAGATTTCGTTGATAGTTGATTCTGTACGGTTCGGGAATTGAATCAGAAGCTTGTGATTTTTATAACAAATTATGTAAAATGAATTTGGTGATTATGTCTTCATGAGAAATTCTCTTTAGACTATTTTCTATGACATACTGAAATTTCGTAATTTTTGAATGAGATTTGGATATTTAATTTCATGAAATTCCTGAGCAGTGTAAACTGGGAAATTCTATTGATCCTGTACGGTTTGGTAATTGAGACAGAGGCTTGTGATTTTTATAGTAAATTATGTAGGACGAATTTAGTGATTATGTCTTCATAAGAAATGTTCTTTGGGATCTTGGCTATAATATAGTGAAATTTCATAATTTTTGAGTGACTTTTTAGTATTTAATTAAATAAAATTCGAAAATTGTGCAAACTGGGAAATCCTAAACTCTAATCTGTCTTGCTGAGTTTATATCTTTTTCTGTGAGAGTTGTTTGGACATAATCTCTTAATGAAAGTTGTGCCTTAATGTCTCTATGGTGATGTGGTGAAATTTCAGGATTTTTAGTGGCCAATTGGATGGTCAATTTAGATTTCTTTTGTGATTGCGCAAACTGTTTTGCTTGGAATTTGTTGCGTTGACATGGCTGGACAATATCTTTTTATATAATGACATCCAGAACATACTTTCCTCATGAAACATGTGTCATTTTGTCTTGGCTATTATGTATGTGAGTTTCATAATTTTTGGAAATTATTTGGCATTTAATTGAGACGTTTCTTTGGAATTGTGTGTGCTGAAATTTTGTGCACTTATGAGGAAAGGATGGAAATTGGTTGAATGAAGTGTTTCATGTGAATTCCATGCCATATGAATGAAAATGTTGGCATTGCATGATGTTATGAGTGATGAGTATTATGTCGTATGCCATGAACCATGCATGTGAGAAGGCCATCGGATGGTGTGAGCCGATGATGCCCCGGGAGTTATCGGGATGCCCGGCCGGGGAGTGAAAATGCCGGATGCCCGGTAGCCCGTGTGCGTAAATCTGGATGGCCTCGGAGTTGAGATGCCCGGAGCGTAGGGGATGTCGGAAGCACGGATGGTGTGTGCCGTGAATTCCTCGTGATACCAGTTGGGGTGCGAGATGCCCGGCCAGGGAGTGTAAATGCCGGAAGCACGGATGGTGTATGCTATGATTCCTCGTGATGCCTGTTGAGGTGCGAGATGCCCGGAATGTGGGGGGCCGGAAGCCCGAATGGTGTGTGCCGGGATTGCATTAAAAGCTCACTAGTACTGTGAAAACTGAAAATATGACGTGCACATGGTGAAATATATGCATGGCATTGGATGATACATGGATGTGCACATGGTTTTGCATAGTATATGTGTACATGGTGCAACATATGCATGGCATTGGATGATACATGGATGTGCACATGGTTTTGCATGGTATACATGTACATGGTGCAACATATGCATGGCATTAGATGATATATGTATGTGCATATGATGAGATGTATGCCTGAGTGCTGAGGATGTATGTATATGGTATGAGTATGAATGATTGAGTGTCTATGGCTGAATGGTTGCCATATGCATGGCTATATCTGTTGATGCTGTCTGATGTTATGTTATGTCTGGTACTATTGTGTGACGATGTGATCTGTCTGATTGTTATGTGTTGTATGAGTAGTCATAGAGATTATATCTTTGCTGAGTCGATATACTCACCCCTTTTTGGGGAAACACTTTCAGACTAGATATGCCGCTTGCTCCAGTTTCTCCGGGTACCTTCTATGGGATCCCTTCCGATGTGAAGGTGGGATCACTCAGATAGACAGCCCGATCGTTGCTGGGTTGATCTTCTTCCGTGTTCGCGTGCTTGTACGGTTTGAGGTAGGGCTCGAGGATGGCCCTGTTTTTCAGGAGTTCGTATCGGTCTTTGTGCAGCGGGATGGAGTCATGAGAGGTATACCATCTGGCAGGTCAGGGAGGAAGAGGTAAGGCCCGAGAGAGAGAAGCTGGGAGCAGAGGACTGACATTTTTTGACAGACCAGGACCTAGAGATGGATTTGGCCAGTTTTTTAGGGTTTTTGGGAGGGGTAGTTAAGTTTACTCTTTTTTGAGTTTAAGCCACGTCTGCATGAGTTGGCTCTCTGATGTACCTACCCCGATAAAAATCCATCTTTTAGTTATATACATAAAAGAGGTCCGGTTTTATTATCTTTTGATTGTTAGTGTGTGCATTGCCCTTCTCTAGCTGTTGGTAGGGAGATTTGAAGGGAAATGATTTCGCTTCCGCATGTTGAACGCGCTGGGACCGTTTGTATATACAAAAAAAAAAAAAAGCCTAAAGGTTTACAGCTCAAAGTTGAAATTAAAGGATTTAGGGGATGACTGTAGCGACCTCAAGGGGGTATAAGGGTGTTACATGATATGATTGCAGATCCACTAACTAAAGGCCTACGCCCATGTGTATTTGATCGACATGTCATTAGTATGGGCCTAGGAGCATCTTGGGATGCCATCATTTAGTGGGAATTATATTTTATTTTTCTAAAATAAAGTTTATATATGCACTTGTTACAATTTAGTAACATTTTGATATATATATATATATATATATATTTCAACTTTTGCATTCAATACGATATTTTTGAATGGTTTACTATTTTGTTGAATATATATATTGTTATAGTTCTCAAGGTATTACCTTGAGTGAAGGCTAAGGGGCAATTCGTTATTAGCCTTGTGCATATGTTCTTGTGATACATAAAGAAAGGTTGACCATATGGACAAGACATATGTGGGTTCATTAGAACCATAATTTCATTCTCTTGTGGCACAAACTTTTGTGTCGCCTAAGTAAGAGAATGGTGATCGACAAATGGATCTCTCTATGAGAGATGTTAGCCATTGCCACACTACCATATTGAATCCATATCAAATAAAGTTGAAAACACTTGTGACCATGGAAGGCTACGTGTGTATATATGCGATTACCGCCATGATTCGGTGTTGGAGACTTTATGAGATAGGATTGACTATTAAGAATTATCTCTGGACCAATGTGCGCACATACAATACAATTTCAATTAATATAGTCCAAGTGGGAGAATGTAAGAGTTTTCCTCTAATGTGGACTAAATTAATTGACATTGTTATTGTAATTTACCGCTTAATGTTTACCATTTTACGGGGTTTGGTCTTAGGTGAGATAGAAGGTTTCTTAATTAGTCTAATATGGGACTGGCTAGTGTGGGCCGAGTTGAGCCTGGCCCGTAATGAGGGGGACTGGCTGGAAACTCTATAAATAGTGCTCAAGTCTCTCCTCTAGCCCTAATCTCACATATCCTCACCTAAGGGCGTTACTCGACGCCAATCGTGAGGGGCCGCCTCATTGAGCCAGTGATTCGGAGGGTAATAGAGGAGAAGGATTTGCGAGAGGAACATTGTGTTCCTGCTTCCGCTTCAAGAAAGACGATGGATCCTAAAACAGGTGCATTGATCTTTCAATTCGCAATTGCATGTTTATGTTCTGGTTATGGAGATCTTGGGTTGCGCATAATCTGCGCGCTACATGACCGACCTCCTCAAGCTCCGCTGAAGCTCCTCCATTCGCCCCTTCATTTGGTAGAGTTCTTCCCGATTGAGCTCTTCGATGGGAGCTTCCCACCATGCCACATTGCTTTTTCCTTTGGTCAGTCGCTTCAATACTTTGCCTTGTGCCTTCTCAGCTTTGATTTGATTATAGAGCTCATCATGCTGTTGGTTAAGCTCCTTAAATTTGGCTTGCCGATAGGACTCGACCAAAGCATGAGAACTATTGTTGGGCGAAGGGTTTCGGTTGAGGAACCGATTGGCGACTGCATCAATGGATGGATGGGCAAAAGAAAAGGGATTTCCAGAAGGAGAGAATGCTACAAATCCCACCTCCGCCCCGCAAAGGGTCACAAGCTCGCTTGCCTTTTTGTTGATGCTGGATTTACGTTTTGAAAAGGTAATAAGCCTGCTACTCTCATTTTCAATATGTTTCATCCCAGTTCTTGGATTCTCTCCTGTTTGTCTTCCTGCCATAGTCAAAGAAATTAATCTAAGACAAGTAGCAAACGAGTAAGCTGTGATATTGGCTAACACAAAGAAAATAGAATAAAGCTGTGATTTTGGTTAACGCAGAGATAACAAAGAGAAAATGCACGTATTTATACATGGATATGAATGTCAAATTTAGCATGAGCAGTTGAGAGACAACCTCTTTTGGTCTGTCACCTTCCATAAGAGGGATTAAATAATAATAAGGTTATTTATCGTTGTGGATAGGAATATCTTGATGATTTTACATATTAATTACTATTACAACGTCTATGAAAGTCGAGATAAGTATATTATCTACGGATTATGGTATGTCGCTGAAAACAAGAAAGTAGATTATTTTCTATTTTAGCCTACTTTCCCAAAAAAAATTTCGAGCATTCAACATCATCCATAATTTCATCCATCAATTTTAATAATGTTTGAAAAAAATGAGATTATGCAATCTATTAGGTCCAATCTATAAGAAATTCCAAAATGAATACTTATATTACTTCATATCCCGCTCATTGTCAAAGATAATCGGATTATCATAGGTTGGACGTGTTTTAGTTACCCAATAAATTTATTTTCGTGAGGGAAATGGAAATTGGTAGTTTATTTGATCTTTGCAGAATTACATACAAGTTCTTACGGATCTAATTTTCCGAGATAGTTAATGTTAAAATATGTCTCGAGTTTGAGTCCAATGTGAAATTCGAAATATGCCAAATTGGATATGTTGCGGATATCAATAGGAAAGTCTAACTTCGACTTGGATCTGGATTTTGTTTAAAATATATAGAGATATGTTTTGGATAAAATCGTTTAAAATAGGAAACAAGTTGGCAGGTTTCACTTATATATAGACCTGTGGCCGTGGGTGGTATGTGTGGATCACAAATTGTCTTGAAGCGCCTCGTGAGTGCTTGGTGTTCGGCCGTTGATCATGAAGAATTGGTCTTGAAGCGCCGTCTCGTCGTCGAGTGCTTGAGAGGGATTTTCTTTGTCGTTCTTGTTCATGCAATTACATCCAAGAAGATTTAGTGTTTGTAGCCAATACAAATCTTGAGGTAAGATTTGTGTGTAAATTCCTTTGTGAGATTGAGAGATTATTTTGTGAGAAATTTTGGGGCTAAACATTGTGTGCGTTTTTGGGTGTAATTGGGGCTTGGGAAACACCAAAAGAGTGTTTGAGTGACTTGAGTGTGTAATCTCCTTGTATCGCTTGATCTATAGTGAAATTCGCTGCTGCTCTTCCCGTGGACGTAGGTCTTTACGACTGAACCACGTAAATCCGTGTCCGATTTATTTTCTTTTTTTGTCTATATTATTGTTCGATCGCTCGCCCTATCACAACAAGTGGTATCAGAGCCAGGCTTGGCTAAGTTGAAGCGAATCGATGGTGACAGAAGAAGTAAAAGTGAAAATCGAAAAATTTGATGGGAAGGATTTTAGTTTCTGGAAGATGCAGATTGAAGATTATCTTTACCAGATGAAATTGTACTTGCCATTGTTTGGGGAGAAACCAGGAATGATGAAGCAAGCTGATTGGGATTTGCTGGATAGACGAGCTATGGGTGTTATTCGGTTGACATTGGCTCATAACGTCGCGTTTAACATCCTGAAGGAGAAGACCACCGCTGATTTGATGCAAGCCCTGTCGGATATGTACGAGAAGCCCTCTGCGATCAACAAGGTCTATTTGATGCGACGTCTGTTTAACTTGAAGATGAGCGAAGGTGCGTCAGTTACAGATCATATCAATGAATTCCATGTGATTGTTAGTCAATTGAGTTCAGTTGAGATTGACTTTGAAGATGAGGTACGTGCTTTGATTCTGTTATCCTCATTGCACGATAGTTGGAATACTACCATTATTCGCTGTTAGTAATTCCCGGGTCAACAAGTTTGACGTTTGATGGAGTTCGAGATTTGATTCGAGTGAGGACATTCGTAGAAGAGAATCTGGCGAACATGTATCTACTGCTTTAGTAGGTGAAAATAGAGGAAGATCTAGAACACGTGTGGGTAATAGTAGTACTAATATGAACAAGCGTAGTCAGTCTAAGACTGCTAATGTTGTCTGTTGGAGCTGTGGCAAGAGGGGGCATCTTAGAAGGGATTGCCTTAAGTTGAAGAATGAAAAGGGTAAGGGAATTATAGTTGATTCTGCAGATAATGTTGCAGCTGCAGCAAATAATGCCGATTATGTCTTGTTTGTCACTACTGATTCATCGCTTGATGGATGGATTGTGGATTCCGGTTGTTCTTTTCATGTCACACCAAATAAAAACTGGTTTATCACTTATCAGTGCACGGGTAGTGGTAAAGTCCAGTTAGGGAACAACGCTGAGTGCGATGTTGTGGGTGTTAGTGATGTTAAAATCAGAATGCATGATGGTATCGTAAGGACATTGACTAGAGTGAGGCATGTTCCAGAGTTAAAGAAGAACTTAATTTCCTTGGGTGCCCTAGATTCAGCTGGTTGCAGGTATTCTTCAAAAGGTGGAGTTTTGAAGGTTGTTCGAGGTGCCCTGGTGATAATAAAAGGAATCAAGCATGGAGACCTGTATAAACTTCAAGGTGAGACAATGACAGGTTTTGCTCTGGAGACGTCGGATGCATCTGTTCGAGGGTCTATGGACTGCTCAAAGAAGACCTGGGTGTTTGTGCCAAGGCACAAGTTTGATGCTGGTGTCAGGATCTTGCAGTCAAGAGTTTTGATTGAGACGGAGACTGGTAAGTCGATCAAGCATGTGCAGACTAACAATAGCATGGAGTTCTGCTCGGAGCTGACAAATAAATTCTGCATGAAAGAGAGCATAATGAAACACCGCACTAGTGCTAGTAAATCACAACAATTTACAGAATTGATGAGCAGAATATTACTAGAGATGGCCCGAAAAATTATCTCTAGTGCTGGTGTTGCTAGGAGATTCCTGGCTGATGTGCTAAGTACGATAAGCTACCTGATGAATAGATCCCCATCAACTGTTATTGAAAGGTGGACTCCTGAAGAAGTGTGGTCAGGTAACGTTGCTGATTATTCTATTTTTAGAATGTTTGATTGCCCATGTTATTTTCGAGTGAGTGATGGTAAGCTCGATGGGAGGACAAGGTGCTATGCACAAGGTGAGTGGGGTGATCAGTTGTGGTGCCCGGATATAAATTCACCTGTTGACAGTAGAGAAGTTACCCTTGACAAGTCTCCAATAGTTCTGGCTAGGAGTGTATGTGGCAGTGTTAATACGGATTTGGACGGTGTTCAGCTTGAGGTGGAGTTGCGACCAGAAACTCCTGAGGTAGCGTGTACAGGTATTGGCAAAGTAATCGACACAGATGGTGCTCATAGCGAGGTGGAGCCTATAAAGCCAACAGTTGCTGTAACTGCTGATATTGATAAGGTACGTATTCGATCTCCTGATAGATATGGATGCAACAATGGTTTTGCTTTATCTGTGGTTAAGGAGGTTGTGTCAAAAAATCCTTGCGGAGCAGTTAAAGGTGCATGTGGAGTTGGTATTCTGATGAGGTCCTCGGTTATGGCGAAGTTCAAGCGAGGCTTAGACCTGGATAATATCTGTGGCGGTTGAGCCCATCGGGGACAATGGGAAAGTAGCAGCAGAATTTGAATTTTTACGAAGCGATTGCAACTTGGCTCAAACGTCGAGCCAAGGTGGAGATTGTTAAAATATGTCTCGAGTTTGAGTCCAATGTGAAATTCGAAATATGCCAAATTGGATATGTTGCGGATATCTGAAATAGGAAAGTCCAACTTCGACTTGGATCTGGATTTTGTTTAAAATATATAGAGATATGTTTTGGATAAAATCGTTTAAAATAGGAAACATAATCCTATGAGAAGTTGGCAGGTTTCACTTATATATAGACCTGTGGCCGTGGGTGGTATGTGTGGATCACAAATTGTCTTGAAGCGCCGCGTGAATGCTTGGTGTTCCGCCGTTGATCATGAAGAATTGGTCTTGAAGCGCCGTCTCGTCGTCGAGTGCTTGAGAGGAATTTTCTTTGTCGTTCTTGTTCATGCAATTACATCCAAGAAGATTTAGTGTTTGTAGCCAATACAAATCTTGAGGTAAGATTTGTGTGTAAATTCCTTTGTGAGATTGAGAGATTATTTTGTGAGGAATTTTGGGGCTAAACACTGTGTGCGTTTTTGGGTGTAATTGGGGCTTGGGAAACACCAAGAGAGTGTTTGAGTGACTTGAGTGTGTAATCTCCTTGTATCGCTTGATCTATAGTGAAATTCGCTGCTGCTCTCCCCGTGGACGTAGGTCTTTACGACTGAACCACGTAAATCCGTGTCCGATTTATTTTCTTTTTTTGTCTATATTATTGTTCGATCGCTCGCCCTATCGCAACAGTTAATACCATGGTTGATGATGACTCGGCATCCATTCCTCATTGAATAAGTTACCCCTTCATATAATCGTACCAAGTGTCAATATCGGGCTCTCATTTTCTTCTTTCATTCATTCTTTCTTCTTTTATCGTTTCATTTTGCTTTCTAATAAAATTAGATTTTCTATGAAACCGCTGCTTAGATTGTATAGAAAATTATCATAAAGACATTACAATGAACAGTGATTTTCATAAAATCTGGGAAGAGTAGATTATGGAAAACTCTGAAGACATGCCCACACTCACATAAATTAAACATAATTGTTCCACCTCTACTCTTAATCAAGCAACTCTTATCAATGGTCACTTCAACCTTAAAATTATATGAGAAATAGTTCCAAATATATATGTATATACTAGAAAACACCATATGTTTCACACATAACTATGGATCAAAGAAATAAAACATAAAAAAATTAATAAATGATCTACCTTTCAAGTTTAAATACAAATAATCGTCAACTATCTCATAAATCTCTGATCTTGCATTTTAGAACATATCACATCCAAAAAATATATTAAAATTGTTACAAATGATATTTATCCCTTTACAGATTTAATTATTTTTATTACTTTATGTGCTATTATTTTTACTTATAATTGAGGAGAATAGGACTTACACTTATTGGGAGCGCATGGCAGAAGCCCAACATTTTCATCCAGAGAAATTGCTAATATAAAGACCAAGTCTAACCTTATTAATATATTCAATTGAATTCATCTTTACTCAAAAGATTAAGTCAATAAGTTATGGGTAAATAATGATATATCAATTACTCCATATACATTAATTTTCTAGTGTGGGATTTTTCCTAACACAACTCATACCCCTCATATGTGAATTTAGCATTAGGTTTTGCTCTCCTTTAATTCAACTATCATTATGTATCTGGAATTTTTGTCGACAAATCAGTAATAACAAGAGCAAAAGAAAAAGTGAAGCCAACAGTGCAACGGATCAAGCCCAAGGTCCCATCCGAATCTTTTAGAATTTCGCCCATTGATTTTGGTCATAGCCCATTTGATCTCCAATTAGTTCGCGGAACTTATGACCCATAGAACTTAAAAGATATGAAGAGCCACAAAAAATGGTATGGTTAAAAAAAAAAAAAAAAAACCTAAAGATATAGCTTAATTTTCTTTAGTTAGCATAACCTTTAGTTTAAGGATTTTAATGAGTACATTTGATATGAATTCAATTTTAGTAAAATGGTCCTTTAGAAAGGAAATTGGACTTGATTTGATAGCTCATGGGGATCATGTCCTAGGGATATAACTTGACTACGTATGAGCACATGTAAAATAAATTTAAACTATCACTCAAAATAATCCTTCCTTATTTTCATATCACGGGATGAAAATTGGAGCAAAACTATAATGCAAATTTGTCGCCAAGGGATTATTTCTCCAACTTCTGTCCTTGAAAGCATGTGGATGCCTCTCCTTGCGTTTGTGGATTGACCGACCTCCACAAGTTTTGCCGAAGGTCCTCCATTCGCATCTTCATATGGCAGAGCTTTTCCCGGTTGAGATCTTCAGTGGGAGCTTCCCACAATGCCACATCGCCTTTTCCTTTGGTCAGTCGCTTCAACACTTTGCCTCGTGCCTTCTCAGCTTCGATTTGATTAATGAGCTCATCATGTTGCTGGTTGAGCTCATCACACCCAGCTTGACGATAGGACTCAAAAAAAAATGATACCTATCATTAGGCTGAGGGTTTTGGTAGAGGAATCGATTGGCGATTGTATCGATAGATGGATGAACAAAAGAACAGGTTTTTCCGTCATGAAAGAGTACTACAAATCTCACCTCCACTCCACAGAGGGTCACAAGGTTGCTTGCTTTTTTGTAAACACTATATTTACACTTAGAAAATGCTGTAAGTCTCCGGTTCTCATTCTCAATTTGTTTCATCTCACTTCTTGGGTGGTTTCTTCTTTGTCTTCCCGCCATAATCAAAGAGAATGTGCTCTGAGACAACAGCAAACAAGTAAAGCTGTGATATCGGTCAATGCAGAGATAATAAAGATAAATGCATGTATTTGTGCTTGGATATAAATGTTAATTTTAGTATGAGCAGTTGTTGGATAATCTCTTCCAACTGCCACCTTATGTAAGATGGATAAAACAAATATTTATGATTGTGGATATACGTATCTGAATCATGATTTATATTTGCAATGTCCACGAATCAAGATGACTATGTTATGTACCCATTAAGGTGTGGGGTGGAAAACAAGAAAGTAGTTTTTTTTTTTTTTTTTTTTTTTTTTTAATCTATTTCAGCATGCTTTTCTTGCAATTTTCTTGAGCATTCAATGTCGTTCATTTTTCCGTCCAATAAATTTTTCATTAATTTTAAAACAAAAGAAATTATGCAATTTGTTCAAGTTCATTCTACAACAGAATTCTCACTTAGTAATAGATTGCAAGTACAATTCAACTTACTCAACGAATCTCTGAATATTAATATGTGTGTGACTTCATATTCCCCTCAAAGTCAAAGATAGTTGGGCCATCATAAGTTGGAGATGTTTTGCCAACGACCCACTAAGGCTAACATATCTACAACTACATGCCTGAGCCGTAGTCAAACGAAGGCGTTTGGAGGCGTATATGATACCTGGGCTCCAGGAGGGGGAGATGTAAGAAAAATTATCAACTTAAGCCTTAGCCCAAGTGTTATATTCGACGAAATGCTTCGGGGAGTTGAGAATAAGCGTAGATCCAGAGATTCCCAAATAGGTCAACCTTTCAAATTACTGCTGAATCCACCACTGAACTGGTTGTTGTTGCTTAGTTGGTTTCTGATGAATTGGATAATCTTTCTGAATCACTATGCTCCTTCCACTTTTTTCCAATGACTTGTGTTTAGCAAATATTTGAATTTAAAGCTCTCAAGCCGCTTGTGTCCAATTTATAAATCTTTTGTTGGATATGTTCTATCCTCAATGGGTTCCGACCCCATACATATGAGGAAGTACATGTGAAAAGTATATGTTAACTAGTTATTTTTCTTAAACCATTGGTAGTTTGCCTTAGTAGCCATCTTTTCAACATGGAAGAGGAAAGTGAGAGGTTCAAATCCCTATTTTCTCAGGGGATTGGAGTGGAGACGATTTAATTTTAGTTTTAAATGTGGGTTTCGACTCCCACACTCTGTAATGAAACAAACAAAAATCTGAGAGCGAGAGTTAACTTATCTACTCACAATTGCTCAGTGGGTGCTTAAAATTTGATAAGTCCCAGACGCCTCACAAAGGGAAGTTTAGTCCTAGCTTGTTGCTATCAATTTCAAAAGATGTTGAGATGGAGCGTCTTATGAAGTTTTACAAGCTCGAATGAATTCCATGTATCAGTTTCACTTCAAAAAATCTGTTCATCTGAACCGCAGTACGTAAGAGTAATGTATCAGTATTAATTCCACATTCTAAAGTACATACAAAACGATAACCAAAATAGCACGGAAAAATCTCTCAAAAATCAAGAAAGGTTTCCTTCCGGCAACTCCTATGGTCTACTAATGACGACCAAAGTAGATTAAATTTGCCCAAGTTGAATAGCAACAGGCATTTCATTTACTAATGAGGAATCATATATAAATCCAACTGTTGCTGTACAAAAAACTGATGTCCATACAAACGACAGAGACCAAAAACTGGGATTGCGGTGCAGATGACAGTAGGTCCCATTTCTTGCTTCAGATCACATCCCAGCTGCATCAGGGCATAGATGACATTGTCTTACTCGCGAAATTCGAACTCCAACGTCATCAATAGATTGATCGATTCTCTCTTCTACTTAGCATGACTCCATTGAATGAGGAAGCTGCTGTTGGCTCTTCGAAAAATCCAACCAGTTCCAAACGGTCAGCATCCCTGCGGCGTCTCCCGTGAAGAAAAGGCCTCCAGGAGCTGTTTGAAGAGTCCTAATTTCTCGTCTTGAGAATAGCTTGCCCCTTTCAGTGAACCTGGAGTAAGATGCATGAAGTCAGCCAAGCAGAAGAAGATAACAGTCTTCACCGAGAGACAAGGATGTCAAACAAATTAGAGAAATTATTTTGAACTTACGATGGGAGCTCATACAAGTCAATGCATGCACAAAGGAGGACCGGCTTGCCCCTGCCATCACTCATCCCTGAAAGTGCAAGAATACCCTGTGCTGGACAAAATGATATTTGCAACATCAAGATATGATATTACATCACTTCCATCAGACAAGAAGCATGGTGACAAACTGACAAAGCATCGACAGGTGAAAGATGAAATTTTATGTCTTCTCCACATAGAGCAAAAGCACATGGAAGATACTTGACATTATGCCTATATTACAAAGATTCATTCTACATTATTCATCAAGTTATTTTTAGTTGAGAGATACAACAGAGGCAATAAGACGCATATTTGCGACCTAAGATAGTAAAACAAGTCCATGCACTTTGCACATATGAAGTCAATAAAAGAAAACACAAATTCACCCTCATTGTCTACACGTCTTCCTATAGTAACATCATCAACCACAACATACCATAATCCACACAAGTGTCAAATTAAATGAAAAGAAAATTTGCAAGCAACATACATGGTCCTCATGATGTGCATACACAACTTCCAAGCTGCCTCCTTCAGTGGCACCCCAGATCTTAACTGTCTGATCCAATGAACATGATATCAAGTACTTGTCCCAGCAAAGAAGTGATATCACCACATCAGTGTGTCCAACAAGTTCCTGAACACACTCCAGAGTGTGCAAGTCCCACACCTGCGGGGGAGAAAATACAAAAGATGTGAGGGGTCAGGACAATACTACAGTAGAGCCGGGCAGAAAAATAAGGAGAGGTTGTAGCAAACCAATAAAATTGATGCAAAGGAAAACATAAACTGTGACGCCAAGCCATGCCCTTCCTAGGACACACAACTAACTAATCGGGGGGAGAGACATCTATAAGAAACCAGCTTACCCTTATGGTCTGGTCGATGGAACCTGAATACAACCGGTCACGTCCAACAGTTAATGATACCACGCCCTGAGTGTGACCCCTGAGAGGCGCAGCCATCTGAAAAGGATCAGCCTCACTACCTCCTTTCCACACCAAGATAGTGCCATCCTAGAAGCAAAATTTGTTCAGTGAAATCATCAACAGACCAATATAATTCCACACAAGTGTCGACAGAATGAGGCAGTCAGTGATCACAGGAATGTTGACCTAGGTGGGCCACACTTGAAGAAGAAGAAGAAGAAAAGAATTTCAGGTCTAAACCAGAAATCCGTCCTCACACTCAGCATCAATTGTTTTATCACAGAAGGAGATTCTAAACAAAAAGAGGAGACAAAATTCCAGCTGATAAGTCACCTAAATTGACATTAAATTCTTGCTAATAATAAATTACCCCCGCTCCGGCAAAAAGCATGTTATTATCAAAAGACCTAGGTGGGCCACACTTTTAGAAGAAGAAGAGAGGAATTTCAGGTCTAAACCAAAAATCCACCCTCACACTCAGCATCAATTGTTATATCACAGAATGAGATTCTAAAGAAACAGACTAGACAAAATTCCAGAAGATAAGTCACCTAAATTGACATTAAATTCTCTCTAATAATAAATTACCTCGGCTCCAGCAAAAAGCATGTTATTACCAACTTCCATAGTGTGGACCTGTCCAACTAGTCCGCTGATATCGTAACTAGCACCATCCTGGATATTCCATGCCTACAAGAGATACGAGACAAAACAATGAATTAAAGCTGAGCAGCTCACTAATTCAAGAATTGCCAAAGAAAATAATAACAAAGGCCAAAGAAGACCCAGTCAACCGCTCACCTTAACTGTATTAGGCATGCCGACAAACACCCAATGACCTTCACAAGTGAAACACCCAACTTCTCCCCTGAGGTTGATCACTTGAACACATTGACCAGTGTGACAGTCCCAGATTCGTACTGTTCCATCTTTGCTTCCAGAGTAGAGCTTGGAAGATCCAGACGGAAGTGCTATTCCAGAAACACCCTGTCATAAAAAGCATCAGGTGAGTACAAACCTACTTTTATGCCAGACGGAGAATGATAATTCTACAGAGGACAAAAACAAATTGGAGTTTAACAAAACATTCGATGCAACCAAGTTTTCTCTATCCATAGTCTAAATTATAAGAGAGAACACAAAAGGCAAAAACTGTAAATAGTACCTTTTTATGCCCCTCAAGCTTAGCCAGCATGGCAAAATCAACACCTTGAAACCATGAATGCAAGAAAGGACATGCATCACCCTTCACACAATTGCCCGATATCCAGTAGCGGCAAACTTTTTCTTGGGGCGTTTGAGGGTTTTTTTCTATTGATGAATCTCCTCTCTTTCTAGAAGATGAATTTGCTGAATTCACCGCACTAGATTCAGGGCCTTTCCCAGGGCAATCCTCAGGCATTGACAGCTTTGCAGCTCGATGGTAAACATTGCGTGGAAGAGATGCGTCGTGCAAAAACCTGCAGGGATTCTGCTTGCACCTCCCTTCTAACCAGAAAGTGCAAACTCCGGGGCTTGTTGGTGCTGTTCGAAGCCGATTATAGTGGGCAGCTGATTTCTGTGTCCAACCCAAAGTACTCCTTGCTGTCTTGATATCCATGCTATTATACAGAAACACAGACAATCAATCCCTGAACCGAATAACCTATCCAAAGTCAACTCTCAAAGCATCAGAACGTTCTTGCAAGAAGATCCGCCACAGAAGAGCCAAGGTCCGCTGTAGCCAGCAATCCCAAGCATGTCACTTCCTCTATCACCAACGATACAGACAAAATAAAGAACAATCGACCTATAAGAGAATGCATAACCATCTCCATCCATGATTCCCATCTCTTTCAGTTCCAACCAAATCAAATTCACCCGGAAGCAGGATAAACTGAAAATTCAGAACACGAGCTAGACACTTAAGGAATGACTTAATTCGTACAACAAAGTCACATTGTCCAGCCCTTCATATGAAAACCTCCGGTCATGAAACCCAATTTCCAACCTCGCCATATCCCAGTAACAGCCCATCAAAATCAAGATAACAAATCCCCGATCCTTTCAGGCAGAAGAAAACCCGATTCCTTCCGGATCAAGAAACCCAACAATCCCCGCGAACGAGTACCGAACGCGGGCCCGACGGCCCTCGTCGTCACCGGCGGAAACCCACCTTCCAGAAAACCCTCCGACTGCAAGCGGGAGATCGCCATCGTCGAAAGAAGATGATGAAACCCACCTAGGCGGAAACTTCCTCGCTACGCTTCGATACAAACCGCAGGGAAAGAGGCCTCGAAAGAAGAAGAAGCGAGCGAGCGAGCAAACCTGAGGAGACGCAAAGGGACGAACCCACGATCGCCCTCGAGTCGAAGAACGGAGATCGGCGATCCGATGATCGGAAAGGCTTTGCACGGCGAGAGAGCGACGGAGAGAGAGGAGGAAAGACGGCGGAGACAACCTTTCTTGGATGGGCAATAGCCGTTGGCCTTGGACCTTCTTTTATAGGAAGGCACAGCGAGTACACCTCACGCGGCGTGAAGGTTACTGAGGTAACTTGCTAGCCAAGTCGCCTTACAGATTTCTTTGATTTTGTACTGGAAAAGTGGGGAAGATTTTAAAGAAAAAGGGAAAAAAAAAAAAAGATATGAAGTATATAATGCTCCAAGGCTTGGTCTCTTTAGGACAAACCGATGAATATTAGAAATGTTCAAATTCCAATTTTGAGGCGTTGGAGGCTTACTAAATATTTTTTTTTTTTTTGGTGAAAACTTACTAAATATTGTTTATATCACGAGAAATTCCAAACTCATATATATGTGATAAATTCATCTAAAATTAATTTCTTTTACACAAAAAACTTTAAATTAATATATTTGTGATAAATTTAATCTCATTTTATTTTGCTTAAAATTAGATTAATATCATAAAAATTACAAACTAGTATATCTATGATGGATGGCTTGTAAAACTACATACCGGTACATCTGTTAACTATCACGTCATCAAACTCAACAATTTGCTATTAAAACTTAATGAGAATTGACAGATATTACATTTATCCCAAGAGTATCAATTTGGGGTTTTTGATAGTCAAAAAGTTAGTTTAAAAAATAAATTTGTCATAGTTATATATCAATGTGAGATTTTCTATAGTATTGACCCTACTAAATATGTTTTAGGAAAAATTTTGGTAGGCAAAGAAAATGTTAGTGTAGAAAAACCAGGTGGCAAAAAGAGAAGTTATTTTTGTTGTCATCATTCAAGAAGTGTAGAATTTACTTTTACTTGTAAATTTCTCGAAAATATTGTCTTGGAGGAAATATAAATTAAAAAAAAAAAGAGGTGGAAAATGAGCAGGAGAGGGAAATTATTTTCGTTATTGTTTTCTTAAAAAAAAAGGTGAATTACTTTAATCTGTATATTTCTCGTGAATATCATGTTAATATAAAAACAATGTTTTATTATGCTTGTAATAGTATTGCATGACTTTAGACAAATTCTCAGTAGAAGCCCCTAATTAATACTAATAATAAAAAAACAAAGCTTATGCTTAAAAATTTAGAAAGAACGAAAACTATCGATCTCATTAAGAAGGGAAATATTAGAATACAAATAACCTCTCGATAGGAGATCAAAATAAGAACAAAAAATTTTGATCTCATTAAGATGGGGAAATATTCAAATACAAACGACCTCTCAATAAGAGATCAAAATTGGTACAACCACGCATGAGTTAATTATTCATGACATTTTTGTGCATAATTAAGACGTGAATCTGGATTTTCTTGAAAATGGTCAAAAACCAAAAGTACAATGAATTTGGCAGAGATAAGCAAATCGAAGTATTAACAAAATTGCTAATAGCAAAGGACGAGATTATTTCCACTTCTTATATAATTAAATTTGTAATCTAAAGTGATGGCTTTTTTCCTTTTATTTTTATTGAGGGTCTACTCGTCATAGTCAAGCTTTTCACACGTTTTGTTTATTTTATCGCAATGCATTTTTTGCATTCCCATAACATTTTACATGCTTCATGTAAAACTATTTCATCAATAATGAAGAAAAAAGACAAAATTCTTTGATACGGTAAAAGACTTTAAAATTTCTTCTTTAACGTTGCTCTTATAACTTACTATCTTTTTTGTCCATTTCATCTCAAAAGCTCACTTTCTTGATTGAATTTTTAGTTTTTTTAATTTCATTAAACTAAAATATTTGTCAAGTCTCTTACTATATTAAAGCATTTTTTTTTCTTTAATATTGGCGACACACTTTTACACGGAGCATGTAAGCCACCATTCATAGCCCAATGAGTTCATTATATGGCAATAAAGGTGCACCTTAAGACAAACCTAAGGGGCACAACCAAAAGTCACATCAACCGAGAGCTTGACTGGATCTACTTTTGCTTTTTTAGGTCTTGTGGGTTTTATGAAATGTATTTCAACTTAACCATTGAAAAGAGGATTATTAGACTTGTTAAAAGGATAGGTTGGATCGGATTTGAATCGAATGGAAGATGGTTTGATTGAAATTGACCCACTTTCATATAGATGCATGAATGAAATGAGAAAAAAAAAAAAATAGGACAAAAGTTTGGTTCTCATGAATTGGTGATGAAAAGAGTAAAACGATTTCTCTGGTCATATATATTTGATGTCCATAAGTATCCTACTTGAAAATTCAAGGCGTAATTTGATTTCAAAGATGCTAATCTCGGATGTGCAAGAAGGTACTAATAAAATGATATGTAGTGTAGGAATTTTTCAAACGTTTGATCGATAAAATATTAGAAGTCCGAAATCTAACTTGAACGATAATATACTATATATTCCTTTTGAAGAGGTGTCTTTCGAGTGAAAAAACATGTCTGTCTATTCAAAAGATGTATTTTTGAATGAAACGGAATCAATGATAAAGGAATGGATGAGTGTTCCACGGCTAATTAATTACAACATCATAATCAATCATCCTTGATTTTTCTTCATTGAATTCTCTCAGCTCGAACCTTTCATGAAATTCAAGGCAAGTTCTAAATGAAATCTCGAGGGCATTGCTTCTCCTGTGATTTGGTGGCTTTGTCGTATCCTAGAATCGAAAGCAACTTAGTAGAGGCAAACGTCACCTTGCATGGAGAGAGACAGTCGATGTCGGTGTCGGCAACGACAATATTAGTGACAACACATCAATGTCACCGACAAAGAGCGTTAAAAGAACAGCTCCTTTATCACTCTTGTTTTTCTATTTTAATTTTTTTATATAAAAAATATCATAAGCATCATAACTTTCGTATAACATAACACTTACTTCAATATCATAAATAATTAAAAGTTTTAGTACTTAAATAATCGGTTTAAAATTATAATACTCAAGTGAACCATTTTTTTTTAGTTATGAAAAATGATTATGATACGCAAGTAATCACCATACAAATTATGGTATTTGTTTTTTTTTTTTTTTTTTTTCATTATTTGTTGACTTTGCAATCCTATTGTTATTGAACTGAAATTTAGATTTTTGAAACACTTTCTCAATTTTTTATCTTTCAATACTAGAAGGCATCATGCTGGAAGTCACATATGCATAATTAAGTGTGTTAATGACCAAAGAACTCCATCGAAGTCAAGACAAAAGAAATATTCGAGAGACTCATTGCAAAAATTGCATAAGTTAATGCTGATTCCATTTGATTAATCGCATATCAACAACTTGAAAAGTGAATATCACACTCCAAGTCTTCGGGATAAGTACACTAATGGTGCCAAAAGTTGTGTACGGCGCTCACTTTGGTGCCAAAAGTTTCCGCCGGATCACTTAAGTGCCAAAAATTTTGAAAAACGATCATTTAAGTGCCAACGCCGACGAACTTAACCGGAAATCTGACGTGGCCTTTTTTTATTAATTTTTTAAGCCGACGTGGCTCGTCGGAAAGTTGAGTCAGCATCCAACACACCAAAACGACGCTGTTTGACACTTTTCCCCCAATTTCGAAACCCTAGTCCCCAAATTGAGCAAAACGACGCCGTTTGTCTTCGTCTTCGTCTTCGTCTTCTTCTTCCTTGGAGACGCACACCAGCAACGGCAGCAGCACGGCAGCAGCAGCAGCACCGGCAGCACACCAGCAGCGACACCAGCAACGCACCAGCAGCAGCAGCACACCAGCGACAGCAGCACACCAACGGCACTTCCAACCCATTTTCTTCTTCCTCCTCCTCCGCCTTCGCCTCCGATTTTTCCTGCAATTTCTTGCTCGAGCAACAATCTCAGTTTCTCTTCGCTCACCTGGTCAAGCAATTACAATGGTGACTGAGCGACGGTGGTCGAGCGACGGTGGCCGAGCGACGGCGGACGAACGACGATGGACGAATGACGGAGGACGAACGGTGGAACCCTAATTTCAATCCCCATTGAGCTAAACGGCGTCGTTTCCGCGAAGCCATCCACGTAGGACGGCAAAACGACGTCGTTTTCTTAAGGAGGACCGAAAACGACGTCGTTTAGAGGCCCCATCGAATTTTTTTTTTAAAAAAAGCCACGTAATCATTTTGGCCGAAAATTCTCGCCGGTGGCACCAAAGTGAGCGTTTTTTCTCCGATTTGGCACTTAAGTGATCCGACGGAAACTTTTGGCACCAAAGTGAGCGCCGTACACAACTTTTGGCACCATTAGTGTACTTATCCCCCAGGTCTTCATGAGCTTTGCTTCCGCGTTACCGCTTCATCTGCTTCTTTGTCATCACAAGCATGGATTCCTCAGCTGCAGTTGATGACAGTATATTGGAACAACTCATGAATGATTCCATATAAAGTCTAGAATCAAATGAAATTTATAACTTCGTAAGTCATTTTCAAACAAAGGTGCATTTTGTAGGAGCATGACAATTATAGGAGCCTTCCTTTTTAGCGCAATACAATGGAAAGAACTAAGTAGCAATCAAAGAATAATTTGTCATCATCATGGTAAGTTTGTGAGAATACTGTACATGTTTGATGGAATGTAAGTATTTGCTGCGTTTGAGGGAAGATGAAGCGTTCACCACCTAGGCTCCAATAGCAAAGGAAGGCTCACCACCAAAGAATTAGATAAAAGTCCGCAGGAATCAATCAGCTAACAGGAATTACCATACATTGTCAACTTAAGATCTACATGCATATAATTGAGAAAGCACCTCATGAACCAGGGAACATTAAAATAGAAAATCATCTAAATTAGTAAACCTACTCAAACTTGGAAACATCCCTCTGGCCTTAACCCGGCCTAATCAACATTTATGCTTCAATTTCTTCCAAAAACTCCATCCTGCACATTTTCTCCTTACCTGACCCATTGGATCATGTTATGGCTGAAGTCTCCCATTACTTCATAAATATTAAATGGGTTTGGGTCATTGATGAGGTTTGAGGTGGATTTGTGAGTTGATTATCCTCCTTAAAATTTGATACTCTTGCATCACTAAACAATTTACGTTTGTAGATAATTGTTGATTGATAATTGTCGATCTTACAAGATAATTATCAAGCACGCTTAAGAAGTATCATTGAAAAACATGTTAGGATACTTTTGAAGAAAATAGTCATGTGACATTTCCCTCAAGGAAATTGTCCAAAAAGCCATAAACTTAATATATAACATTTAATTTAGTCATAAATCTTTTAACTATACCGATTTAATCCCAAATATATTGACAACTTGCTAATTTAATTATGGGTTAATATCGTGAAAAACCTCAAACTGATACACATATGACAAATTTACCAAAAACTATTTTTTTAATTATAAAAAACCCCCAAATTGATACACTTGTGACAAATTAACCTCGACTGACTATAAAAAAACCTTAAACTGGTATATTTATGAAAATTTACCCTAAACTAATTCATTCAACCGCAAAAAACCCCAAACTAATAAATTTGGACAAATATATAATCCGTTAAATTGGATTAACATTACAAAAATATCACAAAAATTGTAAACTATGACAAATAGAGCGTAAAATCCTAAATTGGTATACTAATTAACTATCACGTATTATTTAACTTAATAATTTGACAATAAAATTTAACGGAAACTAACATAGGGTAATTTTGTCACAAGTATACTAGTTTCGGGTGAATTTGTCAAATGTATACTAATTTGGGATTTTTTGTGGTCAAAAAAATAGTTTAGTGTTAATTTGTTACATGTATACCAATTTGGGGTTTTTCAGAATATTAACCCTTTAATCATAAATATTTCAATTGTGCCAATTTAATCTTAAACATTTAGATAATTTGTCAATTTAGTCCTAAACTATTTAATGATTTGCCAATTAAGTTTTTCCAGCTAATTTTGCTCAAAAATCGACGATGTAGCAATTTAGTTAGCATCAATTGTCTTACGTAGCACGGCCGATCTTAACAAACTTGAAATTTTTGTGATGTTATGATTTTTCCTTTTTCCTTTATTTCTTGTTTTTTTCCTTTGGCAAGCCTCAACCAAGGCTTGTAAAAGGGCCCTTGCCAACGACCAACTAGAGTGAACATCTCCAACCTCAGCAAGGTTGACCCTCAATCTAGCAAGGTGGCCCTTGCCTAAGGCCGATGAAGGGAGAAAAAAGGAAAAATGAAAGGAAAAGAAAGGGGAAAAGGAAAAAAATTACAAACAACTATCCACTGCTATCCTAGAGGTTGGCATTGACTAGGCCATCAAATAAGTGATTTTTTGTAAAAATTAGCTATAAGGTTTAAATAGGCAAATTGTTAAAAAGTTTTAGACTAAATTAGCAAATCATTAAAATGTTTAGTATCACTTGGCACAATTGAAAAGTTTATGTCAGAAGATGTGGAGAAGGCAAGGGAGGATCGTGAATTGGAGGATAGGAGAGAAGAGGATGCAATAGGGTTTAGGAACTTTTCTCTTTCTCTCTGTGTATCTACATGTACATTACTCTGTATGTATATTACACGGATTACACGAATAAAGGAAAGGAAAAATTTACAGAATCATTATGATCTTCTCCTATCTCAATCTAATCCTAAATTGATCTAATTATGATTATGACCAAAAATAGAATATCTTCCAACACTCCCCCTCAAGCTGGTGGCTTGTAGATATCCAAGACTCCAAGCTTGCTTAGAAGATATGCATGCTGTTTTTGAGATAGAGGTTTGGTGAAAATGTCGGTCGGCTGCTCTGCAGTTCCAATACCTCTTGTCTCGATGATCCCTTCTTGAATCTTGTCTCTTGTGAAGTGACAATCCACTTCAATATGCTTCGTTCTTTCATGCATTATAGGGTCTGCTGCAAGCTTGATCGCTGCATCATTGTCACAATGCAGCTTTGTTGGTCCTTTCAGCTTTATTCCAAGATCTCCAAGCAATCCCCGCAGCCACATGATCTCACATGTAGTTTTTGCCATGGCCCGATATTCTACTTCAGCTGAAGACAGAGAGACGGTTGCCTGTTTCTTGGTTTTTCATGAGAGAAGAGACTCTCCAAGCTTGATGCAGAAACCAGTAACTGATCTTTGACTCATTGGACAAGTCGCGTAATCTGCATCACAGTATGCAATCATTTCCATGTTGCATCTTCTGGATAGAAGTATCCCAAGTCCTGGGCATTTTTTCAGGTATTTCACAACCTTTAGTGCAGCGTTCATGTGGGACTCCCTCGGACTGTGCATGAATTGGCTAAGAGTTTGCACCGCATATGATATATCAGGTCTTGTCATTGTCAGGTATATGAGTTTTCCAACGAGCTTCTGATAACTTGTCGGATCTTGAAGCAAAGGGTCTTGAGGTGTCCCTTCAGGAGGATCCGCTGTGGTTAATTTGATGTTCTGTTCGATTGGAATAACTGCTGGCTTGCAACCTGATAGTCCAGCTTCTGAAATGATTTCTAACACAAACTTCCTTTGACTGAGAGAAATCCCTAGGTTGGATCGAGCAATTTCAATCCCAAGGAAGTATTTTGGTGCTCCCAAGTCTTTTATATGGACAGTGGCATGCAAATATTTCTTGAGGCTTCCTATTGCAGTTTCATCATTTCCCATGATGAGGATGTCATCAACATATATCATTAAGTAGATAGATGACATACCTTTGGTCCATGTGAAAAGAGCATAGTCATATTTAGACCGCTTGAACCCCGCTGGCGGTGAGAGCATTAGCAAATTTTGCATACCACT
The DNA here is from genome assembly GCA_014182555.1 of Eucalyptus erythrocorys. Classification (NCBI taxonomy): domain Eukaryota; kingdom Viridiplantae; phylum Streptophyta; class Magnoliopsida; order Myrtales; family Myrtaceae; genus Eucalyptus; species Eucalyptus erythrocorys. The sequence goes on along the minus strand of CM024601.1, from coordinate 29,843,108 downwards.
TGTCTTGAGGCTTGCTTCAACCCATAGAGGGATTTGCGGAGACGACATACTCTATTCTCCCCCTGTCTCCGTAATCCTTGAGGAACATCCATATAGATTTCCTCGTCTAGATCGCCATGAAGGAAGGCGTTGTGAACATCCATTTGATGCAAAGACCAATCATGAACAGCTGCAACTGATAAGAAGGAACGTACAGTGACGTCTTTAGCCACTGGAGAGAAAGTCTCGTGGTAATCGAAACCTTCTCGTTGGGTGAACCCTTGAGCCACCAATCTGGCCTTATACCGCTCGATCGACCCATCAGATCTATACTTGATTTTGTATACCCATTTACATCCTATGGGTTTTCTGTTCAGAGGGAGAGACGAATTCCCAAGTCTGGTTATCAGTCAAGGCCTTTAACTCAGCTGCCATTGCCTGTTGCCAACGTGGATCTCTAGAAGCCTCGTCATAGCTGGAAGGCTCTTTTTCTTCGGAGATCCGACTAATACAGCATTTATGATCTGATGAAAGCTTGTCGAAGCATACATAAGAAGATATTGGATAGCGGATACCTGGTGAGTTTAGTGACGCGCAGACATAGTCTGTAGTCCAGGTTGGTGGTCTTGTAGCTCGTCCCGAACGTCGTGGAGGAGCTGTTGGTGGTGGAGGTGAGGGTTCCCCCTCTGTTGTTGTCTCAGAAGGGTCCTCAATGGTAGCAGCTTCTGTGAGAACATTATCTACAACCTCATCTGAAGAGGAGGTGGGCAAGGTGGAAGGAATCCCAACCTTGGGAGGTGCTGCCATAATGTATCCTAGGAATGTATCTTCATCATCTAAGCTCCTATGAGGACCAATGTTGTTCCCCACGTTGTCTTGAGGAGCCGAGTCTTCACGAAAAGGGAAGATGTCTTCGTGAAAGACAACATCTCGACTTGTGAAAAAATCTCCTGTAATTGTGTCTAGGACACGATATCCCTTTTGTAAATTTGGGTACCCCATGAATATGCATCGTCTTGCACGAGCACTCATTTTGTCCCGAGGCCCCATCACTGTAGCATAGCACAAGCATCCGAAGACCTTCAGATGTTCCAATGTTGGTTTCTTCCCATAGAGTAATTCAAAAGGGGATTTTCCATTCAATACTCGAGTAGGCATTCGGTTGATTAAATAAGCTGCAGTGACAACACAATCGCCCCAATAATTCTCGGGAATGAAGCCCTGAAACTTAAGGGCCCTGGTGACCTCTAAGAGATGGCGATACTTCCTTTCCACCACCCCATTTTGTTGTGGGGTATAAACACAGGAGCTTTCATGGAGAATGCCTTGGGATAGGAACATGGAGCGGCAATCATTATTAAAAAACTCTGTCCCATTATAAGTGCGGACACGTTTGATTGATTTCTTGAACTGATTCTTGGTCAGAGTCAGAAACATCCTTAGATGAGAAGCAACTTGTGCCTTTGATTGCATTAGAAATACCCATGTGGCACGGCTGTAATCATCCACAATGGTGAGAAAATATCGTGAGCCGTCCCTATGTGGGGTATGATAGGGACCCCAAACATCCACATGAATCGGGGAGAAAATTTCATTGGAACGGGTAGCACTGGCAGGAAATGGAATTCGAGATTGCTTTGCAAGTGGGCAAATTTCACATTTAGAGTAAGGAAAAAAAGCACTGTGTCCCATTCTAGAATGCATAAGAAAATCTTTGTCATTGGTAGATAAATTACACAATGATTGTTTATTCAGGGATACTAAAGGAAAAAACAGATTGACTAGGATAATGAATCCAAAAATAAAGTCCTTCAGAAAAACTACCCAAGCCCATCAGTTTCCCAGTCGAAGGGGCCTGGAAAAAACAGTTGTCAGAGTCAAAGAATATTTGACAAGAATTTTCTCTACAAACTTTAGAGACAGAAATAAGATTGAACTGGAACTGTGGGACATAAAGGACATTTTGAAGGGTTAATTGATGGCTCAATTGCACAGTGCCTGTCTAAGTGACATGAGTGAAATTTCCATTTCCCAACATCGATTTTTTGTAGAGCCTTCATCAATTGCTCATATGAAATTGGTTGTTCACTATTCAGGCCAGTTGGTCCAGTGACCTGATAAGTTGCAGCATTTTTCTTTCCTTTTTCTCCTGGCTTACCATGTAATTTCCAACAATTTTCCATGGTATGATGAGGTCGTTTGCAATATTCACAATATAATTTCCCTTTTCCTTTTGAATTTTGCCCAAAATTTTTTAAAGGAGTGGGAAAATACTGACCGTCGGATTTTTTTAAAGCCGAAAAAGCTCGGCCGTCCGATCCATTTGCCGCCAAAAAAACTCGCCCGTCCGATCCATCTGCCACGGGAAAGATCTGGCCGTTGGATCCCCTCAGCGATGGATTATATCCACTGTCGGATCCTTTCTGCGACAAATAATAACCGCCGTTGGATCCGCCGACTTGCGTGTCCCTTGTCCGCCGTTAGATCCTCCCGTGAGATCCGGGCCGTCGGTCCCTTCCCTTTTAAGCCCTCGTCGAGAGAGATGGGCAACCCTAGCCCCCTGTTCACGACTCTCCCTCTCTCGGGCTAGGGTTTGCTGTGGGTATCGCTGGACGCCGTGCATCGCGAGGGCGATGCTGTCGCTTCCTCGCGCTTGCTCCGGAACCGCGAGCCTCTGGCTTTCCTCCTGGACGGCTAGCTGGAAAATCCGTCCCAGAGAAGGTATGGGATCCATCGCTAATATTTGAGATCGAAAGGTTTGGAAATTTTCATTCAAAATCAAGAGAAATCTTGTGGTTTTCTCCCTTTCTTTTATGGATCTGTACTGTCGAAGCGTTTCCTCTGGTCCCTCGAGCTTCTCCTCCACAGCTTTGAGTTGGTTCCAGAGGGAGGAAAGTCTGTTGTAACACGCGGTGACAGTCATGTTCCCCTGTTTCAAATCGCTTAATTCCTGCGTGAGATAAAATATTTTGGCCCGATCTAACTTCCCATACATTTCTTTGATGTTATCCCACATTTTTTTGGTGTCTTCGGTCGGAGGAAGCCCGGCGGCTACCTCTGGTGAGACGCTATTGTCGATCCACGTGCGGATCAGGTGATTGCACTTTCTCCAGTGCCTGGCCAGCCGCTCATCCGAGGGTATGGGAACCGTCCCATCGAGAAAGCCATCCTTGTCCTTAGTTACAAGGGCTCGCCGGAAATCCTGCGACCATTTGGAGTAATTCTCCGTTCTAGTGAGTTGTAGACTGATTAATTTCAGATCTGGGCCATCGACGGTTGATACGTATAAAGGGTCGCCGGCCTCCAGTCGTCCTGTGATTGCTGTGATCGGGTATGGAAAAAAATCGGGCGCGATATTCGGGTAAGGGTTTGTCCCTATGCCCGATCCGTCAGATCCGGATCCAAAAGCCGCATTTAATGTGCCTGGATTGAAAATGCCTGGATTTGTTCCAGGGAAAGATTCCCTGGACCCGCTCATGCGCTCCGAAGCGACGGCCGAATTTGCCCCATTCGTGGTTGGTGGATTCCCGTCGGACTGAGGGTTGCTCATGGTGCTCCCGGTCCCTGGCAATGATGCATTTGGGCTTGTCCCAATGTACCATGGGTATGGTACAAATTGGTAAGGCTGCCCAGCAATGGGTAACCTCATGTTTGGCTGAGCCGGGAAAAATTGCCAAGGAAAATTTTGAGCCTGAGGTTGTGGCTGGATCGGCATTGTGGTCTGCAATTGCTGTGTAGATGTGACTTCTTCTGGAATCCTAGTGTCGACACCAGAAGATTGATTCTCTGGTTGACTCATGGTAAGTAACGATCCCTGTTTCTTCCTTCTCTTACTGAAAAATGATTCCTTCGCTACTTTGATCTAATTTTGCAGATCAGGGAGCCTCGGCAGGTAATCTGGAATTGCGGAAGCAGAATCAGGAGCTAAAGCTCTAATACCATGTCAGAAGATGTGGAGAAGGCAAGGGAGGATCGTGAATTGGAGGATACGAGAGAAGAGGATGCAATAGGGTTTAGGAACTTTTCTCTTTCTCTCTGTGTATCTACATGTACATTACTCTGTATGTATATTACACGGATTACACGAATAAAGGAAAGGAAAAATTTACAAAATCATTATGATCTTCTCCTATCTCAATCTAATCCTAAATTGATCTAATTATGATTATGACCAAAAATAGCATATCTTCCAACAGTTTAAGGCAAAATTGATAAGTTGTCAAAAGATTTATAACTAAAATGAAATAATTAAAAGATTTAAAACCGAATTGACTATTGTATAGTAAGTCTTCATTCTTTACAAATTTATATTGATTTTTACTTTTCCGTAACCTAAATGTAAGGCCGCAATTGCCTCTAGTCTTCCTTGTCCTATACTTTCTTGTCTAGAATCATCGAAAGACCACTCACAAACTTTTGTTGATTCACATATCAATCCATATATATCTAAAAGCTACCTTGTCGTCAATTCAAATGGTAGTCTTAGGTAGTTGCAATATGAATCGGGCTGCCTAATTCAACCTCCCCAACACAGTCCAAATGTTTTTCATGGTGGATGGGGGGCACAAATCATAGATCGGCTGAGCTTTTGATGGATAGATCTCAATACCCCTAGTGATGACGATAAATCCAATCAAATTCTCTAGAGGTCGTCCTTCATATGCAATTTGTGCGGTTGAGGAGAGATTTAAACTCTCACAAAAGATCAAAAGATCAAATAACTTCTGATGTTTTTAATTAATTAATTTGATGGGCCTAAGTTGGCCCGTCCGCCCATGTTGGGCCTAAAAGCCTGGCCCACAATTTTAAGGCCTATGGATGGAGGGATATGATGAAAGGGCACGTTTCTTATTTTTGGAGAGACGTATAAAAGGAGGGAAAGAGAGGGAGAAACATACCTTTTGGAATTACGTACGTCTCCTCCCTCTCTCCCTCCAAAACACTCCAAAAAAAAAAAAAAAAAAAAAAGGAACAGTAGGCAGAAAGGCAAAAAGGCGACACCCTTTTTCCCTTCAAGACTATTTTGGCGTCATCGGATTGAACAGGACCGGTTTTCTCTTCCTCATATTGGCGTCGGTGTTTAATCTGTAGCTAACAAGGTACGTTCGATTCTATGATGTGCCTTAGGATCGATGATGCATATTAATTTCCCGGGCTCGTCTTCCACGCAAGTTTAGGGGTTCGATTTAGGATCGAATCCGGTTTTTGGGATTTCGACAATCCCAACATTGCTATCAGAGCGAGAGTTTATGTTTTCCGATCCTTTTTCATATTTTTCCCGACCCCTTTCATGTCTGTGAATGTTTTTTTTATTGATTTTCGTGAAAAGAACTTTGGCCGACACCGATCGGGGCAAAAAATCCCGACACCCGAGACTATTCATGCATTTTTTCGACTTTCTGTAAGTCCAAATCGACTTCTGATGGCACTGGACGGAAGGTCTCATCGAGACGAGCGCGACGAGTGGCGGAACGCCGCCAACGGCCGCCGGACGCGCCCCCACGCGCAGCCTGAAGCGAGGCGACGTTGCACGCACCGACTCGGCGAAGAAGAAGGTGCGTGCGTCGCGCGCGCGCGCGTGGCGCGCAGGTGCGACGCACGTGCGCCCGAGTGACTGGGCGCGTGCGAGGCACGTGCGCACGTGCCGGGTCGGTCCTACCGACGACCCGACCTGGCCACCCGGCCCATTCTGTCCGACCCGGCCCGAACGGGGACCCGGCCCAGACCGACCAGCAACCCGGCCGGTTGACCAGTCTGACCGTTGACCGACTGACCATTGACCGTTGACCACCGTCGACCGTTGACCGCGACCGTTGACCGTTGACTTTGACCGTTGACAAAAAAAAAAAAAAAAAAAAAGGAATGTGTTTCTTTTTCAACTATGTCTATGTGGGTTATAAGTAATTCATTTTTTGTCCTACATTTGTTGGATGAATTATGGAAAATTATGTATTTTCCCTTATGTTCATTGTGGATTATAAGTAATCCAATTATTAAGTTTTGCATTTGTTGCAGGAACTATGATGCGTTATGCACGGATACCTGCATTTCCGGGAACGGACGAAGGACGTGCAAGACTTAAAAGGCTGATGACAGAGTTAGCTAATTATCGGTGGCATGACGGTGATTTAATATCACATATGGTCAAGGTCAATTAGATGATACAGGAAATCATCTGGAATGGTTATCTTATGCCGGATTTTGAGAAGGTGTCGACCTTCAAGAACACTCTTCCACCTGAATGGCAAGCAGTGTTAGATCGGCTATGGGAGGTCAACGTGGTCCCGGGTTATAGGAGGCTGGTAGTAGCTTTTGTAAGAGAGTACTATAGGATTGAGTTAACCAAAACTTCAATCCTTAGTATGAGTGCCACATGGCGCAAAATGAATGCGTCTTGGAGGCGACATGAGAGCTCTCCAAAAGTTTTTCCATGGTTGGTAAATGTGTCTTCAGATTTCTTGGATTTTTTTACTGATAGATTAACAGGGACTTTCCCTATTTGTTTCTTAGATTAGCTTGAGATATTTTTTGGGTGAATATATCTCTTTCTGTGTTGATATTTTCCTATGTATATATTACTTAATGTAATGGATATGTTGTATTTTGTGAAAACATTATTATTTTATTGAATGTCAGATATTATTTGTTTTCTACTGTTGTTGATTGTTGTGAGTAGTTCATAGAAGTTTGTGTACCTTCATAGAATTTAGTTTGCATAAGACAATTATATTAATGACAGTTTTAAGTTAGGATTTTTGGAGAATGATTGGAAACATAGTGACCTTTTGATTCTGAAACCTTACTTGAAATTGTTCATTAATATGATGGGTCTGTGCAAAGTGGATGCATAAATGATAGGCATTAATTATTCATGCATATATGTCTGATGTGTTCAGATTGATGGCTTCAGCAACTAAGAAAGTAATTGCTAATTTGAACGGCAACAATTGTGAAATATTGAATATGAAGATTCAATATGTGCTGGAAAACCAGAAGCACTAGAAGCTCTTGATCATGTTATGGAAGATCTTGAGGATGCCGTGCGCCACCTTGAGCTAGTAGAGGATCACCTAATGGCATTTGAGCCTAAAGTAGATATTTGCAATGCTGGTTCTAGCTCAGAAAGGACCTTGAGCTCTAATGTAACACCCCAACTACCCTTGAGGCTGCCACAGACCTATTAACCATCCTTTTAAATTTCCAAAAGAGTTATAACTTTTAAGCTCATATTATTATTTTTTTTTTATTGAAACAATGGTCCCTGCGCATTATGTGAAAATAGCGGAAGCAAAACTCACAGCCACCCCAAACACGAGAATATGAGGGATCAATGCACATACTATAACAAAGACATATACCATGAAACAGCCCCTGCTATTATTTACTGAAAAATGGATAGTTTTTCCCGATCTTTGGGGTAGGAAACATCATCGTCATAACACCGAAATGGCTCTACACTACCCCGATAAGCTCATCAAAAATGTAGCCTATACATGTGACTAGTCAAAAGAAAGCAAAGAAACTATCCATCCGTTAGCAAGACGGTCCGACTTCAAAAACCCGCCAACCTCCCCGGATGCCCTCACGGTCTATCGCCACCCCGGAGGGCTAGGCGGCGGCGGCAAAGCATGCTTCCCATCTCCCCATCTTGGCAAGGGAAGATCGAAACGTATTCTTGAAAGATTGGGCCACCGAGCAGGCCCACTTCATAACGTACCCGACCGTAACACGGAAGTAACAACGTCCCGGTATCACCTTTGGACTTGGGAGGCTGGATGACTCTAACCTCAAAATCGCAAGGGATTCCATAAAACATCCCCGGGGCCATGGCGGTACCGACATATCTTCTAAGCTGAAAAGATAAGTCCCCAAAGGGGTGAGTACAACCACTCAGCAAAGATAAAGTTTCTAGAATGCTCATGTCTGGCATTGCAACTAAACCACCACATCACACAACATCATAATCAAGCATTCAATCATCAAGCTATAAATTTCTCATATTCAAAAGCCCCACACTCAAGTATAGTATATGTACATCCAACTTGGAAATCAGGATGCAGCTCATTCATGACGTTCATTCGATACATCGCCCATGCACATGACAACTCAACATAGCAGCAATGACATGCACATAACAATGTCTCCAGTCATATGCAAACTTACCTGTCCCATTTCTGCTTAAGTGCAAATACATGACTCAGTAAAGTCGTGCACAATTTTCATCATACCTCATGCCACTGTGTCTCAATGTATCGGCACACACATATATATATCAAGTCCATGCAATTTCACATGTAAACCCCGGTAAGAACCAACCGGCTTCCGGCCCCCACATTAGGGCATCTCACACCCAACACCGGCATTGTGAGGTATCACGGCACACACCATCCGTGCTTCCGGCATTTACACTCCCCGGCCGGGCATCTCGCACCCCAACCGGCATCACGAGGCATCCACGGCTCACACACTCCGTGCTTCCGGCACCCCCAACACCCGGGCATCTCAACTCCGAGGCCATCATTTACGCACACGGGGCTCTTGGGCATCCGGCATTTTCACTCCCTGGCCGGGCATCTCGATACTCCCGAGGCAACATCAATGCATGTCATGCAACAATCTTTTTTTTCCCTGCATGATTCACAAACATGCCCATGGAACACAAGCATGACAACAATGCATACTCTTACTCACATTCACATGCTGAAAGTCTACATGCTCAACAAAGGACCTCATCATCAATGCAGCATGTGCAGCAAATGAATCATGTCAATTTCATGATGAATGTCCCTTTATAAATTCTACATGGCATGTGTACATGCATCTCAAGACGACACTCCATCAATTCAGCATGCACATTGAGGTTTCAGCATGCATTATGCATCCAGCACAACTCACATTACCATTGATACAAAGAAATCAAGATATAGATATCCCTATATCCAACATCAAATCAAATAACAATATCTTCAATGTCTTTTATAGACTAATATCAAACATTGCTCAAGTCCACATCCAATACAGCAAGTAGAATGGCCAATCACATTACTAAAAATCATGTTTAAACACAAAATACCATACCCTTCACCATTCGGCCACACTCAGCATATTCACAGAAATTTCCCAGTTTGCAGTACCTTCGGTTTTTCACAAAATTAAAATAGTACTCTACCTCCAAAAATTCCCAAAAATTACCACATCATAACCAAGAAGTAAATAAGCATTTTCTTAGAAGAAACCATCTTCAAATTCGACCTATAAATGGCAGTTTAAAAATCAACAACCCTGATGGTCACTCGGTTATATACAGTTTACAGAGTTAACAGAATCACGCAAAATGACCCACCTATACTCACTCTTTTAACTTCATTTTTGGATATGTGATACACAAGTCAATTATCTACAACTTCTCTTCAATGATCAACAGCCAATTCATCAAGGAACATAAGGTTTACAAACCATCAAGTTACTGACTCTAGTCTGGTAACGTTCACAGCACACCAACTCATATGTAAAATTCGAAATCTCTAGTTCCACTTACTAAAATGAGCTCAATTTTTACCACAAGATACCTCATCAAGTCCTGAACAATTCACTAGAAGAAATCAAGTTGAATTTCTCAACAGAACCACATGAAAATCGCACATCAAGCCAATAGATCCACTGACCCTTACTCCAGTGTCACCCAGTTTTCAACAGCAGCAAGTAACACGAAATTGACCTAGCTATCCTAGGTAAAATCAGCTCAATTTTTACTATGTTATTACCCAAGATGTCTACAACATTTCCCTAGAAGAGGTCGACTAAAAATTCTCACTGTAATCACAAGATAATTGAACCACAATCCAACCCGACGCACTGTTCCACCCGAGGACGCCTCCTCTCCGTAGGATACAACTTTTACCCCTCAAATCTGCTCCAACAAAGCTCATTTTCGACTATGTTCTACCTCAGAGTGTGTTCAACAATTTTTATGAAGGGCTCGGGCCTCAATTCCACCTCTAACATCCTCTAAAAATTCATGCAAGTAAACCGGGTTAAGCTGCGCCAAAGGAACCCGAACTGCCCAAGTCTAGTCTTCAACTAATTTCTCTCAACCCAGCCGACGAATTGCCCAAATTCTACCTCTACAAGCAACACAAGATCACAAGAAAACTAGAGAACACTATCTTGCCTTTGGTTCCGTGAGTTTTGATGAAGAAATGAGCAAGAATCCTCGGCAAACCGGCGGTCCTCCTTCGCTCGCGCACACGCCCGTCTTCCCCTTCTCTCTCTCTCTTTTCTCTTGTTTTTCTCTTTCACTTTCTCTCTCCATTTCACCGACTCACCCCACTTAAACTCTCGGCCAACTCTCTCTCTCTCTCTTACCCTCTCTAATTTGCTGCCACCTTGTGCCACCTCACCACAGCACACACTTCACTTTCTTAATCACACAATTTCGGCACTTCTCCCCCTCTTGGCCGTATACTCTCTTTTTCTTACATTTAATTAATTCATTTCACTTAAGTTTAATTAATTTACTTACTTAACCACTAACATAATTAAATCAATTCTTAATCCCACAATATAACACTTGGCCACACATTTTATAATCACACACACCCAAGTGCAACAAATTCCATTTGCAACATTAGCCACACATAAACCATCCTCACTAATAAAATTACACCTCATAGCTGTCATGTCTACTAAAATGATTCAATTGATCACCATCCTCTCACCATGAAATTGAGGATGCAACATCTAAGCGCAAGCGTATTGATTCGTTCAATATGTGGGTATGCAAAGGATCAAGTCCTTCTTGCAAGAAACCAAGAGTTAACCAACACAAGAGAGGAAAACGTCCTCAAGTGAAGAAAATGTCAAGGGTGAGGTATTACAATTGTAACAAGAAGGGTCACTATGCTCGCAACTATCATGAGCCGAGAAAGGTAAACACCTCTTGTACATTTGAGAGCTTTGCTTATGTGTCAAGTTCTGTATTGTTGGCTGAATCCAATCCTTTGTGGACTGTAGATTCAGGAGCAACAGACCATGTAGCAAAGGATAGAGGATCCTTTGTGAAATTCCGACGAGTACCGACTGGAACTAAGTGGATCTATGTGGAAAACAACTCCAGAACTGAAGTAAAAGGAATTGGCACTTGCCAGCTGAACATGCGTGGTGGACATACTTTATTCCTACATGATGTATTGTATGCTCCGGAGATTTGTCGGAATCTAGTATCTGTTTTAGTGTTGGTTAAACTAGGTTTTAATATGAACTTCCATAATAGAGGTGTGGATTTGTTTTTGGAAACAAATTTCTATGGTTGTGGCTATTTTCTGGATGGTTTCATTGCATTTGATGTTGACTATGTTAATGCAAATGTTTGTTATTCCCTTATCACGTCTCCTAATTCATACGATAATGATGTGAATGTGTGGCATGCTAGAATTGGTCATATTGGCCAACAACGTATGAATAGACTAGCCAAAGAGGGCTTGTTGGGCAATATTGAAAAAGTCGATTTGCCCATATGTGAGCATTGCCTAGTAGGGAAAACGACAAGGAAACCATTTGGAAAAAGTAAAAGAGCTGAATTTCCTCTGCATTTAATCCATTCTGACATCTGTAGTCCAATGAATGTGAGAGGAAGGCATGAGGCTGTTTATTTCATCACTTTTATAGATGATTATACTCGATTCGAATATGTCTATTTGATTTCTCATAAATCTGAAGCATTAGTTGTTTCAAAAGGTTTATGGCCTTGGTAGAGAATCAATTAGACAAGAAAATAAAAGCATTGAGATCCGATCGAGGTCGAGAATATTTATCTGATGAGTTTAGAAAATTATGTGATGAAAAATGAATAGAAAGACAGTTGTCTATTCCATATACTCCTCAACAAAATGATATTGCGGAAAGAAGAAATAGAACCCTACTGGAAATGATTAGGTCCATGATGGCGCATGCTAACCTACCTATCACTTTTTGGAGTGATGCCTTGTTAACTGCTGCTTATATACTTAACCGGGTGCCTTCCAAATCAATTACTTACACTCCATATGAGTTATGGACAGGTAGAAAACCGGATTTAAGTTTTCTTAAGCCATGAGGTTGTGCTGCCTATATTCATGAACCCTCTCACAAGTTTGGGAAATTGAGTCCTAGAGGAAAGAAAAGTATTTTCATAAGATACTCTGAACACTCGAAAGAATATGTGTTCATAGGTGAGCAGGAAAGTGGGAGTGTAACTGATTTTGAATCATGGGATGTCACGTTCTTAGAGAATGAGTTTTCTAAGAAGGGCGAAATAGGTGAAGATTACTCCCTATTTGAAACATTGGATCAAGATAATGATATTAGTGGAGTTCATCCAAGTGGGAATAATATAAGAAGTGATGAATTGAATACAACTTATTCTCAATCACAACCACATGATGAGACGACATCATCATTATCTAATCCTAGTGGGAGCATAATAGGAAATGATGTGCTTAGTGTACAATCTCTCATACGGCGAACAAGTCGCAAAAGTATTCCCCGTCGACGTTTTGACATTGAAGGGGAAACTTTCATGATTGCCCCACAAGATGAGGATGAGCCAAGAAATATTTATGAGGTTCTAAATTGCCCTAGTAAGGAGAAATGAATGCATGCAATGGGAGAGGAAATGGAGTCACTGAAGTCAAACCATGTTTGGGAATCGGTTGATCTTCCAAAAGGACGCAAAGCTATTGGAAACAAGTGGGTTCTCAAAATAAAGCGTAAAGCTGATGGCCCGATAGAAAGATATAAAGCTCGCCATGTGGCGAAGGGGTATAACCAACAGGAAGGAATTGATTATGAGGAAACATTTTCCCCTATTGTGAGATTCACCTCAATTCGCATTATTCTGGCAATAGTGACAAGTATGGATCTTGAATTACATCAAATGGATGTAAAGACTGTTTTTCTCAATGGAGAATTAAATGAGGAAATATATATGGAACAACCTGTAAGTTTCATTACGAAAGGCCAAGAAGGAAAGGTATGTCAACTTTTGAAATAGATATATGGCCTTAAGCAGTCGTCAAGACAGTGGCATATACGTTTTGATAATGCTATGATGGCATATAATTTTACAATGATTGATGAGGATCATTGTGTAAATATCAAAAGATTCAAAGATCAATTTGTGATCATATCTTTATATGTTGATGATATATTAATTGCTGGAAGTAATATGGAGTTAGTTAATACCATCAAAAGTTGGTTATCTTCCAATTTTGAGATGAAAGATATGGGTGAGGCTGCATACATACTTGGAGTTAAGATTTCAAGAGATCGTTCGAAGAGATCATTATCCCTTTCGCAAGAAACATATATAAATAAGATTCTTGAACGATTTCGTATGCAAGATTGTAAACCCATAGACACTCCTATTACAAAAGGTGAAGGATTGAGCCATAAGCTGTGTCCAAGGACTCCACAAGAGAAGGAACAAATGAAGCATGTTCCTTATGCTAGTGCTGTTGGGAGCTTGATGTACGCTATGATGTGTACAAGACCTGACATATGCTTTGCAATTGGAATGGTAAGTAGATACCAATCCAATCCAGGTCAAGCACATTGGAAAGTCGTTAAGAGAATACTGAGGTATCTGAAAGGAATTGCTGATTACAAGCTGAATTACCAAGGAAATGATCTACAACTTGAAGGCTATTCAAATGCTGACTGAGGAGGAGATTTAGATAAAAGAAAATCTACCTCTGGATTTGCTTTCTTACTGAACAATGGCGCCATATCATGAAGCAGTAAGAAGCAAACGTGTATAGCCTTGTCCACGATGGAAGCTAAGTTCGTGGCATTATCAGAAGCGGTACAAGAAGGAATTTGGCTTAAGAGATTTTTGGATCATTTAGGTGTTATTGAGAAAGTTGCAAATCCATTATTGGTTAACTGTGATAGCCAAGCAGTTATAGCATACACCAAATATCCAAAGTATCATGGCAAGACCAAACATATAGATACCAAGTATAACTTTGTTAAAGATATGGTTGCACGAAAGGATGTAAACTTATAGTATATATCTACGCATAGAATGGTAGCAGATCCTATGACAAAGCCAATACCTAGAGATGTGTTTTGTGGTCATGTAAAATCTCTAGGATTGCGTAGAGTCTAATATACTGGGTATTGTAATTTCCCTGAGTTGTTCACATTTATGAAATTGTGTTTTTTCATCATTAATGCCTATGAATCTTTGTTTGATCTTTATGCATCTTAATGCTTAGTGCATTGTATTAAGTTGAGAAAGTATGTCGGACAAATAAGAGATTAGCCCACTCACACGGGTAATCACCTCTATTTACTGTGTGATAAATAGAGATGAGACGGTTTTTAAGCTTATTATCTAGGTGATAATCGAGAGCTCAAGCTTAAAATATATATGTCGCCTTAAGATGAGGACATGATAAGTACTATGTCCGAAAGTAAAATATCCCACATATTTTATTTTATCTGTCTAAGATGTCAGATGTGAGTTCTGATGGATTATGTGAATGAGTAGATACGTGAACTCATTGGGAATGTCTGAACTATCATCTGTACGGTATGGATTGTGTAGACATACGCTCCATGGGAAAGGAGTTAATACCGTAATACCTATTTCATACTACGTATGCATGAGATGACCAATAAGAGTGGCAAAAATTTGATCTCAACTTTTATGTCGTGTGAGACTCTTGAGGAAAAGAGTTCTTCAATTTTAGTGCCCTCAGGACTTTTACTTATTCTCAAAATTTCTATTTAGTATTTGCTATCTTAGAATGTTGCTAATGGTCACGAGTTGATTCGATCTAATGGGACATTTCTAGAAAAGCAAGCTAGACTGAAATTGAGAGTTTGAAGGAAAGAGGAAGATCGGATTTGGAGAATCACATTGTAGTTTTGTATTCACTGGTCGATCAATTATGACTGTCTTTGGGATGATCATAATTGTGAATGCAATATATATCATTGTTTAAAAGAGATCAAGAGAGTTATAAATGTGATCGATCGATCTAGGGTACTACATACTAAATCTACTCAGAGTGTGACGCCTATTATGAGCTGCTATATATTCCTAACAGATGTATGGCAACGAGCTCTCAAAGTATGCCGATCGCACGGATTATTCACCAGTATGAATGTTGAAAAGAGGTTAAGATGATCCTGTTCAACCCACCATGTGCGAGTGGGAGATAATGTTTTTAATTAATTAATTTGATGGGCCTAAGTTGGCCCATCCGCCCATGTTGGGCCTAAAAACCTGGCCCACAATTTCAGGGCTCATGGATGGAGGGATATGATGAAATGGCACGTTTCTTATTTTTGGAGGGACATATAAAAGGGGGGAAAGAGAGGGAGAAACATACCTTTTGGCATTACGTACATCTCCTCCCTCTCTCCCTCCAAAACACTCCAAAAAAAAAAAAAAAGAACAGTAGGCAAAAAGGCAAAAAGGCAACACCCTTCTTCCCTTCAAGACTATTTTGGCGTCATCGGATTGAACAGGACTGGTTTTTTCTTCCTCATATAGGCGTCGGTGTTTAATCTGTGGCTAACAAGGTACGTTCGATTCTGTGATGTGCCTTAGGATCGGTGATGCATATTAATTTCCCGGGCTCGTCTTCTGCGCAAGTTTAGGGGTTCGATTTAGGGTCAAATCCAGTTTTTGGGATTCCGACAATCCCAACAGCTTCCTTAAGTGATCTTTCCCTAACATAGTATTCACAATCATATTATCAACGTAGACCTCAATCTTTTTAAAGAACATATCATGACAAAGCATGACCATAGCCAGCTAACTAGGCCAGCTAATTAGTTGCCCTTGTCTTCTTGAGGCCGAATAGCATTACCTTGTAACAAAAGTCTCCCTTAGAGTGATAAAAGACGTCTTACTCTTGTCTTCGCTCATCGACTTTGATATAATTGGATTCAGAGAATCTGTACATGAAGGAAAATTGTTCGAACCCAGCTGTATCGTCCACCAAAACATCTACTCTAAACTAAAATAAAAGTACGACAAAAACAAAACTAAAATAAAAGAATAATTAAAATCTTGTTTTCTATTTTTCCTTTTTCCTATGACATATGTTCAGAAAATTTTTAAATTTAAAATTTTCAAGTCTCTTTTGCCCGATTTATAAATCTTTTGTCGGATATGTTCTATCCTCAACAGGTTACAGCCCCAAATAATGCATCCGCGAAAAGTACATGGAAAATGTAAAAGGCGCATTATCAATATATGACAGCTAGTTATTTTCCTTGTGTAAATTCTACAAAGTTTCAGATTTCTGGATTCCTTTGAAATCACTTTCAAGAGCTTATCTACTCACATAATTGCTCAGTGAGGGCATTATCAGGAGACTGTCAAAGTTGAATAGCAAAAGGCATTTCATTTACTAATGAAGAATCATGTACAAGTCCAACCGTTGCTGTACAAAAAACTAATGTCTATACGAAAACGACAGAGACCGAAAACTGGGATTGCGGTGCAGACAGTAGCAGGTCCCGTTTCTTGCTTCAAATCACATCCCACTTGCGTCAGGGCATGGATGACATCGTCTTCCTTGCGAAATTTGAACTCCAATGTCAATATTCTCTCTTCTACTTAACATGACTCCATCAAATGAGGAAGCTGCTCTTGTTGGCTTTTTGGAAGATCCAACCAGTTCCAAACAGTCAGCATCCCCGTGGCGTCTCCCGTGAAGAAAAGGCCTCCAGGAGCTGTTTGGAGAGTCCTAATTTCTCGTCTTGAGAATATCTTGCCCCTTTCAGTGAACCTGGAGTACGACACATGAAGTCAGCCAAGCAGAAGAAGAGAACAACCTTCACTGAGAGACAAGGATGTCAAACCAATTAGAGAAATTTCTTTTGGACTTACGATGGGAGCTCATACAAGCGAACAGTGTTGTCGATGCAAGCGCAAAGGAGGACTGTCTTACCACCTGCATCACTCATCCCTGACAGTGCAAGAATACCCTGTGCCGGAAAAAAATGATATTTGCAACATCAAGATATGATATTACATCAATTCCATGAGACTAGGAGTACGGTAACAAACTGACAAAGCATCGACAGGTGAAAGATGAAAATTCATGTCTTCGCCACATAGAGCAAAAACATGGAAGATACTTGACATTATGCCTATATTACAGAGATTCATTCTACATTATTCAAATAGTTTTTTTTATAGGAGGAAATACAATTAAAGAGCAATAAGACGCATCTTCGTGATCTAAGATAGTAAAACAAGTCCATGCACTTCACACATATGAAGTCCACAACAGATAACACAAATTCACCCTTATTGTCTAAACATTTTCCTTCTAGTACCATCATCAACCACAACATACCATAATCCATACAAGTGCCCTAATAGATAAATAAATGAAAATTAGAGAGCAACATACATGGTCCTCATGATGTGTATACACAACTTCCAAGCTGCGTCCTTGAGTGGCACCCCAGACCTTTACTGTCTGATCCAGTGAACATGATATCAAGTACTGGTCCCAGCAAAGAAGTGACGTCACCACATCAGTGTGTCCAACAAGTTCCTGAACACACTCCAGAGTATGCAAGCCCCACACCTGCAGGCGAGAATAAAATAAAGATGTGAGGGGTCAGGACAATACTACAGAATAGTGGGGCAGAAAAATACAGAGAGATCGCAGCAAACCAATAAAAGTGATGTAAAAGAAAACATAAACTAGGAGGGCCAAGTCATGCCTTTCCAGGACACACAACTAATCAGGAGGAGAGACATCTATAATAAACCAGCTTACCCTTATGGTCCTGTCAGTGGAACCTGAATACAACCGGTCACGCCCAACAGTTAATGACACCACGGCCCGAGTGTGACCCCTGAGAGGCGCGGCCATCTGAAAAGGATCAGCCTCACTACCTCCTTTCCACACCAAGATAGTGCCATCCTAGAAGCAAAATTTGTTCAGTATAATTATCAAAAGACCAATCTAATTTAGCACAAGTGTCAACAGAATGAGGCAGTCGGTGATCACAGGATTGTTGACCTAGGTAGACCACACTTGAAGAAGAAGAAGAAGAAGAAGAGAAGAGTTTCAGGTCTAAACCAAAAATCCACCCTCACACTCAGCATCAATTGTTTTATCACAGAAGGAGATTCTAAAGAAACAGACTAGACAAAATTCCAGCCGATAAGTCACCTATAAATTGACATTAAATTCATTCAAATAATAAATTACCCCTGCTCCGGCAAAAAGCATGTTGTTATCAAAAGACCTAGGTGGGCCACACTTGAAGAAGAAGAAGAGAGGAATTTCAGGTCTAAACCAAAAATCCCCCCTCACACTCAGCATCAATTGTTATATCACAGAACGAGATTCTAAAGAAACAGAATAGAGAAAATTCCAGAAGATAAGTCACCTAAATTGACATTAAATTCTCTCTTATAATAAATTACCTCGGCTCCGGCAAAAAGCATGTTATTACCAACTTCCATAGTGTGGACCTGTCCAACTAGTCCGCTGATATCGTAACTAGCACCTTCCTGGATATTCCATGCCTACAAGAGATACAAGACGGAGCAATGAATTAAAGCTGAGCAGCTCACTAATTCAAGAATTGCCAAAGAAAATAATAACAACAGCCAAAGAAGACCCAGTCAACCGCTCACCTTAACTGTATTAGGCATGCCGACAAACACCCAATGACCTTCACAAGTGAAACACCCAACTGCTCCCCTGAGGTTGATCACTTGAACACATTGACCAGTGTGACAGTCCCAGATTCGTACTGTTCCATCTTTGCTTCCAGAGTAGAGCTTGGTAGATCCAGAAGGAAGTGCTATTCCAGAAACACCCTGTCATAAAAGGCATCAGGTGAGTACAAACCAACTTTTATGTGAGACAGGCAATGATAATTCAACATCTTGATTAGCACTGGACGGAAACAGATTGGAGTTTAACTAAACATTCGATGCAACCAAGTTTTCTCTATCCATAGTATTGGATATAAGAGAGAACACAAAAGGCAAAAACTGTAAATAGTACCTTTTTATGCCCCTCAAGCTTAGCCAGCATGGCAAAATCAACACCTTGAGACCATGAATGCAAGAAAGGACATGCATCGCCCTTCACACAATTGCCCAATAACCAGTAGCGGCAAACTTTTTCTTGGGGCGTTTGAGGGTTTTTTTCTATTGATGAATCGCCTCTCTTTCTGGAAGATGAATTCGCTGAATTCCCCACACTCGATTCAGGGCCCTTCCCAGGGCAATCCTCGGGCACTGACATCTTTGCAGGTCGATGGTAAACATTGCGTGGAAGAGATGCATCGTGCAAAAACCTGCAGGGATTCCGGTTGCACCTCCCTTCTAACCAGAAAGTGCAAACTCCGGGGCTTGTTGGTGCTGTTTGAAGCCGATTATGGTGAGCAGCTGATTTCTGTGTCCAACCCACAGTACTCCTTGCTGTCTTAATATCCATGCTATTATACAAAAACACAGACAATCAATCCCTGAACCGAATAACCTATCCAAAGTCAACTCTCAAAGCATCAGAACGTTCTTGCAAGAAGATCCGCCACAGAAGAGCCAAGGTCCGCTGTAGCCAGCAATCCCAAGCATGTCACTTCCTCTATCACCAACGATACAGACAGAATAAAGAACAATCGACCTATAAGAGAGTGCATAACCATCTCCATCCATGATTCCCATCTCTTTCAGTTCCAACCAAATCAAATTCACCCGGAAGCAGGATAAACTGAAAATTCAGAACACGAGCTAGACACTTAACGAATGACTTAATTCGTACAACATTGTCACATTGTCCAGCCCTTCATATGAAAACCTCCGGTCATGAAACCCAATTTCCAACCTCGCCATATCCCAGTAACAGCCCCTCAAAATCAAGATAACAAATCCCCGATCCTTTCAGGCGGAAGAAAACCCGATTCCTTCGGGATCAAGAAACCCAAAAATCCCCGCGAACGAGTACCGAACGCGGGCCCGACGGCCCTCGTCGTCACCGGCGGAAACCCACCTTCCAGAAAACCCTCCGACTGCAAGCGGGAGATCGCCATCGTCGAAAGAAGATGATGAAACCCACCTAGGCGGAAACTTCCTCGCTACACTTCGATACAAACCGCAGGGAAAGAGGCCTCGATATAAGAAGAAGCGAGCGAGCGAGCGAGC
This sequence comes from Eucalyptus erythrocorys, assembly GCA_014182555.1. NCBI lineage: Eukaryota > Viridiplantae > Streptophyta > Magnoliopsida > Myrtales > Myrtaceae > Eucalyptus > Eucalyptus erythrocorys. The sequence continues at coordinate 29,822,950 of CM024601.1, read as the reverse complement.
GAGCAAACCTGAGGAGACGCAAAGGGACGAACCCACGATCGCCCTCGAGTCGAAGAACGGAGATCGGCGATCCGATGATCGGAAAGGCTTTGCACGGCGAGAGAGCGACGGAGAGAGAGGCGGAAAGACGGCGGAGACAACCTTTTCTTGGATGGAAATTGCCGTTGGCCTTGGGCCTTCTTTTATAGGAAGGCACAGCGAGTACACCTTACGCGGCGTGGAGGTTATTGAGGTAACTTGCTAGCCAAGTCACCTTACAGATTTCTTTGATTTTGTACTGGAAAAGAGGGGAAGATTTTAAAGAAAAAGGGAAAAAAAAAAAAAGATATGAAGTATATAATGCTCCGAGGCTTGGTCCCTTTAGGACAAACCGACGAATATTAGAAATGTTCAAATTCCAATTTTGAGGCGTTGGAGGCTTACTAAATATTTTTTTTTTTTGGGTGAAAACTTACTAAATATTGTTTATACTACGAGAAATCCCGAACTCGTATATATGTGATAAAATTCATCTAAAATTAATTTTTTTACACAAAAATTTTAAATTAATACATTTGTGATAAATTTCCGGCAAATTAATTATTTTACTACAAAAAATCTCAAATTGATATATTTATGACAAATTTAATCTCATTATATTTTATTTTAAATTAGATTTATATCACAAAAATTACAAACTAGCATATCTATGATAGATGACTTGTAAAACTACATACCGGTACATCTCGTTAACTATCACATCATCAAACTTAGCAATTTGCTATTAATTTAAAGAGAATTGACAAATATTACATTTATCCTAAGAGTATCAATTTGGGGTTGTAAAGTTAGTTTAAAATAAATTTATCATAGTTATATATCAATTTGAGATTTTCTATATTATTAACCCTACTAAATATGTTTTAGGAAAAATTTTGGTAGGCAAAGAAAATATTAGTGTAGAAAAACCAGGTGGCAAAAAGAGAGGGAGAGGGAAGTTTTTTTTGTTGTCGTTATTCAAGAAGTGTAGAATTTACTTTTACTTGTAAATTTCTCGAAAATATTGTCTTGGAGGAAATATTAATTTTTTTTTTTAAAAAAAAAAAAAGAGATGGAAAATGAGCAGGCGAGGGAAATTATTTTCGTTATTGTTCTCTTAAAAAAAGGTGAATTACTTTAATCTGTATATTTCTTGTGAATATCATGTTAATATAAAAACAATTTTTTTTATTATGCTTGTAATAGTATTACGTGACTTTGGACAAATTCTCAGTAGAAGCCCCTAATTAATACTAATAATAATAAAACAAAGCTTATGCTTAAAAATTTAGAAAGAACGAAAAGTATCGATTTCATTAAGAAGGGAAATATTCGAATACAAACAACCTCTCGATAGGAGATCAAAATAAGAACAAAAAATTTTGATCTCATTAAGATGGGAAATATTCAAATACAAATGACCTCTCAATAAGAGACCAAAATCAGTACAACCACGCATGAGTTAATTATTTATGACATTTTTGTGCATAATTAAGACGTGAATCTGGATTTTCTTGAAAATGGTCAAAAACCAAAAGTACAGTGAATTTGGCAGAGAAAAGCAAATCGAAGTATTAACAAAATTGCTAATAATAAAGAACGAGATTATTTCAACTCCTTATATAATTAAATTTGTAATTTAAAGTGATGGCTTTTTTCCTTTTATTTTTATTGAGGGTCTACTCGTCATAGTTAAGCTTTTCACACGTTTTGTTTATTTTATCGTAATGCATGTTTTGTATTCCCATAACATTTACATGCTTCATGTAAAACTATCTCATCAATAATAAAGAAAAAAGACAAAATTCTTTGATATGGTAAAAGACTTTAAAGTTTCTTCTTCAACATTGCTCTTATAACTTACTATCTTTTTTGTCCATTTCATCTCAAAAGCTCAGTTTCTTGATAGAATTTTTATTTTTTTTATTTCATTAAACTAAAATATTTGTCAAGTCTCTTACTATATTAAAGCATTTGTTTTTTTCCTTTAATACTGGCGACACACTTTTACACGGAGCATGTAAGCCACCATTCATAGCCCCATTTGTTGGCTGAATATTTGATAAGTGAAATGAGTTCATTATATGGCAACAAAGGGTGCACCTTAAGACAAACCTAAGGGGCACAACCAAAAGTCGCATCAACCAAGAGCTTGATTGGATCTACTTTTGCGTTTTTAGGTCCTGTGGATTTTATGAAATGTCTGCCAACTTAATCATTGAAAAGAGGATCATTAGACTTGTTAAACGGATAGGTTGAATTGGATTTAAATCGAATCGAAGATGGTTCGACTGAAATTGACCCACTTTCATATAGATGCATGAATGAAATGAGAAAAAAAAAATTGGACAAAAGTTTGGTTCTCATGAATTGGTGATGAAGAGAATAAAATGATCTCTTTGGTCAGATATATTTGATGTCCTTAAGTATCCTATTTGGAAATTCAAGGTCTAATTTGATTTCAAAGATTCTAATCTCGGATGTGTAAGAAGGTACTAATAAAATGATAAGTAGTATATGAATTTTTCAAATGTTTGGTTTATAAAATCTTGAAAGTCTGAAATCTAACTTGAATGGTAATATATTATACTTCCTTTTGAAGAGGTGTTTTTCGAATGAAAAGACACATCCATCTTTTCAAAAGATGTCTTTTTGAACGAAGTAGAATCAATTATAAGGGAATGGATGAGTGCTCCACAGCTAATTAATTACAACATCATAATCAATCATCCTTGATTTTTCTTCATTGAATTCTCTCAACTTGAACCTTTCATGAAATTCAAGGCAAGTTCTAAACGAAATCTCGAGTGCATTGTGTCACGGCCCGATCGAAAGCACGACCCAAGAGGGTTCTAAACAAAGGCCGTGACCCAAGCGACCCTCGGCTTAAATCTCGGGACTTAAAGTATTCTCAAGTCTTCTAGAATACTCCTAGGGTATACGGTATTTATACAGTATTTGTACGCATACAATATAAATGCGAGTAGCTGGTAGCTAGCAGCCGAGAATTAATGTGGGTAGATGGTAGTTGAGGAGATCCAATCTCCACCGTCAGATCTAAGGGAGATCTACGAATACAGTTTGCCTTGTACTTGTATATAAAAGGGTCCTCCACTCCATTGTAAAGCATCTCATTCACGAGTAATAGAAAATCCAGAGCTTCTCTCTCTAGAAAGAGTTTCTCTCTCTACTTGTGAGTGAGTGTGAGTAAGGTTGACTTGGGAGAAATTCCTAAGACCGCACGGGCAAAGGGAACGCTAAATCGATCGGCCCGTGACAAGTGGTATTAGAGCCGGGTTGTTCCAAGCGCAAGCAATGGCTGACCCACAATTTGATGAGGCGCTGGTCATGGGTGGTGACTGCGTTGATCGTGGGCGGAACGCCGACTAGGGTGCTGCCAAGGGAAAGAAGAGCCGTGGGAGCTCGAGTTCGAAGGATCCAATGGGGGATTTTGGTCATCGCTTGACGAAGCTAGAGTTGTTCGTCACCGATGTCCAAGGATCAGTCGATGACCTGACCTAGACCGTGGACGGAGTAGATGCTGGAAGGGAGGAGCTCGTCGTTGAGGTGCAAGAGCTCAAGACCGGCATGGGGGAGCTCCGACACAAGTTGCTGGGGACCTTACGAGAAGAACTAGCCTAATGGTACGAACCTATGGAGGCCATGATGGCAGCCATGCGTGCGGAGATGGATGAGCTTAAGAATAAGCTCGCTGAGACGGAGAATGCACGCGTGAACGGGGTGATCACCGTGCAAGGTCCACGAGTGGACATGCCGAAGCCGAAAGAATTCAAGGGCTCGCGGGTGGCCAAAGACATGGATAACTTCCTTTGGTACATGGAGAGATATTTCCAAGCCATGGGAATCAACGACGATCAAACACGGGTAAACACTGCTTCGATGTATTTAGTTGATAGTGCATTGTTGTGGTGGCGTCGTCGTATGGATGATAGGTGTGGGAATCCTATCACGACATTGAGTGGATTCGTCGAGGAGTTTTGACGGAACTACTTCCCCGCTTATGCGGAAGAAGAAGCTCGTGACGAGTTGAAGCGTCTCGAGCAAAAGGGTGGTGTGCACGACTACATCAAGCGGTTCTCGGAGTTGCTACTCCAAATCCCCTCGATGAATGAAGTCGAAGCGTTTCACCAGTTCATGAGCGGTCTCAAGCCATGGACAAAGCAAGAGTTAAAGCGATACAACGTGGGAGACCTCACTATGGCCATGACTGTAGCCGAGTCACTCGTGGAGTACAAGGCACCTTCCACGTCTCGATTGGACACTCGTCCAAGGGACAAAGCCACTGGTGGGGGGAAATCGAGGGAGATTTAACCACCCGACTAGAGGTAGACCACCGGCCAACGCTCACAAAACTCATGCAGAGTCGAGCGGAGGAGGACAAAGGAAGGTACACTCTTATAAGTGCTTCTTCTGTGATGGTCCACATATGGCTCGGGATTGCCCGAACAAGGCCAAGTTGGCTGCCTTGTGCAAGGAAGACGAGCCAAAGGAGGAATCGCAGTTGGGTTCCCTGCACCTCCTTAGCTCGATCAAATCGAAGAAGGAAAAGGAGTCCAAGGGGCTCATGTTTGCGGACTTGAGGATCGGAGAATCCACGATGAGTGCACTCATAGACACGGGAGCTTCCAACCTCTTCATCTCGGAACAAACCGCAAAGAGACTCAACCTATGGGTTGAGAAGGAACCTATGGGTTGAGAAGGGAGCCGGTTGGCTCAAGACAGTAAACTCCAAGGAGATCCCTGCAATCAGTGTCGCAAGGGATGTGGAGCTACAATTGGGGCAATGGAGAAACAAGGAAACACTAGAGGTAATTTCCCTGACGACTATGACTTTGTCATTGGGATTAAATTCCTAGATAAGATCCATGCTATTATATTGCCATTCGCTGAATGTATATGTGTGTTGGACAAACGTTATCAATGCGTGATTCCAGTCCACCGTGAATCGGATCGAAATCGAAAGATGATATTGGCTATGCAACTCACTAAAGGGGTTAGGAAGGGTGAGGTGACCTTCCTCGCGACTTTGAAGACCGAGGACAACAAGGGCGATGGGGAGGAAATCCCACCAAAGGTGGCCCAAGCCCTCGACTCATTCAAGGACATGATGCCTTCGAAGTTGCCAAAGAAACTACCACCCAAGAGAGAGGTGGACCATCGGATCGAGCTGGTGCCTGACGCTCGACCGCCTGCCATGGCATCGTATCGCATGGTACCTCTCCTGAGTTAGAAGAGTTGAGGAGGCAACTCAAGGAGCTGCTTGATGTGGGATATATTCGGCCGTTAACGGCCCCGTTCGGTGCACCAGTACTATTTCAAAATAAGCACGATGGATCACTTCAGATGTGCATCGACTACCGGGCGCTGAATAAATTGACCGTGAAGAACAAGTACCCGATCCCGCTCATTGCGAATCTCTTCGACCAACTTGGAGGAGCTAAGTGGTTTTCCAAGCTGGATCTTCAATCGGGCTACTATCAAGTTTGGATCGCTGAAGGGGATGAGCCGAAAACCGCATACGCGGTATGGATCCTATGAGTTCTCGTGATGCCGTTCGGCTTGACCAACGCTCCAGCCACTTTCTGCACGATGATGAACAAGGTACTCCACCCTTTCCTAGATCGGTTTGTAGTGGTTTACCTAGATGATATTGTGGTCTATAGTCGGACGTTAGAAGAGCATGTCGAGCATCTAAAACAAGTCTTCCAAGTCTCGCACAAGAACGAGCTGTATGTCAAGCGCGAGAAGTGTGCCTTCGCCCAAGAGGAAGTTCCATTCTTGGGGGACATCATCGGGGGCGGACGAGTGCGAATGGATAAAGCCAAAATTTAATCGATCGTCGAATGGGAGCCACCGACGAAGGTGACAGGATTGAGGTTGTTCTTGGGCCTCACCAACTATTGTCGGCATTTCATCCGGAACTATTCGAGCATCACCATGCCACTCACGAATCTACTAAAGAAGGAGAAGTCGTGGGTGTAACACCCCTATAACCCCCTTAAGGTTGCCACAACTATCCTTCTTAGTCTGCATTTCAGTTTGAGCTGTAAATTCTTAGGCTCTTTTTTTTTTTTTTTTTTTTTTAAACGAATGGTCCCAGCGCACTCAAATTTGCGAAAGCGAATTCACATCTTACCAAATCTCCCTTCACGTAACCAAAAAGGGCAATGCACACTACTAAACATTATAGGATAGTGAAATCGGACCTCTTTTATTTATATAACTATAAGATGGATTCTTTCGAGGTAGGTACATATCAATAGAAAGCCAGCTCATACTAACAACGCTTATACTCAAAAAAAAAAAAAAAGAGTAAACTCATCTACCCCTCAAAAAAACCCTCGAAAACTAGCTCATCCATCTCTCTGTCTCGGTTTGTCAAAAAAATCTCAGCTCTTTGCTCCCAGCTCCCCCTCTCAGGCCCTACCTCCTCCTCCCTGGTCCATCGGACGGTGGTGGTGGTAGCATGCCTCACATAACCCCGTCCCACTGCACGAAGACGGAAATGAACTCCTGGAATACGGGGCCATCCTCAAGACCCACCTCAAAGCAAACTATCACCCTCACTTGGAAGAATATCAGTCCAGGGACGATCGGACTATCGATCTGGGTCACCCCCACCTCAACGTCAGAAGGGATGCCATAGAAAGTGCCTGGAGAGACTGGCTGGAGTGGCATACTAGGCTGAAAGTTATTCTCCAAAAAGGGGTGAGTATAACAACTCAGCAAATACATGATCTCTATGGCCACTCATACATCACACAAAATAGTCAAACATGTCACATCAACACATAACAACAACAAATATATCATGACATCATACAGCCTTAATAGGTAAAATCATATATATGCCCACCATTAAGCCATAGACACTCAATCATTCATGCACTTACTATCCAGTGCTCATGCTTGTACCATGCACTCAAATCATCAATACTCAGGCATTCATATCATCATATGCACATACATATATCATCCAATGCCCATGCATATATTTCACCATGTGCACATATATACCATTCAATGCCCATGCATACCAAATTTCATCAGATGCACATCACATTTTCAATTTTCACAATATTAGTGAGCTTTTAATGCAATCCCGGCACACACCATCCGCCCCCACATTCCGGGCATCTCGCACTTCGGCGAGGAATTCACGGCACACACCATCCACATTCCGGGCATCTCGCACCCCAACTGGCATCACGAGGAATTCACGGCACACACCATCCGTGCTTCCGGCATTTACACTCCCTAGCCGGGCATCTCGCACCCCAACTGGCATCACGAGGAATTCACGGCACATTTTTCATGAAGAATGCATGATCTAAATGTCAACACACAAAAAGATATCACTCAGCCATTGCAATACAGTAATTTTCGAATATCACAGCTTACACAGTTGTAGAAAAATCCTAAATTAAATATCCAATTGTCCACTAAAAATCATGAAACTTTACCACATCAATATTAAGACATAAAAGTACAACTTTCATTGAGAAACCATGTTCAAACAGTCCTCACAGAAAAAGATATAAATTCGGCAATACAATTTAGAATTTCGAACCTCCCAATTTACACAGTTTTCGAATTACATTAAATTAAATACTCAAACATCATTCAAAAATTATAAAATTTCACCATGTTATAGCCAAGAGTCTAAATTACATTTCTTACGAAGACATCAACATCAAATTCGTCCTACATAATTTGTTATAAAAATCACAAACTTCTGTTTACAATCACCGAACCGTACAGGATCAATCATCAACGAAATTCCATCAATTGAGCAACTTAACCTCCTTCTTTTCCTCTGATTTTTGGATATGTTCTAGTTTAACATGTTTTCTTCAACTTTCCTTTAGAGGTCAAAGCAAGATTTCCAAGAAAAAGTCACCTTATGACCCACACGACCTACTGACCTTCCACAGAAACAGTCCAGAATCCATGTTCTTGAGAAAATACACAATTCACTAGGCTATACCGGTTATATTTGTCTCAATTTTTAGTATGTTGTTCATCAGAATGTTCTCAAAATTTCATATGAAGAAGTCGAAGAGAAATATCCAACAGAAAGTCATGTTCAGCAACCAACAAGCATCAAAGGTCGACATGCAAGCCGATTTTTACCCGGTTCCTTAGAAAATCGATTTCACCCCTCAAATCTCAATCATTTTGCTTCAAATTTGAGTATGTTATACGTCAGGACATTCTCTACAATTTCCATGAAGAAACTGAAGTCAGATTCCAACCCTAAGATCACCTACAGAACCTCACAAAGTTCTGGCACATGCAAGCTCACCCGGGCAGAATTATACCCACAGCAAAATCAGTCTCAAAACCTCAATTTCTACCCATCAAACCCGCAATTTCGACCAGCAAACAACATCACAGCAAGACCACAGCATGCATGAGCAGTTGAGAGACCAATCTTTCCATAAAATTGAGCTAGGCGTGCGAAGAAACGGCGGAAATCTCACGGACGGCAACCACGGTTCCCCCTTCTCTTCCTCCTTCTTCTTCTTCTTCTTCTCGCCTTTCTCTCTCTCTCTCTCTCACTCACTGCCCGTCGAAGACCCTCAAATAATCTGGCCATCTCCTTTTATATGTCTCACTAATCATCATTAGAAGCAATGATGACTCTCCATGCATGTTGACACTTGGCAAAACCGGTTTACATTTGGATGGACAGCTTGGCTTCTCCTTGGGCGTGCGTGGGAAGCTCCGGCCAGCTCTCCATGGGCTGCTTGGCCGGCCCAAGTCCATCCCTCCTTGAGTCCAATTCCACTTGGCCCAAGTCCTTAAGCCCAAGATTCCTAAGTTTAATCCCTCAAATTAATTACATCTTGGTTAGATTATTTATAAGGTTAAGTAACCTATAAGCTTGAGTCTAGATTGAACTTTAAGTTCCAACCTTGTACCTCACATAGCCATAGTCTTTTCCTTCAAATAAATGCCTTACAATCTTCGGCCATATCACTTGACTACAATATCAATCAAGGTTAGTTCAATTGTAGCTCATTAGTCCTCATGGTCTCATGGTTTATCAATTTATTCTCTAGTACACATCATGGTCATAAGTGAGCATACAAAACTATAGCTCATCGAATGCTCGGCCTTTGGCTCGATTGTAACTTATTAAACCACTGACTAAAGTCTATCAGTGTCTCTATCAATTGGCCACAGTCATCTCATCCTCGAGGGTTGTCGAATTTCTTGGATGCCATAGTGGGAGTGGACAGATCGATGCCAAAAGGCGTTCGATCGATTGAAGAAGGCAATGACCGAGGAACGAGTGTTGGTGCTGCCCGACCACACCAAATCTTATGAGGTAGAAATTGACGCCTCGAATTATGCTATTGGTGGTGTGCTTATGCAGGGAGGCCATCCGGTAGCATATGAATCCCGGAAGTTGAACGATACCGAGCGACGGTATACCGTTCAAGAAAAGGAGATGACCGCAGTGGTCCATTGCTTTCGGACATGGAGGCATTATCTCTTGGGATCGAAGTTCGTCATGAGGACAGACAATGTGGCCACGAGTTACTTCCAAACTCAAAAGAAGTTGAGCCCGAAGCAAGCTCGATGGCAAGACTTTCTGGCGGAATTCGACTACGCGTTGGAGTACAAGCGGGGAAGGCCAACTCCGTGGCGAACGCGTTGAGCCAAAAGACAGAGCTGATGAGCCACACTCTAAGTCGACCGAGCTGTCCTTGGGTCGACCGCATAAGGGATGGGCTAAAGCATGATCCAAGAGCCCAAGCCCTCATTGGGTATGCTAGGGAGGGCAAGACTCGGCAATTTTGGTGTGGGGACGAGCTCCTTTACACCAAGGGAAGGCGTTTGTATGTGCCTTTCCATGGGAAGCTAAGGAAGGAAATCTTGCGCGAGTGCCACGACTCGAAGTGGGCGGGTCATCCAGGGATCCATCGCACGTTGGCCCTCGTCGAAGATAGGTACTACTGGCCTCAAATGCGCGACGACGTGAAGGCGTATGTGAAGACTTGTCTAGTATGCCAAGAAGACAAGTTGGAACAACGGTCGTCGCCGGGGTTGTTGGAGCCGCTTCCCGTTCCAACTCGTCCATGGGAGAGTGTCTCCATGGACTTCATTGTCAACCTCCCAAAGTCTGAAGGGTGTCGGACTCTCATGGTCGTTGTGGACAGGTTCTCCAAGTACGCGACTTTCGTGCCGGCAACTAAGGATTACTCGGCCAAGGAGGCGGCCAAACTATTTATGAAGCATGTGGTCAAGTACTGGGGTGTACCACAAACGATCGTGAGCGATCGTGATCCTCAATTTACAGGGCGTTTCTGGTCTGAGTTATTCAAGCTGCTGGGGTCGGAGCTGAACATGTCAACAAGTTTGCATCCCCAAACCGACGGTCAGACGGAGCGGGTCAATGCACTCTTGGAGATCTACCTTCGGCACTATGTGAGCACGACGCAAGTGAATTGGGCCAAGTTAATAGATGTAGCCCAATTCTCTTATAACTTACAGTGGAGTGAATTAACCGGCCAAAGCCCATTCGAGATCGCGATTGGGCAACAACCGAATACCCCTAGCACCATTGCTTCGGGTTATTGGGGAAGTAGTCCGCCCGCGTATAAATTCGCCAAGGATTGGCAAGAGCAAGCCGATCTGACAAGGGCGTGTCTACACAAAGCGTCAAAGCGCATGAAGAAATGGGCCGACAAAAAGCGACGGCACATGGAGTTCCAAGTAGGAGACCAAGTGTTGGCGAAGCTACATGTGGTTCTTCGCTACAAGGAAGTGCACAAAGGGTTGATCTGTCGCTATGAAGGGCCGTTTCGTGTGCTACAACGGGTTGGAAAGGTGGAATACAAGCTAGAGTTACCACCAAAACTAAAGGTACATCCGGTTTTCCATGTGAGTATGCTTAAACCTTTCCAGGTTGATGAGGAAGATCCTGATCGTGGGAAATCACAACGGGCACCACTTGAGGCAAAAACCTCGTATGATCGAGAGGTCGAGAGCATCTTGGCGGATCAAGTCATACGAAAGCGGTATTGCGCGCCCAAGCGAGAGTATTTGATCCAATGGAAGGGTCTTCCGGAGAGTGAAGCTAGTTGGGAGCTAGCGGAGAGTCTTTGGCAATTCAAGAAGGAGATCGACGCATTCCATGCCGAAGACGCACGAGGGCGTCGCCCGATTTGGTGGGGGAGAATGTCACGGCCCGATTGAAAGCACGACCCAAGAGGGTTCTAAACAAAGGCCATGACCCAAGCGACCCTCGGCTTAAATCTTGGGACTTAAAGTATTCTCAAGTCTTCTAGAATACTCCTGGGGTATACGGTATTTATACGGTATTTGTACGCATACGATATAAATGCAAGTAGCTGGTAGCTGGCAGCCGGGAATTAATGTGGGTAGATGGTAGTTGAGGAGATCCAATCTCCACCGTCAAATTTAAGGGAGATCTACGGATACGGTTTGCCTTGTACTTATATATAAAGGGGTCCTCCCCACCATTGTAAAACATCTCATTCACGAGTAGTAGAAAATCCAGAGCTTCTCTCTCTAGAAAGAGTTTCTCTCTCTACGATCCTTGTGAGTGAGTGTGAGTAAGGCTGACTTGGGAGAAATTCCTAAGGCCGCACGGCCAAAGGGAACGCTAGATCAATCGGCCCGTGACAATTGCTTCTCCTGTGATTTGGTGGCTTTGTCGTATCCTAGAATCCAAAACAACTTAGTAGAGACAAATGTCGCCTTGCATGGAGAGAGACAGTCCATGTGGGTGTCGGCAATGATGATGTTAGCGACAATCAATCAATGTCACCGGCAAAGATTGTTAAAAGAACAGCTCCTTTACCACTCCTGTTCTTCTATTTTGATTTTTTTTTTAAAGATATCATAAGCATCATAACTTTCGCATAACATAACACTTACTTGAACATCATACATAATTAAAATTTTTAGTACTTAAATAATCGGTTTAAAATTATAATACTCAAATGAACCATTTTTTTTTTAGTTATGAAAAATGATTATGATGCGCAAGTAATCATCGTACAAATTATGGTATTTATGGTTTTTTTTTTCATTTTTCATTATTCATTATTTGTTGACTTTGCAATCCTATTGTTATTGAACTGAAATTTAGATTTTTGAAACACTTTCTCAATTTTTTATCTTTCAATACTAGAAGGCATCATGTTGGAAGTCACATATGCATAATTAAGTGTGTTAATGACCAAAGAACTCCATCGAAGTCAAGACAAAAGAAATATTCGAGAGACTCATTGCAAAAATTGCATAAGTTAATGTTGATTCCATTTGATTAATCGCATATCAACAACTTGAAAAGTGAATATCACACTCCAGGTCTTCATGAGCTTTGCTTCCGCGTTACCGCTTCATCTGCTTCTTTGTCATCACAAGCATAGATTCTTCAGCTGCAGTTGATCACATTATATTGGAACAACTCATGAATGATTCCATATAAAGTCTAGAATCGAATGAAATTCATCAACTTCGTAAGTCATTTTCAAACAATGGTGCATTTTGTAGGAGCATGACAATTACAGGGGCCTTCCTTTTTAGCGCAATACACCGGAAAGAACTAACTAGTAATCAAAGAATAATTTGTCATCATCATGGGAAGTTTGTGAGAATACAGTACATGTTTCATGGAATGTAAGTATTTGCTGCGTTTGAGGGAAGATGAAGCGTTCACCACCTAGGCTCCAATGGCAAAGGAAGTCTCACCACCAAAGAATTAGATATAAGCCCGCAGGAATCACTCAGCTAACAGGAATTACCATACATTGTCAACTTAAGATCTACATGCATATAATTGAGAATGCACCTCATGAACCAGGGAACATTAAAATAGAAAATGATCTAAATTAGTAAACCTACTCAAACTTAGAAACATCCCTCTGGCCTTAACCCGGCCTAATCAACATTTATGCTTCAACTTCTTTTAAAAACTCGATCCTGCACATTTTCTCCTTAATTGGATCTTGTTATGGCTGAAGTCTCCCATTACTTGATAAATATTAAATGGGTTTGGGTCATTGATGAGGTTTGAGGTGGAGTTGTGAGTTGATTATCTTCCTTGGAATTTGATACTCTGGCATCACTAAACAATTTATGTTTGTAGATAATTGTTGATTGATAATTGTCAATCTTACAAGAAAATTATCAAGCACGCTTAAGAAGTATCATCGAAAAACATGTGAGGATACTTTTGAAGAAAATAGTCATGTGACATTTCCCTAAAGGAAATTGTCCAAAAAGTCATAAACTTAATGTATAACATTTAATTTAATCATGAATCTTTTAACTATATCGATTTTTTCCCAAATATTTTGACAACTTGCTAATTTAATCTAGGTTAATACCCTAAAAATTCCTAAACTGATACACCTATGACAAATTTACCGAAAACTATTTTTTTAACCATGGAAAACTCTAAATTGGTACACTTACGACAAATTTATCCCAACTTATTATAACAAACCCTAAATTGGTACATTTATGACAAATTTACCCCAAACTCATTTATTCGACTGCAAAAAATTCTCAAACTGATAAATTTGTGACAAATATATCATCCAATAAATTTGATTAATACTACAAAAAAATTACAAAAATTGTAAACTTTGACAAATGGAGCGTAAAATTCATAATTGGTATATCAGTCAACTATCAAGTGTCATTTAACTTATTAATTTAACGGTAAAATTTAACGAAAACTAACAGAGGGTAATTTTGTCATAAGTGTACTAGTTTGGGGTGAATTTGTCAAATATATACTAGTTTTGGATTTTTGGCAGTCAAAAAAATAGTTTTGGATAAATTTGTTACATATATATCAATTTAGAGTATTTCAAAGTATTAACTCTTTAATCATAGATATTTCAATTGTGTCAATTTAATCTTAAACATTTAGATGATTTGCCAACTTAGTCCTTAACCATTTAATGATTTGCCAATTTAGTTTTTCCAACTAATTTTGCTCAAAAATCGACGATGTAGCAATTTAGTTAGCATCAATTGTCTTATGTAGCATGGCTGATATTAACAAACTTGAAAATTTTGTGATGTTATAATTTTTTCCTTTTTCCTTTATTTCTTGGTTTTTCCTTTCACAAGCCTCATCCTTGCCAAGGGCCAATGAGAGTGACCATCTCCAACCTTGGCAAGGTTGACCCTCAATCTGGCAAGGTGGCCCTTGCCTAAGGCCGATGAAGGGAGAAAAAGGAAAAAAGGAAAGGAAAAGAAAGGGAAAAAAGAAAAAATTACAAACAATTATCCATATCAGCATTGATTGTCCTAGAGGTCGGCATCGACTAGACCATCAAATAGGTGATTTTTTGTAAAAATTAGCTATAAGGTTTAAATAGGCAAACTGTTGAAAAGTTTTAGACTAAATTGGCAAATCATTAAAATGTTTAGTAATCAATTGATACAATTGAAAGGTTTAAGGCAAAATTGATAAGTTGTGAAAAGATTTAGAACTAAATTGACATAATTAAAATATTTAAGACTGAATTGACTATTGTATAGTAAGTCTTCCTTCTTTGCAAATTTATATTGATTTTTACTTTTCTTTAACCTAAATGGAAGGCCACGATTGCCTCTAGTCTTCCTTGTCCTATACTTTCTTGTCTAGAATCAACGAAAGACCACCCACAACTTTCGTTGATTCACATATCAATCCATATATCTCTGAAAGCTACCTTGTCGTCAATTCAAATGGTAGTCTTAGGTAGTTGCAATATGAATTGGGCTACCTAATTCAACCTCCCCAACACAGTCCAGACGTTTTTCATGGTGGATGGTGGGCGCAAAACGTAGATCGCCTGAGTTTTTGATGGATAGATCTCAGTACCCCTACTGATGACGATAAATCTGATCAAATTTTCTAGAGGTCATCCTTAATGTGCAATTTGTGTGGTTGAGGAGAGATTTAAACTCTCACAAAAGATCAAATAGCTTCCTTAAGTGATCTTTCCCTCACATAGGATTCACAATCATATCATCAATATAGACCTCAGTCTTTTTAAAGAATATGTCATGGCGAAGTGTGACCCTGGCCAGTTGATTAGTTGCCCTTGTGTTCTTGAGGCCAAAGAACATCACCTTATAACAAAAGCCCCCCCTTAGAGTGATAACTGTCGTCTTACTCTTGTCTTCACTCATTGACTCTGATCTAATTGTATTCGGAGAATCTGTACACGAAGGAAAATTGTTCGAAACAATCTGTATCGTCCACCAAAACATCTACCCTAAACTAAAATGAAATAATAATTAAAATCTCATTTTCTAATATTCTTTTTTCCCTATGACATATGTTCAGCAATTTTTTAAATTTAAAACTTTCAAGTCGCTTGTGCCCAAGTTACAAATCTTTTGTTGGACAAGTTCTATCCTTAACAGGTAAAAAAGTGCATTATCAATATATGTTAACTAGTTATTTTCCTTGTGTAAATTCTATAAAGTTTCAGATTTCTGGATTCCTTTCAAATCGCTTTGCAGAGCTTATCTACTCACATAATTGCTCGGTGGGGGGCAGTATCAGGAGACTCTCAAAGTTGAATAGCAAAAGGCATTTCATTTACTAATGAAGAATCATGTACAAGTCCAACCGTTGCTGTACAAAAAACTAATGTCTCTACAAAAACGACAGAGACCAAAAACTGGGATTGCGGTGCAGACAGTAGCAGGTCCCATTTCTTGCTTCAAATCACATCCCACTTGCGTCAGGGCAAGGATGACTTCGTCTTCCTTGTGAAATTTGAACTCCAATGTCAATATTCACTCTTCTACTTAGCATGACTCCATCAAATGAGGAAGCTGCTCTTGTTGGCTCTTATCCAACCAGTTCCAAACAGTCAGCATCCCCGTGGCGTCTCCCGTGAAGAAAAGGCCTCCAGGAGCTGTTTGGAGAGTCCTAATTTCTCGTCTTGAGAATATCTTGCCCCTTTCAGTGAACCTGGAGTACGATGCATGAAGTCAGCCAAGCAGAAGAAAACAGCCTTCACTGAGAGACAAGGATGTCAAACCAATTAGAGAAATTTCTTTTGGACTTACGATGGAAGCTCATACAAGCGAACAGTGTTGTCGATGCAAGCGCAAAGAAGGACTGGCTTACCACCTGCATCGCTCATCCCTGACAGTGCAAGAATACCCTGTGCCGGAAAAAATGATATTTGCAACATCAAGATATGATATTACATCAATTCCGTGAGACTAGGAGTACGGTAAGAAACTGACAAAGCATCGACAGGTGAAAGATGAAAATTCATGTCTTCGCCACATAGAGCAAAAACATGGAAGATACTTGCCATTATGCCTATATTACAGAGATTCATTCTACATTATTCAAATAGTTATTTTTATTGGAGGAAATACAATTAAAGAGCAATAAGACGCATCTTCGTGATCTAAGATAGTAAAACAAGTCCATGCACTTCACACATATGAAGTCAACAACAGAAAACACAAATTCACCCTTATTGTCTAAACATTTTCCTTCTAGTACCATCATCAACCACAACATACCATAATCCACACAAGTGCCAAAATAGATAAATAAATGAAAATTAGAGAGCAACATACATGGTCCTCATGATGTGTATACACAACTTCCAAGCTGCCTCCTTGAGTGGCACCCCAGACCTTTACTGTCTGATCCAATGAACATGATATCAAGTACTGGTCCCAGCAAAGAAGTGACGTCACCACATCAGTGTGTCCAACAAGTTCCTGAACACACTCCAGAGTATGCAAGCCCCACACCTTCAGGCGAGAAGAAAACAAAGATGTGAGGGGTCAGGACAATACTACAGTATAGTGGGGCAGAAAAACACAGAGAGATCGCAGCAAACCAATAAAAGTGATGTAAAAGAAAACATAAACTAGGAGGGCCAAGTCATGCCTTTCCAGGACACACAACTAATCAGGAGGAGAGACATCTATAATAAACCAGCTTACCCTTATGGTCCTGTCAGTGGAACCTGAATACAACCGGTCACGCCCAACAGTTAATGACACCACGGCCCGAGTGTGACCCCTGAGAGGCGCGGCCATCTGAAAAGGATCAGCCTCACTACCTCCTTTCCACACCAAGATAGTGCCATCCTAGAAGCAAAATTTGTTCAGTATAATTATCAAAAGACCAATATAATTTAGCACAAGTGTCAACAGAATGAGGCAGTCAGTGATCACAGGATTGTTGACCTAGGTGGGCCACACTTGAAGAAGAAGAAGAAGAAGAGAAGAGTTTCAGGTCTAAACCAAAAATCCACCCTCACACTCAGCATCAATTGTTTTATCACAGAAGGAGATTCTAAAGAAACAGACTAGACAAAATTCCAGCCGATAAGTCACCTATAAATTGACATTAAATTCATTCAAATAATAAATTACCCCTGCTCCGGCAAAAAGCATGTTGTTATCAAAAGACCTAGGTGGGCCACACTTGAAGAAGAAGAAGAGAGGAATTTCAGGTCTAAACCAAAAATCCACCCTCACACTCAGCATCAATTGTTATATCACAGACTAGACAAAATTCCAGAAGATAAGTCACCTAAATTGACATTAAATTCTCTCTTATAATAAATTACCTCGGCTCCGGCAAAAAGCATGTTATTACCAACTTCCATAGTGTGGACCTGTCCAACTAGTCCGCTGATATCGTAACTAGCACCATCCTGGATATTCCATGCCTATATAAGAGATACAAGAGAAAGCAATGAATTAAAGCTGAGCAGCTCACTAATTCAAGAATTGCCAAAGAAAATAATAACAAAGGCCAAAGAAGACCCAGTCAACCGCTCACCTTAACTGTATTAGGCATGCCGACAAACAGCCAATGACCTTCACAAGTGAAACACCCAACTGCTCCCCTGAGGTTGATCACTTAAACGCATTGACCAGTGTGACAGTCCCAGATTCGCACTGTTCCATCTTTGCTTCCAGAGTAGAGCTTGGTAGATCCAGAAGGAAGTGCTATTCCAGAAACACCCTGTCATAAAAGGCATCAGGTGAGTACAAACCAACTTTTATATGAGACAGGCAATGATAATTCAACATCTTGATTAGCACAGGACGGAAACAGATTGGAGTTTAACTAAACATTCGATGCAACCAAGTTTTCTCTATCCATAGTATTGGATATAAGAGAGAACACAAAAGGCAAAAACTGTAAATAGTACCTTTTATGCCCCTCAAGCTTAGCCAGCATGGCAAAATCAACACCTTGAAACCATGAATGCAAGAAAGGACATGCATCGCCCTTCACACAATTGCCTGATAACCAGTAGCGGCAAACTTTTTCTTGGGGCGTTTGAGGGTTTTTTTCTATTGATGAATCGCCTCTCTTTCTAGAAGATGAATTCGCTGAATTCCCCACACTCGATTCAGGGCCCTTCCCAGGGCAATCCTCGGGCATTGACATCTTTGCAGGTCGATGGTAAACATTGCGTGGAAGAGATGCATCGTGCAAAAACCTGCAGGGATTCCGGTTGCACCTCCCTTCTAACCAGAAAGTGCAAACTCCGGGGCTTGTTGGTGCTGTTTGAAGCCGATTATAGTGAGCAGCTGATTTCTGTGTCCAACCCACAGTACTCCTTGCTGTCTTAATATCCATGCTATTATACAAAAACACAGACAATCAATCCCTGAACCGAATAACCTATCCAAAGTCAACTCTCAAAGCATCAGAACGTTCTTGCAAGAAGATCCGCCACAGAAGAGCCAAGGTCCGCTGTAGCCAGCAATCCCAAGCATGTCACTTCCTCTATCACCAACGATACAGACAGAATAAAGAACAATCGACCTATAAGAGAATGCATAACCATCTCCATCCATGATTCCCATCTCTTTCAGTTCCAACCAAATCAAATTCACCCGGAAGCAGGATAAACTGAAAAAGAACACGAGAGACACTTAACGAATGACTTAATGGTACAACATTGTCACATTGTCCAGCCCTTCATATGAAAACCTCCGGTCATGAAACCCAATTTCCAACCTCGCCATATCCCAGTAACAGCCCCTCAAAATCAAGATAACAAAATCCCCGATCCTTTCAGGCGGAAGAAAACCCGATTCCTTCGGGATCAAGAAACCCAACAATCCCCGCGAACGAGTACTGAAGGGAAGCCCGACGGCCCTCGTCGTCACCGGCGGAAACCCACCTTCCAGAAAACCCTCCGACTGCAAGCGGGAGATCGTCATCGTCGAAAGAAGATGATGAAACCCACCTAGGCGGAAACTTCCTCGCTACACTTCGATACAAACCGCAGGGAAAGAGGCCTCGAAAGAAGAAGAAGAAGCGAGCGAGCGAGCAAACCTGAGGAGACGCAAAGGGACGAACCCACGATCGCCCTCGAGTCGAAGAACGGAGATCGGCGATCCGATGATCGGAAAGGCTTTGCACGGCGAGAGAGCGACGGAGAGAGAGGCGGAAAGACGGCGGAGACCACCGTTCTTGGATGGGAATAGCCGTTGGCCTTGGGCCTTCTTTTATAGGAAGGCACAGCGAGTACACCTCACGCGGCGTGGAGGTTATTGAGGTAACTTGCTAGCCAAGTCACCTTACAGATTTCTTTGATTTTGTACTGGAAAAGAGGGGAAGATTTTAAAGAAAAAGGGAAAAAAAAAAAAAAAGATATGAAGTATATAATGCTCCAAGGCATATATCTATGACAAACCGACGAATATTAGAAATGTTCAAATTTCAATTTTGAGGTGTTGGAGGCTTATTAAATAGTGTTTATATCATGAGAAATTCAAAACTCATATATCTATGACAAATTCATTGAAAATTAATTTGTTTACATAAAAACTTTAAATTAATACATTTGTGACAAACTTGTGGTAAATTAATTATTTTACTACAAAAAACCTCATATTGATATATTTGTGGTAAATTTAATCTCATTTTATTTTCTGTTAAATTATATTAATATCACAAAAAATTACAAACTAGTATACCTATTATAGATGGCTGGTACAACTACATTCCAGTATATCCATTAACTATCGCATCATCCAACTAAGCAATTTGCTATTAAAATTTAATGAGAATTAATAGAGATTACATTTATTCCAAGTGTATCAATTTAGGATTTTTGATAGTCAAAAAGTTAGTTTGGAATAAATTTATCGCAATCATATCAGGTTCAGATTTTTTATAATATTGACCCTACTAAATATGTTTTAGGAAAAATTTTGGAGGGCAAAGAAAATATTAGTGTAGCAGGTGGCAAAAAGAGAGCGTGAGGGAAGTTATTTTTGTTGTCGTTATTCAAGAAGTGTAGAATTTACTTTTAGTTGTAAATTTCTCGATAACATTGTCACGAAGGAAACATAAATGTAAAAAAAAAAAAAAAAAAAAAAGGTGGAAAATGAGCAGGCGAGGGAAATTATTTTCATTAGTGTTTTTTTTTTAAAGATGAATTACTTTAATCTGTATATTTCTCGTGAATATCATGTTAATATAGAACAATGTTTTTATTATGCTCGTAATAGTATTACGTGACTTTGGACAAACTCTCAATAGAAGCCCCTAATTAATAATAAAAAAAAAACAAAGCTTATGCTCAAAATTTCAGAAAGGACGAAAGGTATCGACCTCATTAAGAAGGGAAATATTCAAATACAAACAACCTCTCGATAAGAGATCAAAATAAGACCGAAAATTTTTGATCTCATTAAGATGGGAAATATTCAAATACAAACAACCTCTCAATAAGAGATCAAAATCAATACAACCACGTGTGAGTTAAATATTCATGACATTTTTGTGCATAATTAAGACTTGAATCTGGATTTTCTTGAAAATGGTCAAACACCAAAAGTAGCCAGTGAATTTGGTAGAGATAAGCAAATCGAAGTATTAACAAAATTTCAAATAATAAAGGACGAGATTATTTCCACTCCTTACATAATTAAATTTGTAATTTAAAGTGATGGCTTTTTTCCTTTTATTTTTATTGAGGGCCTACTCATCATAGTTTAGCTTTTCACACGTTTTGTTTATTAGTTTATTAAGAATTATCGTAATGCATTTTTTGTATTCCCATAACATTTTACATGCTTCATGTAAAACTATCTCATCAATACTAAAGAAAAAAGACAAAATTCTTTGATATGGTAAAAGACTTTAAAGTTTATTCTTCAACTTTGCTCTTATAACTTACGATCTTTTTTGTCCATTTCATCTCAAAAGCCCACTTTCTTGATTGGATTTTTAGTTTTTTTAATTTCATTAAACTAAAATATTTGTCAAGTCTCTTACTATATTAAAGAATTTGTTTTTTTCCTTTGATATTGGCGACACACTTTTATACGGAGCATGTAAGCCACCATTCATAGCCCCATTTGTTGGCTAAATATTTGATAAGTGAAATAAGTTCATTATATGGCAATTAAAGGTGCACCTTAAGACAAACCAAGGGGCACAACCAAGAGCTTGATTGGATCTACTTTTGCTTTTTTAGGTCTCGTGGGTTTTATGAAATGTCCGCCAACTTAACCATTAAAAAGAGGATCATTAGACTTGTTAAATGGATAGGTTGGATCGGATTTGAATCGAATCGAAGATGGTTTGACTGAAATTGACCCACATTCATATAGATGCATGAATGAAATGAGAAAAAAAAAAAAAAAAAAGACGAAAGTTTGGTTCTCATGAATTGGTGATGAAGAGAATAAAAAGATCTCTCTAGTCAGATATATTTGATGCCCATGAGTATCCTACTTGGAAATTCAAGGTCTAATTTGATTTCAAAGATGCTAATCTCGGATGTGCAAGAAGGTACTAATAGAATGATAAGTAGTATATGAATTTTGGGTTAATATCCTGAAAGACCCCAAATTGATACACATGAGACAAATTTACCCAAAACTATTTTTTTGGTCACCAAAAACCCCAAACTGGTATGCCTTTGACAAAATTACCCAAAACTGGTACATTTATGACAAATTTACCCTCTTTTACTTTTCGTTAAATTTTAATTAAGTTAAATAACACGTGACAGTTGACTAGTATACTAATTTAGAATTTTACATTCCGTTTGTTACAATTTACAATTTTTGTGATTTTTTTGTGATATTAATCCAATTTAGCGGAGGATATAATTGTCACAAATTTCCTAATTTGGTTTTTTTTTTGTTATATAAATTAGTTTGTGGTAAATTTGTCATAAATGTATAAGTTTAGGGTTTTTTATGGTCAGTTGGGATATTTGTTACAAGTGTACCAATTTGGGGTTTTTTATAATCAAAAAAGTAATTTTTGGTAAATTTGTCAAATTTGTACAGTTTGAGATTTTTCAAGATATTAACCCATAAATTTTTCAAACGTTTGATTGATAAAATCTTGGAAGTCCGAAATCTAACTCAAATGGTAATATACTATATATTCCATTTGAAGAGGTGTCTTCTGAATGAAAAGACATGTCTATCTACTCAAAAGATGTATTTTTGAACAAAACAAAATCAATTATAAGGGAATGGATGAGTGTTCCACGGCTAATTAATTACAACATCATAATCAATCATCCTTGATTTTTTCTTCATTGAATTCTCACAACTTGAACCTTTCATGAAATTCAAGGCAAGTTCTAAACGAAATCTCGAGCGCATTGCTTCTCCTGTGATTTGGTGGCTTTGTCGTATCCTAGAATCGAAAGCAACTTTTTTTTTTTTTTTTTTTGATCAGAAAGGTTTCTTCATTTTACTAATGCTGATAATAGCGTTTTGCTTCAAGAGCATCAATACATAGAAGATCAACAAGAGCAGGGGGGGGGGATGACAACCAGTTTGATGGAAGAGAATTCGTACGACACTATTTGGCTACCCAGTCAGCAACCCTATTTGCTCTGCGGCTGCAATGGGCCAATTCAAGGCTCGGTAAGCAAGAAAGCTGCGTCTGAATCCGACCCATTAGAGCTTCAGTCTCCCACGTGCGTTCAGTCGAAGAGTTTAACTGTAACAGAAGGCTTTGGCAATCTGAATGTACTTGAGGAGAGAGAGACTCTTTGGCTTCGTCTTCTATGAATTTTAGGGTTTCATGAAGCGCGAGAGCCTCCGCCTGAAGAGGTGAAGCAGCGTGGACGATCCTGGCAAATCCACCCACCAAGATCCCTCGATGGTCTCTGCAAACGCACGCCACCGCTGCTCTGTGGGTTAATCGCTCTTCTGGTAAGTATTTTGTGGGGTGGGTCGCTGGATTTTTTGAGAAAAAAGGGGCTGGTGGGGAGAGACAATCCATGTGGGTGTCGGCAATGATGATTTAGCGAGAATCAATCAATGTCGCCGGCAAAGATTGTTAAAAGAACAGCTCCTTTATCACTCTTGTTCTTCTATTTTGAATTTTTTTTTTTTAAATATCATAAGTATCACAACTTTCATAGAACATTTACTTGGATAGCATACATAATTAAAATTTTTAATACTTAAATAATTGATTGAAAATTATAATACTCAAGTGAACCATTTTTTTTTTAGTTATGAAAAATGATTATGATATGCAAGTAATCACGGTGCAAAAGTATGGTATTTGTGGTTTTTTTTTTTTTTTCCATTTTTCATTATTTAGTGAGTTCGAAATTATGGTATTTGTCGTTTTGTTTTTTTTTTTTTTTTTTTTCATTATTCAGTGACTTTGCAATCCTACTGTTATTAAACTGAAATTTAGATTTTTGAAACACTTTCTCAATTTTTTATCTTTCAATACTAGAAGTCATCATGGTGGAAGTCACATATGCATAATTAAGTGTGTTAATGACCAAAGAACTATATCGAGGTCAAGAAAAAAGAAACATTCGAGAGCATCATTGCCCAAATTGCATAAGTTAATATTGATTCCATTTGATTAATCGCATTGCAACAACTTGAAAAGTGAATATCACACTCCAGGTCTTCATGAGCTTTGCTTCCGCGTTACCGCTTCATCTGCTTCTTAGTCATCACAAGCATGGATTCTTCAGCTGCAGTTGATCACATTATATTGGAACACCTCATGAATGACTCCATATAAAGTCTAGAATCGAATGAAATTCATCAACTTCGTAAGTCATTTTGAAGCAAAGGTACATTTTGTAGGAGCATGACAATTATGGGAGCCTTCCTTTTAGCGCAATACATTGGAAAGAACTAACTAGTAATCAAAGAATAATTTGTCATCATCATGGTAAGTTTGTGAGAACACTGTACATGTTTGATGGAATGTAAGTATTTGCTGCGTTTGAGGGAAGATGAAGTGTTCACCACCTAGGCTCCAATGGCAAAGGAAGGCTCACCACCATAGAATTAGATAAAAGCCCGCAGGAATCAATCAACTAATAGGAATTACCATACATTGTCAACTTAAGATCTACATGCATATAATTGAGAATGCACCTCATGAACCAGGGAACATTAAAATAGAAAGTCATCTAATTTAGTAAACCTACTCAAACTTAGAAACATCCCTTTGGCCTTAACCCGGCCTAATCAACTTTTATGCTTCAACTTCTTCCAAAAACTCCGTCCTACACATTTTCTCCTTACCAGACCCATTGAATCATGTTATGGCTGAAGTCTCCCATTACTTCATAAATATTAAATGGGTTTGGGTCATTGATGAGGTTTGAGGTGGAGTGGTGAGTTGATTATCTTCCTTGAAATTCGATACTCTGGCATCACTAAACAATTTATGTTTGTAGATAATTGTTGATTGATAATTGTCAATCTTACAAGAAAATTATCAAGCACGCTTAAGAAGTATCATCGAAAAACATGTGAGGATACTTTTGAAGAAAATAGTCACGTGACATTTCCCCCAAGGAAATTGTCCAAAAAGTCATAAACTTAATGTATAACATTCAATTTAGTCATAAATCTTTTAACTATACCGATTTTTTCCCAAATATTTTGACAACCTGCTAATTTAATCATGGGTTAATATCCTGAAAGTTCCTAACTAATACACCTATGAAAAATTTATCCAAAACTATTTTTTTAATCATAAAAAACTTCAAATTGGTACACTTATGACAAATTTACCCCGACTGATTATAAAAAACCCTAAATTTGTACATTTATGACAAATTTACCCGAACTCATTTATTCAACCGCAAAAAAACTCTCAAACTGATAAATTTGTGATAAATATACCATCTGTTAAATTGGATTAATACTACAAGAAAATTACAAAAATTGTAAACTTTGACAAATGGAACGTAAAATCCCTAATTGATATATCAGTCAACTATCACGTGTCATTTAACTTATTAATTTGACGGTAAAATTTAACAAAAACTAACAGATGGTAATTTTGTCACAAGTGTATCATTTTGGGGTGAATCTGTCAAATATATGTTAATTTTAGATTTTTGGCGGTCAAAAAAATAGTTTGGGGTAAATTTCTTACATCTATATCAGTTTAGGGTATTTCAAAGTATTAACCCTTTAATCATAGATATTTCAATTGTGTCAATTTAATCTTAAACATTTAGATGATTTGGCAATTTAGTTTTTCCTACTAATTTTGCTCAAAAATCGATGATGTAGCAATTTAGTTAGCATCAATTGTCTTACATAGCATGGCTGATGTTAACAAACTTGAAATTTTTGTGATGTTATAATTTTTTCCTTTTTCCTTTATTTCTTGTTTTTTC
Organism: Eucalyptus erythrocorys; assembly: GCA_014182555.1. Taxonomy (NCBI): domain Eukaryota; kingdom Viridiplantae; phylum Streptophyta; class Magnoliopsida; order Myrtales; family Myrtaceae; genus Eucalyptus; species Eucalyptus erythrocorys. Next base: position 29,797,265 of record CM024601.1, on the reverse strand, counting down.
CTTTCGCAAGCCTCGTCCTTGCCAAGGGCCAATGAGAGTGACCATCTCTAACCTTGGCAAGGTTGACCCTCAATCCGGCAAGGTGGCCCTTGCCTAAGGCCGATGAAGGGAGAAAAATGAAAAAAGTAAAGGAAAAGAAAGGGGAAAAAGAAAAAATTAAAAACAATTATCAATATCATCATTGACTGTCCTTGAGGTCGGTGTTGACTAGACCATCAAATAAGTGATTTTTTTGTAAAAATTAGCTATAAGATTTAAATAGGCAAACTGTCGAAAAGTTTTAGACTAAATTAGCAAATCATTAAAATGTTTAGTAATCAATTGATATAATTGAAAGGTTTAAGGCAAAATTGACAAGTTGTCGAAAGATTTAGAACTAAATTGACATAATTAAAAGATTTAAGACCGAGTTGACTATTGTATAGTAAGTCTTCCTTCTTTGCAAATTTTTATATATTTTTACTTTTCCGTAACCTAAATGGAAGGCCACGATTGCCTCTAGTCTTCCTTGTCCTATACTTTCTTGTCTAGAATCAATGAAAGACCACTCACAACTTTCGTTGATTCACATATCAATCCATATATCTCTGAAAGCTACCTTTTCGTCAATTCAAATGGTAGTCTTAGGTAGTTGCAATATGAATTGGGCTACCTAATTCAACCTCCCCAACACAGTCCAAACGTTTTTCATGGTGGATGGGGGGCACAAAACGTAGATCGCCTGAGCTTTTGATGGATAGATCTCAATACCCCTACTGATGACGATAAATCTGATCAAATTTTCTAGAGGTCATCCTTAATTTCAATTTGTGCGGTTGAGGAGAGATTTAAACTCTCACAAAAGATCAAATAGCTTCTTTAAGTGATCTTTCCCTAACATAGGATTCACAATCATATCATCAACATAGACCTCAATCTTTTTAAAGAATATGTCATGGCAAAGTGTGACCCTTGCCAGTTGATTAGTTGCCCTTGTGTTCTTGAGGCCAAATAGCATCACCTTATAAAAAAAGCCCCCCCTTAGAGTGATAACTATCGTCTTACTCTTGTCTTCACTCATTGACTCTGATCTAATTGTATTCGGAGAATCTGTACACGAAGGAAAATTGTTCGAAACAATCTGTATCGTCCACCAAAACATCTACCCTGAACTAAAATAAAAGAATAATTAAAATCTCGTTTTCTAATAATTTTTTTTCCCTATGACATATGTTCAGCAATTTTTTAAATTTTAAACTTTCAAGTCGCTTGTGCCCAATTTATAAATCTTTTGTTGGACACGTTCTATCCTTAACAGGTTACAAACCCAAATACTGCATCCGCAAAAAGTACATGTAAAAAGTTCATTATCATTATATGTTAGCTAGTTATTTTCCTTGTGTAAATTCTATACAAAGTTCCAGATTTCTGGATTCCTTTAAAATCGCTTTGCAGAGCTTATCTACTCACATAGTTGCTCGGTGGGGGGCAGTATCAGGAGACTATCAAAGTTGAATAGCAAAAGGCATTTCATTTACTAATGAAGAATCATGTACAAGTCCAACCATTGCTGTACAAAAAACTAATGTCTATACAAAAACAACAGAGACCAAAAACTGGGATTGCGGTGCAGACAGTAGCAGGTCCCGTTTCTTGCTTCAAATCACATCCCACTTGCGTCAGGGCAAGGGTGACTTCGTCTTCCTTGTGAAATTTGAACTCCAATGTCAATATTCTCTCTTCTACTTAGCATGACTCCATCAAATGAGGATGCTGCTCTTGTTGGCTCTTTGGAAGATCCAACCAGTTCCAAACAGTCAGCATCCCCGTGGCGTCTCCCGTGAAGAAAAGGCCTCCAGGAGCTGTTTGGAGAGTCCTAATTTCTCGTCTTGAGAATATCTTGCCCCTTTCAGTGAACCTGGAGTACGATGCATGAAGTCAGCCAAGCAGAAGAAGAGAACAACCTTCACTGAGAGACAAGGATGTCAAACCAATTAGAGAAATTTCTTTTGGACTTACGATGGGAGCTCATACAAGCGAACAGTGTTGTCGATGCAAGCGCAAAGGAGGACTGGCTTACCACCTGCATCACTCATCCCTGACAGTGCAAGAATACCCTGCGCCGGAAAAAATGATATTTGCAACATCAAGATATGATATTACATCAATTCCATGAGACTAGGAGTACGGTCAGAAACTGACAAAGCATCGACAGGTGAAAGATGAAAATTCAGGTCTTCGCCACAGAGCAAAAACATGGAAGATACTTGACATTATGCCTATATTACAGAGATTCATTCTACATTATTCAAATAGTTATTTTTTATTGGAGGAAATACAATTAAAGAGCAATAAGACGCATCTTCGTGATCTAAGATAGTAAAACAAGTCCATGCACTTCACACATATGAAGTCAACAACAGATAACACAAATTCACCCTTATTGTCTAAACAATTTCCTTCTAGTACCATCATCAACCACAACATACCATAATCCACGCAAGTGCCAAAATAGATAAATAAATGAAAATTAGAGAGCAACATACATGGTCCTCATGATGTGTATACACAACTTCCAAGCTGACTCCTTGAGTGGCACCCCAGACCTTTACTGTCTGATCCAATGAACTTGATATCAAGTACTGGTCCCAGCAAAGAAGTGACGTCACCACATCAGTGTGTCCAACAAGTTCCTGAACACACTCCAGAGTATGCAAGCCCCACACCTGCAGGCGAGAAAAAAACAAAGATGTGAGGGGTCAGGACAATACTACAGAATAGTGGGGCAGAAAAACACAGAGAGGTCGCAGCAAACCAATAAAAATGATGTAAAAGAAAACATAAACTAGGAGGGCCAAGTCATGCCTTTCCAGGACACACAACTAATCAGGAGGAGAGACATCTATAATAAACCAGCTTACCCTTATGGTCCTGTCAGTGGAACCTGAATACAACCGGTCACGCCCAACAGTTAATGACATCACGGCCCGAGTGTGACCCCTGAGAGGCGCGGCCATCTGAAAAGGATCAGCCTCACTACCTCCTTTCCACACCAAAATAGTGCCATCCTAGAAGCAAAATTTGTTCAGTATAATTATCAAAAGACCAATATAATTTAGCACAAGTGTCGACCGAATGAGGCAGTCAGTGATCACAGGATTGTTGACCTAGGTGGGCCACACTTGAAGAAGAAGAAGAAGAAGAGAAGAGTTTCAGGTCTAAACCAAAAATCCACCCTCACACTCAGCATCAATTGTTTTATCACAGAAGGAGATTCTAAAGAAACAGACTAGACAAAATTCCAGCCGATAAGTCACCCATAAATTGACATTAAATTCATTCGAATAATAAATTACCCCGGCTCCGGCAAAAAGCATGTTATTATCAAAAGACCTAGGTGGGCCACACTTGAACAAGAAGAAGAGAGGAATTTCAGGTCTAAACCAAAAATCCACCCTCACACTCAGCATCAATTGTTATATCACAGAATGAGATTCTAAAGAAACAGACTAGACAAAATTCCAGAAGATAAGTCACCTAAATTGACATTAAATTCTCTCTTATAATAAATTACCTTGGCTCCGGCAAAAAGCATGTTGTTACCAACTTCCATAGTGTGGACCTGTCCAACTAGTCTGCTGATATTGTAACTAGCACCATCCTGGATATTCCATGCCTACAAGAGATACAAGAGAAAGCAATGAATTAAAGCTGAGCAGCTCACTAATTCAAGAATTGCCAAAGAAAATAATAACAAAGACCAAAGGAGACCCAGTCAACCGCTCACCTTAACTGTATTAGGCATGCCGACAAACACCCAGGGATCTTCACAAGTGAAACACCCAACTTCTCCCCTGAGGTTGATCACTTGAACACATTGACCAGTGTGACAGTCCCAGATTCGTACTGTTCCATCTTTGCTTCCAGAGTAGAGCTTGGTAGATCCAGAACGAAGTGCTATTCCAGAAACACCCTGTCATAAAAAGCATCAGGTGAGTACAAACCAACTTTTATGCCAGACAGGCAATGATAATTCAACATCTTGATTAGCACAGGACGGAAACAGATTGGAGTTTAACAAAACATTCGATGCAACCAAGTTTTCTCTATCCATAGTCTTGGATATAAGAGAGAACACAAAAGGCAAAAACTGTAAATAGTACCTTTTTATGCCCCTCAAGCTTTGCCAGCATGGCAAAATCAACACCTTGAAACCATGAATGCAAGAAAGCACATGCATCGCCCTTCACACAATTGCCCGATATCCAGTGGCGGCAAACTTTTTCTTGGGGCGTTTGAGGGTTTTTTTTCTATTGATGAATCGCCTCTCTTTCTAGAAGTTGAATTCACTGATTTCAGCAGACTAGATTCAGGGCCCTTCCCGGGGCAATCCTCAGGCATTGACATCTTTGCAGGTCGATGGTAAACATTGCGTGGAAGAGATGCATCGTGCAAAAACCTGCAGGGATTCCGCTTGCACCTCCCTTCTAACCAGAAAGTGCAAACTCCAGGGCTTGTTGGTGCTGTTCGAAGCCGATTATAGTGAGCAGCTGATTTCTGTGTCCAACCCACAGTACTCCTTGCTGTCTTAATATCCATGCTATTATACAGGAACAGACAATCAATCCCTGAACCAAATAACCTATCCAAAGTCAACTCTCAAAGCATCAGAACGTTCTTGCAAGAAGATCCGCTGCAGAAAAACCAAGGTCCGCTGTAGCTAGCAATCCCAGGCATGTCGCTTCCTCTATCACCAACAATACGGACAGAATAAAGAACAATCGACCTATAAGAGAATGCATAACCATCTCCATCCATGATTCCCATTCTCTTTCAGTCCCAACCAGATTAAAATCACCCAGAAGCAGGATTAACTGAGAAACCTAGAACACGAATGACTCAATGGTACAACAACGTCACATTGTCCAAGCCCTTCACATGAAAACTTCCAGTCATGAAACTCAATTTCCAAACTCGCCATATCCCAGTAACAGTCCCTCAAAATCAAGATAACAAAATCCCCGATCCTTTCAGGCCGAAGAAAACCCGATTCCTTCGGGATCAAGAAACCCAACAATCCCCGCGAACGAGTACCGAACGCGGGCCCGACGGCCCTCGTCGTCACTGGCGGAAACCCACCTTCCAGAAAACCCTCCGACGGCAAGCGGGAGATCGTCATCGTCGAAAGAAGATAATAAAACCCACCAGCGGAAACCTTCATCGCTACTTCGCTAGAAACCGCAGGACGAGAGGCGTCGAAAGAAGCAAAGCAAGCAAACCTGAGGAGACGCACAGCGACGAACCCACGATCGCGCTCGAGTCGAAGAACGGAGATCGGCGATCCGATGATCGGAAGGCTTTGCACGGCGAGAGAGCGACGGAGAGAGAGGCGGAAAGACAGCGGAGACAACCTTTCCTGGATGGAAAAAGCCGTTGGCCTTGGGCCTTCGTTTATAGGAAGGCACAAGGAGTACACCTCGCGGCGTGGAGGTTACCGAGGTAACTTGCTAGCCAAGTCACCCTACAGATTTCTTTGATTTTGTACCGGAAAAGTAATGCTCCAAGGCTTTGTCTCTTTTGGACAAACGGACGAATACTAGAAATGTTCAAATTCCAATTTTGAGATGTTGAAGGCTTATTGAATAGTGTTTATATCATGAGAAATTTCAAACTAATATATTAGTGACAAATTCATCGAAAATTCATTTTTTTACACGAAAACTTCAAATCAATACATTTGTGACATTTTTTACTACAAAAAACCTTAAATTGATATATTTATGGCAAATTTAATCTCATTTTCTATTATATTATACTAGTATCACAAAAAATTACAAACTAAGATACCTATTATAGATGGCTGGTAAAACTACATACCGATATATCCATTAACTATCACATTATCTAACTCCGCAATTTCCTATTAAAATTTAACGAGAATTAACAGAGATTACATTTATTCTAAGTGTATCAATTTAGGGTTTTTGATAATCAAAAAGTTAGTTTAGAATAAATTTATCGTAGTTATATTAGTTTAAGATTTTCTATAATATTGACCCTACTAATGTGTTTTAGGAAAAATTTTGGAGGGCAAAGAAAATATTAGTGTAGCAGGTGGCAAAAAGAGAGCGTGAGGGAAGTTATTTTTGTTGTCGTTATTCATTAAGTGTAGAATTTACTTTTTGTTGTACATTTCTCGATAATATTGTCATGAAGGAAATATAAATGTAAAAAAAAAAAAAAAAAAAAGAGGTGAAAAATGAGCAGGCGAGGGAAATCATTTTCGTTATTGTTTTTTTTTTTTTTTTTAAAGAAGGTGAATTACTTTAATCTGTATATTTCTCGTGAATATCATTTTAATATAGAACGATGTTTTTATTATGCTTCTAATAGTATTACGTGACTTTGGACAAACACCCAATAGAAGCCCCTAATTGATGATGATGATGATGATGATGATGATAAAAGAAAACAAAGCTTATGCTTAAAAATTCAGAAAGAACGAAGAGTATTGATCTCATTAAGAAGGGAAATATTCAAATACAAACAACCTCTCGATAAGAGATCAAAATAAGAACGAAAAATTTTGATCTCATTAAGATGGGAAATATTCAAATACAAACAAACTCTCAAAATCAGTACAACCACGTATGAGTTAATTATTCACGACATTTTTGTGCATAATTAAGACTTGAATATGGACTTTCTAGAAAATGGTCAAAAACCAAAAGTAGCCGGTAGATTTGGCAGAGATAAGCAAATGGAAGTATTAACAAATTTCAAATAATAAAGGACGAGATTATTTCCACTCCTTGCATAATTAAATTTGTAATTTAAAGTGATGGGTTTTTTCCTTTTATTTTTATTGAGGGTCTACTCGTCATAGTTAAGCTCTTCACACGTTTTGTTTATTACTTTATTAAGAATTATCGTAATTTATGTTTTGTATTCCCATAACATTTTACATGCTTCATGTAAAACTATCTCATCAATAATAAAGAAAAAAGACAAAATTCTTTGATGTGGTAAAAGACTTTAAAGTTTCTTCTTCAACATTGCTCTTATAACGTACGATCTTTTTTGTCCATTTCATCTCAAAAACTCACTTTCTTGATTGAATTTTTAGTTTTTTTAATTTCATTAAACTAAAATATTTGTCAAGTCTCTTACTATATTAAAGAATTTGTTTTTTTCCTTTAATATTGGCGACACAATTTTACACGGAGCATGTAACCCACCATTCATAGCCCCATTTGTTGGCTGAATATTTGATCAGTGAAATAAGTTCATTATATGGCAATGAAAGGTGCACCTTAAGACAAACCTAAGGGGCACAACCAAGAGCTTGATTGGATCTACTTTTGCTTTTTTAGGTCTCGTGGCTTTTATGAAATGTCTGCCAACTTAACCATTGAAAAGAGGATCATTAGACTTGTTAAACGGATAGGTTGGATCGGATTTGAATCGAATCGAAGATGGTTTGACTGAAATTGACCCACATTCATATAGATGCATGAATGAAATGAGAAAAAAAAAAAAAAAAAGACGAAAGTTTGGTTCTCATGAATTGGTGATGAAGAGAATAAAAAGATCTCTCTAGTCAGATATATTTGATGCCCATGAGTACCCTACTTGGAAATTTAAGGTCTAATTTGATTTCAAAGATGTGCAAGAAGGTACTAATAGAATGATAAGTAGTATATGAATTTTGGGTTAATATCCCGAAAAACTCTAAATTGGTACACACGTGACAAATTTACCTAAAACTATTTTTTTTTTTATCACCAAAAACCCAAAACCGGTATACCTCTGACAAAATTACCTCAAACTGGTACATTTGTGACAAATTTACCCTTTGTTAGTTTTCGTTAAATTTTAATTAAGTTAAATGACACATGACAGTTGACTAGTATACTAATTTGAGATTTTACATTCCGTTTGTCACAATTTACAATTTTTGTGATTTTTTTGTGATATTAATCCAATTTAGCGGAGGATATAATTGTCACAAATTTACTAGTTTGGGTTTTCTTTTTGTTATATAAATTAGTTTGGGGTAAATTTGTTATAAATGTACAAGTTTAGGGTTTTTTTATGGTTAGTTGGGGTATTTGTTATAAGTATACCAGTTTGGAGTTTTTTATAATCAAAAAACTAGTTTGGGATAAATTTGTCAAATGTCTATAGTTTGAGATTTTTCAGAATATTAACCCATGAATTTTTCAAACGTTTGATTGATAAAATCTTGGAAGTCCGAAATCTAACTCAAATGGTAATATACTATATATTCCATTTGAAGAGGTGTCTTTCGAATGGAAAGATATGTCTATCTATTCAAAAGATGTATTTTTGAACGAAACAAAATCAATTATAAGGGAATGGATGAGTGTTCCACGGCTAATACTCATCCACGGCTAATTAATTACAACATCATAATCAATCATCCTTGATTATTCTTCATTGAATTCTCTCAGCTTGAACCTTTCATGAAATTCAAGGCAAGTTCTAAACGAAATCTCGAGTGCATTGCTTCTCCTGTGATTTTGGTGGCTTTGTTGTATCCTAGAATCGAAAGCAACTTAGTAGAGACAAATGTCGCCTTGCATGGAGAGAGACAATCCGTGTGGGTGTCGGCAATGATGACGTTAGCGACAATCAATCAATGTTACCGGCAAAAACTGTTAAAAGAACAGCTCCTTTATCACTCTTTTTTTAAAAAAAAATATCATAAATATTATAACTTTCATATAACACTTACTTAAATATCATATATAATTAAAAGTTTTAAATATCATATATAATTAAAAGTTTTAGTACTTAAATAATCAGTTGAAAATTATAATACTCAAGTGAACCATTTTTTTTTTAGTTATGAAATGTTTGCCAACTTAACCATTAAAAAGAGGATCATTAGACTTGTCAAATGGATAGGTTGGATTGGATTTGAATCGAATCGAAGATGGTTCGACTGAAATTGACCCACATTCATATAGATACATGAGTGAAATGAGAAGAAAAAAAAAGACGAAAGTTTGGTTCTCATGAATTGGTGATGAAGAGAATAAAAAGATCTCTCTGGTTAGATCTATTTGATGCCCATGAGTATCCTACTTGGAAATTCAAGGTCTAATTTGATTTCAAAGATGCTAATCTCGGATGTGCAAGAAGGTACTAATAGAATGATAAGTAGTATATGAATTTAGGGTTAATACCCCAAAAAACTCCAAATTGGTACACATGTGACAAATTTACCCAAAACTATTTTTTTGATCACCAAAAACCCCAAACCGGTATGCCTTTGATAAATTTACCCCAAATTGGTACACTTGTAACAAATTTACTCAAAACTTTTTTTTGATCACCAAAAACTCAAAACCGGTATACCTTTGATAAATTTACCCCAACTGATACATTTGTGACAAATTTACCCTCTGTTAGTTTTCGTTAAATTTTAATTAAGTTAAATGACACGTGACAGTTGACTAGTATACCAATTTGGAATTTTACATTCCGTTTGTCACAATTTGCAATTTTTGTGATTTTTTTTGTGATATTACTCCAATTTAGCGGAAGGTATAATTATCACAAATTTACTAGTTTAAGTAAATTTTTTTTTTTGTTATATAAATTAGTTTGGGGATTTTTTTCTTATATAAATTAGTTTGGGGTAAATTTATCATAAATGTATAAGTTTAGGATTTTTTTTTTTGGTCAATTGGAGTATTTGTTACGGATGTACTAGTTTTGGGTTTTTTATAAAAAAAAAAAAAAAAAAAAAGTAGTTTAGGGTAAATTTGTCACATGTGTACAGCTTGAGATTTTTCAGGATATTAACCCATGAATTTTTCAAACATTTGATTGACAAAATCTTGGAAGTCCGAAATCTAACTCAAATGGTAATATACTATATATTCCATTTGAAGAGGTGTCTTTCGAGTGAAAAAACATGTCTATCTATTCAAAAGATGTATTTTTGAACGAAACAAAATCAATTATAAGGGAATGGATGAGTGTTCCACGGCTAATTAATTACAACATCATAATCAATCATCCTTGATTTTTCTTCATTGAACTCTCGCAGCTTGAACCTTTCATGAAATTCAAGGCAAGTTCTAAACGAAATCTCGGGCGCATTGCTTCTCCTATGATTTGGTGGCTTTGTCGTATCCTAGAATCGAAAGCAACTTAGTAGAGACAAATGTCGCCTTGCATGGAGAGAGACAATCCATGTGGGTGTCGGCAAAGATGATGTTAGCGACAATCAATCAATGTCACCGGCAAAGATTGTTAAAAGAATAGCTCCTTTATCACTCTTGTTCTTCTATTTTGAATTTCTTTTAAAAAAATATATCATAATTATCACAACTTTCATATAACAGTTACTTGGATATCATACATAATTAAAATTTTTAGTACTTAAATAATTGATTGAAAATTATAATACTCAAGTGAGCCATTTTTTTTTTAGTAAAAAATGATTATGATACGCAAATAATCAACGTACAAAAGTATGGTATTTGTGGTTTTTTTTTTTTTTTTTTTTCCATTTTTCATTATTTGATGACTTTGCAATTATGGTATTTGTGGTTTTTTTATTTCATCTTTCATTATTTGGTGACTTTGCAATTATGGTATTTGTGGTTTTTTTTTTTTCCATCTTTCATTATTTGGTGACTTTGCAATCCTATTGTTATTAAACTGAAATTTAGATTTTTGAAACACTTTCTCAATTTTTTATCTTTCAATACTAGAAGTCATCATGCTGGAAACCACATATGCATAATTAAGTGTGTTAATGACCAAAGAACTCCATCGAAGTCAAGAAAAAAGAAACATTTGAGAGCATCATTTCCAAAATTGCATAAGTTAATATTGGTTCCATTTGATTAATCGCATTGCAACAACTTGAAAAGTGAATATCACACTCCAGGTCTTCATGAGCTTTGCTTCCGCGTTACCGCTTCATCTGCTTCTTTGTCATCACAAGCATAGATTCTTTAGCTGTAGTTGATCACATTATATTGGAACAACTCCTGAATGATTCCATATAAAGTCTAGAATCAAATGAAATTCATCAACTTCGTAAGTCATTTCTAAGCAAAGGTACATTTTATAGGAGCATGACAATTATAGGAGCCTTCCTTTTTAGCGCAATACACTGGAAAGAACTAACTAGTAATCAAAGAATAATTTGTCATCATCATGATAAGTTTGTGAGAATACTGTACATGTTTGATGGAATTTAGGTATTTGCGGCGTTTGAGGGAAGATGAAGCGTTCACCACCTAGGCTCCAATGGCCAAGGAAGGCTGACCACCAAAGAAATAGATAAAAGCCCGCATGAATCAATCAGCTAACAGGAATTACCATACATTGTCAACTTAAGATCTACATGCATATAATTGAGAATGCACCTCATGAACCAAGGAACATTAAAATAGAAAATGATCTAAATTAGTAAACCTACTCAAACTTAGAAACATCCCTCTAGCGTTAACCCGGCCTAATCAACCTTTATGCTTCAACTTGTTCCGAAAACTCCATCCTGCACATTTTCTCCTTACTCGACCCATTGGATCATGTTATGGCTGAAGTCTCCCATTACTTCATAAATATTAAATGGGTTTGGGTCATTGATGAGGTTTGAGGTGGATTTGTGAGTTGATTATCTTCCTTGAAATTTGATACTCTAGCATCACTAAACAATTTATGTTTGTAGATAATTGTTGGTTGATAATTGTCAATCTTACAAGAAAATTATCAAGCACGCTTAAGAAGTTTCATTGAAAAACATGTTAGGATACTTTTGAAGAAAATAGTCATGTGACATTTTACTCAAGAAAATTGTCCAAAAAGTTATAAACTTAATGTATAATATTTAATTTAGTCATAAATCTTTTAACTATACTGATTTAATCTCAAATATTTTGACAACTTGCTAATTTAATCATCAATATTTCAATTGTGCTAATTTAATCTTAAACATTTAGATGATTTGTCAATTTAGTCCTAAACCATTTAATGCTTTGCCAATTTAGTTTTTCCAGCTAATTTTGCTCAAAAATCGACGATGTAGCAAATTAGCTAGCATAAATTGTCTTACGTGACATAACCGATATTAACAAACTTGAAATTTTTGTGATGTTATGATTTTTTTCATTTTCCTCTTGCCTTTATTTCTTGTTTTTCCTTTCGTGGGCCTCAAGCATGGGTGGCCCACACTGGTATAATAATCTTGTTTTTCCTTTCATGGGCCTCAAGCATGGGTGGCCCACATTGGTGTAATTAAGGGCCCTTGCCAAGGGCCAGCCATAGTGACCATCTCCAACCTTGGCAAGGTTGACCCTCAATTTGGCAAAGTGGCCCTTGCCTAAGGCCGATGAAGGGAGAAAAAGGAAAAAAAACAAAAGAAAACAAGAGGGAAAGAAGAAAAAATTACAAATAATTATCCACATCAGCATTGACTGTCCTAAAGGTTGGCGTTGACTAGACCATCAAATAAGTGATTTTTTTGTAAAAATTAGCTATAAGGTTTTAAATAGGCAAATATTTAAAAAGTTTTAGACTAAATTAGCAAATCATTAAAATGTTTAGTATTCAATTGGCACAATTGAAAGGTTTAAGGCAAAATTGATAAGTTATCAAAAGATTTAGGATTAAATTGACATAATTAAAAGATTTAAGACCGAATTGACTACCCTAAAATAAGTCTTCATTCTTTGCAAATTTTTATATATTTTTACTTTTCCGTAACCTAAATGGAGGGCCACGATTGCCTCTAGTCTTCCTTGTCCTATACTTTCTTGTCTAGAATCAACAAAAGACCACTCACAACTTTCGTTGATTCACATATCAATCCATATATATCTAAAAGTTACCTTGTCGTCAATTCAAATGGTAGTCTTAGGTAGTTGCAATATGAATTGGGCTGCCTAATTCAACCTCCCCAACACAGTCCAAACGTTTTTCATGGTGGATGGGGGGTGCAAATCGTAGATCGCCTGAACTTTTGATGGATAGATCTCAGTACCCCTAGTGATGACGATAAATCCGATCAAATTTTCTAGAGGTCGTCCTTAATATGCAATTTGTGGGGTTGAGGAGAGATTTAAACTCTCACAAAAGATCAAAAAGATCAAATTGCTTCCTTAAGTGATCTTTACCTAATATAGTATTCACAATCATATTATCAACGTAGACCTCAATCTTTTTAAAGAACATATCATGACAAAGCATGACCATAGCCAGCTAATTAGTTGGCCTTGTGTTCTTGAGGCCGAATAGCATTACCTTGTAACAAAAGTCCCCCTTAGAGTGATAAAAGTCGTCTTATTCGTGTCTTTGCTCATCGACTTTGATATAATTGTATTCGGAGAATCTGTACATGAAGGAAAATTGTTCGAACCCAGCTGTATCGTCCACCAAAACATCTACTCTAAACTAAAATAAAAGAATAATTAAAATCTTGTTTTCCAATTTTTTTTTTCCTATGACATATGTTCAGAAAATTTTTAAATTTAAAACTTTCAAGTCGCTTGTGCCCGATTTATAAATCTTTTGTCGGATATGTTCTATCCTCAACAGGTTACAACCCCAAATAATGCATCCGCGAAAAGTACATGTAAAATGTAAAAGGCACGTTATCAATATATGTTAGCTAGTTATTTTCCTTGTGTAAATTCTACAAAGTTTCAGATTTCTGGATTCCTTTGAAATCACTTTCAAGAGCTTATCTACTCACATAATTGCTCAGTGGGGAGACTATCAAAGTTGAATAGCAAAAGGAATTTCATTTACTAATGAAGAATCATGTACAAGTCCAACCGTCGCTGTACAAAAAACTAATGTCTATACAAAAACAACAGAGACCAAAAACTGGGATTGCGGTGCAGACAGTAGCAGGTCCCGTTTCTTGCTTCAAATCACATCCCACTTGCGTCAGGGCAAGGATGACTTCGTCTTCCTTGTGAAATTTGAACTCCAATGTCAATATTCTCTCTTCTACTTAGCATGACTCCATCAAATGAGGAAGCTGCTCTTGTTGGCCCTGTGGAAGATCCAACCAGTTCCAAACAGTCAGCATCCCCGTGGCATCTCCCGTGAAGAAAAGGCCTCCAGGAGCTGTTTGAAGAGTCCTAATTTCTCGTCTTGAGAATATCTTGCCCCTTTCAGTGAACCTGGAGTACGACGCATGAAGTCAGCCAAGCAGAAGAAGAGAACAGTCTTCACTGAGAGACAAGGATGTCAAACCAATTAGAGAAATTTCTTTTGGACTTACGATGGGAGCTCATACAAGCGAACAGTGTTGTCGATGCAAGCGCAAAGAAGGACTGGCTTACCACCTGCATCACTCATCCCCGACAGTGCAAGAATACCCTGTGCCGGAAAAAATGATATTTGCAACATCAAGATATGATATTACATCAATTCCATGAGACTAGGAGTACGGTAAGAAACTGACAAAGCATCGACAGGTGAAGGATGAAAATTCATGTCTTCGCCACATAGAGAGCAAAAACATGGAAGATACTTGACATTATGCCTATATTACAGAGATTCATTCTACATTATTCAAATAGTTATTTTTATAGGAGGAAATACAATTAAAGAGCAATAAGACGCATCTTTGTGATCTAAGATAGTAAAACAAGTCCATGAACTTCACACATATGAAGTCAACAACAGATAACACAAATTCACCCTTATTGTCTAAACATTTTCCTTCTAGTACCATCATCAACCACAACATACCATAATCCACACAATTGCCAAATTAAATAAATAAATGAAAATTAGAGAGCAACATACATGGTCCTCATGATGTGTATACACAACTTCCGAGCTGCCTCCTTCGGTGGCACCCCAGACCTTAACTGTCTGATCCAATGAACGTGACTGTCTGATCCAATGAACGTGATATCAAGTACTGGTCCCAGCAAAGAAGTGACGTCACCACATCAGTGTGTCCAACAAGTTCCTGAACACACTCCAGAGTATGCAAGCCCCACACCTGCAGGCGAGAAAAAAACAAAGATGTGAGGGGTCAGGACAATACTAAAGTATAGTGGGGCAGAAAAACACAGAGAGGTTGCAGCAAACCAATAAAAGTGATGCAAAAGAAAACATAAAATAGGAGGGCCAACTCATGTCTTTCCAGGACACACAACTAATCAGGGGGAGAGACATCTAAAATAAACCAGCTTACCCTTATGGTCCTGTCAGTGGAACCTGAATACAACCGGTCACGCCCAACAGTTAATGACACCACGGCCCGACTGTGACCCTTGAGAGGCGCGGTCATCTGAAAAGGATCAGCCTCACTACCTCCTTTCCACACCAAGATAGTGCCATCCTAGAAGCAAAATTTGTTCAGTATAATTATCAAAAGACCAATATAATTTAGCACAAGTGTCGACTGAATGAGGCAGTCAGTGATCACAGGATTGTTGACCTAGGTGGGCCACACTTGAAGAAGAAGAAGAAGAGAAGAGTTTCAGGTCTAAACCAAAAATCCACCCTCACACTCAGCATCAATTGTTTTATCACAGAAGGAGATTCTAAAGAAACAGACTAGACAAAATTCCAGCCGATAAGTCACCTATAAATTGACATTAAATTCATTCAAATAATAAATTACCCTGGCTCCGGCAAAAAGCATGTTGTTATCAAGAGACCTAGGTGGGCCACACTTGAACAAGAAGAAGAGAGGAATTTCAGGTCTAAACCAAAAATCCACCCTCACACTCAGCATCAATTGTTATATCACAGAATGAGATTCTAAAGAAACAGACTAGACAAAATTCCAGAAGACAATCACCTAAACTGACATTAAATTCTCTCTAATAATAAATTACCTCGGCTCCAGCAAAAAGCATGTTATTACCGACTTCCATAGTGTGGACCTGTCCAACTAGTCCACTGATATTGTAACTAGCACCATCCTGGATATTCCATGCCTACAAGAGATACAAGACAAAGCAATGAATTAAAGCTGAGCAGCTCACTAATTCAAGAATTGCCAAAGAAAATAATAACAAAGGCCAAAGAAGACCCAGTCAACCGCTCACCTTAACTGTATTAGGCATGCCGACAAACACCCAATGACCTTCACAAGTGAAACATCCAACTTCTCCCCTGAGGTTGATCACTTGAACACATTGACCAGTGTGACAGTCCCAGATTCGTACTGTTCCATCTTTGCTTCCAGAGTAGAGCTTGGTAGATCCAGAAGGAAGTGCTATTCCAGAAACACCCTGTCATAAAAAGCATCAGGTGAGTACGAACCAACTTTTATGCAAGACAGGCAATGATAATTCAACATCTTGATTAGCACAGGACGGAAACAGATTGGAGTTTAACAAAACATTCGATGCAACCAAGTTTTCTCTATCCATAGTCTTGGATATAAGAGAGAACACAAAAGGCAAAAACTGTAAATAGTACCTTTTTATGCCCCTCAAGCTTTGCCAGCATGGCAAAATCAACACCTTGAAACCATGAATGCAAGAAAGCACATGCATCGCCCTTCACACAATTGCCCGATATCCAGTAGCGGCAAACTTTTTCTTGGGGCGTTTGGGGGTTTGTTTCTATTGATGAATCGCCTCTCTTTCTAGAAGATGAATTCGCTGAATTCCCCGCACTAGATTCAGGGCCCTTCCCAGGGCAATCCTCAGGCATCGACAGCTTTGCAGCTCGATGGTAAACATTACGTGGAAGAGATGCATCGTGCAAAAACCTGCAGGGATTCCGCTTGCACCTCCCTTCTAACCAGAAAGTGCAAACTCCAGGGCTTGTTGGTGCTGTTCGAAGCCGATTATAGTGGGCAGCTGATTTCTGTGTCCAACCCACAGTACTCCTAGCTGTCTTGATATCCATGCTATTATACAGAAACACAGACAATCAATCCCTGAGCCGAATAATCTATCCAAAGTCAACTCTCAAAGCATCAGAACGTTCTTGCAAGAAGATCCGCCACAGAAAAACCAAGGTCCGCTGTAGCCAGCAATCCCAAGGATGTCACTTCCTCTATCACCAATGAGACGGACAGAATAAGGAACAATCGACCTATAAGAGAATGCATAACCATCTCGATCCATGATTCCCATCTCTTTCAGTTCCAACCAGAACAAAATCACCCAGAAGCAGGATTAACTGAAAAACCTAGAACACGAATGACTCAATGGTACAACAACGTCACATTGTCCAAGCCCTTCACAATAAAACTTCCAGTCATGAAACCCAATTTCTAAACTGGCCATCCACATAACAGCCCTTCAAATCAAGATAACAAACCCCCGATCCTTTCAGGCGGAAGAAAACCCGATTCCTTCGGGATCAAGAAACCCAACAATCCCCGCGAACGAGTACTGAAGGGAAGCCCGACGGCCCTCGTCGTCACCGGCGGAAACCCACCTTCCAGAAAACCCTCCGACTGCAAGCGGGAGATCGCCATCGTCGAAAGAAGAAGACAAAGCCCACCTAGCGGAAACTTGCTCGCTACGCTTCGCAAGAAACCGCGGGGCGAGAGGCGTCGAAAGAAGCAAGCAAGCAAACCTGAGAAGACGCAAAGCGACGAACCCACGATCGCCCTCGAGTCGAAGAACGGAGATCGGCGATCCGATGATCGGAAAGGCTCTGCCGAGTCGCGACGGCACGGCGAGAGAGCGACGGAGAGGGAGAGGGAGAGGGAGAGAGAGAGAGAAAGAGACGGAAAAACGGCGGAGACAACCTTTCTTGTGTGGAAGTAGCCGTTGGCTTGGCCTTCTTATGTAGGAAGGCAAAGCGCGTACGCATCACGCGGCGTGGAAAAGATTTTCTTGATTTTCTTGATTTTTACACTGGATAAGAGGAGAAAATAAATAAATAAAAAGGGAAAGATCATGAGATGAAATATGATGTAGAGGATAAATTGCCCCAAGACATCTATTTAGGAAATGTTCAAATTTCAATTTCGAGGTGTTTAGAGATTTACTGAATATGTTTTTGGAAAATTTTTAGAGGGTGAAGAAAATATAAATGCAAAAGAGCAGGCGAGGGAAGTTATTTTTGTTATCATTATTTAAAAAGTGTGGGATTTAATTTTACTTGAAAATTTCTTGAAAATATTGTGGTGAAGGAGATATAAATGTAAAAAATGAGGTGGAAAAAGAGGAGGCAAGGGAAGTCATTTTCGGTGTCGTTATTTTAAAAATTGTGAATTATTTTTATTTGTATATTTCTCATGAATATCATGCTGATATGGAACGATGTTTTTATGATGCTTGGAAGAGCCTTGCTGACTTTGGATAAATGCTCAAAAAAAAAAAAAAAAAAAAAAACAACCGATGAATTTGGCAGAGCGTGATTCGGAGGGGAAGATGGTGGGTGGAATGACGAAAGAAATAAGAGTCTCCTCCTCTCTTATGGCAGAAACCCTAGCCCTTTTGGAAGCCTTTAGATTTTTCTACCCCAAAAGACACGACACTCTACTTTTTGAGTCAGACTGTGTGCAACTAGTTCAAGCCTTGACCAATTCTTAACAGTTTAGTTGGGAAGTTCAGCCTATCGTCAGCACGTGCAAAGAATTGATGCAGGCCTTTTCCAATGTGAAGATAGCCCATTGTTCTAGAAAAGCCCACAAAAATAGGTATTTATGCTTCAAATGGGTCTCATATCCTCCACAAACTTTATGGGATTTGTTATGTTATGATACCCATTTACAGGGCCTCTCATCTTTCTTTACTTAATGAAATACTCTCTTTTCGACCAAAAAAAAAAAAAAATTGGCAGAGATAAGCAAATAGAAGAATCAACAAAATTGCAATTAATAAAGGATATGGTTATTTCCATTCTCTATATAATTAAACACGACCCATTAACACCAGAAAGATTAAATTGCTCTTAATAATTCAAGAGCCGCACTATTTCTACCATTTAAATGACTAAATCTACCCTTTTTTACTAAAAGGGCAAAATTGCCCACAATCCTTCAATTGCAATTTCATGTAGTTACCCCAAATTTATTCACTTTCTTTCCTTTTTATTCTATTTCTATTTTTGTTTCTACTTGCAATCAAAGAGATAATTTAGTCATCATCATAGTCATCGAGTAAGAGCCTAAATGGTACATGGTAAGTTTTTGAGAATACTAAAACTAGTTAATGGAACAAAAGTATTCGGTATGTTTGAGGAAAGATAACTTTGAGATAGAATCATTCACCATCGAGTCTCCACCGGCAAAGAAAGGCTCACCACTAAAATATTTGATAAAAGCTCGCATGAATCACTCAGCTGACTCAGAATCTATATGCATACATTTGAGAATCCATCTCACAAACTAGGGAACATTAAATTACCAAATCATTCAAATTAGGAAACCCACTCAGACATATAAACAACCCGCCAGCTTTGACAGCCAAATCAACTTTTATTCTTCAACTTCTTCTAAAAATTCCTTTGTGGACGGTTCTCCTTATTGGAGCCATTGGATCATCTATGGCCAAAATCTCCCGTTGCTTTCATAAATATCAAATGGGTCTGGTTGATTGATAACGTTTGAGGTGGATTTGCGAGTGTATTACCTTCAATAAAATTTAATACTCCGGCATCACTAAACAATCTATACTAGTAGAAAATTTTTGGTTGATAATGGTTAATCTTACAAGAAAAGTTATCAAGCAGGCTTAAGAAATATCATTGAAAAATCAATGGGATACTTTTGAAAAGAAAAAGTCATGTGACATTTCCCTAGGGAAAATTGTCCAAAAGTCCTAACGTTATCATATGACAACTAATTCAGTCATGAACTTTTTAATGATACCAATTTAGTACTAAACCTTTCAATAGTATCAATTTAATCTTAAACTTTTTTGCGCTTTACCAATTTAATCATACTAACCAATTATGGCCAGAAACTATTGACATTGCCGTCTAGTCAGTGTCGGGCATTTTACATGGCACGACTAGCATAGGACAACTAGTGTTGGCATAAATAATTTTTACAAATTTGTAAAATTGTTTTTGTTTTCTTTTCTCTTTTTAATGTGAAAGCGCATCTTTTGTTCCTGTACTGGAATAATAAGGCCTAAGATAGGCATACAAAATCATCCGATGATCCGCCGATCATCTCATCATTCTATATAAATAGAGCTTAGAAGCATGTCGGCTTCATTTTTGGCAAAATAAAAGACCTCTTCAAAAGAAAAGAGACAAGTCCATCATATCGAGAATCTTTTGCTTGGACAATTCGTGACCATCGCTCGAACTTTGATTCGTGATTTACCACATGGATTAACGGCACAATAAGCCTATAGAAAGACGAATTTGAGTCTTCAAATAGCGAGGATGAGTGTTTATAATAGCTGGTCCTACATTAAAAGAGGGTCATGGCTCTATCATCACGGTTTATCCCTGATCGACACAGGCCAATTGATCTCCGGCAATAAATGCGAAACATCACTTAAATTGCTGTGATAATGGTACATGTATGAATAAACTAAGATCGATTGGCCAATGTCAAAAATAATTTTTAAAAATTATAAAATTATCCACGTCGACACTGTTTGTGCCATGTAGGAGAGCTGACTGACTAAACTATCACATTAGTGATTCCTGTGACAATTGGCTGAAAAGACTAATTTGGCAAATTAGTAAAAAAATTTGGGACTAAATTAATAAATTGTCAAAAGATTTATGTCTAAATTGCGATAATTGAAAAGTTTAGAATTATATGAGCCGTCATACAATACATCTATGACTTTTTGAATAATTTTCCCAATTTCCCTATGGCAATTCTTCACATCAGTTTTGAAAATGTCAGAAAATCACTGACCTTGATGATTTATCAAGCCAAAAAAAACGATCAAGGCTACTCCAGGAAAGCCTGACGGAGTAACATTTCATGAGTGGTAGACGTAGGTCTGATATGAATATTGTCCAAGATCCATTAGATAAAAAAGAAAAAAAGAAGCCCAAAAGTTTGCTTTGACGAGAGACAATTCCACCTAATTCTCAAAACTTTCCTCACCTTATGTTTTTCATATGGATTTTATTTTATAGAACAAAGCAATCTCATTAATGTCTTTCCTAGTAAAAGCAAATATCTAATTTCCTTACCATCAAAAGCACAGGCCAATTATGTCCTAACCCCCATCCCGGAAATGAAAGACACGTCCAATACCAAGGAAGAGATTAAAACACTTTCTTCTCTTTTCCCTTCATTCAAAAGGTTACTTGTGCTCTCCTATCCCCAACCACCCCCCAAAAAAAAAATAAAAAAAAAAATCCCTTCCTTCTTGTTTTTTCTGTCTATTTCTAGTTCTTTTCACATTCACTTAAACGTTCATCGATCTTTTGAGGTGCGCATATTTTAACAACATGCGAAACATGTCATGGGTCTTGGTATGAATGAGTTTTTGATCGCGGAGTTCTTAGGGACATACTTAGTGATAGTCATGGATTGTGGGTTGGTGGCAGTGAACTTGAACTACGGCAAGGTGGTCATGCTCCCAGGGATATCGATGGTGTGGAGTTTGGTAGTTATGGTGTTGGTGTACTCTGTCGGACACACCTCCGGTGCCCATTTCAACCCGGGCATCACCATTGCTTTCGCCACCTGCAAGAGGTTTTTCCCTGGAAACAGGTGCAACCATAATCTTCCAAAGTTGTAACCCCAAACTACCTTTTCTCTATCTCCACATATAAAATATGCCCGAATCCATGTCAAAGGATGAACGCAAATTTTGCTTGGTTGACCTGACAGTCATCTAGAGGCCAATCTAGAAAGCTTTGCTTAGATCACATGATTCTTAGCGGCCGTGAGCTTTAGAGGCCATTAGTTACTGTTTAAGGTGTATCTTGTGGTTAAATTTCGTTTGCCTATGTTGTATAGTGCCCTAGTGGCCATCCTTCTAATGTGGAAGGGGAAGGTGAGGGGTTTGAATTTCCACCTTCTCAGGGGGATTGGGGTAGGAACGAGTAAGTTTCAGGATTAGGTTTTGACTCCCACGCCCTGCAAGAGATAGTGCAAAAATCTGAGAGTGAGTGTTAGAATAGAAATAGAGTAGAACTGGAAAAAAAAAAAAAAATCAATGGCATTCCATGAAGAGAGATGCTAATTATTAGTTTCGACTTCTTAATGAGCTTGACAGATCCAACTGTTTCCAATCAAGGATTTCTTGAGAGCTCTCACGGGTTAAATCGTTTGCAATCCCGCGTGCTCTTATCTAAGTCTTGACTCGCGAGGGCATTAATTTAGGCAATTAATGGATGATTCGTTTATTTATCTTTTTTGCGTATCTAAAGCTTCCTCTTGGTTGCATTTTGTTCTTGGCGTGAAGGTGCCTATATATGTATTGACACAAGTTGGGGGGACGACAGTCGGTGAGCGGGACACTGCAGTTGATAAGCGCTCGTCGTTGAGTTCATCATCGCTTTTTACCTCATGTTCGTTGTCTCGGGTATTGCTGCCGATAATAGAGCAGTACTAAATTCTTTCTTTGATTTACTTGCTGATAATTGGGGAAATTTTAATGGAAATTCCCACACAAAGAAATTTAATGCAGAATCTCTTCAAGAGGAGGGGGATGGGAAAATGTTATAAAAATGGATGAGCTTACGGAGAAATCAACGAAATTCTTATGGACGTGGAAAATTATTAATGCCTTTTGTACATAATACCTACAGGCCGGAGGACGGCGGCCCCCTGCCCGCCAACCTTCATTCCCGCTTCTTCTTGAATGTCTTCTCCGACGATCGTTTTTGTGTCAAAGGGGCTCAGTCCTAACTTATTGACAAAAGATGGCAATGCTAAGCTCCCTTGGCAAGAAAAGGGTCGACCCACTTCGAAGGTTCTAACAAAGGCTGGTCCGTCGTGCACCATTTATTTCGTGAAAATGAATAACTTGAAAAATATTTTTTAAAAATGATTATTTGTATATTTTATAAAAATGAACTAAACAAAAAATATTTTCATTGTTTGGGAAAAAAATTATACATAAATAGTTCTTGATAATGAAGATATTATTGATTGACTAATTATATTAATCGATACAAACAATCAATTTTGTGGAAATTTTTTTTTTTTAAATCATTTATTCTTTTAACGTAACAAATAGAGCTCAAGTGTGATATTTGGATTTTACAATCGCATCAAGTCATGTGATAGAAAAATCCTATATTTCTGTTAATTGTGCAATAAAACTTATTATGTTGAACACAGATCACTTTCAGGGTTCGCACGTGTTAGTTTGTGTCGGAAATTGGCACAAAAGGGATCAAGAGAGAAAGATTATTCTAATCACTTTCAGATCACTTTCAGAGCTCAAGTACGTATCGAACGCGAGAAAAAGATTCTTTAGCTCCTCACATGATTATTCCAAAATCGATCTAAAATATTCGTTATGCGTTTTAAAATTACAAAAGGGTTTTAAAATACGAACTTCAATTATTAATTTTTTTATGTTCCTTTCAGTAATTAGTAAATTTAATTAATGTTTGTGATTGGGGAAGATAGGTGTGCCCGCCGGTCTTGCCGTTGGTGCAACCGTCACGCTCAAGGTGCTGTTCGCCGGGTATTGACCTAATTCTATTCCTTCTATTTTCATGTCACTCTCATCTCAGGCTGAAAAGAAATATTGACTGGCTACTTCTTTTAACATGGGATATAGTTTTATATTATAAGATGTTTCTGTTTCAAATTATTATATACATATCGTAAATTACGCCACTAATGAAAAGACCCCCCTCAACATTTTCTTAATTTAGATTTTATGAATGTACTTCGGTAGACAATTCATAAAGAAATTTATTTGGATTATCGACATCATTTTTCGCAATAAATTGGACCAGAATTTAACTAAATGTCAATTGGGTCCAGCAACCAATTTTCCTTTGCTAATCAACAAAATATTAATTAGGTTGGCTCAATTTTTTTTTTTTTTTTTTGTCATTAATACTCTATTCCTACTCTAACTATCACTCTTAAACTTTTGACATGTCTTCTTGCAGGGCGTAGGAGTCGAAATCCATACTTAAAACTAAATCGTTCTTACCCAAATCCCCTTTAAGAATGTGGAGATTCGAACCCCAATCTTCTCCTTCCATGTTGGAAGGGTAGTCACTGGGGCAAACCCTAGTGATTAGCTCAATTCCTTTAAAAAGGGCTAACTTTAACTCAAGTTCGATCTAACCTTTTTTTGTCTCATAAAAAACACCATCTTTTGGTCATGTCCCAATTTTGTCTCGAACTATTTTTTGTCTCATGAAAAAGCATAAATTTTCAATTGAGACCCAAATATGGCTCCTTTTGAGTTTCTGTCAAGTTTTTGCCAAGTACAATGTCACGTTGAATCTTTAATAGCATCACTAGACGAAACTTGACAAGGTCCGGATTGGATACCGGCTAAAAGTTTGTGCTGTTTTATGAGAGAACAGAAAGTTTGGATCATAATTGAATCTAACTTAAAGTTAGATCTTTTTAAGAGGAAAAAAAAATTAGGCCAGAATTGGGACACAACTTAAAAGTTTTTGCTTTTCTTGAGACACAAAAAAGTTTGAGCTATTGTCTTTTAAACAAGTCCCTCCCAACACCACGAATTGTAGGTTGCTGCACTGCTGTTCTATAAACCCTTCCATTTTGGCAGACTGATCTATCTTTCGACTAATAGACCTTTTGGAGTAGGGGGTTCTCTCACACCCTCTTCGGTTCAGAGGTTCTATTGGTCCTTGTAGCCAAGTCCTGAAGATGCTGTTTCGGATTTCGGGAGCCTCTTTGGTGTGGTCTTTATACTTACCTACCAATCTTACCGTGGGGTTCTTCGCTCTGCACTTGTGTTGTTGTTGGGCTCTTTGTTCTTTTGCTCCCTATCTAGGCCGTTTGGTTTGCTTTTGTAGCTGTTTTGGCTTTCCTCTGCTCATGTGTAGTGGTCTTGTTTTACCTTGGCATCTTTCGACTCACTCTGACTATTTTTGTCCTCGTGAGTGTAAGTTTTTGAGTTTGGGAGACCTAGAGTGCCATAACTTGGCACGGGGGGACACTTAAGTGCCATAACTTCAAAATGGTCACTTAAGTGCCAATATTGGAGTTAAATGGAACACTTAAGTGCCACTCCGGCGAAAGTCTGGCCAAACGGCTGACGTGGCAATTTTTTGGCGATGGAGGTCCAAAATGGCGTCGTTTTGCACGCCGACGTGGCGAAAAAAATGCAAAAACGACGCCGTTTCGTGTCCGACGTGTAAAAATAATAAAAAGTTAATTAAATTAAATTAAAACTTAATTTTAATTAAAATATTCTAAAAATTTAAAAAAAAAAAAAAAAAAAAGAAAGGAGGCCGAAGGGGGCGGGTGGTTGAAGGCCGAGCCCTCGCCGCCGCCGCCTCCCCGCCGTCGCCGGGAAGGGCGGCGCCGGTCGCCGGTCGCCGAGCCCTCGCCGCCGGTTGGCCGGGGGTCGGCGACCTCGGCCGACCCTCCCCCTCCGTCGCCGGCCCTTCCCGGCGACGGCGGGGAGGCGGCGGCGGCGAGGGCTCAGCCCTCAGCCGCCCCCCCTTCGGCCTCCTTTCCTTTTTTTTTTTTAAAATAATTTTTTAATTTTTAGAATATTTTAATAAAAATTAAGTTTTAATTTAATTTAACTAATTTTTTTATTATGCAGACGACGTCGTTTCGTTGAGTTAGAGCCGACTCAGCTCTCCGGCGAGCCATGCAAGCAATAAAAAATAATAAAATAGTGCCACATAGGATTTCCGACAAGGGTCGCCGGAGGTGGCACTTAAGTGTCCCACTAGAAAAAAAAAAGTGGCACTTAAGTGTACCATTTTGAAATTATGGCACTTAAGTGTCCTCCCGTGCCAAGTTATGCACTCCCGGTGTTCTTTCCTCGTAAGTTTTTGGTACCGAGTTCTTGTTGTATAGCTTCTTGCTTCTCTTTGGCTTAAGTTAATATAATTCTTACCATTTACCTCAAAAAAAAAAAAAAAAGTTTGAGCTATAATTGGGATAGGATCCAAAGTTTGTGGTTTTTTATGAGACAAAAAAATCTTGAGTCAGAATGGGGACCAATCTTAAATCAATGCTTCTTAATGGTATTAGGCCAGCAAAAATTAGGGATTTCCTGACGATAATTTGTGGCTGCTTTTTTTTTTTTTCTTTCTTTCTTTTGGGTGGTGGATAGGCCAATAATGGGAGCATCAAGGAATCCCGCAAGAAGCTTGGGTTCGACGATAGTGTGTTGCCATTATTACAAGCTGCGGGTCTACATTGTGGCACCAACAAGCAGGGCAATTTCCAGGGCGTGGATCCACAACCTGATCAGGTTCACCGACAAGCCCCTCCGAGAGATAACGAAATCCGGCTCTTTATTCCTGAGCTCCGCCCGAAACTGCTCTTCTTAAGCCAAACTCATTCTTCTCTCTCTCTCTCTCTCTCTGTGGGATCGATACTTGTTCTTTTTCTTCTTTGGGTGCGTTTGGTTTAGCATTTGCAAGGGTCTTTGAGTCCAATGCAAATGCTGAAAGTTCAAAGCTACTTGGAGGAAATACAAAGACTGTTTGGTAAATTTTGCTTTGAAAAGCAACTTTGAGAGAAATGCTGTTTGGTAGAAAACACATTTACAAAGCCCATTTGGTGATTAATCTAAATATTTTAATTTTAACTTTTTTTTTACAATAATTTTAACTTATTTAAAATTTTTAAAAAAAATAATGCTTTGAGGAAAGAAGTGCATTATCCTTTAAAATTACAAATATCCTTAATTATTTTTTAAATTCGTAGCTATTTGATCACGTAAACATGCCATATCAGATGCTACATCATCATTTGAAGCCTTTGGAAAATTTTCTCAGAAAATGGCCATTAAACCATAAAAGTTCAATTTGTACCTACTTTTTGACAACGTTCTCATGAAACATTCACTCTAATGACTCGATTCGCAATGATCATTGTCCAGTTTTAGCCCAAAATACTTTTTTCCGATGGATCATCTTTAGGAACATGTTCAAGAACCTTGATGGAAGCTCATAGTTTCCAAAAGAAAATGACGAGTATGAACGACGAATACTCCCCTAGTTGAGTGACAGCCTCTTCAACATCCGATGCCTCTTCAACAACCAAGAATGATTACTTCCAAGTACATATGAACACATTGAGAATTGACAGTCTCGCATTTGCGCGGCACACGAATCATGACAGCAACAGGAAAAATTCAATGAAAAAGAAACGGACAACGGATTGGACTTGATTCTCGTTCCTACAAAATTTCAAGGGCTACAAACTCAATCAGGGACTATTCTATAGATCATGTTTAGTCCTAGACCACGAAGCAAACAGAAAATGGTGACGCCCCTTCAAGTTTTCAACTCTCCTGCTCTTTAGTGGCTCCAGCATCAGCCTGCTCTGCAGCAGCCGCCGCCATCAATTCGTCGAACTTCTCTGACTTCCCCAGCAATATCTCTATATGACCTGAACACATCAGCATGAAGAGGAGTCCAAGATCATGAGACCAAAGCCAAAAAAAAGTCTTACTGAACTGTGAATAATCAACTTCCTTCTTCCCCCAACCCCACCTCCCCCCTTCTTTCTTCTTTGGTAATGAGGTAAATTCATGCAAAAAGGTATTCTTAACATCCAAACTCAAACCTTTTGCTCCCATGTAAACAAAACGGTAATCAGAGCAACTTATATCATCAGACTCTTGGTACATTTCGGGATTTGTATGCATACGATAACAATCAAGATATAGGTTGAGCCAATCATCATGAAAGAATACCGGTGTTGTGTATGCTACATAGTCGGGATAGTCCTGAGATGTACATTAATGATCAATGAAAATGTCAGAGAGAGGGAAAAAAAGAAATAGTCCAATAATCTTTCTGCAAGTGAACAATGCTTTGAGATCACTATTGAAGGAACAACAAAAAAAGAAGCAAAGCCCTACATATGACATATATAAGAACCCATAGTGCAATATGCAACAAATAATCCACCATGCGAACAAAAACGACAACCCAGCGTTCATGTATGGTAATGCCTCAAGAGCTTAAGGAGGAGGGTCACTTCCTTTTAGGTAGAATTCTTCTGGTCCATTTATGAAGAGATACCGTGTCACGACCTTGTACATCATTCAGAACTTTACTTTGTATAACTCTTAATAAGTTTTATTCCGTCACACCATACCTTCACTCAAACCTTCAAGTTTAGTACAATTCATGCAAAGATACACTCATTAGTCCTAATTAATAATTTCAGTGACAAACTAAACAAGTAACGGAGGACCCTGAACCAGCCTTTTGGTGCTTCCAATCGACTATCTTTCATCCAACGGCCATTGATGCGTTAAATCGCAGGTAACACTTACTTTCACAAAATGCCAATCCTTCAAATAAAGCACACGCGGTCTGTCACCGCTTGGAATGTCACTATCCTCCGGCTCGCACCCCATAAGCCATCGTTTCGCAAAATCTCGAGACCGACATCTCTTCTCTCTTCTGGTCCATAAATTCATGAAACAATGGCCCAATTAAATAAAACAAAATAGCCGGGGGGGGTGGGGGACCTCCAAGCATGCATCTCATCTCCAACATACCAAATTTTCATAACGGGACCCTCTCAAAATGATTGAGAAAGAAACTTTAAGCACGGAATCTACATCACAACCACGGTTCTCAAAATGGGTTCGTCGCCCTCACCACCTCAAATTCGGAATTGCAGATGGGTCTTTCGCATACCACGATTCGACAATTGGGTCAATGACCCGAGAACCAACGGCCAGAAGGGAAAACCAGAGGGACCCAACAGTCGAAGTCGATACCTGAACTGGTGTAAACAACTGTGCAATACCTCCAATTGCTTTGCTACAAGCACAAAATAAAAGGCAATCAGCACAAACGACAATCACGACTCTCCACCTCCACCTCCACCTCCATGTTTACCACTAGAATATCGACTACGGCCACAATCATGACCACAATCACGACTGCGATCACCATCTCAGTCTCTACCTAAACCTCAAGAAATAGGGCACGGACAAAGGGCTTACTGATTCGGCCGGCTCGATCGTGCCGATTGGAAGGAGTCGTCGATGGAGCTGGCGCGCGGGCAAGGTGTCGACTCAAGCTCTGCCGCTCTAGCTCGCTGCTTTCCCTTGGACTCTTTGTCGCTCGAGCAAGAACTGGTATCACGAGGGAGGAGAGAGCGACGGAAGGGGAGAGAGCGACGGGAAGGGGAGAAGGGAGGAGGGAGTGACGGAATGACGGGAAGGGGAGAAGGGAGGAGAAAGTGACGGAAGGGGAGAAAGGAGGAGAGAGCGAAGCGACGGGAAGGGGAGGAGAGAGGAGTGCGGCTAGGGTTTTTTTGATTTTCAAAATGGACAAAAGTGGGTTTTCAGGAGATTTTTTAGGGC
The DNA here is from genome assembly GCA_014182555.1 of Eucalyptus erythrocorys. Lineage (NCBI taxonomy): Eukaryota > Viridiplantae > Streptophyta > Magnoliopsida > Myrtales > Myrtaceae > Eucalyptus > Eucalyptus erythrocorys. The sequence goes on along the minus strand of CM024601.1, from coordinate 29,767,911 downwards.
AAAATCGACAACTCAATTTTTCCATTAATTCAAGTCTTCAGCATTCCGAAAATGCTTGTGTTTCTTCATTCATAGTGAAAAGGGTTGACTTTCTGCTTCAAATGATGGGTTGTATGGTGGAACAGAGTTTTTCTCCTCCCTTTTATGTGGAGTAGAAATTGTGACGGATGATCGTAAATACATGTTAAATTTCTAACAAGAAAATTATTTTTCCTTTTTGATGTGGGAAGAGATCATTACCACATCATTTGTCTCGTTACAGCACAAGAAAGTAAGCATTATATTTTCCTCTGTTGCCAATAGATGGAATTTACCTAACTCTAATTGGTGAAATACAAACGTAATAGATATCACTTGCGTGCAAACTTAAATAGAATTAAAATTGAACGTACTAATTAAATAGGGGATCTACCTCGTGAAATAAGTTGTAGACGTGCCTTGAAATGAGTCGATGATGTGGAGTGTTCTTTCTAAAATCCTTAGAGTTGGGGAAAATTGTCCAAAAAATCCTAAACCTATTGCACTTTTGCCAATTTAGTCCTAAACCTTTTTTTCTTGCCAATTGAGTCCTAAACCTTTTACAATTGTGCCAATTCAGTCCATTTTGTCGGCCGGAGCGCGTGGACGCCGGCCGGAGACACTGTCCTGGCAAACAATTTTTTTTAAATATTTTTTAATATTTTTTTTCGATTTTTTTTTTTTTTTCACTTTCTTCTTCCTCCGGCCGGCGTCGGCGCCGCCGGCCACCGGCGGAGGCGAGCCTCGCCCGGCGGACGGCGAGCCCGCGGTCGCCTAGTCGAGGCGAGGCTCGGCCTCGCCCAACCGTGGCGAGGTCGAGCCTCGCCAGATTTGGCGACGGCGGCCTCGCCATCGTTGGGCGAGCCTTGCCTTCGCTAGTGGCTGGCGGGGGCGAGCCTCGCCCAGCGACGGCGAGGCCGCGGTCGCCCAGCCGAGGCGAGGCTTGGCCTCGCCCAGCCGTGGCGAGGTCGAGCCTCGCCGATCCGGCGACGGCGGCCCCGCCGGGCGAGGCTCGCCTCCGCCAATGGCTGCGGGGGTGAGCCTCGCCGGCCCTCACCTCTGGCTTGCCGGCGCCAGGAAGAAGAAAGTGAAAAAAAAGAAAAAGAAAAAAAAATTCGAAAAATATTAAAAAATCGAAAAAAATATTAAAAATATTAAAAAATTGTTCACCGGATAGTTGTCTCCCGCCAGCGTTCACGCGCCTCCGGCCGGCAAAATGGACTGAATTGGCACAATTGTAAAAGGTTTAGGACTCAATTGGCAAGAAAAAAGGTTTAGGACTAAATTGGCAAAAGTGCAATAGGTTTAGAACTTTTTGGACAATTTTCCCTTAGAGTTGTGCAATAGGAAAATGAAGTCTACCTCACCACTTCCTTGTGTTCAAGCATTTGTCATTGAGTTCATCATCATTTTTAACCTGATGTTCATAGTCCTCCGGCATTGTCACTGACCATAGAGTAATGAGTTACAACGTTTTTCTTTCGATTATCAATTACAAAAATTTTTATCAAAAAACCACCGACCGAAGCAGCGCAGATGGTAGAGCTTCTGTGATCCTTTCGCCTAGAGGGGAGAGGTTCGAATCCCCTGCGAAGCAGGGGGGCTGAAGCGCTGTGTATGATGACTTACTCGGTGGCACGGGGTGGTGGTTTCACCTGTGCTGCCCCCAGGGTTTATTCCCTCTGTACCCTAGGCCTGTCGGGCCGTCCGTGTTGGTCAGAGTGTGGGGTTCTCTGGGTCATCAAAAAAAAAAAATTTATCAAAAAGTGCCCCGAAACCCTTATTAAGCAACCAAAACATGAAAAAAAAAAAAAAAAAAAAAAGACAAGATAAAAGAAAAAAGAATATTAGAAGTGCCATAACTTTCATACAACACTCATTAATGCCACATCAATAGAAAAAGGATCGCGAATCGCCCCAGTGGCTACCCTTCCAATATGGAAGGGGGAGGTGAGGGGTTCAAATCCCCACTTTATCAAGGGGGATGGGGTGGGGATGAGTAAGTTTCAGGAGTAGGTTTCGACTCCCATCCCCTGCAAGAGACGGGGTAAACATCTGAAAGTGAGTGTTAAAGTAGAAATAAAGTAAGACTGACAAAAAAATAAAAAAGTATCCACGACGATAAGTTCTAACGATAAATTTTAGTTCCTACTTGGCTTTCTTAACATAAATTTGAGTCCAAAGCGGACTAGGACAGGACGGCATGGCAAATGGTCTAATTAACTCACCTATACACCTTTCTTTTTCTAATTTATCTTCAGCTAACAATTTTAACTTTCATAACCGTTGCTCCTCGTTTTCTTTTCCAATCATTTTCTTAACTACCGTCTATGTCCTCAAGCGACCAGCAAAACCAAAACAAAAATGACAAAAAAAAAGTTTCGCTCAATTGTCTGTCTCTCTGAAGCTGTGATGCGTAATTTGTGAATTTGCAACGGGAACGATGGAGCTCCAACAAGTCTGGTGAATGATCTTTGTGGACACTGTGATATTGCCAAAATTTGGCCATCATTCCGCAATGGCCATAAACAATCCACGGCGATGATTCAACTCCGAAGAAGCCTGGTCGCACCAACCGATTCGTTCTAGGAACAAGTTGTTTCCTCTCCTTTGCAGCTTTTGTTCGTCCGATTCTTGACGGGAACATGCATTTTTCATGGCGATGGTTTGTCTTACTCCTTGCTCTCCATTGCAAATTTCAAAACCTAAATTTGCCCCAATTCCTCGTTTGAAGAACACAACGGCATTAGGGTTTGAAGGACTAAAAGAATTTCACGCCATTCTGTGATGTTGTAAGTAACACACATAGACAACGTTGTTTAGCACAAATATTACCGATTTTACTTTTCTGATTAGCCATGTTAGATAGTTTATATTAAAATGTTCCACATTCAGATTTTCCAGCCACATAAATCGATGATGACGCTAAAATGATCGTTTTGTTATAAGTGTAGCACTCAAGTGATCACTTGCCAAGTTTAAGCACTTTTTGTGTCATTTTCCCCAATCTTTAATATACTGAAAATTCTCGTGATATGCGCAATGTTACCAATGCATTAACAAAAGAAAGGGAGAGTACTTTCTCATTAAATATATTTAGTAAGTTTTCTGAAAATACTTGTTAACAACATTTATTCAAATTTACTCGACAATCTCTCGTGGCGAGCACGCAATGTAGACTCACGGGTCACGAGATAAGAATTTTTATAAAATCGTGCAAAAATATATATATATATATATATATATATATATATATATGAAACTCTTATGGACATGGAAAATGAAAATGATAAGTACATTTTGAGTTTTCAGCAAATAAGTCACGGAGAAAATTCCAAATAAGGACCCAAACTGCATTAATTTTCTCAAAAGATAACCTAAAGTGGAGGGGAAAAGGACACTAATGGTGCCAAAAGTTGTGTACGGCGCTCACTTTGGTGCCAAAAGTTTCCGCCGGATCACTTAAGTGCCAAATCGGAGAAAAAACGCTCACTTTGGTGCCACCGGCGACAAATTCCAGCCAAAATATTATGTGGCATTTATATTTTAAAAAAAAAAAAAAAAAAAAGTCGACAACTCTTATTGTCGTCCACGGTGGATGGCATAAAACGATGCCGTTTCCTTCTCTTCATAAGAAACATCGTGGTTTTACCATTCCATGTGGATTACCTACAAAACGATCGTCGTATAGTTACGGTAAAAGACGACGTGGGTGAAAAACGGTGTTCGTATAGGGTTCTCGCTCGACGCCACCGGCTGTAGCTCGCTGACCCACCGTTGTTCACTCGGCTGCCGTCACTCGGCCGCCGTCGCTCGACCACCGTTGTAGTTGCACCGTCGTTCACGATCGTTCATTGGCTGCATCCTCAACTGTTGCTCACTCAGGTTTGTCAATTTACTTTGCAATTTAGGGTTCCGACGGGCAAGTTAGAGTGTGGAGGGCAAATTGAGGGCTCGGCTCAGGGGGAAAGTGGTGGGGAAAGTGGTGGGGAAAGTCGTGGGGACCGAATAGAAAATTTGAGGGTTTCATTGTTCGTTCCCTTTCATTTGTGGGGACCGAATAGAAAAATAAGGCGCGGAGGGGAAAATGGGGCTCAACTCGGGGGGAAACAGTGGTGGGACCGAATTTATTTAATTAATTGGACTGCTTCGTGGGGGAAACGGGGAGGGCCGAATGTGATTGAATTGAAAAATGGGTGGTGGGACCTCACTTTGTTTATTCAACTCGGTTTCTTTTTTTTTTTTTTTTTTTTTTTTTGGTAAAGTTCAACTCGGTTTCTTTTATTTCGTAAAAGCACCGAAAGATTAGTTGCATTTGTTTCTTGAGAACAAAATGACAAAGACCTCCATGTGAAGTTGCTGATTCTGTCATGTGGTCCCAACAAGTAATGACATTTGTTTTTTTTTTTCATTGGGTGCAGCATCGACATGGACGCGAATCAGGTAGGCATCATTGTTTGCTATGGTGGAGAGTTTCTTATTGGCACCGATGATTGGGAATATACTGGTGGAAATGAAGGTACAATTTATGTCAATGTTCGAAAGCCATCATATATTGATTTTCGAGGGATTTGGTGTATTTTTACGATGCAAAGTGCAAAAACTACATTCTTGTGTGTTCCCGAGAAGGAATTGAAGGATGGATTGAGATTTTTCATGACGATAATGATATTAAGGATATCATTTACTATTATCTTCACGGCGAAGAAGCTAAGGTATATGTTGAGTATTATAGTGATGGTGAGGATGATGATGAGGATGGTGAGGATGAGGATGGGAATGAGCAGACCACCACTGAAAGAGGAGAAGTGAGGGATCCTATTTAAGCGAGTAATCAGGTCGGGGATGAAAGGGAGAGAACTCCCATTGATAGAGATGAACAAACAGTGACATGTCCTGAAAGCTTGGGTGAAGATTTGGGCAATGAGGACTTCATTGGATTAGAATGGGAAATTGCTGTATCCAGTGAATCAGAAGATGAATATTTTGCTCCAGTAAATTTTCCCCTAAGTGACGAAGATGATGATGAACTTGCACAATCAAGACAAAAGCAAAGGGAATTTCTGAGAAAAAAACTTGCACATTCAGCAAAGAGGCCCGAGCCAGTAAATGGGGATGGAGTTCCAGCTGAAGGTAATAGAAGTGAAGATGAAGAAAGCTGCGGCGATGAAGTTGCTAGTTCAGAGAATGAGCTTGACAATGATGATGAAGAACCTGCTCGTCCAAGAAAAAGTAAGTACCCTTGCTATGATCCAACTGTTGATAAACCTATTTTGTCTGTGGGCATGAGATTTGATGATGCCAAACAGTTGAAGGAAGCTGTTGTGAAGAACTCCATTGGTGAATAGAGGAGTGTTACATTTATTAGAAACACGAAGGAACTTGTGAGAGCTAAGTGCTTACAACTCAATTGTCCATGGAAGCTCTATGGCACGCTGAGTAAGAATGGGTCATTCCAGATTAGGTCATTGCAGGAGGAACATACTTGTCCAATTATTTTTAAGAATAAAAGAATAACGAGTGTGTGGTTATCGAAGCATTTTTTCAACACTGTCAAAGCAATACCCGGGATCAAGAGTCCTCAATTTCAACAATTAGTGAAGGAGCAAGTAGGGGTTAATGTGTCAAGGAGTCAATGCAAGAGAGCTAAGATGAGGGTGATGAAAATACTGATGGGTGGGTATAAGGAAGAATATGCGCAGGTATGGGACTATGCTGGCGAATGCATGTTTTAAAACCCATCTAGTAGGGTGTATGTAGAGGTTGTGGAGAGGCCACTCGTTGATCTTGGGCCTATATTTGATAGATTTTATGTCTGTTTTGATGCATGCAAACGAGGCTTCTTGGCTGGTTGTAGAAGAGTTATAGGATTGGATGGATGCTTTCTAAATGGTTTGTGTAAGGGGGAGTTGTTGGCTGCTGTGGGGAGAGATGCCAATAATCAAATGTTTCCGATAGCTTGGGCGGTGGTGAAGATAGAGAACAAGGATATTTGGTCCTGGTTTCTCAAAAATTTAATGGCTGACCTTGAGATAACCAATGGGGGAGGATGGGCATTCATGAGCGACCAACAGAAGGTAATTTCATTGTCAATTAATTCACTCCTTTTTAATATTAATCATTTACATATTTTTCCCGACTTGTATTTATTGATTTGAATTTTTGTAGGGACTTATTCCTGCATTGGCTGAGTTGATGCCACATGCTGAGCATAGAATGTGCGCGAGGCACATATATGTAAATTGGTCAAGGAACTTCAAAGGAGATAGGCTCCAGAAGCAGTTCTGGCAAATAGCAAAGAGTACCAACATGGCTGATTTCAGATTAGCCAAACAAGGATTGTTGCAGCTGACAAAGGAAGGTTTTGATGCACTCTTCCAGACAGAAGCTAAGCACTGGTGTCGGATCTTTTTCAGCGAAGAGTTCAAATGCGATATCATTGATAACAACCTCAGCAAAGCTTTCAATGGTATAATTTTAGAGGCCAGGCGCAAACCAATCATCAGCATGCTTGATGATATTCGAGTGATGGTGATGACTAGACTGCATAGGCAAAGAGATGAGGCTACGAAATGGACTAGAGACTGTGACCCTAGGATTATGAAGAGATTGGATTCCAACATGGCTGCTAGTAGGTTCTGCCATCCAATTTGGAATGGAGATAATGGATATGAGATTATTCAAAATCAAGATAAGTAAGTTGTCAACCTGGATAGAAGAAAGTGTTCATGCCGAGCCTGGCAACTGAATGGAATTCCCTGTGCCCATGCAATTTGTGCTATTCAGACGAAGCAAGAAAACCCAAATGATTACCTACATGATTGCTACAAAAAAAGCTCATACCTTGCTGCATACCAATTCATGATGTAGCTTATCAGAAGCAGCAAATTTTGGGAGCCAACAAATCATGAAAACCCTCTACCTTTGCCACTGAAGAAGCAAATTGGAAGGCCAAAAAAGAAAAGAAGAATTCAGCAGGAAGAGGCATCAAGTCACAGGATGAGTAGGACTGGCTCAAAGATGAAATGCTCATATTGCCGCAAGGAAGGGCACAATAAGAAAGGTTGTGAGCTGAAAAGGCAGCATCAACAGCAAGATGTAACGGTTGAAGGTAGGACAGAAGGCTCTATTGAAGAGTTTCTTGTTGGGCCTAGCGAAGGTAGGACAGAAGGCCCTACAGTAGTGCCTACTGAAGGGCAAATAGAAAGCCCTGCCGTAAGGTAAGTATCTTCTTTACCTTAGTAACTTTACATTTCCTATTCGATAGAGTTTGATAGTTAACTATGTGCACTGGCTTCTCTTGTGCTTTTCCTCTATCATGCATTTGTAATTTGATAAGTTTTCTCCATTTGTTTCCACCATGAAAATGAGTAGATGTCTAATTATTCATTGTAATTGGTCATGATCTTGATATAGTACATTGTTGTAAGGCCTTCTAAAGGGCAGGACAGCAACAACAACTGAGTCCACCGTTGAGCAAACGTGAAGAAAAAAAATTCATGTAAGTTGTACATCGCTGTGTTTGTCTTTTATGGGCTAAATTTAAAATTTGTTATGTGTTTCTCAGGTGAGAAGACGAGCAACTGCACAAGTTGCAGAGGCTGCTCCCCCATCTGTTGCTGTTGAAAATGATGCACTACAGCGAACAAGAGGGGCTATTCGAAAAAGATTAAGGCAATATGGTTATGGGATTTACACAGATGAACGAACTGAAATGACTATTTTGAATGTAAGATTTGTAGGCCTCATGCATTTAATTTGTTATACTTCAATTCATTTGGTTGACAATATCGCTATGTTCTTGTAGCTTGGGAGAACTTCGGAGGTACTTCTCTCTCAAGGTCGGCCAACTCAAGAATCAAGGACGCAGCCAAAGAAGAGTGCTCCAAAGAAGAAAACAGTGGAAATAGCTGCAAAACAGCCATCCAAACGAGAACACAGCACGGTTCCATCTCAACCAACGATTAGGCGTGATAGTGATGATATGGACCAACACATGACACGTGCTAGAACAAGAATAGCCACCGTCAAAAACGAGGAAAAGGAAGTGACAGAATGCCCAGTTAAAGAACCTGAACATCCAGTTCGAAAGAGTGCTCGGATTATGAATCAATTCAAAGCCCCAAGACAAACGGGAGATCGAGTGTTGTCCGTATTGACTGATGGGAGGGTGCTGGACTTGGTCTATTTTTATGTGGTGCTTCTGATGGGAGGGTGCTGGATATAGTTTATGTTTATTTTTATATGGTGCTGGACATTGTCGCATCTTTTTATGTTTTCTTTTTTTAGGAGGGTGTGGATATTATATCATTGATGGTAGTTGCTGCCTCCATATTGCTATTGTTTTTTTTTTTAAGAGAGTGCTGAACCTTCAGTGATTAGGGAGTGAAGTTCATGTTTTTCTTTTCTTTTGTAAACAATCAATCAATATCAATGACAATAGCTATTTCTGTATATTTTGCTGTTGGTGTAATGTTCTTATGAGATTGCTATTATTGCTATTATTTTTAGATTTAAATGCGTGAATATAGTGTTGCTGGTTGAAGTCGTTGATGCGTTGATGCTATCTGTGGGGTTCTGGTTGGATGTGCTGGAATAAGATGCAGTTTTGAATGCTGGTGCATCTCGTTGCAGGGCTGTTGTGTTGCAAGAAAATGCACCAGCAAACCAACTGGTGCAAGAACAAGATGCATGATGCACCACGACTGGTGCACGTTTGAAATTGGCACTCAAGCGATCACTATTTACAACTTGTGCAACAGAAGTGATCACTTTGCAATCGCGACCGGCACTTAAATGATCACTTTTATAAAAACTTAACACTCAAGCGATCACTATTTACAACTTTTGGCACTGAAATGGTCAATCGTTAATTTGCCACCATCCCTTAATTTTGCCATGGTTTGCAGTTGCAGCAAACCAGCAAACCAGCAAACCATTACAACGATAAAAATGCAGCAACGATTATATTTGAAGCAAAAACTAACCAAAACAAACATTGCCAATATACAACTAAACAATAAAAAGTGCTCAGAACTAATGTATTCCAACTCCAACCTTTCATTTCTGCATAGTTTGCAGTTGCAGCAAACCAACAAACTAGCTTGAAGAGATTTGATGAACAGAACAGAACAGAAAATGAAAAACGATGCAGAGAGAAAAAATGTATTCTCGACACTTTCTTTCCTTGCTCTGTTCTCGACACTTTCTTTCCTTGCTCTGTTCTTGACATCACTAGTACTTTTTATAGTTCTCTTAACACAAATCAGGAGGGCAAATAAAAAATGCAGCAAGCAAACATTGCATTTCTGAAATGCTTACAATTAATGCATTCAAAATCCAACCTTGCATTTCTACCATGAATTACAACAAAACCTTCTGCTTCATACAAAAATGGTAGACATACAAACTTCGACTATGGTAGACATACAAACTTCTTCTCATTACTTAACTTCATATTTGAATAAACTACACAAGAGAATAAGAACACAATCAACGCTCGATAAAAGTTTCTTTCAATTTTTAGCCTTGAAACCTCCCTCTTCAAATGGTCGACCAGATATGTTAAACCCTTCATTTGAGCTTGCATTGAGTCGACATCCTCCAACTCGTCCATTAACGTAGGTGGATGTTCATTTCGGCCTTCAAGTAACTCCAGGATCACCTCTGTCGCTCGATCAAAGAATTTCCTATCAACCCATTTGAAATATTTGCACTTCGAGCCTTCTCTATATCTACCGCACCCATGGAATCTTCTCCCAGGATTCAACTGAGTCCAAGATGTTCTTCTCGGACTCGGTAACCCACAATAACAGTAACACTCACCATCTAATTCGCTTTTTTTATACGAATGTGAGCCGCTGCTGAAGCTTCTGCTCTCCATTCGCAAGAGCGAGCTGATAACTTTGAGAGACAATCGAAGTATGCACTCGAATTGGTCGAATTGAGGGTTTAGGGTTTTCAATTTCCGATTCTACTCGAATTTGGGGATTTAGGGTTTCTTATTCGGGGGAAAAGACGCTAAACGGCATCGTTTTATTGTTTGCATGCTGATTGTATTCTCCGGCGATCCACGTCGGCTTCAAATATTAATAAAAAAATGCCACGTCGGATTTCCGGCCACCCAGACCGGAGTTGACACCAAAGTGAGCGTTTTTCAAAATTTTTGGCACTTAAGTGATCCGGCCGAAACTTTTGGCACCAAAGTGAGCGCCATACACAACTTTTGGCACCATTAGTGTACTTATCCCAAAGTGGAGTTTGTCTTAAATAAAGACCCAAAGTGGTCATTTAGTTTCAAAGAAAAACCTCACTCACCAGCCGATGAACAGATCAAGGATATTTTTGTCCATTCTTTTTTTTAAATTTTAATTTTTGATTGTCTTGTTCTTTATTATTATTATTATTATTATTATTATTATTATTATTATTATTATTTTGGGTCAATGGTTGTACTGTTCATCATCTTCTTCGTCCCCTATTTGTCTTCTTCTCGAGAACATTAGAATTGGGAAGGCTCGACGAGCGCCGACCGTTGGTGAGGGCCGGCGAGGGCTGCCAAGCCCTCGTTGGCCGCGAGTGAGGGCTTGCAAGCCAACCCTCACCAGGGTGGCCTCTGTCGCGGGCGTCAAGGCCTGTCAAGCTCTCGTTGGTTGTGAGCAAGGGCTCGCAGGCCCTCGCCAGCTCTTATCGATGGCGGGTGAGGTGGGCGAGCCCTCGCTTAGGGCTAGCGAGGGGCGACCTCGCTAATGGCTGCGAGGGGCGACCTCCCCCACTTCTGCCCACCGCTCCATTGACAACCTCGTCTTTTGCCAAGACTACAATTGGGACACCCACGTCGCCTTCTTCATCCATTCCTCCCACCACCGCTCCCAAATCGACAACCTCTCCAACTACCCCTTTTGCCCTCGGGACCTCCTTGTATGGCCTCGATTTGGACGGCCCCCGCCCCCACGGCCAGCGAGGGCTCGATGGCCCTCGCCTGCTACCAATGATGGGCGTCGAGCCCTCGCTCGTTGCCAATGATGGGCATTAAGCCCTCGTCGACTCTTACCAGCGGCCAGTGCTCGTTGGCCTTTCTCCAAGTCCGGTGTTCTTGATCTGCGCAAGAAGAAGTGAACAGGGGATGAAGAAGGCGATGAACAGGGCAACCAAAAATGGAAAAAAAAAATTGGACGAAAATACCCTAATCAGACCACCGTAATATGCATCGGAGATGCATCTATTCACTGGCCAGTGAGTGAGGTCCTTCTTTAAGACTAAATGACCACTTTGGGTCATTCTTTGAGACAAACTTTATTTTGAGAAAATGACGGCACTTTGGGTTCTTATTTGAGATTTTCTCTAAGTCACGAGTCAACGCATATAGGGAGATGCGAGCTCCTGTCCAAGTATATTGGATGATCTTCCGCATCTTGGTTTCCAAATTAAAAATGGGTTTAAAAATTCTGATCTTCAATGGCCACCCTTCCAACATGGAAGGGGGAGGTGAGGGGTTCAAACCCCCACCTTCTCGGGAGGGATGGGGTGGGGACGCGCAAGTTTTGGAGTGGGTTTCGACGCCCACGCCCGCAAGAGAGCGAGGGCAAAAAGTTTGAGAGTGAGTGTAGAATAGGCATAGAGTAGGACTGACCAAAAAAAAAAATGAGATTGATGGACTTAGTTACTTTTTATTATTTATCTTTCCTTGATTAGTTGACTTAATTAATGTTTGTGATTGGAGCAGGTAGGAGAACTCGCGGGTCTTGCTGTTGGTGCAACTGCCTTTCTCAACGTGATGTTTGCAAGGTAATTATTTATTCTTCCTCATTCTCGTCCTATTCTTGACTAGAAAGTGCGTTTTTCATGGCGATGGTTGGTCTTGCTCCTCGCTCTCCGTTGTAAATTTCAACACCTAATTTTGCCACAATTCCTCGGTTAAAGAACACAACGGCATTAGGTTTTGAAAAAGCAAAAGAATTTCATCCTGTTCTATGATTTGTTGTAAGTAACACACATAGACAACGTTGTTTAGCACAAACATTACCGATTTTACTTTTCTGATTAGCCATGTTAGATAGTTTATATTAAAATGTTTCCACATTCAGATAGTCAACGCATACAGGTTCGTGCGAGTTCTTGTCGCAAGTATATTGTGATATCCTGAAATTCAACCCTGTCTCGAATTTATGAAATGGGCATTTCGTCAATGTGCCTATGGTCATTTTACTCTGAGCTGACCCCTCACGAGTGGAGTGGACTAATCTATTAGGTGAAGCCGTTAAGGGATATAAACGTGACAAACTTGAGAATTTGATCGGAAATTGATCGCTCAACCATAATAATCGGCAAGGGTCAATACAACAACGTTATAATTGAATTGTGATCAAATATAGGTCGATTCGATGGAAACATGTAATTGAATTGTGGGTGATTCCACATGATTGCGAAATTCGCGTCGAACGGCACTAATCCAATTTTTAATCGAAATTATACTTGGGATTTTACAACAACTGAGAGTCGTCTACGAGTCGGAGATGCACAAATGTGGATTGAAAATTATTGACCATGGGTCAAATGCGCTAAAATCCCTAAAAGCTACTCGATATGTTAGGTTGTACTAAAATCGTGTTTGTTCGATTTTAACCACAAAATTGAATTCGGTTTTAGGAAGCGAACATTCGGAAAAGAAAGGGAAATTCGGATGGCTGAAGAAAATGGAATATTTGGCCCTCGAAATGGTTTAATTGGTGAGAAATGGAGTCTAATTTGTGATTGGAGGAGCGCTTGACCTTTGGCATGAAGACTTTGAAGGCCTGAGTGCTTGATATTTTCTCAAGCTTTTCATTGGTTGTTTAATTGACTTTCTTTTCCTTCTTCCTCTCTCTCTCTCTCTCTCTCTCTCTCTCTCCCCCTCCCTCTTTCTCTTTCTCTCACGCACGTTTTCCCCCCTGCTGCAGCCGAACAGCTCTTCTCCATTTCCTTTCTTCTTCTTGCTCATTTCTTCCTCACGCCTGCACTTCACGCACCCCCACCACTAACCGAACAGCCCATCTTCTTCATTCCCTCACGTCTTCTCCACTCCAGCGCCTCCACCAACTCACCCATCATCCCATCCCTTCCATTACCATCGCCAGCTTCTCACCACCTCCACGTTTCTTCCGCTGGTTTGTTCCTTTTCATTCTTGGGCTGCTACTCACCACCATCTTCATCATCCACAGCCACCACCACCCTTGCGCCACCACAACACAGCCACCAACCACCCTCAGCCGCATCGCCTCAGCCCTGACCAGCTTAGCTCGGTAGCTCCAAAATCAAACTTTCAGCCTCAGGTCGAGCCTTGTAGGCTGTTTTTCAGCTGCCGTGAGCCTCCGTTGGAGACCCAGTAGTTTCGGGTTGTCACCGCCTTCGTGCCACCGTCGCCGTGGAGCCGCCGCCGCCCTAATCCAGTGAGTTAACTCCCTAATCCTTGATTAGATAGTTAATTACACTTAGGGGTTATATTAGTGTTAAACTAGATTAGTGTTAATCCTTAGTTAGATGAACTAGTTAGTTAGGTGGTTAGTTAGATTAGTTTGGTTAAGGGTTAGATTAGTTAGTCTACCCTAGGTTAGTTTAGTTAACTTGGGTTAGCTTAATTAACTATGGTTATCTAACCATGGTTAGTTTAAATAACTGTGGTTAGGTTAATTAAATTAGATTTATTTAATTAATTACAATTTATTTAATTAATTTTAATTAGCGTAAATTGTGACGGAATATCTATTTTTCAGAATTTTACGCTGATCATCGTGGATAAATTTATATGTGAAATTAACTGCTTGTTTGTGCAATTGAGTGCTTGGTGGTAGTTATTGACTATTATTACAAAATTTGATTTGATGGGTATCTAATTAGAAAAATACTGGGTGTTGATTTTTTTGATGCCAAAATATTTTATGTATTATATAAAATCATGGAATTTTAAAATTGGAGTGTACCAGGTTTGATGGTTCCATTTTAATGTGTGACCACACATGATTATTTTATTGGAATGATTTTTAATACGAAGAAAAGTGATAAAGTTCATTATTTGAACACGGGGTATTTCAGTACAAAACACGATGTTCTTGGCCAAATATGAGTACACGTGTGATCACTATCGGAACCCATCACCCGATGAGAGTCGGGGAGGCGATGCCTGATTAAGTTCGAATGCTCCATGTCAACGGATGCTGGTCGCAGTAAAGGCTGGTCGTAGTAGAGGCTGGGCCGATGCTCTTGTGTGGAATACTGTCTTGATGCATATGGATACGCGGGATAATGGCGTGCCTGACGGAGCAGCATACACTGGATAACCACCGACTTTCGAGTTGGCCATGGCCAATGAGTCATAATAACTTAAATACGCCTGAATGGTTGTGATAGCTGCGCCTGATTATGGAACAAAATTATGTGGCACTGTATGGGATGTGTCATAATGGTTTGGCCTTATAATCAAAACCCATGTGACTATTTGCAAGATGAAAATGATGTGTTCTGGTTATTTATTGTGCTTGCTGCACTAATGATCGTATATATGTTGAGCTAACGTGTAGGTACGCGTCGAGGCGAGGCAAGTTGTGTATGGTGTGTGCTTAGGACCACCTTCGAGGCAAATTTGCATCATAATCAGGGCTTAGGGTTTGACTCACTAAGATTTTATCTTACCCCATCGTGGGCTAACCTTTTTCAGGCCATAGTGTGGAAATCTGCTTAGTGCGGATGTGGTGGGTGTGAGGTGCGACACCTTTTGGCTGGCCCTACTTACAGTAAAGTAGGTTGACTCTGATCCCTGAGGATTTTAAGAGGGTCGATAGGAAGTGGCCATTGAGAGGCTTGTAATTAATAGACTTCCTAGGGTCAATAATTAGTGTAAGGAAATTGTTGTCTTTGGGAAATTGTTCCTTGTGTTTACTATTCCTAATGTTTGTTTGTTGGCTGGATGTTTATTTAATTCACTTCCGCATATACTTAATCGAAAGAAAAAAAGAAGGGGTTGGCGATGCGTCTTGAGATGTCATATTTTTAATCAATTATCGAGAGATGTGCGTGTGCCTGGGGTTCAAGGGTGACATATATTGAATGATCTTCCACATCATGGTTTCCAAATTAAAAATGAATTTAAAAATTCTGAACTTCAATGAGATTGATGGACTTGATTACTTTTTATTATGCATCTTTCCTTGATTAGTTGACTTAATTAATGTTTGTGATAGGTGCATGTAGGAGAACTCGTGGGTCTTGCTCAACGTGATGTTTGCAAGGTAATTATTTATTCTTCCTCATTCTCGTCTCAGCCTCAAAATAAAATAAATGCTGAACGAAATTATTAATTCATGACTTGTTTGTTTAACAACAAATAATTAATTTGAAAATTTTTTCCTAAAAACTGATCACTCAAAATAATTAGTCGATAATGAGTATTTTATTATTGACAACTATTTATGTCTAAACATCTCTTAAACAATGAAATTTTTTTCGTTCATTTATTTGTAAGTGATATAAGGAATTTTTTTTAGGGAAATATTTTCTAAAATATTCATTATCCAAGAAGCAATCATACCCTTATGTCGAGTGGATTGTCTTCATAAGAGATCTGCAATGGACACTGTGGTTTCAGAAACGTTACAATTTTCCTTGTGAGTGATCGGTTTTAGAGTTGGCCGATTTCCATGATAGAACTACGAACCGGATCAAAAGGATGGGTTCCAATCTTCTTAAACTAAGAATCGACTCACGTGGTCCTAGACCCACTCAGGAATGGGACAAACTGGTCCAAATCCTGATTGGGTCCAGGAAACGACTACAGCTCTTTTTTTATTTTCTTTTCCTATTCTCTAAAAGATGGGATGATTGAACTCCATCAAGCCCTCAGATGCCCATCATTGAGTGAAATCTAACTTCATAATAAAAAAATTCGGTAACTACTTAAATCCATATTCAAGATCACTGTATCTGTTCATGCCTTTCAGCTTTCTAGACAATCATACCTATGCTCCCAAACACCAGGAGGCATGCTATGCTTTGCCGGGACAAAGACCAGAAATTCAAGAGGACAAAGTATTCCTAGCTAACCACAGTTATTTCAGCATCTATTGCTTCTTATTACAAAATTAACTCTTCGTTTTTTATATATTTTTTATAATTGATTTCAGCTATAAAGTCTGCAAGGCTACGGTGTGAATTGCGACTAGACTGAGAGGCAAGAGGAATTCCTCTAGTTAACACTAAGCTAGTGAATCGGGAAAAATTCCTCCGCATCGACAAAGCAGAAGCTGATGCAAAACTACACGAACCATCATTAATCAACTAATTATTGACTAAGACTATAAAGTACTCGAAATTGCGAATTGCCTTCTAGTGTTTTAGAGTTTCACACAAATCACATTACACACAGCCTCACTCATCACCTGAGGAGGAGGCGTCAAGCGAGAGGGATAGAGGGAGGCATCGACCTGCAAGCAAGAGGGAAGTGAGGGGAGTGAGCATGAGTCATAATTGAGACTAAGAGGAGTGAGAGGTGTTGAACTGCAAAGGAGGTGCGAGAGCTGCGTGACTGAGAGTAAGAAGTAAGAGTAGGGGCCTGAGCAACAAGCTTGTGTGAACAAGAAAAGAATGAAAATTAGGGTTTTGGAAATTTGAAATGTTAAGAATAAAAAAAATTGGTCCGGTCCGAGTGGAATCAAGAATTAGACTGATATTGATCGGATCTAAATTTTAGGAACCAAAGTCCGAAGACGTTTCTACTGAAACAATTCAGTCTGGTTTTTTTGCTCACCTAAACTCTCCTACCCCCTTTCTCTCGAGAAAATTATCAAAAAAGTTCTAAATTTATTGTAGGGATGCCATTTCAGACATAAACATTTAATTTGAACAATTTAGTCATAAATCTTTTTATGATTTGTTAATATTATTCTTTTTAAAATTTTTGTTGGCAATCACTAAACTAGACCCTAACCGTTGTACGTAATATAGGCGACACTAATGTAGACAACTTTTTGTATCTTTAAAGTTTTTTTTTTTTTATTTCTTTTCTTTCTTTATTTAACTATCAATAGATGTGGATGCATTTCTCTCCTCTACTTCTCAGTGAGATATCCCGAAATATCAATATTCCCACCATGATTATGGTCTATCGCTACTTGAGCGGCTAATAATTCGGAATGGATAGCCTTATCAACGCCATGTTGTGGCGACTAGTTGTTGCCAACGGCATTATCAAGCTCTGGTTGATTCTTAGTTATTGCGATTGCACATCCTCAAATCAAGTCATAATGATCTTCTCAAGCATACCAAAAAGATTTAGTGAAATACGTTTCACCAAAGATTGGTCTTTGGTTTTCATTAAATTGGGTTCGATGGCAGTTCGGACAAGAATTGAATTACGTAACAAGGATAAAAAAAAAACAATTAAATTTAATAGGGACGAAAATGCAACTACAAAAACTAAGAAAATACATAAGTTTGTGTTGATGATAATGGATCATTGATGTAACTTCTTATGAGCAGTTAATATTCTTCATGCCTTTATAAACAATTACAACTACAATCCCTAAACATTAGGCTCTATCATCGTATGCCTACCCAAGCGGTTACAACTCTTTGAATGCCCTTGGATATATATATTTTTTAAATCGGTCATACTCTATTGGTATTCTTAACTTTCACTCTCAGATTTTTACAATATCACATTGTAAGGCATGAGAGTCGAAACCCCACACTTAAAGTGTCATGTCTCCTTGCAAAGCATAGGAGTTGAAACCTATACTTAAAACTCAGTTGTCTCAATTCCAACTCCCATGATAATATGGAAATTCGAACCCTTCACCCGCCTTCCCATGTGGAAAGAGTAACTACTGAAGCAAATCTCAGTGGTTGCCCTTGGACTTAACCATCAATTGGTTTCTTCATCTTCAATCACCATCTTTACTTTGTCTTCATTCCACTTCTAACACTTAGTGATAATCATTGATCTATCGCCATTTTATGTCAACAATTGTATATCATGGTCATTAATAATCATCATAGTCATCGACAAGTGTTTCCTCTATCAAAAATCGAGTGATAATCCAACGATAGTTAACATCAAGCTCTATATTCATTCAATATGATTCAAGTTGGCGTCATGTTGAAAAGAATTTGATTATTTTTGTGTCAACAATCTATATTGTTTAATTTCACGATCCTACACTTTGCACCATGAATTTTCCAGAAAACGAATATCTTCCACTTTATGTGTTGCACTAGAAGGTGCAAACTGTAGGTATTTTCACTACAAAGTATACAAGTTTGAAGAACATGAGTCACCGCTCAGATAATAGGAAGTTATCAATGATGTATGTTAGGGTTAATACTATAAAAAATCTCAAACTGATATACTTATGACAAATTTATCTAAAATTAATTTTTAGACCACAAAAAATCCCAAATGGGTACACCCAATATATATTTACCCAAAGCTAATATTTTGACCATTAAAAACCCTCAACTAGTATACTTGTGACAACTTAACCCAAATTAATTTTTGACAAATAAAAATCCCAAACTAGTATATTTGTGACAAATTTATACTAAACTAATTTTTTTTACCATAAAAAACCTCAACCCGGTATACTTGTAATAAATTTACCATTCGTTAGTTTCCGTCAAATTTTATTGTTAAATTATTGACGTGGATGCCACATGATGACGTATTATGGTAACATGGCAAGTCCATGTGAAAATCCATAAGGTTAATATCACCAAAAATCTCAAATTTTGCATAGATGATTTGGGTTTTTTTCGTGATGTAAGGCCAATACTCAAGAAAAAATATCATATTTAATAAAGCTCTTACCTTCCTATTTTGAAATATCATATTTCGGTTCTGTAATGAGTTAAATTTATTTTCCTAAAATGGAAAAATTATATTTTTATTTTTAGCTTTTTTCCTAATTCCGTACATTTTTTCTGTAGGTAATATTCCTCTCAATCTCTTGCTCTTCGACCATACCTCTGAGTTTTGAATTACAATTCACATGCAAATTTAATTAAATATAAATGTAGGCGATGATCTGTTTTATAATCTATCAATTGGAAGGCTAGTCGGAGGAAATTCACTAGAGATTGGAAATAAACATTAGGTAGAATCTTTCCCTTTTCACAATATAACAAATGTTTCTCTCACTAGACTCCTAGTTCTCTCGATCAAAACCAGTAGAGTTTTCTTATGAAATTATATTTCCCTCCATCTCTAATTCGATGAAATTTTCTCTATTCATGCCTTTGAAATATTGATGAGTTATAGGTTATGAACATCATTCATATGCAAATCTAACGGATATTAAAATTTGGGTGATATCAATATTTGTAATCAACCAAACCAAGACATGGAAAACATGGCCTAATAATACAATTGTACTTGCCCTCATGTATGAAAATTATTATTATTATTATTATTATTATTATTATTATTATTATTATTATTATTATTATTATTATTATTATTATTATTATTATTATTATTATTATTATTTTATGCATGAAAACTATTAGGAGTTCACTTTTTAAAGTCACATTTGGTTCAATGTGGAATTAAATGTCTCAAGAATTGGGATTCCAATTCTTACATATTTCATATTTGGAGAGAGATCAATATATGGAATTAGATAACTACTGCATTGGTGATCACGATGGTTTGGGCTCTTTCCCCCTAACGTAAGGGGAGGAGTTTGAATCCCCTCATGGTCGCTTGGGGACTTAAGTGTGACGCCGGGAGTGGTGGGTCCTCCTGCTTACGTGTCACCCCAGGGTTTCCCCTCCGGCTACCGGCTGTACGGGGGTTCCCTGGGTAACTAATATATATATATGGAATTAGATCTTTCTTGAAGTAGGATTCCTCCAAAAAGTGCGAAGCTGGATTACCTAATAATATCTAGTGTTGAAATTTCAATGCCACATTTTTTTAATAGTACAAAACCATCAAAAGCCTAACACTATCACTAGGAGAACTATCAAAAAAACCTTTTAAACTTATTGCAATTGTATTAATTCAGTTTTAAACCTTTTTTTTTTTTTGCCAATTCAATTCTAAATATTTTACATTTGTGTCAATTAAGTCTATCCGGCTAATTTTGCCAAGCCGATGCTGACATAGACGTTGGCGAGCTAACGCTGTTTTAATTATATTTTATTGTTTTCAAATTTTTAATTCGTAATTCTTTTCTTTTCTTTCTTTTTTTCTTTTTTTCCCTCCTTCTTCCTTCTTTCTTTAGTTAGTCATTAGCGGCAAGGGCCAGTCATCCTCATTGGCCACTAATGAGGCTCGACCTCACCATGGCTAGGTAAGGCTAAGCCTTGCTAGATCTAATGGGGCTTGGCCCTTGGTTGTCGACAGTGATTGGCTAGAGGAAGAATGAGGAAGGAGAAAAAAAAAATCAAGGAAGAAAAAAGAAAAGAAAAGAAATAAAAACGCTAAAATGTCATTAAAAATTATCAACATTAGTTTCCGCCAGATGGCCAACGTCCATATTAATGCCAGCCAAATTGAGGCAACAAAGATTTAGGTAAAAAAAAAGAGTACGTTTCCAAGAAATTTCCTTGCAATCACATGAAAGTTCTGCCTGAACTCGAGTCCGTGATTCATTAGAAAGGTGGCGGCTCCTTTAAATTATCAATAAATCCACGTGAAGAAGGCAGACTACGTATTTATCGGGTCCCAAAGTGAGCTACGGAACCTAAGCCTTATCCAACCAGCTTTTATCGTAGAAGGGTCAACCTCCTGGTTCCCTCGTTCGTCAATTTTGACCCCTTAATGAAGTTTTGAAATACCAAGATGAATTGACCACCTTTCCCTTCTTGTGTATGAGTTCGCCTTCGCCTTTTTAGGCAATGTTCCCCTAAACCGATCATGCAAAGAATGAAAGAGGGGAAAATTTGTCAACCCATTGCATATTTATTGTTTTAGTCTTAAATTTTTCAATTTTATCAATTAAAATCTAAAATTTTAATATTTTGTAAATTGAGTACATCCAGTCAATTTTAACTAAAAATTATTATGAATACATGTCCTTCTACGTAGCATGACCAACATCGACATATATAATTTTTAGTACTATCTTTTGAATTTTTATGTATTTTTTCTTTTCTTTATCTTTTTTTTTCTTGTATTCTCGTTTCCTTTCTTTTTTTTTTTTTTTTTCCTTTTAACTTGTAGCTAGCAAGGGTCATAAGGCAAGGGAAGCAAAGCCCTCATTGATCGTGGGAAAAGGTCATAACCCTCACCCAACCTCGCCTAAATATGGGCGAGGCCATCGCGGCCTTGAGCGAGGCTGCGTTACCTAGATCTCAACAAAGTTGCCTCGTCCATGGCTGCTCAAGCTTGATTTGCAGCCATGGCCATGAGCTCTATAACTCAAATGGTCATGATCGCAAGCATCAAGCTCAAGTTGTCATGGTAGCTGCAAATCAATAGCTCGAGCTCAACCTCGAGTGGCTAAAAGCTCGAGTTTGGCAACCATGGCTGTGATTCAAGCTCAAGCAGCCATGGGTGAAGTTGGGCATGGGCGCCCGGGCAAGGGACAATGAGCCATCACTAGCCACAAGGTTTTTTTTTTTTTTTAAAAAAAAAAAAAAGGAAAAAGAGAGGGAAGAAGAGAAGAAAGAAGGAAAAAGAAAAGAATGATAAAAAAATTAGAAAAATATATTAAAATACTATTAAAAATTGTCATTGTTAACATTAGCCGTGCCATGTAAACACCCAAAGTCCACAATAGTGACTTACGACCAAAATCAACTCGATGGACTCAACTCGACAAAATGTGAAATGATTTAGGATTCAATTAACAAAATTGCAAGATTTAGGATTTTTTAGAAATTTTTTCCATGAAAAAGAAAGAGTCATAGGGAAAATTCCAAATAAATATATGAAGTGCTCTCATATTTTCAGATAAGGGTATGAAATCCCCTCGTTTTCTCAAATAGCGACCTCAAGTGGAACTTGTTCCAAATAAAGGCTTAAAGTGACCATATCGTCGCAAATATTGGCCTAACCTTGCTAGCCGAAAGGTATTTTCATCATTTATTTTTTATTTTTTCCTTTTTTTCCTTTTTATTTTTTTCTTTTTCCCTCTTCCCTCTGCCGAACTCATGCGACGGCGGCCCTCACCTAACACTAGCAAGGGTTGCACTCGCCAAATCAGGCAAAGGCAAGGGTGAGGAATTAGCCCAAGCTTGACCTCGCATGATCAGAATTAAAAAAATAAAAAATAAAAGGAAAGAAAAATAAAAATCTTAATAAAATATACTTATAATTTTTTTGAATAAAATATCCCTTTTCAGATGACCAAAATAGTCACTGCTGACCAAAAGTCCTTATTTGAGACGATTTGGCCATTTTAGGCTCTTATTTGAAATAATATCCACTTCAAACTATTATTTTAAAAAATAAGAACACTTTAGCCCTCTATTTGAAATTTTCCCACGGGTCATATGACAAAACAACATTCTGTAAATAACTATAATATAATTAAGAAATTGCAAAGGGCTGCTTAAATGGTAAGTTTATCCGCCCTCGCCGTTCAAGGCTGATAAAATGGGAATCAATCCAGTACTTGAAATCTCCGAGACACTGCATTAAATTGAAAGAATGTTACTATTATCCGCGTTTCAATACTTGCATTCCTAAAAACTGCCAAACAAGGCTAGGGACTACGTGCGCAATTTTGTGAAACCAATATTAATATATCTAATAATTTAAGTTGTTAGATGAATGTAAGGTTGATTTTGAAAATTGTGATGCATACATTAACATTTGACATTAAAACAAACCTAATGAGAAGAGATAAATCATAAATTTTTGACGTTAATGACAGGTCTAGAGACATTCGACTATAGGATCTTTTAATCTTATATCATGGAGAAGCTTATGAGATCACTATCAACTTATTTAAAAGTTAAAGTTAGTAGATGAAAATTTGCGATTAAATTTACTATTTAAAGTATCTTAACAGAAATCTAGAGGTTTGCTAGGTGGTTTTAGGTTCATGATTGAGGTGCTTAAATTGTAAATTCTCCATTCAAAGTAAACCAAGATCACAACCACCGGTCTTGGGTAAACCCTACTTAAAACACAAGGACGAAGCCGCCCGTGTGCATTGCATTTTTCTTCATGCTTCGTAAGAGGAAACTTCCTCTAACCAGTCTATTGGTAGATTACAAATGTGGATATAACCTAAAATTATTATTAATAAAGTTTGCATCCAAATGCCGGTTATGTTTGTAATCTACCGATCAAAGACGTGATTGGAAGAAATTTTTCTCTGACCAAGGATGGATGAAGACATATGAATTGTAGTAGCTGGTCAAGCTAAAACTCTTGATTTTTCATGCCATAGAAGAACTATAATATTTGAAATGTTAAATAAGACTATTGTCACGGAAGACTCGCGAGTGTGACCACCTATAAAGAGACTAATGGTGCAAGATGCCCTTACATGGATAAGATCGAGATAAACGTATGTAAAAGTGAAACTTTTGCCGACTCAGTCACGTGAATCTTACTTGAGGTTCATGAAAGCCACGCCAACGTATGAGAAACGTCCCTATTTGATCATGAGACTAGCCTACGCAATGCATTAGAGGTTATGAACACATTTAAAGTCCCGGTGGTTGGTCTGATTTTTGAGGCATTTATGATCATTTTCATCTTTTTGGTTAAATGATGAGAATCAAATACAATGATGATTAATGCACTAAGTACCTCCGGCAAGGCTGCATTTGCGGTGAGCTGGTAAATCCGGATAGAATAAACTTGTATCCCAAAGCCCACATTAAAATGTAGCACTTAGGGAGAGGATATGTTCCGACAGGTTTTCCCCTATCAAGAGAGGGGGAAAAGAACAAGAATGCGGCCACCGAAGTGTTGTCCCTATCCACAGGTAATGTGGGGTTAGGAACAACGAATTTCTTAAGATAATAACAGAGCGATTTTGCAAGTTTATTATCATGGGTAGTTCCTGCAAAGGAGTAAACTCATGACAATATTCAATACTTGAATCCTTGATGTAGATGCTACATAGTTGATTCTCATCCTTCTAAGACTACAAGCGTAGTAAGAGCATCAATAGACAATACAATCACCCTCCTCCTTTTTCATCATGAATGATCTTCTTCCTCCAAAATGACCTAGGCTAATAGGGAAATTCCAATTCATTGCATCTTTTAATGGGAGTTGAAGCAGCTACTTTTGAAGTAACAAACTGAAAAGTAACAACCTGAGTGGGAGAGTCAAATTCAAAAAGAGAATTCCTTACTTGTTTCTCTCATCCAAAATTGTGCACGAGACTTTCATCTTTTTCATCCCTATTGTGTTGTGGCTCTCTTTCTATCTCCCTCCCTCCCTCCGTCCCTCCCTCTGAGAGCGCGATCAAGAGTGCAAACCTCAATGCCATTGTTATCCTTCACCAATCAACATGAAATGTAGCATGACATGGCCTGAAGAACCAACGTTGTCTTTGCTCCCCGCCCTCCTCTTTCCTCCTTATTTATAATTGAGATACCTGATGGTGGTTGTCAAATGTATGGATTGAGACTTGAAATTTGACAACACATGAGAATTTCTCTCTAGTGAGCGAATTTCCTTTTCATTCTTTATCCAATTTGTTGGTGGTGAGCCTCAAGTTTTTTATCCTAGATTAGTGAATTATTCCTTTATACCTTAATGGTGAACCTCATCCATTCTATCCTTACTTTCTTCCAACCACATCCAATAACACACTTTCCATTTAGAACACTTCCAGAAAACACTTTTCCATATATAAATTCCTAAAAACAATTTCTTAATTTCTCAATTTCTATCACGCATCAAGTTGGTATCTTGGCTCTTGTTTGTACAAGTTTGAGAGATTTCTTCATTTTCCATTAATTCGATTTAAAGAGGCTTTTGGAGCAAGAACACAACGAAAAGTGTGACCATGCTATAGAGGATCTCCAGCGAAAAATTGAGAGGGTCCTCACTCTCCTGGAGAATCAAATACGACAAGGACAATTGCACAGAGCTTACCATGCTAATCCAGTAACTCAAACAAACTCTTGCGACAAATCCAACGACACTGCAGGTGACTCTGGTGATTTAAATTGTCGAGTTAGAAGAAGAAGAGGAAGGCACCATGAAAATGACCACGACCTTGAAGTGGAGGTGTCTTAATTTGAAGATAGCCTTAATTCGGATGCCTTTGTTGATTGGGTGAATATTATCAAATAAGTATTTGACTTCCACTCATACTCGGATAAAAAGAGATGCAAAATTGTTGTTCTTAAGAGTAAAAAGTATGCTTCACTTGACCTAAAAAATCATAGAATTAGGGATAGAAAAGGCAGAGTCAAGTCTTGAAAAAAACTCGAGATATATGGAAAAATTGAGCATCAAATTGATAGGTTGGGTTGACAATGCAGTCGCCAGCAGAAGCTAGGAGTAGCATTGACTATGAATGCAACATTGGAAATGATACCTTATGTCACGTCGTAAGGATGTGTAAGTCCCTGGTCTAATCACCTAAGCTTCTTCCCCCTTCTACCATCTCAATGCTACTCGGCCAGTCTCCATGGCTTCATACTTCAGTTTTTTGCCCCCATCTTTGTGAATTTTGACGATATCACACATTATTGTGTTTCCATGAAATAATGGTCGGGAAATATAATTAATTTAAGTCATTTGTAAAGTAAGATCATTATTCTGCTCTTAGATGAACACATATTAGTGTTTTTCTGATCAAAATGTCTCTTTCAACTTTTAGAAACTCTTCTTGACATTGAGCTGTTTCTGAAAGCATCAACGAAGGTTTTTTAGTGCCTTGATATAGTTGTTCTCGAATGTATGAAATCACTTTTGTAAGTCTGATAGAAAATATAATTGCCATTTCAAAACTTGATAACTTTCACCATTAGCTCTAGACATTTGCTTTAACCAAGCACAAAAGCCATTTTCTTTATTTGTAGGTCTAAAAAAGAAAAAGGGTCGTTAAAGAGCGAAATATTGTGGCATCGGCGAAGAAGAGGAATTTTTCACTGTTCAATAAAAAAAATTGATATGCCGACATCACTATCAAATTTATGCGAGTAGAAATTCTGCCATGTCTTCATTATGGTAAGTACCTCTGAAAATCTCGTTAGGATGCCTTTTAAAATTACGGAGTGACACAAAACACTATATGCGCAACATTTCCCTATGGTCAATTCTTCACACCTATGTTGAACATGTCTGAAAATCAGACCTTGATGATCTATCAAGCCAAACATATAACGACCAAGCTAATCAAGCAAAGCCTTCCGGAGTAGCAGCTCATGAGAATTAGGCCTAGGTTTAGGAGGAGAATATCCATGAAGATCTATTAGATAAAAAGGAAGAAGAAAGAAAAGTAGAAAAGTTTACTTTCACGAGAGGCATCAGCCCAATTTAAGTTTACAACCAAAAATAAATGAAATGGTCCAGAACTTTACTCAATGGATCATCTTTTCCCTATTTAGTCCCATCATAGAACAAAGCAGTCTCTCCAATATCTTTGCTGGTAAATTAGCATTAAAAGCATCAGCTAATGATGGTCTAATCCAATATTTATTGTCACTCTTTGGTCTATCTTACTTTAGACTTTCATCTCTCTTATACATTTACTTTACCTCTTTATAGACACATATTAACTCTAACTCTCAATTCTCTCGAATTTTTACTCTATTCTATCGCTTGTAGAGCGTGAAAATCAAATCCCACACCTGACAACTACGTATACCTCTTCATCCAATTTCCTTACCACTGATCGAGTACGAAGTGGCCAAGATTTATTCTCATTCAATGATAAGTCAAACTACATATCAAGGTCCAATCTCAAAACCATAATGCCAAATAGGCATCCCATTTAAGGAGCTTTCCCCAAATTATAAATCCAACTGGCCTGCTCATTCTAAGGATGCGTCTTTATGAAGCTTAGCTGCTTGTCCCTCTCTATATCTCGGCTACGGCGGTTGAAGCGGCCTTCAATGCCTGGTCGGTTCGCAGGTCATCTTTTTCAACGCTTTATCTCCTCGAAATTCAAACTATGACCCAGTCATTATCCACTTCTCTCTCTCCCTCTCCCTCTCTCTCTCTCTCTCTCTCTCTCTGTGAAGTGCAAGTATTAATTGGGCCAGCTTCTTTCCAGATGCCAAACGGAGCGACTCCCTATCAGCGATTTCTTTCCCCTTCTGGTCGATCCCCAAAAGCTGTTGTTTGCTTCTTATCCTGAGCATTTTCTCCGAAATTTTAGCAGAAAATGGCAGATCAGATGAGTGGGAGCAATGGAAACCATGGAGTCGTCTTGGAAATGAAAGACAATTCCAACACCAAGGAAGAAACTGAAAGTACTTTCTTCTCTTTTCCCTTCATTCAAAAGGTTACTTGTGTTCTCATCTCCTTCTACTTCTTTTTCCCCCAATCCCTTCCTTCTTGCTTTCCTTTTGTCCTTTTGGTTTCGTCCTTTTCGTTCTCACTTGGATGTTCATCATTCTTTTGTTTGATCACGAATTTCTCGAAACGTTGCAGTTGATCGCAGAGGTCTTCGGGACATACTTCTTGATATTCGCGGGTTGCGGGTCCGTGGCGGTGAACTTGGACTACGACAAGGTGGTGACTCTCCCGGGGATATCGATAGTATGGGGGTTAGCGGTGATGGTGCTGGTGTACTCCGTCGGACACATCTCCGGCGCCCATTTCAACCCGGCCGTCACCATTGCTTTTGCCACCTGCAAGAGGTTTCCGTGGAAACAGGTGCAACCATATCTCTTCCAAAGTCATAACGCCTAATCTACTTTTGTCTTATCTTCCTGTTTAAGATATGTTATAATCCGGGTCAAATGATGAACGCCAATATTGCTTGTTTGACCTGGCAGTCATCAAAGGCCTGCCTAGAAACCTTTGCTTAGATCATATGATTCTAAAAAGCCACCGCCTTTAGAGGCCATTAGTTACTGGTGAAGTGTATGTTGTAGCTAGCCATTGAACGGTTTGCAGAAGTGTCACGGGAAATTTTCCATACACCAAAACACAATGAATCAATCGCATTTCAGAAGAATGATTCGAATTATTAGTTTTCACTTTTGAATGAGCTCGACGGATCCAATCTTTTCCGATCCAAGATTTATCACGATCTCTTATTCATTAATTAATTCGCAATCTCATGTTCTCTATCTAAGTCTCGACTCACGAAAGCATTAATTTAGGCAGTTAATGGAGCATTATTTTATTAATTTTTCGCTAAGCTAAAACTTCCTCTCTGTTGCATTTTCTTCTTGGCGTGCAGGTGCCTCCATATATATTGGCACAAGTTGTGGGGTCAACGTTGGCGAATGGGACACTGCGGTTGCTATTCACTGGCAAGCTGAACCATTTCCTGGGGACTCAACCGGCTGGTTCGGATGGGCAAGCATTCGTGTTTGAGTTCATCATCACTTTTTACCTCATGTTCGTCATCTCTGGCGTTGCCACCGATAATAGAGCAGTGAGTTCTAATTTCTTTCTTTTAATTACTCGCTGATAATTGGGAAAATTTCGATGGAAATTCCTTTAAAGAAAAAAAAAAAAAAAGTGATCAATCTCTTCAAGAGGAGGCGGGATAAGAAAATCTCATAAAGCCGCATGAATTCACAAAGAAATCACATGAAATCCTTGTAGACATGGAAAATAATTAATGTATTTTGTGCATAATACCTAGAGGCCGGAGGGCGGTGGCCCCGCCACCCAACCAACCTTAGGTTCTTTCCCTCCTCTTCTTGAACGACTTCTCCGACGACCCTTTTTGTGTCAATAGGGCCCATTCCAAACTTCTCGACAAGAGACCTCTCTCTTGACAGGAAAATGGTTGACCCACTTCTGAGTTCTAACAAAGGCTGGTCGTTCGTGTTCCAATGTCATATTTAGATTTCCTAGTCGCCTCAAATCGTGCCATAGAAAAACGCTATATTTCCATCAATTATGCCATAAAATTTGTTATGTAGAATTCACATCACCGTCGAGGCTGGAACGTGTTAGCGTTTGTCAGAAATCGTCAGCAAGGGGATATGGAGAACCGTGCATATTGAATGCCAGAAAGATATTCATTAGCTTATCACATGCCGCTTGATAAGACTTCTCACCAAACATTTGGCCCACGATTCTTCCAAAACCGATTTAAATATTCGTTCCAGTCAAATTAGAGCATCTTAGTTTTTAAATTACAAAAGGATTTTAAAATATGAACTTCAATTATGTCCAAAACTGATTTATTATGTCCCTTTCAGTAATTAGTTAATTTAATTCATGTTTGTGATTGGTGCAGATAGGGGAGCTCGCTGGCCTTGCTGTTGGTGCAACCGTTTTGCTCAACGTGATGTTTGCAGGGTATTGACCTTTTCAATTCCTTATATCTTCATCTTACCCTCATCTCAGGCTGAAAAAGAGATGTTGGCCATGATTATTGACTGACTAACATCTTTTGAATAGAAAAATTATACATGATTGATTACGTCGTTTAAATAAAGAGCATCATGGGTGAGTTTTATCTTATAAGATATTGCTGGCTCAATTATTACATAAATTTCATGATCTACACCATTAATGGAAAGATCATTATCAACCCCTTCTTAAATTACACTCCATGTATGTACTTTGACTATCGATCCAAAGAGAAAGCCATATAAATTATCGACATCATTTTCCTCGCATGTCGGACCAAACCTCTATCACCCCGAGAAATCAGGTTGAGAAACGAATTTCCATTTTGCTGAGAAATAAAATATTAATCCGGGCAGAAATTAAGTATTTCGTGATGATAATCTGTGTTATATTTTCTTTTCTGGGTGGTGATTAGGCCAGTAACGGGAGCA
This sequence comes from Eucalyptus erythrocorys, assembly GCA_014182555.1. Taxonomy (NCBI): domain Eukaryota; kingdom Viridiplantae; phylum Streptophyta; class Magnoliopsida; order Myrtales; family Myrtaceae; genus Eucalyptus; species Eucalyptus erythrocorys. Next base: position 29,738,024 of record CM024601.1, on the reverse strand, counting down.
TCTATGAATCCGGCAAGGAGCTTGGGTCCGGCGATAGTGTTTCACCATTACGATAAGCTGTGGATCTACATCGTGGCACCAACAAGCGGGGCGATTGCCGGGGCATGGATCTACAACGTGATCCGATACACCGACAAGCCCATCCGAGAGATCACCAAGTCCGGCTCTTTCCTCCGAAGCTCCGCCCGAAATTGCTCTTCTTGAGTCAAACTCATTCCACCCACCCTCCCTCCTCTCTCAAACTTGCTCCTCCTTTTAGTTCTCTTTTGACTTTTGCTCATGATGCGTGCGTTCATAGTGAGAAGGCATTTCTTTAGTTCAATTGATGGTTTATTCCCTTCTCTCTGGAGTTGAAATGTTCACGCGTTGTATTTGTATTTAGGAAATTACTTTTCTAATGATCCAAACGCTGATTCCAACCTACTGAGGTCTACAACCTCAGCCAGTTCGCTGACAGGCCCCTCCAAGAAATCACCTTGTCTGGTTCTTTCCTCCCAAGTTTCGCCGGAAGTCCCTATCCTTGATCTCTCTCTATCTCTGTATCGAAGTTTTTCTTCTCTTTGTTTCATTTTTTTCCTCTTGATTTGTCATGTGTACTTATGTATACAATTTTTTTTCCCAACTTTCGTTTGCTTTGGTTTCTTATAATAGGGGTTTCCCCCTTTTATTTGTGGAATTGAAACGTGAAGAGCTGTCGTGAATGTTGATAAAATGTATTGTTTCCGTAAGAAATTGTTTCCTTTCTTGGTGCAGTAGTTCCCTCGCATATCGTAGGTGACTCGTGGAGAACTTGAACTAGCATGAGCGAAGGATGAAAGAGAACCTTTAAAGAAGCATTCCCAATTAGGATTTTCATTTCGAATTGAACCTTTAAAAAAGAACCTAAAAAAACCATAATTGATTTAGCATTTTCATTTCAAATTGTATCGGGATATCAGTTAGGATTCTAATCTTACTTATAAATATGCTACTTCTTTTTTTCCTACTTTATCGTTCCTTATGTTCCAAAGTTACACACCACAAAATCCGCCTATCCACCCAAACCTAGCAGTCTCTCAATGACAGCCAATTCCCAGACTCTCTCGAAATGTAGAGCTTCGTCTACCTCTGATGGTAGTTTTTTCTGGTTTTTCACCCTAACCCTAATCCCCGACTATACCCTTCTTCATTACCACCCACCCTCCCCTAATTGCCCCATCACTTTCGTATTTCTCCAGCGAAGCAAACCATTGTAGTCTTCTTTTTGTCCTGCTCTTCCCGGACGGTACTTTCGCCTCAGTCGGAACCTCCAGCAACCTAGCCGTCATCCATTCTTGGCTTTTGGATGCTTGCATGTCTCGGCTTCTTCACAATCGGCTTCAAAGGTGCCTCAATTCATTCTTTCTCGCACTGTGAATTGCCTTGTTTTGATCTCCCCATGTCCGTCTTCCTTCCTACACCTAGATTATTCTATTGGACAATGTGTAGCTCGTGGTATAGTATCGCTTTTATCCCGGTCCACTTAGGTTAGGGAAATCCTGTGTTTGGTCAGTTAAAATGGCTTCGGATGACCAGGAAGGTTCCTTGAGACTAGCTGCCCTGTGTCATGGATTGGGTTGCCTCTATTTTGCACAAGAAATAGAGATCTGGGATGAGGAACCCCCAATTGAAAAGTTGGAGGAGTGCCGATTAATATTAGTGGGTAAAATCTTATCGAACCCATCTGTTAATCTTCAAGCTTTCCAGAGTACCTTGAAGCGAGCTTGGCGGACAGACCAGGTGGAGATTTCCCAGAGAGATGCTAGCCTGTTTATAGCAAAATTCAAGTCAAAGCCCGAGAAACAGAGAGTACTCGAAGGAGGCCCTTCGCTATTTTCAAGCCATTTAGTTGATTTTAAGCCATGGATTCCCAATACGCCTTTACACTGTTATGATTTCACTCGTTGTGCTTTCTAGATGCAAGTTTTTGGACTGCTTTTGGAATGGAGTACATAGAAAATGATGAGAAAGGAGGTTCAACAGGTTGGTCAAGTTATCGAAGTTAAAGCAGACTCCAAAGAGGGCTCAGCTTTAAGAGCTGGGAGAGAGGGGGTAGAGATAAATTTGCAAGGACCCTTAAAGATAGGGAAACTGATTCGCATAGATGGGAAAACTCTGTGGCTCGATTTTCGATATGAACGAATATCTCATTTATGCTATTCTTGTGGGAAACTCGGACATTATGCCATATATTGTAAAGACTACCCTTTTGATGAAGCCAAACTAGACGGCAAAGACAAATTGGCCTATGGCCAATGGTTACATGCGGAGGTTAGAGAGTATAACCCTTATTGGCAAACATTTTATAACCCGCCGAAAAGAATAGAGCAGATTGAAGAGATAGTACTTGAGACACCTCTTACCCTGATGCCAACTGTTCCTTTGTTGCCCCCAATAGCAAATGTTGAAGCAACTCCCACGCCAAAACCTGCAAACCAGAACAGCCCCTTAGATGTAATGACTCACCAGCAAATCCATCTAAATGATTTGATACAGGGGGCTCCTCTAACTACTGATTTGATTCCTACAATAGCCAAGTTGAAGGCAATTCAGACTCAACCCATGGAAATGCAGCAAAAAAAAAAAAAAAAAAAAAAACTAAAGAGTACCAAATCTATACCTAAAGTGGGCACAGCCAAAATATAGAAATGGTATTCTCCCTATGAGATGAGGAACTTAGCCTCCTCTAACTTCGATGACACTCAACTTATGGACACTCCAGTATACATAGCAGAGGAAGTGGCACATTGGGCTTTGGTGGCTGGCCCTAAACAGTCACCCACACACAAATGAAGTTAATCTGCTGGAACTGTCAAGGTTTGGGCAATCCCCTAACAGTTCAAGCTCTCAAGGCCTTAACGGTCAAAGAAAAGCCCGACTTAGTTTTCTTAATAGAAACTAAAAATAATGAGCCGGTGATCCAACTTTTGCAGCGCCATTTACACTTCCACAGTTCTTTTGTTCGAAACACAGTTGGTCTGAAAGGGGGATTGGCGATTCTTTGGAATGACCGCTTAACCTTAAACATAGTTCACTCATCAAAGTACTATTTTGATATGATCTGCCGAGATTTGATGGAGGACAGAACGATGCGCATCACCTGTCTTCATGCCCCCTCATCCTACCACACTAAACAGCTGCTCTAGGATGAGCTAAGGATAATCAACAACTTCAACACTTTACCTTGGATATGTGCCGGAGATTTTAATGATATTATCTATCCATGGGAAAAAGGTTGGAAAGCGACCATCAGCTTCGTATCATCTATTCTCCTTTCAAGCCATCCTAAACGACTGTGCCTTGATGGAAATAGAAAGCAAGGGTTGTGCTTTCACTTGGATGAATAATAGAGAGGAGGACGAGCTAGTCAAAGAACATTTAGATCGGGTTATGTGTACGCTAGATTGGCGTCTATTGTATCCTAAAGCTGAAGTTTTCACTCCGCCGACTATGGGGTCTGACCATAATCCCCTACTTTTATCCACAACAACAACTATTAGAAAACGATGAAGGCCTTTCATCTTCGAAGCTTTTTGGAACCAGGATCAAGAATGCCAAGAGATCATCTATAACTCATGGAACTCGGTTCTGGTAAGAAATCCTAGTCTTCTGCACAAACTAAAGGTTGTTTCTGACGCTTTAGAAGACTGTAGTCGATCAAAATTTCGTAAGGGGCACTTGTGGGTGAATGCCTTACAACAACAACTTCAGCTCATCATCAACAGACCACATAACAATAGCAATGACACAGAGGCAGCATCTCTTCTGCGGGATGAAATCAGAAGAATATGGCAGCAAGAAGAACAGTTTTGGACTATGCAATCCAGAATTAATTGGTTGCGATGGGGCGACAAGAATACAAAATTTTTTCATGCAACTACCATCTAATGGCGGCATAGAAACAGAATTAGTATGTTATAGGATAACAATCAGGAATGGGTGTGGGATCCTCAGGCCCTCAGGGAGATGACCTATGATTTTTTCTCAAATTTATATAAAACTGGGGGTTATTAAGACTACAGGCCTATTCTGGATCAATGCCCACAAGTTGTCTCATTAGAAATGAATGACCAATTAACCACTTTGGTCACTATCGAGGAGGTGCGCAAGGCAACTTTCCAACTGGGCACTACCAAAGCCCCAGGCCCAGATGGATTGAACGGGCTCTTTTATCATACTCATTGGGATATTATTAAGGATGACCTTCTTATGTCAGGGAGAGATTTCTTTAGTTTAGGGGTGCTACCTTGCCATATAAACAAGACCATTATTGCTTTGATTCCCAAAACCAATCTCCCTGAAATACTTGATTAGTATAGGCCAATCAGTCTATGCAACTACGCATACAAAATCATTTCAAAGGTCATCACAAATCGACTGAAACCTTGGCTATCTGATCTAATCTCTAAGGAACAGGCTGCTTTTGTGAGTGGACGACAAATTCAAGATAATATTTTGATCGTTCAGGAAGTTCTTCATCAATTCAAGACTCGGAAGCGGAAGCGAAAGTTCAATGTACTTATCAAGACGAACATACAAAAGGTATATGACAGAGTTGAATGGGCTTTCCTCCAAGATTATCTACTTAGATTGGGATTCCACCCAAGATGGGTTCAGTGGGTGATGCAATGTATCACTATGACATCCTTCAGTGTACGTTTTAACGGTGAACAACTAGCTTACTTTCAGCTGTCAAGGGGCCTCCGTCAAGGTGATCCACTATCCCCTTACATTTTTATCTTACTGGCGAACGTTCTTTCAACCCTGATTAACCAAGCAATTGACGTGGGCCATCTTAAAGGGATCAAGTTAACCAGGTCTTGCCCGACACTCTCCCATCTTTTTTCGCTGATGACTCAGTTTTTTTCCTAGAAGGTAACATTAATGAATGTCAAAACCTTACTAACATTTTGAACTAGCATTGCATGGCCACGGGACAGGTAATCAATCGAAACAAATCTAGAATGTTTTCTAGTAAACGCTGTCCTTTGAGACTACAGAAAAAATTTGGCCAGGGAATTTAGAATTCCAGTGTTGCAACGATATGGCAAATATCTGGGTATACCTTTGGAACGGGGAAGATCTAAAAGAGGGATGTTTTCTTGGATATTAAGGAGAGTAAATGCAAAATTGGAGGGTTAGAAAGAGAGATTACTATCAAAGGGAGGAAAAGAAATCCTGCTTAAATCTGTTGTACAGGCTCTTCCACAATATGCTATGTCCATCTTCAAGCTTCCCCTATCTCTTTGTAAATTAATTGAATAGAGAATTTCCAGTTTTTGGTGGAGGAACGACAAGAGCAGGGCAGGAGTTCATTAGCAGAAATGGGATGTGCTTAAAACTAGCAAGGACAATGGCGGACTTGGCTTTCGAGACCTTATAGCTTTTAACAGGGCAATGCTTGGCAAGCAAGCTTGGCGTTTAATTCATCAACCTCTATCTTTGTGGAGTCAGATTTTAAAGGGTTGTATTTTCATTCAATAGACTTCCAATCAGCAAATAAAGGGTCTTGCCCATCCTGGGGCTAGCAGAGCCTTCTTATTGGCATAGAGGCCATCCTACCAAATGTACGATGGTTTGTTGGTGATGGCAAAAAGATCAAGATACGTGAGGATAGGCGGCTACCTATAGGGACTATAGGCGAACCAGCCGCAAGAGAGGAGCCACTGATGGTGGCTGATCTTATTAACCATTTCCACCACACCTGGAACCTTCCTCTTATCAAATAGATTTTTGATGATCAGATCATCGCTGAAATAATTAAAATTCCCGTCAAACCACTCTATGCTACTGATTAGTTAGTCTGGACAGCAACAAAGCATGGCCATCGCACAGTGAAAAGTAACTACAACTCTCTTATCAACACAGCAAGCAAACAAAGCAGTCACCAAGCCTCGACATCATTCCAAAACCCCAGAATACTTTGGTGAAGAATATGGACAATGAAAACGGCACCAAAAATTCGCACATTCTTATGGACAGCATGCCAAAATGCACTTGCAACCAAAGCAAACTTATTTCATCGACACATCACCCCAGACCCTATGTGCAATCTCTGCAATCAAAATGCACCGGAAACCCTTGAACACCTATTTTTCTTTTGTTCATGGACCAAGGGAGTCTGGAGTCATCCTCAGCTCAATGTACTGATATCACCTCACATAGTGCATCGCCTTAACACTTGGATCACAGCAAGAGTAACAACACAAAATCTCTTACCTGGATTGGAAACCATTGCACATATCTTATGGCAGATTTGGTGTAGGGCAACAACTACATCTTCAAACAACAGTAACCAAATCCGACCCTAGCAGTTGAGGACGCCATCACACAAACTCGGATCTACCAAATCTCCGATCCAAGGCGTCAGCGAATAGAGCATTTTGCTCTCAACACAGCACACTTGTGGAGACCTCCTGATCGTGGAACCCTGAAATGCAACATAGATGATGCTTATCAGCCTGGCAATCGAGAAAGTACTATGGCATGTATCAGTCGAAATCACCAAGGATACTTACAGACATTTTTACCCAAAGTTTCCTAGCCGCTTCTACTTTTCAATCGGAGGTGCAGGCGCTTACCTTTACACTTCATCATTTGCTGCACCAAGGCTTCAACAACGAACATCTTGTGATTGAATCGGATTGCCTGCTTTTGATCGACACTGTAAACGAAAGAAGAACGCTGATGTGGGAAGAACACATGCTGTTTGCTGAAGTCGACAATCTACTTTCCCATTACCCTAATTTGCAGCTTCAACACTATAGATGGGAGGCAAATGGAGCGGTTGATTAGGCTGCTAAGGCCCACGACAGATCAAATTTGGCCCTAAACTGGAACATTTTCCCTCCCTTTCTTCTACTAGACCTTGTGTATGCGGGTGCAATATCTTCTAGTTGTGGTTTCTCGACTATATAAATAATATCTTTCTTTTTGACCCAAAAAAAAAAAAAATCCACCTATCCAAAACGCTAGGACAATCCACCACCTATAGCTTAGCCCACACCCCCGCCATCACCACCCACGATTGACACGTCAAGTCGATCCACCATGCTGCCACCCTAAGCCAGCCACTGCCTTGTTGTTGGCTGCTCCACTCCAAGCGAAAAGTGTTTTAAGTATTGTTGTCTCATGGGGTAAATTTTAGGATTTTTTACAATACTATAGGATGTATCAATTAGAAATCAAAAGGTTACTTGGAGGAAATTAACCAGATTTAGGAGAAAGCGTTGCCCTTTTCGTAGGCAAGCAACGCATTTACTATCTTTTTTGGTATAATTACATAAAAATTCTTAATTCTATCATACGGATGCTAATTCAATTTTAAAATTTTCAATTTACTCCTAAATGTTTTGACAATTTACTAATATAGTCTTTCTCGTTAATTTTTCCCAAAAATCATGACGTGGACACTAGCTATTATGTGGTACGATCAGCACTAACATGGACACTATTTGTAATTTTAAATTATTTGCTTATTTTTCTAAATTATTTATATTTTCCATTTTCTTTTCTTTTCTTTCCTTCTTTACTATGGACTTGCGAGGGTGCTGTGGCCCTCTTCTATGGCTGGCAACCTTCGACAGCCACCATCAAGGCCTCGAACTAGTATAGGGAAAAAAAGAAAATAGAAAATAGAAAAAAAAAAGGAAAAAAGAAAAAAACTTTAAAAATTAAAAATTTGCAAAAATTCTCTATGTCAGCGATTTTCAGTCAAAATTAATTGGAACGACTATACTTACAAATTATTTATAGGTTTAGGATTAAATTAACCAAATTTAAAAATTTAAAACTGAATTGACATCCATACAATAGGTTTAAGAAATTTTCGGTAATTTTCCCCGAGTAGTACATAATAACTTGTGATAGTCAAGCCAAGTAACATGAGTTTATGGTTGAGTAAAACATTTTGGTGTAGGTAGTGAAAAAAATATGTTGGTTTAAAAAAAAAAAAAATTGGAATGATTAATTTGAGGAGAGGCAATTTTAATGAAGATCCAATAAAAAAAAAAAAAAGTCCTACATAAATTTCTCTTGTACAGTTTTTTTTTTGTTAGTCATACTGTATTCCTACTCTAACACTTACTCTCAAACTTTTGCCTTGCCTCTTGCAGGGCATGGGAGTCAAAACCCACTCCCGAAACTTACTTGTCCCCACCCCATCTCCCCCTGAGAAAGTGGGGATTTGAACCCTTCACTCCCCCTTCCATGTTAGAAGGGTAGCCACTGAGGCGAATCCCAAGTGGTTTTGTACAGTTAATGTTGAATTGATTTTCCAAAATCATTGCATGATTGATTTCCTGATATGCATATGTGAGACATGCGGTCTGAAAGCATGGTGAAAGAGAGCTTCGTTCCAACTTTCGGATTTCACACCTGTTCAGTTCCTGTGACTAAACAACATTCTATAAGTTTATCACGAAATAAACCCGAAATTGTAAAGGGTTGCTCAAATGATAAGCTTGTCCATCCCGGTCGCTCAAGGCTAAACAGATGGGAATTATTCCTATGCTCAAACTTTTGGACACTGCAATTATTATCAAAAGATGGATATTATTATCTGCCTTCAAAAGATGGATATTATTATCTGCCTTCAATTCTTGCATACTTAATGAAACTACCAAATAAGATCAAGAGGTACGTGCACAATTTTGTAACGCCATCATTGATTTATATAGTATTTTAAAATATTAAATGAACGTGAGATTAACTTCAAATGTTGTAACCCACCCGTGGGCAGCCGTGTTAGTATTTGTACTCTCCTACTTCGATGTGGTCGAGAGTTCGGATCCCCGCGTTACTAGTGATTTAAGTGGGGGGTCCTAGCAGTGAGTTGCTGAGCCAGCTTCCCTCGAAGTATAGTCGTCCGAATAGCTCCGGCGAGGTCTGCTAGTGTCACCGGGCACCGGAGGGCTATGTGACCCCAAATAGCGTAAGCGAAAAGGGGCTCAAGGCAGATTGTTGGTTACCCCCCCCCAAAAAAAAAAGACTTCAAATGTTGTATCATTTCTTACACATCCATTAGCACTTGACATTAAAAAAAAAGTAGCAAGGTAACATAGATTATGAATGTTGGAGATAAATAACATGTCTAGACACGATGGAATATATCATCTTTTAGAATTTTGTGAAATTATTATCAATTATTTTAAAAAGAAAACGAGATAAGGTAAATGTGTGCTTTGTTCTTTTTTTTTTTTTTATGTTGGGGTCAAAAAATTTGTGGTTAGTTGACTATAAAATATTTTAATAGGAACCACTAGAGGTTCGGTAGGTGGTTTTAGGTTCATCATTCTGGCGCTACAAATTTATTCTTTAATTAAGTTTGCGCATGAGCAATAACAATATTTATAACCTACCAATTAGAAAACCGGTTGGAAGAAATTTTATTGAGTTGAGGATGGATGAATAAAGCCAAGCTAAAAGTCAAGATTCTTAATGCCATAAAAGAACTCCAATAGAAGGTTTTAATATTTGAAATGTTAAATAAGAACAACTGTCACGGAAGACTTGCGAAAGAGAGGACCTATAAAAAGACTACCGGTGCAAGATGCTCTTATATGGATAAGATCAACACAAACGAATGTAAAAGTGAGACTTCTTGGGGTGAACTAGGTCACGTGAATCTTACTTGGTTCGTGAAAGCCAGGCATCACATGAGGAATGTCCATATTTGATCAAAAAACAATTTTGAAAAAGTTATAAATTTAGTATACTTTGGTTAATTCAGTCCTTTACCAATCAAAATCCTAAACATTTTTAATTTTACCAATTGAATCAATCTGATCAATTTTAGTTGAAAATCGCTGACGTAATTGGTGGTTAGTAAGAGTCATTGGCCAACTCTCGCTGTCACTAGGCAAGGGTCGGCCGGTGACCCTCGCCAGACTTGTTAGAAAAAAAAAAAAAAAGGAAAAGAAAGGTAGAAAAATTAAAAATATTTAAATAAAAATTATTTTAAATATATATTAAAAAAATTGTCTACATTAACGCTAGTCATTTTATATGACACCACCATTATTCATGTTAGCAATTTCAATTCAAATGAACTCAATTGGCAAAATGTAAAAGATTTATAATTGAATTGATACAATTAAGAATTTTAGGATTATACTGGTCAAATGCAAAAAATTTAGGACTTTTTGTCCAATTTAATCATAAGACTATCCTATGCAATGCATTTAAAGTAATTAGGTGACTTTTTATTTTTCAAAAGAAGTATTCATTACTAAACGATTACTGAAACGCAACTGAGTTCGGAATCAGTACATAATAAAAATCATAGTAGGCGGGGGGATTATGCAGCCACCCATTAGGGAAAAGGTTTTCCCAATGGGCTTTTGTGGCCCAATCCGCCGGCTTGTCCGCTTCCCTGGGCACATAGGACACTGAGACTTCCGCAAGTTGGGCCAGCAAAACCCTACAGTCCTTCAAAATTGCTTCCACAGTCCACGGGCCTGGAACTTGGCCCGTTAAACTCTCCACGAGTGACTAGCAATCTGTCTCCACTTCCATCGCCAAGTACAGGCCAGTTAAAGCCGGAGTCTTCCTCTGCTTTGTCTCCAGAAGTCGCGAGAAAACCGCACGAAGTGTTGAGACTTCAATTTTTAGGGCAGAATCACCATGGTTCTTCAAAGCAAAGCCGTCGGTGATGATGCATTCGACGTTTCGGTAGATCCCAACTACGGCTCCCTCCGAAGTTGATCTGATTTTTGAAGCATTCATGACCACTTTCATCTTCTTGGTTAAATGAGATGGACAACTCCACCAAGGTTGCGTATGTGGCGAGCTGATAAGTCCATATAGAACAACCTTTTATCCTATATAGCATTTAGGGGGAACAATAAGTTCAAATAGGATTTCCCCTATTTGAGGGGGGAAAAGAAAATGAATGCGGCCAGCAAAGTGTTGTCCATATGCATGAGTAAAGCCGGGTCAGGAAGAATGAATCTCTTATGGTAAACAAATCTACTTTGCAAATATGTTGTTACAAGTGGTTATTACAAAGGATTGGACGAACAACACTATATATAACTTCAATCCTTGATGCATATATTATATAGTTGATTCTCATCCTTCAGAGACTCCAATGATCACCCCCTCCACCTTTTCATCATAAATGATCTACTTGCTCTGAAATGATTTGTGTTAATAGGGTAATTCCAATTCATTGGGTCTTTTGGCAAAATTTGAAGCAACTACTTTGTAGTAACAAATTGAAAAAGAATGAGCGGAGTGGGAGAATCAAAATCGAAAAGAGAATCCCTTGCTTCTTTCTCTCATCCAAAATTGTGAATGAAACTTTCACTACGATTGTGCAGTGCAACAGATTGAAATAGAACTAGTGGAGTGGGAGAGTCAAAATCGAAGAGAGAATCATTTACTTCTCTCTCTCATCCAAAACTATGAATAACACTTTCACCACGGCTGTGTTGTGCACCACACTCCCACCCTCCCTTTCAAAATGCAATTCAGCGGACAAACCAGGAGGCTCTCTCTCTCTCTACAACTACCTCATGGTGGTGGTCTTGTCCTCTAGCGATCACCACAAGGTGGTCATGCAACCACCTCGTGGCAAGTCTTCATGTGACGGTAGCTGATGTTACTATATGAACCGGAACCACGTTGTCTAGATTTTTTTTTTTTTTTTTTTTTTATGTTATTCCAATTCCATCGATCTTCTACCAAATTTTATTTTTATGTACATCGAACAAGTACCAAGATACCATGTTAAAAAATATCCAGACTTATACACTAACAATCACCAGACCAGTTTTTTTTTTTTTTTTTTTTTTTTTGATCGAAAAGTGCGTCGAGCTTTCATTACGTACGATGGTAATTACAAGGCATATTAGCGTCTGCACATAAAATAGCCATAAGAGGTGCAGGTGGTAAGCTTTTCCAATCTAAAGGGAGGGTCTTATTACGGGACGCCTTCGCTACCCAGTCAGCTGCTAAGTTGGTTTCTCTCGGGCAGTAGGAGATGGCTATTTTCTGCTGTTTAGAGAGAATGCTGCGGTAGTCTTGGACAAGGCCCTTCACGGCCCAGTGAGGATCTTCAAGGCCCATCACGGAACTGACCAACGTGCGGCTGTCAAATTCCAGTTCAAGACTTCGGAAGCCTTCTGTTTGGAGACACACGATGTTCCTCATTCTTTCCTCCAGCTTCTGTAGCCCTAACAACAGTGCTAGGGTTTCCCCGTGTAAAGGAGAGGCTGCGAGTCTCCTCGGTGAATCCATCAATCAGCGCCCGGATGAGTCTCGAAGAACACTGCGATGGCACACGGAGAGTCAGCCGCGACCCACGAGCAGTCGACGTTCATTTTCAGGACGAATTTGCATGGGGGAGTCCATTTCGCAGGTAGGGTTTTTAGCGATTGCTTGCCTAATCGTGTCCCTTTGACCCATCTTTGGTTCGCTTGCAGGTTGGCTAGGGCTGTGTCGATGAGAGCCTCGAGATTGCCTCGGATCTGTCGAAATACGATGTTATTGCGGTTCTTCCACACCTGCCAGAGAGTCTCCACCAACATCTCGCCCGAGGGATCCACTCAAGGAGTTAACAGGTGCTCCTCTAGCCATTTCTCAATTTTGGTGGCCGTTTGTGAGTTTTGATGAAGTTGGAGGCGAGGGTCTAACCAGATCTGCTGGGTATGCTTGCAGTGAAGGAACAGATGTTCAAGGGTTTCTGGGTATTTGTTGCATTGTGGGCAGAGAGGGTGCGGAAGGAGCTTTCTGTGAAAAAGTTTGTCTTTTGTAGGTAAAGCCCCCTGGCATAGGCTCCAAATGAAGATTTTTAACTTCGGTGGGATGGTCAATCGCCAAATCCCAGTCCATAACTGGCGCGATGGTTGGTACGACGAAGAAGGGTTACTGTCGCGAGGGGAGGAGGTAGAGGAGGACTCCCTGATTCTATGGTATCCACACTTAACCGTGAATTGCCCATTATTAGTCCCCGTCCATACTAAGCTGTCGGCATACGGAGTTTGTGGGATATGGATTGTGAGAATTTCCTTTGCCACGCTCTAATCAAAGGTCTGATATATCAGCTCTGAGTTCCATGCTCTATTTTCCTGGTTGATAAGGTCAGCGACAATCTAAGGGTCTTCTCTGTTTGCAGGGCCGCCTAGAATCCCTTGAGGAAGCCATCTGTCTTGGCGTATGTTAATGGACCTTCCATCCCCCATCGTCCACCGCATGTCAGGTAAAATCGCGTCGTGTCCCTTAGAATACTTAGCCAACCCCAGGAAGGTCTATAGCCTCTGTTTGCTTTCCATATATCTCCGTGTGGGTAGTATAGGCCTTTCAATATTCTGCTCCATAGTGCCGACGAGGACCGAGATAGACACGCCAGCCTGTTTGCCCAAAGCATAGCTAGGTTGAAGCAAATTAAATCTCGAAACCCATGCCTCCCTGTTCCTTCTTGCGTTTCATTATGTCCCATTTTTTCCAGTGAATGCCATTTCTTGTGTCATTTTGCCTCCACCGAGAATGCTGCTATGCGTTGCTCAATGGTTTTGCAGATTGATACTGGGACTTTAAAGATGGACATTGCGTAATGTGGCAGCGCCTGCACTATAGCCTTAATCAGGGTCTCTTTTCCAGCTTTGGACAGGTATTTTTCTTTCCACCCTGCTAACTTCATATTCACTCTAGATAACAGCCAATCAAACATATCCTTTTTGGAACCCCCCCAGTCAGAAGGCAACCCCAGATATTTCCCTGTTTTCTCCATAATAGGCACCCTCATTTCATTAGCTAGTCTTCTCTGAATTATCTGTGGACAGCTTGTGCTAAAAAACATACCAGACTTGTTTAAGTTGATCGCTTGACCCGTTGCATAACAATATTGATTCAGGATTGCAGCCAAGCCTTGACATTCTCTTAATGTTCCTTCCATAAAAAAGATTGCGTCGTCTGCGAACAGTAGATGAGTTAGTATAGGGCAGTACCTATTAAGCTTTACCCCGCAAATAAGCCCTTCTTCCACAGCATGGTGAATCATCCAGGAAAGAGCATTTGCCATTAGTATAAATAAATAAGGTGAAATTGGATCCCCTTGACGAATACCCCTCGTTGGCCGGAAAGATTCAGTAGGATCACCATTGATTTTTACATTTAGGGTCACTGACGTTACACATTGCATGATCAACTGGACCCACTGGGCCGAGAATCCCATTTTAAGCATGCACATCCGTAGGAAATCCCACTCCACCCTATCGTAGGCTTTTTTCATGTCCAGTTTCAAAATTGCATGATGTTTCTTTTTGCGTTTTCTGATTCTTAATTGATGCAGGGTCTCCTGCACGATCATTATATTATCCTGAATCTGACGTCCCTGGACGAAGGCGCTCTGTTCTGGTGAGATGAGCTGGGGTAACCACTGTTTTAACCGGTTGGCCAGGACTTTTGATAATATTTTATAGCTGAAATTGCACAAGCTAATGGGGCGATATTGACTTATGTGTTCTGGGTTCTTTACTTTTGGTATAAGGACAATGTAGGTTTGGTTGAGGGAAGGGTCGAACTGACCTGATTGGAAAAATTCCTGGACCGTTTGCAGGACGTCAGATTTAATGTCCTCCCAGAAGTGGTGGTAGAATTGGCCATTAAGACCGTCTGGCCCTGGCGCCTTCAGTGACCCTAGCTGGTACACCGCTGTTTTGACCTCATCTTCTGATATCTCTACAGTTAAATGCTGATTCATTTCTTCTGTTACTAATCGTGGACATTGATTTAGGATCGGGTGGAGGTTGCGAGGACCAATTGATGAATAGAGATCACGATAGAATGATACAACATGCTGTTTGATGGCTTGCGGATCCCTAGTCCATTGCTGATCATCAAGTCTCAACATAGTAAGTTTGTTGATTTGTCTACGCTGTACAGTCGTAGCATGGAAGAATTTAGTATTCCTGTCACCCCATTTGAGCCATTGGATACGAGAGCGGATGCCCCAGTACATCTCCTCCTGTCTCCCGAGTTTATCAATAGCTTCTCGTATGCCCTGAATTTCTGTTTTGCTATAATTTGCAGGGTTACCATTAGTCAATTCAGTTAGTCTCCTCTTCAGTTCCTGGATTTGCAGTGACGCATTAGAGAATTTCCGCTTGCTCTAGTCTAGCAGGGCTACCGAGAGGTGCTGTATCTTCTGTGGTAAGTTGATCTGTTCTTTAGCCCAAGCTTGCTTGACAATCTCTCGGCATTCTTCCTCCCCCAGCCAATATGCTTCAAATCTGAACTCTTTGCGCCGTTTACCTTGGTCAGACACCAGACCAGTTGATGTGTGATCTTATTCTATTCGGCAGATTAATCCAAGCAAGCATTCATTCTCTCGTCCTTTTCTCTGCGGGCCTTTCTCAGCATGGACAAAACTTGAAAGTTAGAAAGGACAAGATCCTCAACATGATTCGGCAGTTGTTTGGGCTTTGAAAAGCCCATGCAGCAAGGGCCGATGCCGACACATGACGTGATCACATCCGTGTATTCTGACGTCGATCTTCGAACTAATTATAAAGATCGATGTCGTGCCCGCCTCGTGCTCATTATCGATGGGCTATCGCCTCAAGTGGCCAACACACCTTTAGAAAAAAGAAGAGAAATCGAAAAAGGAAAGAAAAAGTTTAACGTTCTTGATAGCGAAAAAAGAAAAAAAGAGCGTTCACACGAAAAGAAAAAGGAAAGAGAGAGAGACAATTCAAAGGAGAATAGGTGGCTTAGATTCGAGGCGAAACTTTGTCGACATTGGCTGAAATTTCAATATATTGTTCATGAGATCAAAATCAACTAGTTTATCATTTTGTTCATTACAACCCTTCTCTAAATTATTTTCCGTGATTAGAATTTCTTACTCTTTTGTTATTGGGAAAATGTCATAAATGATCCATATATTTTTACTCAATGTGCAATTTCGTCCCTGAACTTTCAGTTCGCTCAATTTGGTCCCTAAACTATTTATAAATGTCCAATTTAGTCCCTAAACTTTTGATCGGCTCAATTTGATCCCCGAACTATTGATAAAACGTCCGGCGAGGGCGGGGCTCCCTCGCCGGCGTCCAGCGAGGGACTTCCTCACCGGATCTGCGAGGGACGCCGGCGAGGGGCTCCCTCGCTGACATCGGGCGAGGGGCTCCCTCCCGGATCCGGCGAGGGAGCCGAGCCCTCGCCGGACGCCGGCTTCCCTCCGCTAGCTCTAGCGGAGGGGAGAGAAAAGAAAAAAAAAAAGAAAAAGAAAAACAGTAACGAAGGACTAGATCAGATATTTTATCAATAGTTCAAAGACCAAATTGAGCCGATTGAAAGTTTAGGGACTAAATCGGACATTTATCAATAGTTCATGGACCAAATTAAGAGAATTGAAAATTCATGGACGAAATTGCACATTGAGTGAAATTATAATGACTATTTGTGACATTTTCCCTTTGTTATTTTATCTTTGCGGTGATGACATATTACCGTTTTATTGATGTGTTGAGCCTTCAACTGTGTAACTAGAGATCGGTCCTTTACTCTTTTCCCATATTGGGTTGATATTGTTGGAACATTATGGCTAGTTCCTCCTGGGATTGATTGGATATTAGCTGGTTGAGTTTTGGGGAATGTATTGATCCTTGATAGGGTTAAGCTATAAATTGTTGTTGTATCGTCTTAATGATCATTTGTATCCTATTGCATAATCAATGTCTAATGGAAAATCTATCACATCCCGACCCTCCGAGCACATGCCCATCCCTACTTGGTCGATATAATAGCGATGTCCCAGGACGCATTGCCGACCCTTTCATTTTAAATACACACATGTGGAAGCAGATATAAATCTCCAGATAATAAAACAATGGAATAGGAAAGTAGGGACAATATTTTTAAACCAATCCAACACACATATATACATAACATCATCGGTCATATATATTACAATAACACCACTAAAGTCGGGTCTTACACAACAGTCAGAAACAAAGTTTGCAAACAAGGGTGGGGGTCTAACAACCACGGCTACTCATCATCATCCTCTCCGAACTCCTCTTGTTCCACATCCTCATCCTCATTGGAGCCATCTGCCGAGTACACCAAGGACTCTGACTCTTCAAGCTCCAGGTCTTTCACATCCTCCACTGCTCCATCTGCAAGTTCTACTGTACCCTTCCCAAAAACAACCTCTAAAATCCGCAGAGGTACCTCACTTTTCGATACAGGGCCCACCCTCTGGCCATTATGGTAATGGTGATACCATGATCGATATCGATGGGGTACCTTGTGAGGTAATCCCGCATCAACCCAGACAATAGATTTCACTAACATATATTCCAAACCCTCGGGGTGTCCGTGTATCAAAATGTGGTAACTTGTCTCCATGAATTTCTTAGGTTGTCCAAAATGGTCCGGCAGAGTTGCCATTTATGGGCCTGAAATATTTATCCCACAACAGGATGAGATGACGTCTCAGCGAGTTCTGCCTCCTAAGACTCGATTAGGAAGAAAATTACGCCCTAAAGGCTGCCTAAGTACAATCAGGTATTACAGAATTTACCTTAGCCTCAGTTCATTCCCGCAAGTCACCTTAATTAACAAATATTGACAATTATATCACTCAATCCAATCAGATCGAATCAGCGATCAATCGACCCAAACGATTACATGTCATCACGACCATCTTTTGGTTGGCTAATAATAGTATACCATTCCTTGTCTAGATGACAAATGGAGTCATCGAGCTGATATTGCATAACATTCTTTCTCAAAGATGACATATGAAGTCATCGAGTCGTTATAGCATACCGTGCATAACGTTCTTTCTCCAAGATGACATATAGAGTCATCAAGCCATTATAGCACACCATTCCTTCTCCAAGATGACATGAAGAGTCACCAAGTTGCTATAGTATAACGTACATTCTCCAAGATGACATATGAATCATCAAGCCATTATAGTATACCGTTCTGAAGATACAATCAATTTATCCTTTTTATCATACCCGATAAAAATACACATGTGTGGACATACGGTGGCTTTAGCCAAAATACAAGATTTTTACTTTTGAATCTCCCACTACTTTTAGTAGTCCCAAAATAGATTTTTGGCACTATAGACCGACGCTCAGTAATTTTCCATTTAATTACCAAAATTGTCCATTTTTAGAAATTAACACCCACAAACACCAATCACAATCAATTTGCATGATCAACTACTCAATTAAATAAATAGAGAGCACCACTGCAATCAGCACGAAATTTCGGCCACGGGCCATTCCAATTTAATTTTCGAAAAATTATTTAATTAATTAATTAACTATGGAAATTATTAGATTAATGCAATAAATAGCACAAATGCAAACTTAAGCACGATAAAGCCTAATTGGAAGCTGAGTCGGGCCCCGAAAAATTTCGAACCACTCTAGTTAAATACTAAAGCTTGTCTAGGCTCTAATTGCACTAACTATCCACCTAACATGCATCAGTAATTAATTAAATTCACTAATCTAATATAATCTAACCACCTAATCCATCTTAGCCTAAACTAATCAACCCCTAAGCACAATTAATTTACTAAACGAGGATTAGTGAGTTAAACTCACTTGTTAAGTGATCCAGTCAGTTCAAATCAACGGGGATGCAACGGGGCTCAACTTTCTCCAAAGCGGGCCTAGCTTTCAGGGCCAGGAACGTCCTCAAAACGAACCACGAACACTACTGGAAACCCACTAACTTAGCTTTTGTTTTGGGCTGCAAAAGGGAGAAACAAGGGCTGAACGAGGCAAGCAAGACCGAAGAAGGATCGGGGAGGTTGAGCGGCTAACAACAAGGGCTCACAGTGGCTGAATGGAGGTGAAACGGCTCCGGATGAGCTCCACAAGCCACGGAATAGCAGTTGGGACATTGGGATAGGCGAGAAGGAGGCGGAGGCGTGGCTGAACGGCACGGGGCACGCGCGGCATAGGCGGGGTAGCAAATGGCAACGAGCGATGTGTGGTGGCATTATGGGCAGTCCAGCACACCTAGGGGGCTTCAGCTGGTCCTCCTTGGCTGTTGGTGTGCGAAAAGCAAGATGGAGGCAACAAGGGTGATGGCTGACTAGCTTTGAGGAAGAAAGAGGAAGACAAGGGGCCTACGTGCATTCAAACCTCATACTATGGTCCCCTTGACCAATTCTCAGCCATAGCTGCCTTCCTTGGCCTCACATCAGCCACCAAGGCTCACTTGACAACCTTTGAAATGGTCCAAAAGGCCTAAGCAAGGGGGAGCTACGAATTCCAAGTGATTTGGCTTCAATTGGACACAATTTCCTTCTTAATTCAACACAATTTGGCCCTCAAGAATTCAATTAGCACCTCAATAATCAAATTGGTATTTTTCCTCACCAATTGATCCCACTTGCTTCCCAATTGCGAAATCAAAAATGATCTCTGACTTTTTCTAGACAAAAACGGCCCTAGGACAACTTTTTCCTAACAAGTTTCGGTTTGCAGAAAAATCTTTGGAGGCTGAGTCGATGTTTCTAAAATGACCTGTGATATGACATAACTTCCAATTTCTGAAATCGGATTCAAATTCACGGTTAATTTCGATCCGGCGCATTTTTAGCGTGACTTAGGCTACCAGATAGCTTTCAGAACTTTTTAGTGCAAATGACCCATGGTCGATTTTCTTCGAGCCACAATGAATCCCTTCGACACGTTGGCTACTCTCGGTGGTCGTGAAAATCTCGAGGTTTCAAATACGGACACAGGATACCAAAATGACAGAAAAATCAAACTAGTGCTGATCAATGAGAATTTTGCAATTTAGTGGGATCACCCACGTTTAACCACGCATCTCAGTCGAACTGACCTATCTTTGATCTCTAATCAATTTTTAACTGTGCCGTAATGATCTCGGCAGATGAGTACGGTCGAGCAGTCGATTCCTAATCGAATCCTCAAATCTATTTGCCTTAAAATCCTTAATGACTTCCATAGGTAGTCTAGTTATCTCACGAGTGATCAGCTCTGAGAACAGCACTATAAACGCGTCGATAAAATGCCCAATTTATTCAATTGAAAGCAAAGTCAAAAATCTAGAAAGTCACAACTCTTCTCCTCTTATAAAAATTTCTTCCTTGAAATTTAAAACTTACAATACTTAAGCAAAAAGGTGGGGGTACAAACGCCTCATCGACTCTTCGGTCTCCTAGGTTACTCTTTCGGTACTGTGGTGTTGCTAGACCACTTTGACCATTTGGATGGTCTTTGTACACGGAACTTGCTCTTTTCTGTCCATGATCTGAGCCAGGCTTTCAACGTATGACACTCGATCATCCACATCCTATTCCTCAAAATTGAGCATGTGGGTAGGGTTAGGCTCATACTTCCTTAACATCAACATGTGAAAGACGTCGTGCACTTGCGCCAATCTCAGTGGCAACACAAGACGATACGCCAGAGTCCCGATTCTCTCTAGAATCTCAAACAGATCTACATACCTCGAACTCAGTTTTCCTTTCTTGCCAAAGCGCGAAGTTCCCCTTATTAGCGATACCTTCAAAAAAACATGATCACCAACTTGGAATTCCAAAAGCCTTCGACGCTTATTTGCATAGCTTTTCTGACGACTCTAAGCAGTCTTTAATCTGTTGCTGATCATTGCCATGGCATCCACTGGTTGCTGAACCAATTTTGGGCCTGTAATCTTTCTCTCTCCAACTTCATCCCAACACACCGATGTTTTGCACGCTCAGCCATACAGCACTTCAAATGGAGCCATCTAAATGATCTGCTAAAAACTGTTATTGTAAGCGAATTCCACGAGATGAAGTTGTTCCTCCCAACTTCTCTTCAAGAGTGTGAATTGTCCTCTCAAACTGACCATCAGTCTGAGGATGATATGCTGTACTATACTGAAGCTTTGTACCTAAAGCACCTTGCAGGCTCTTCCAAAAAGCGGCGGTAAACCTCAGGTCTCGATCTAATGTTATCGTAACCGACACTTCATGCAGTCAAACTATCTGGCGCACCTGTCCAAGTCAAGATCCTTGCGCACTACAAAAAAGTAAGCCAACTTTGTTAACCTGTCGACTATTACCCAAATCGAGTCATTACTTCTCTGACTCCTTGGTAACCTGGTCACGAAGTCCATCGTGATATACTCTCATTTCCACTCTGGGATCTCAAGAGATTACGAAAGTCCTCCCGGCTTGCAATGTTGAGATTTAACCTACTAACACGTCAAATACCTGGCAACATGTCTGGTGATGTTCACCTTCATACCAGACCACCAGTACTGTTGACGCAAATTTTGATACATCTTGGTACTTCCTGAGTGAATGATGTAACTACTATGATGAGCTTTTGATAAAATATCCTCCTTAAGCTTCGCATCGTTAGGTACAACCAATCGTCCCCGAAACTTTAGTGTTCCATCATCAGAAACCTGAAAATTAACTTTCCTTTCTTAAATATCTTCTTGCAAAATTTTCTGAACATCTGGGTTTGTCAGCTGAAGTAGCTTGATCCTGATCTGGACATCCGGCTTAGTTTTGAGAGTGGCCATGAGATGGGAAAGGTGGCCTACCTCAAATTTGAACACCGAATCTCGAGCTCGCTCGATTAGATTATACTCCTTAACCAATAAGTGAGCAATTGACGACTTTTGGCTCAAAGGGTCGGTGACCTTGCTCGCCTTTCCTCGGTGATATAAATTATCACTATCATAGTCCTTCAGCAATTCCATCCATCGACATTGTCTCATATTCAACTCCTTCGGAGAGAATAGATACTTGAGACTTTGATGGTCCGTGAAGATTTGAAATCTTTCCCCCACATAAGTAATGTCTCCAAATCTTCAACGCAAATATGATTGCTCTGAGTTCTAAGTCATGCGTTGGGTAGTTTAGTTCATGAGGTCTCAACTGACGGGAGGTGTATGTAACGACCTTACCATATTTCATCAACACACAACCCAGTCCTCTGGATGACGCATCACTATAGATCTCGTACCCTCCAAGACTAGATGGAATCGTCAACACAAGTACAATAGTTAGCTTTTGCTTCAGCTCTTAAAAACTATACTTGCACTTGTCTGACTACACAAATTTCTCATCTTTCTTCAGGAGTCTTGTCAAAGGCGACGCCAAAGTTGAAAATCCTTCTACAAACCGTCTGTAGTAGCCTGCCAAACCCATAAAACTATTGATCTCTGTCATTGTTGTCGGTCTCGGCCAGTTAATCATTACTTCTATCTTGCTCGAGTCCATGGAGACTCCTTCTCCTGAAATCACATGACCTAAAAATGCAACATGAGTCAGCCAAATCTTGCATTTGCTAAACTTGGCATACAGCTGAATAATCCTTAAGATATGGAGCACTAATCTCAAATGATCTTCATGCTCCTCAGCGTTTCTCGAATACACTAGAATATCATCGATGAACATGATCACGAACTGATCTAGATATTCCTTAAATACTTGGTTCATCAAATCCATGAAAGTAACTGGAGCATTCGTCAACCCAAACAACATCACAGTGAACTTGTAATGACCATACCAAGTACGAAATGCTGACTTCGGAATGTCTTCTTTCCTGATCCTCAACTAGTGATATCCTGTCCTCAAGTCGATTTTCGAAAATATCAACACTCATCGTAACTGATCAAACAAGTCATCGATCATCAGCAATGGATACTTGTTTTTGATCGTCACTTGGTTGAGTTGGCGATAGTCGATGCACAATCGCAACGAACCATCTTTCTTCTTAACAAAGAGAACTGGTGCTCCCCAAGGTGATGCACTAGGACATATAAATCCCTTATCCAATAATTCTTGCATTTGCACCTTCAGTTCTTTCAACTCAGATAAAGCTATTCAGTAAGGAGCCTTAGAGATTGGCTCTGTCCCGGGGGCTAACTCAATCACAAATTCAATTTCTCTCTTTGGCAGCAATCCTAGCAATTCCTTCGGGAATACATCTCAAAATTCTTGCACGATTGATATATTTTTGATCTTCAGCTCCTCAACTGTCATATCCACAACAGTCGCCTAGGGACCTTGACAACCCTCGTCTAACAAACGGGTTGCCTCTTGTGACGAGATTAGGAAATCAAGGGTCCTCGTCGATTCCCTACAAACTCAAAGTTCTCACCCCTTAATGGGTAAAACTAAATCGACTTGCGATAATAGTCTATTTTAGCTCGTTGCTTGGTGAGCTAGTCTATGCCAATTACCAAATCAAAGTCATATATAGCTAGGACTAATAGATCTATTTTCCCCTCTCGCTCATCAATCTCTAACTTGCAACAAAAACAACCCAAAGCATATAACACTCTATCCTTCAATAGTGTAGATATGCTAACAACAGATTCCAGTAATTTAGGATTTATTCCTATCAACCTAACATATTGCTCGGCAATAAAATAATGTGTTGCTCCTGGATCGAACAAAACATAAGCAGGGTGATTGTTCAGCGAAATCGTACCTGTGATCACATCAGGCACAACTTCTGCCTGACCTTAAGTAATGGCATACACCGTGCCTTAAACTAGGGGTTGGAGCTGTCCTCCTTACTATGCATTCTGAGGCGCATACCCTCTGATCTATCCAATCTGTGGTGGCGATGATAACTATGGTTGTCCTCTTGGCCTTTTGGGGCAATCGCTGGCCATGTGACCTTGCTAGCCATACTCAAAACAAGCGCTCATCCTTTGAGGGCACTGGTTCGCTCCATGTCGCCTTCCACAAAAGTGAAACAATTCATCCTTGTTTGGCCCTGACTTGCCAACTCCACCCTTCCTGTTAGGCGGGATCTAAAATCTACCTTCAGTCATGGGCCTCTTCTTATGTCGGATTGCATCTCTATTTGCATTAAATCTCGACCCGGACGTGGCGGCTCTCTCATTCTGATCTCTCTCGATTATCTGGGCTCTCTCGTAATGGTGATTGTAACTTCTCAGATTCAGTGAAATCAATGTACTCCTCAAATCCGGCCTGAATCCGTTCCTGAACCTTCTCACTCGGTTTGCTGGATTCTTAATTAGTTCAGAAGCATATTGCAATAGTTCAACGAACTTCGCCTCATATTGGTCAACAGTCATGGAGCCTTAGTGAAAACACTGAAACTCTACCATCTTCATCTCCTTAGTAGTCTCTGAAAAGTATTTGCCATTGAAAGCCTCAAGGAAGGTGTTCCACTCCAGGATGACACCTTATGGGAATACTGCTCCTTGGTTGGTTCTCCACCAAGTATTTGCAACTCCCTCCAGTTGGTAAGTTACAAGGACTACCTTTTCAGTTTCATTGCACATCAATAGTACAAAAGGCTTCTCTAGTTTTTGGATCTACAAAGCAGTAGTTTCGAGGTCTCCTACCCCAGTGAACTGAGGCGGATTCAACTTCAAGAATTGTTCCACCAACTTGTGAATCGGTCTCCCAGCGACTATGATGATTCCTGGCAGACCTTCAACGGGTGCGGCGGCAGGTGCGGCAGCTGGGGCGGCTTTAGCAGCAACGGCAACAGCAACAATAGCTACGGCTTAAGCGGCGAGTGCAATGGCGATAGCTTGATTTTGGGCCTGCTGCCCAATCAAGTCCCTCATGGTCTCCAACGACTGCAAGATTCCGTCTACTCAAGGATCACTAGGG
Source organism: Eucalyptus erythrocorys (assembly GCA_014182555.1). NCBI lineage: Eukaryota > Viridiplantae > Streptophyta > Magnoliopsida > Myrtales > Myrtaceae > Eucalyptus > Eucalyptus erythrocorys. The sequence goes on along the minus strand of CM024601.1, from coordinate 29,713,402 downwards.
TTTGCTACCCAACACCAACAATAGGTGGTGCTACCCCACTGGCGCTAGCCTATGCTGGCACCCTACCCCTGCCTCCTTGGGTACCGACCCTAGTCGGCATCCTACCCCAAGTTACAGGCCTAACAGATCTCTTACACGGAGTTCTTTGCTCCTACTCGCTCATGGTTCAGTCTTTATACTGAAACCTATCTTCCAAATCCACACTACATTAGAAGATGAGCGATCCACACACAACAAACAATTCTACCACACAATTATCACTGACATGCACCAGTCATGAATTTAAAGGCCTTTCCTATTTACTATCAAATATACATCGCACCTTAACACTCCAATTTCTAATGACCACGCTCTGATACCACTAAACTGGGATGTCACGTCCTAATCCTTCGAGCTCGTGCCCATCCCTACTTGGTTGATATAATAGCGATGTCCCAAGATGCATCGCCGACCCTTTGATTTTAAATACACACATGCGGAAGCAGATATAAATCCCTAGACAATAAAATAATGGGATAGGAAAGCTAGGACAACATTTTTAAACCAAACCAACACACATATAAACATAACAATCACTAGTCATATATATATATATATATATATATATATATATTACAATAACACTACTAAAGTCGGGTTATACACAACAAGTCAGAAACAAAGTTCGCAAACAAGGGTGGGGGTCTAACAACTACGGCTACTGATCATCATCCTCTCCGAACTCCTCTTGTTCCAAATCCTTGTCCTCATTGGAGCCATCTGCCGATTACATCGGGGACTCTAACTCTTCAAGCTCCAAGTCCTTCGCATCCTCCACCGCTCCACTCGCAGGGTCCGCTGTACCCTTCCCAAAAGCAACCTCTAAAATTTGCAGAGGTACCTCACTTTCCGGTACAGGGCCCACCCTTGGGCCATTATGGTAATGGTGATACCATGATCAGTATCGATGGGGTACCTTGTGGGGTTATCCCACATCGACCCAGACGATGGATTTCACCAACACATATTCCAAACCCTCGGGGTGTCCGTGTATCGGAATGTGGTAACTCATCTCCGTGAATTTCTTAGGTTGTCCAAAATGGTCTAGCAAAGCTACCATCTACAAGCCTACAATGTTTATCCTACAACGTGATGAGACGACATCTCAGCAAATTTTACCCCCTAAGACCTTATTAGGAAGAGAATTACAACCTAAGGGCCGCCTAAGCACAATCAAGCGTCAGAGGACTTACCTTAGCCTCAGTTCCTTCCTGCAAGTTAGCACAATTAACAAATACTAACAATTATATCACTCAATCCAATCAGATCGAATCATCGATCAATCGACCTAGTCGATTACACGTCATCATAGCCATCTTTTGGTCGGCTAATAAATAGTATACAATTCCTTCTCCAAATGACATATAGAGCCATCGAGTTGATATTGCATAACGTTCTTTCTCCAAGATGACATATAGAGTCACTGAGCCGTTCTAGCATACTGTGCGTAATGTTCTTTGTCCAAGACGACATATAGAGTCATCAAGCCGTTATAGCACATCGTTCCTTCTCCAAGATGACATGAAGAGTCACCAAGTTGTTATAGTATAACATCCATTCTCCAAGATGACATACGAATCATCGAGCCGTTATAGTATACTATTCTGAAGATACAATCAATTTATCCTTTTTATCATACCCGGAAAAAATACACGTGTGTAGGTACACGACCGACCTTAGCCAAAATACAAGGTTTTCACTTTTAAACCTCCTGCTATTTTTAGCAATCCCAGAATAGATTTTTGGTGCTGTAGACCGACGCCCGGTAATTTTCCACTTAATTACCAAAATTATTCATTTTTGGACATTAACACCCACAAAAACCAATCACAATTAATTTGCACAATTAGGTACTCAATTAAATAAACAGAGAGCACCATTGCAATCAACAAGAAATTTCAATCACTGGCCATCCCGGTTTAATTTCCAAAAAATAATTAATTAATTAATTAAATAACTGCTGAAATTATTAGATTAATGCAATAAATAGCATAAATACAAACTTAGGCTCGATAAAGCCTAATTAAAAGTCGAGACGGGGCCCGAAAATTTTCAAACCACTCTAGTTAAATACTAGAGCTTGTCTAGGCTCTAATTGCACTAACTATCCACCTAACATGCATCGGTAATTAATTAAATTCATTAATCTAATATAATCTAACCACCTAATCCATCTTAGCCTAAACTAATCAATCCCTAAGTACAATTAACTTACTAAGCAAGGATTAGTGAGTTAAATTTACTTGTTAAGCGATCTGGTCGGTTCAAATCGACGAGGACACAACAGGGCTCAACTTTCTCCAAAACGAACCACGAGCACTGCTGGAAAGCCACTGACTTAGCTTCTATTTTGGGTTGCAAAAGAGAGAAACAAGGGCTAAACGAGCCAAGCAAGACCGAAGAAGGATCGGGGAGGTTGAGCAGCCAACAACAAGAGCTTACGGTGGTTGAACGAAGGCGGAATGGCTCCGGCTGAGCTTTACAAGCCACGGAACATCGGGCTTGGATGTCGGGATAGGCAAGGGAGGCAAAGGCGTGGCTGAACAGCGCGAGGCACGCGCGGCGTAAGCAGGGCAATGAACGGCAACGAGTGACGTGCGGTGGCATCGTGGGCAGTCCGATGCGGCTGGGGGGCTTCGATTGGTCTTCCTTGGCTACTGGTGTGCAAAATGCAAGATGGAGGCAGCAAGGGTGATGGCTAACTAGCTTTGAGGAAGAAAGAGGAAGACAAGGGGCCTACATGCATTCAAACCTCATCCTATGGTCCCCATGACCAATTCTCATCCATAGCTGCCTTTGTTGGCCTCAAATCAGCAACCAAGGCTCACTTGACAACTTTTGAAATGGTCTAAAAGGCCTAAGCAAGGGAGAGCTACGAATTCCAAGTGATTTGGCTTCAACTGGACACAATTTCCTTCTTAATTCAACACAATTTGGCCCTCAAGAATTCAATTAGCACCTCAATAATCAAATTTGTATTTTTCCTCACCAATTGATCCCACTTGCTTTCTTCCCAGTTGCAAAATAAAAAACGGTCCTAACTTTTTCTAGATAAAAACGGCCCTAGGACGACTTTTTCCCAAAAAGTCTCGATTTGTAGAAAAACCTTTAAAGGTTGAGTCGATGTTCCTAGAATGACCTACGACATGACAGAACTTCCAATTTCTGAAATTGGATTCAAATTCGCAGTTAATTTCGATTTGGTGCGTTTTTAGTGTGACCTAGGTTATTGGATAGCTTTTAGAACTTTTAGTGCAAATAACCTGCGGTCAATTTTCTTCGAGTTACAACGAACCCCTTTGACACATTGGCGACTCTCAATGGTCGTAAAAATCTCAAGGTTTCAAATACGGACACAAGGTACAAAAATGACAAAAAAATCAAACTAGTACCAATCAATAAGAATTTTGCAATTTAGTAGGATTACCCATGTTTAACCACGCTTCTCAGCCAAACCAACCTATCTCTAATCTCTAATCAATTTTTAATTGCGCCGTAATGATCTCGGTAGATGAGCACGATCAAGCAGCTGATTCCTTGTTGAATCCTCAAGTCTATTTGCCTTAAAATTCTCAATGGCTTCCACAAGTACTCTAATTATCTCAGGAGTGATCAACTCTAAGAATAGCACTATAGGCGCGTTAATGAAATGCCCAATTTATAGAATTGAAAGCAGAGTTGAAAATTTAGGATGTCATAAAATCTGTCAAATTCTGAGTATTTGCATTCATCTCAGGAACTTCAACTTTGCACATCCGAAATGGTCAACCCGATTCGAGTTAACCCCCTGTTTCTAACTTGACTCTATTTTGGAATTTGTTTAATTTTGTTTTATCTTTTCTCGATGGTTGAGAATGCAATTTTTAAGGTTTGACTATGAGCATTCATACCTTGAGCACTCTAGGCATTGACCTTGTAGTCAGTACCCCTTGAAACAAAAAAGTGGATGAATGAAAACAAAGAAATACGTTTTTGGCGAAATTTCTATGATGAATTCTTTTTTTTTTATCAGAATTTCTCTAGCAAATTCAGCCAATGATTCTATCATTGGATTGAAACTGAAATGAAGGAGTACGATTTAATGGACTTGATCCAACGGCTATAAAGTCAACAAATGTTCTTGTTCAAACATTATTGATTTGCCTCATTAATTGCACATAGAGAAAAGGGGAAGATTGCCTAAAAAGTCTAAATCTATTGCACTTTTTTCAATTCAATATTAAATCTTTCGATTCTATCAACTAAGTCTTAAATATTTTCACGTTTTGCCAATTAGGTCCATCTGATCAATTTTAGCCTAAAATTAATAACACTGACATCGGGTGTTTTGCATGGAATGACTGACATTGACATAGACTAATAATATTTTTATATTTTTATAATTTTTGTTAATTTTTTCTTTTTTTCCCTTTTCTTTTTATTTCTTTTTCCCTCCACCAACCACTACCAGGCCTTGTTGATGGCCGGCAGAGGTCTCTAGCCTTAAGTGAGGGCCACCCTCCCTTGCCCACCTCTGGAGAGGGACGCCTAGGCCTAGCTTGGAGAGGGCTCACTTTATTTGCCTTAAAATCCTTAATGACTTCCATAGATAGTCTAGTTATCTCATAAGTGATCAGCTCTGAGAATGGCACTATAGACGCGCCGATAAAATGCCTAATTTATTCAATTGAAAGCAGAATCGAAAATATAGAATGTCACAACTCTTTCCCTCTTATAAAAATTTCATCCTTGAAATTCAAACCTTACAGTACTTAAGCAAAAAAGTGGGGGTACAAATGCATCATCGACTTTTCAGTCTCCCAGGTTGCTCCTTTAGTACCGTAGTGTTGCCAAACCACTTTGACCATCGGGATGGTCTTTGTACGCAAAACTTGCTCTTTCCTATCCACAATCTGAATCAGGCTTTAAATGTATGACACTCGGTCACCCATGTTCAATTCTTCGAAATTAAGCATGTGGGTTGAGTCAGGCTCTTACTTCCTCAACATTGACACATGAAAGACGTCATGCACTTGCGCCAATCTCGGCGACAACGCAAGACAATACGCCAAAGTCTTGATTCTCTCAAGAATCTCAAATGGATCAACGTATCTCGAACTCAGTTTTCCTTTCTTGCCAAAGTGCGAAGTTTCCGTCATTGGCAACATCTTCAGAAAAACGTGATCACCAACTTGGAATTCCAAAAACCTTCGACGCTTATCTGCATAGCTTTTCTAACGACTCTGAGCGGTCTTTAATCTGCCTTTAATAACTGCGACGACATCCACTAATTGCTGCACCAACTCTGGGCTTGTAATCTTTCTCTCTCCAATTTCATCCTAACACACCAGTGTTCTGCACGAACTGCCATACAACACTTCAAAAGGAGCCATATGGATGCTCTACTAATAACTATTGTTGTAGGCAATTCCACAACATGAAGTTGTTCCTCCCAACTTCCTTTGAAATCCAGTACACAAGCTCGCACCATATCTTCAAGGGTCTGAATTGTCCTCTCAGACTGACCATCCATCTGAGGATGATATACCGTACTATATTGCAGTTTTGTACCTAAAGCACTCTACAAGCTCTTCCAAAAAGCGGCGAAAAACCTCGGGTCTCGATCTAAAGTTATCGTAACCAGCACTCCATACAGTCGAACTATCTGGCACACGTATAACTCAACGTGCCTATCCAATTCAAGATCCTTTCGCACTGCAATAAAGTGAGCCGACTTTGTCAACCTGTCGACTATTACCCAAATCGAATCATTACCTCCTTGACTCCTTCGTAATCCGATCACGAAGTCCATTATAATGTACTCCCATTTCCACTCTGGGATATCGAGAGGTTGCAAAAGTCATCTAGGCTTGCAATGTTGAGCCTTAACTTGCTGACACATCAAACATTTGGCGACATGCCTAGCAATGTACCAAACCACCAATAGTGTTAACGTAGATTCTAATACATTTTGGTACTTCCGGAATGAATGCTATAGCTGCTACGATGAGCTTTTGATAAAATATCCTCTCTAAGCTTCGCATCGTTAGGTACAACCAAACGTCCTCGGAACTTCAGTGTTCCATCATCAGAAACCTGAAAGTCAACTTTCATTTCTTCAATATCCTCTTGCAAAATTTTCTGAGCATTTGGGTCTGTCGGCTGAAGTAGCTTGATTCTAATCTGCACATCCGGCTCAATTATGAGGGTGGCCATAAGATGAGAAATATGGCCTACCTCAAATTTGAACACCGAATCTCAAACTCTCTCGAGTAGATTCCACTCCTTAACCAACATATGAGTAATTGAAGACTTTCGACTAAAAGCGTCGGCGACCTTGTTCGCCTTTCCTAGGTGGTATAAATATCACAATCATAGTCCTTTAACAATTCCATCCATCGGCGTTGTCTCATATTCAACTCTTTCTGAGATAATAGGTACTTGAGACTCTAATGGTTCGTGAAGATCTGAAATCTTTCCCCACACAAGTAATGTCTCCAAATCTTCAACGTAAATATAATTGCTGTGAGTTCTAAGTCATGTGTCGGGTAGTTCATTCATGAGGTCTTAACTGACGGGAGGCATATGCAACAACTCTACCATGTTGCATCATCACGCAACCCAATCCTCTGAACAACACATCACTATAGATCTCGTATCCTCTAGGACCAGATGGAATCATCAATACAGGTGCGGTAGTTAGCTTCTACTTTAGATCTTGGAAACTACATTCGCACTTGTCTATCCATACGAACTTCTTGTCTATCTTCAGGAGTCTTGTCAAAGGTGACGCCAAAGCTGAAAATCCCTCTACGAACCATCTGTAATAGCCTACCAAACCCAGAAAACTTCGAATCTCTATCATGGTAGTCAATCTCGGCCAGTTAATAACTACTTCAATCTTGCTCGGGTCCACAAAGATTCCTTCGCCTAAAATCACGTGACCTAGAAACACCACACGAGTCAGCCAAAACTCGCATTTGCTAAACTTATCATATAATTGATGAATCCTCAAGGTTTGGAGCACTAATCTCAATTGATCCTCGTGCTCCTTAGCACTCCTTGAATACACCAGGATATCATCGATGAACACAATCACGAATTGATCCAGATATTCCTTAAATACTTGGTTCATCAAATCCACGAAAGCAGTTGGAGCATTCGTCAACCTGAATTGCATCACAATAAACTCGTAATGACCATACCGAGTACGAAATGCTGACTTTGGAATATTTTCTTTCCTGATCCTCAGTTGATGATATCCTGTCCTCAAGTCAATTTTCGAAAATATCGACACTCCTTGTAACTGATCAAACAAGTCATCAATTTGTTTTTGATCATTACTTGATCGAGTTGGCGATAGTTGATGCACAAGCGCAACGAACCATCTTTCTTCTTGACAAAAAGAACTGGTTCTCCCCAAGGCGATGTACTGAGATGTATGAATCCCTTATCTAACAATTCTTCCATCTGCACCCTCAGTTCTCTCAACTCTGATAAAGCCATCCGGTAAAGAGCCTTAGAGATTGGCTCTACCCCGTGGGCTAACTCAATCACGAACTCAATTTCTCTCTCTAGCGGTAATCCTGGCAATTCCTTCAGGAATACATCCAGAAATTCTTGCACCACTGAAATATCTTCAATCTTCAGCTCCTCAACTATCGTATCCACGACAGTTGCCAGGTAACCTTGACAACCCCCATCTAATAAACGAGTTGCCTCTTGTGACAAGATTAGGGAAATCGAGAGTCCTCCTCGATTCCCTACAAACTCGAAGCTCTCACCTTTAATGGGTAAAACTGAATCGACTTGCGATAATAGTCCATTTTAGCTCGTTGCTTGGTGAGCCAGTCCATGCCAATTATCAAATCAAAGTCATACATGATTAGGACTAATAAGTTTATTTTCCCTTCTCACTCACTAATCTCTAACTTGCAACCAGAATAACCCAAAGTAAACAACACTTTATCCTTCAGAGGTGTAGATATACTAACAACAAATTCTAGCAATTCATGATTTATTTCAATCAAGTTAATATACTACTCGGCAATAAAGGAATGAGTTGCTCCTGGATTGAATAAAGCATAAGCAAGATGGTTGTTCAGTGAAACCATACCTGTGATCACGTTAGGCACGGCCTCTACCTGACCTTGAGTAATGGCATACACCATGCCTTGAACTGGGGGTCTAAGCTGTCCACCCTATGGTGTACTCTGAGGCGCATACCCTCTAATCTGTCCAATCGGTGGCGGCAGCGGTAAATGCGGTTGTCCTCTTGGTCTACTTGGACAATCCCTGACCATGTGGCCCTGCTAGCCACAACCAAAACATACACTCGATCTTCGGGGGCACAGAGCTGTACCATATTGCCTTCCCCAGAAGCGACATAACCCATTCTAATTTGACCCCAACTTACCTACTCCACCACTCCTATTGGGCGGGATCTGAAACCTACCTCCAGTCATAGGCTTCTTTCCATGATGGTAGCATCTCTATTGAACCTTGACCCAGATGAGGCGACTCTCTCATTATGATCTCTCTCGATCATCTGGGCCCTCTCATATAAGTCATTGTAACTTCTCAGATTCAACGAAATCAATGTACTCCTCAAACCCGGCCTAAATCCGTCCCTGAACCTTCTCACTTGGTTTGCTGGATTCTCAATTAGTTCAGGAGCATATTGCGATAGTTCAGCGAACTTCGCCCTCATATTGGTCGACAGTCATGGAGCCTTGGCGATGACACTAAAACTCTGCCATCTTCATCTCCCTGGTAGTCTCTGAAAAGTATTTACCATTAAAAGCCTCAAGGAAGGCGTTCCACTCCGAGACAACACCTTCTGGAAATACTACTCCTTAGGTGTTCTCCACCAAGTATTTGCAACTCCCTCCAGTTGATAAGTGACAAGGACTACCTTTTTAGTTTCATTGCACATCAAAAAGTGAAAACCCTCCTCCAATCCTTGAATACACAAAGCAACAGCTTCAGGGTCTCCTGCCCCAGTGAAGTTAGGCGGATTCAATTTCAAGAACTGTTCCACCAGCTTGTGAATCGATCTCCCAGTGACTACGATTCCTGGCGGACCTTCAACGGGTGCAGCGGCAAGTATGGCAACGACTGCGACCTCAGCAGCGACGGCAATAATAGTAGTAACGGTGGCTTGAGCAGTGGCTGCAACAGTGGTAGTGAAGGCGGTAGCTTGATCCCAGGCCTGCTGCCCCTATCAACTCTCTCATGGCATCCAGGGCCTAGTTGATCCTAATGGTTCCTTGCTCACCTGGGGTTGCTACCCCAGAACCCACAGGAGGTGGTGCTACTCCACTGTTGCTAGCTTGTGCTAGCTTCCTACCCCTGCCTCCTCAAACACCGACCCTAGTCGGCGTTCTACCTCGAGTCGTAGGCCTGACAGATCTCTTACTCGGAGTTCTTTGCTCCTAATCGCTCATGGTTCAGTCTTTCTATTGAAACCTATCTTCCAAATCCACACTGGATTAGAAGCTAAGCGATTCACGTAACAAGCAATTTTACCAATCAAGTACCATCGACATGCACCAGACATGAATTTAAAGGCCTTCCTACTTACTATCTCATATCCATCGCACCTTATCACTTTAATCTTTAACGACCAGGCTCTAATACCACTAAACTGGGATGTTACGTCCCGATCCTCCAAGCCCGTGCCCATCCCTGCTTGGTCAATATAATAGCGATGTCCCAGGATGCATCGTCGACCCATTCATTTTAAATACGCATGCGAAAGTAGATAAAAATCCCTTGATAATAAAACAATGGGATAGGAAAGTAGAGCCAACATTTTTAAACCAAACCAACACACTTATATACATAACATTACCAATCATATATATAATACAAGACCACCACTAAAGTCGGGTCCTACACAACCAATCAAAAATAAAGTTTGCAAACAGGGGTGGGGGTCTAACAACCATGGCCACTCAACATCATCCTCTCCAAACTCCTCTTGCTCCACATCCTCGTCCTCATTGGAGTCTTCTGCTGAGTACACCGGGGACTCCGACTCTTCAAGCTCCGGGTCCTGCGCATCCTCCACCGAACCATCCTTAGGGTCTGCTGTACCTTTTCCAAAAGCAACCTCCAAAATCCGCAGATGTACCTCACTTTCCAATACAAGGCGCACCCTCTGGCCATTATTATGATGGTGGTACCATGATCGGTATTGATGGGGCACCTTATGGGGTAATCTCGCATCGACCCAGATGATGGACTTTACCAATACGTACTCAAGGCTCTCAGGGTGTCCATGTATAGGAATGTGGTAACTCGTTTCGGTAAACTTTTTAGGTTGTCCAAAATGATCCGATGGTGCTGCCATCTATAGGCCTAAAATTATTATCCCACAACAGGATGAGACAACGTATCGGTGAGTTTTACCCTTTAAGACCCGAGTAGGAAAAAAATTATACCCTAAGGGTTGCCTAAGCACAATCAGATGTCAGAGGACTTACCTTAGCTTCAGTTCCTTCTTGCAAGTCAGTTCAATTAACAAACATTGACAATTATATCACTCAATCCAATCAGATCGAATCATCAATTAATTGACTCAATCGATTATATGTCATCACAACCACGAAAATATAGATACTATAGCTCACCCAAAGTTGAAAATATATTTCGCTCACCCAAAGCTAATAATATACAACGCACATATATAGGTCACCCAAAGCTGATAATAATCACACACACACACACACACACACACACTCACCCAAAGCTGATAATAAACACACGCGCGCGCGCGCGCAGCTCACTCGAAACTAATAATAATATAAATCACTTATATAGCTCACCCGAAGCTAATAATAAAATATATAGCTTTGATCATCAAATCAATTTATCATTTTTATCATACCCGATAGAAATAGCCGTGTGTGAGTACATAGTCAGCCTTGGCCAAAATGAAATAATTTCATCCGGTCACCAACCATCCCGGTCTAATTTTCGAAAAACAATTAATTAATTAATTAATTATGAAAAATAATTAATAAATACAATAAATGTGACTTAGGCCTAGAAAAGCCTAATTAGAAGCCGAGATAAGCCCGGAAAATTTCCAAACCACTCTAGTTAAATACTAGAGCTTGTCTAGACTCTAATTGCACTAACTATCCACCTAACATGCAATGGCAATTAATTATTTTCACTAATCTACTCTAATATAACCACCTAATCAATCTTAGCTTAAACTAATCAATCCCTAAGCACAATTAACATACTAAGTGAGGATTAGTGACTTAAACTCACTTACTTCGTGATCCGGTCAGTTCAAATCGACAAGGACACAACGGGGGATGACTTTCTCTAAAGCGGGCCTAGCTTTCAGGGTCGAGAACGTCCTCAAAATGGGCTAAGACTCTTGCAGGAAACCCACTAACTTTGCTTCTGATCTTGGCTGGTTGGTGGCTGAAAAGGCGAGGTGGTGGCTCGGTTGAGGCAAAAATGGATTGAGGAAGCAAAATCGAACCTAGGCAAGACTCGAAGGAGCTCGAACGGCGGTCGACAGAAACTCATGGCGATCCAGGTGTCCACGGTAGCTCGTTGGGCTCAAGTAAGAGGCGTTGAGGCGACACGGCTGGGCGAAAGGCACACCGTGCGGGTGGTGGTGGCGCGCAAGGATGGCCATGGCGACGACGACGTGTGCGGTGAGGACGGTTGCCTCGGATGGCCTCCTTGCTGGTTTTCCTCTGGAAATCTGAAGCTTTCAAGGCACAACAATGAAGAAAGAAGGGCCGGTCTGTAACTTGAAGGAGAGAGGGAGAGATAAGGGGACAATGGGGCCACCAAGGCTTCAACCTTCATCCAATTGGTCCCCTTGACCGATTCCCTCCACCAGCTACCTTCCTAGGCTGGAAATCAGCCACCAAGGCTCACTTGACAATCTTTGAAATGGTCCAAAAGGCCTAGGCAAGGGGGAGCTACGAATTTCATGAATTTCTCCCTCAATTGGACTTAATTGCTTCTTGATTCAATTCAATTTGGCCTTCATAAATTTGCTTAGCACCTCAATAATCAAACTGGTATTTTTCCTCATTAATTAATCCCACTTGCTTCCCGATTGCGCGATTAAAAATGGTCCCTGACTCTTTCTGAATATAAAAAAAAAAAAAAAAAAAAAGCCCTATGACGACTTTTTCCCAAAAAGTCTCTGTTTGCAAAAAAATCTTCGGAGGCTGAGTCAACATTCCTAAAATAACCTGTGACATGACAGAACTTTCATTTTCTGAAATCATATTCAAATTCACGGTTAATTTCAATTTGGCGCATTTTTAGCATGACCTAGGCTACCGGGTAGCTTTCATAACTGTTTAGTGCAAATGACCTGTGGTTGACTTTTTTCGAGCCACAATGAAGCCCTTCGACATATTGGCGACTCTCGGTGGTCGTGAAAATCTCGAGATTTCAAATATGGACACAAGGTACCAAAACGACAGAAAAATCAAACTAGTGTCAACCGATGAAAATTTTGCAATTTAGTGGGATCACCCACATTTAATCATGCATCTCAGTCGAACCAACCTATCTCTGATTTCTAATCGATTTTTAACTATGCTGTAATGATCTCGGCAAATGAGCACGGTCGAGCAGTCGATTCCTGATCGAATCCTTAAGTCTATTTGCCTTAAAATCCTTAATGACTTCCTTAGATAATCTAGTTATCTCATAAGTGATCAACTCTGAGAATAGCACTATAGGCGCGTCGATGAAATACCCAATTTTTTTAATTGAAAGCAGAATCGAAAATCTAGGATGTCACAATCATAGAACAAAGCACTCCCTCCAATATCTTTGTTAGTAAAATAGCATTAAAAGCATAAGCTAATTATGGCACAATCCAATATTTATTCTCATTCTTTGGTTTGTCATACTCTAACTATCATCTATCTCTTAGACTCTTACTCTAACGCTTTGTAGACACACCTCCACTTTTACTCTCATCTCTCTCAAATATTTACTTTATCATTCTAGAGCGTGAAATTAAACCTCATGCTTGAAAACTAAGGCCCTATTTGGCAACACTTCTAGGAAAAACTGATTATATTCTTTTGTTTCCCAAAACAAAAAAGAATAGAAATCCGTTTGATAAATTTTTTTTTCCTAGAAGCAAAAATCCATTTTTTGTTCCCAAGAGTAATAGAATCAACAAGTAGAAAAAACTAGTTTCTTGTTTCCAAAAACAATTTTAGAATTAAATCCAACCTTTTATTTTCTTTTATTTTCTCTTTTTTTTCCCCTTCTTTTCTCCTTCTCTCTTCTTCTTCCTCCACTGACCATTGCTGCTGCCGTAGACAATCATCTATGACCTCCTAGGCGAGATCCAACGAGCAACCACAAAGAAGGAGGATGAAGAAGAGAAAAGGAAAAAAAAAGGAAAAAGAAAAATAAGAAAAATACAATAAAAGTATTAAAAAAATTTAATATTCCTACCAAACGCATTTCTATTTCGTGAATAGAATTTTCGGATAGTTACCAAGTATCTTTAAAAACTCAGAAATTATTTCCAAGGACATAATAAAAAAATAATTTATGAACAAAATTTATTTTCGGAAACAAAATGATTACTAAACACGAAATGATTACTAAACACGTCATAAATATCCCCTCTCCATCCAATTTCATTGCCACTGGCCACATACCTAATGGGCAAGATGTCAATGATAAGGTCATAATCCATTAAAAAAAAAGGCACATTAAGGAAATTTCCTTAAATTATAAATCTAATAGGCCTACTCATTTTAAGGATGCGTCTTTTTGAAGCTTAGGTGCCTGTCCCTCTCTATATCTCAACAATGGTTGTTGAAGTTGCCTTCAATGCTTGGTCGGTTCACATGTCATCTTTTTTCATTGGAAATGTCTTTTATTTCCAAGACAAATCCATGTTTTCCATTGCTTCCACTCGTCTAATCTGCCATTTTTCTACAAATATTTCAGAGAAAATGCCCAGGATAAGAAGCAAACAAATTTTCAAGCTTGACAAGAAAGGAAAAGAAATCACCATGAGTTTTGTTATTGATCTACCATCAACATATTGGTGCGGTTATGTTAACGTGCTTGTTCGACAGCGAGGCATCCTCCTATCTAAGGACTAATAAGTTTACTTATTGAGTCTATGACTCATTGTTTTTGTCAAAATTGTAGGCATGGATATTTTATACTAATTCTAGAGTTGCAGTCTCGCTAGAGGAGGTAAGATTTACCTTGACCATTTTGAGCATAGGACATGTGATGGTTATAATCCATTGGCCCACGATAAAAATGACTTGTAAATATAACTGATGTAATATAAGTAGTTTTGTGTTTGCAAGTGGTTGTTTTCTTAGCCGATTGTTGTTGCATGGGTATTTATTATGTAACCGCTTTTGTATGCTCTTAATGGAAGGATAAAAAGAATCAGGATGACAACAACACGCCTAGGACGTCACGAAAAGAACTCTCGCTACTTGTGACCCTGAAGATGGAATTGCAGTCGTTACAAATAGGGTTAGCTTTAGTATAAGAATATCCATAAAGATCTATTAGATAAAAAAGAAGAAAAGAAGAAAAGTTTACATTCAGGAAAGACATAAGCCCAATTTAAGTTTACAACAAAAAATAAATGGAATGGTCCAAAACTTTCCGCAGGGATTTCTCCTATTTAGTCCCATCACAAATAAAAACAGTCTCTTTAACTAGTAAAAAAGCATTAAAAGCATCAGCTAATTATGGCCCAATCCAATATTTATTCTCATTCTTTGGTCTATCATACTCTAATTATCATCTCTCTCTTAGACATTTAATCTAACGCTTTGTAGACACCTCTATATTTACTCTCATCTCTCTTAAATCTTTCTCTCCAACTACATTTCGCACCGGCTGGTGAGGCTCGGCCTCACCTAGGCTAGGCGAGCTCGAGCTCGCCCAAATCTGACGAGAAAGGCCGGCGACCAACCAAGAGGAGGAGGAGGAGGAGGAGAAAATAGGAAAGAGAAAAATTATTTCTCATAATTATTCCCGGTTACAAGAAATAACTTTTTCCTACTTCTTGTTTCCGTTCCAAATCCGTTCCCAGGTTCAAAAGTTTTACCCAACAAATTTATGTTCTTTTTTTTCCCCGGAACAAAATAACAGAAATTTTTGTTCCGGTGAACGGAAACAATTTTAAACAAATAGGGCCTAAATATCCCCTCTTCATCCAATTTCTTTGTCACTGGCCGCAAACCTAGTGGGCAAGATGTAAATAAAAGGTCATACAACATATCAAGATCCAATCTCATAACCCATAATGCCAAATAGGCATCCCATTTGAAAAACTTTCCTTAAATTATAAATCCAACAAGCCTGCTCATTCTAAGGGTGTGTCTTATTGAAGCTTAGGTGCTTGTCCCTCTCTATATCTCAGCACCGGTGGTTGAAGCGGCCTTGAATGCCCTGGTCGGTTCCCATGTCATCTTTTTCAACTTTTATCTCCTTGAAATTTTCAAACTACTACCCAGTCATTATCCACCTCTCTCTCTCTCTCTCTCTCTCTCTCTCTCTCTCTCTCTCTCTCAAGTACAGTATAAATGGGGCCTGCTCATTTCCAAATGCAAAACGGAGCGAAGCCATATCGGTGATTTTTTTTCCCTTCTTGTCAATCTTGAAAAGCTGTTGTTTGCTTCTTATCCTGGGCATTTTCTCTGAAATATCAGCAGAAATGGCAGATCAGACGAGTGGGAGCAATGAGAACCATAAAGTTGTCTTGGAAATGAAAGACACTTCCAACACCAAGGAAGAAATTAGAAGCACTTTCTTCTCTTTTCCCTTCATTCAAAAGGTTACTTGGCTTCTCATCTCCATCTACTCTTTTTTCCCCCAATCCCTTCCATCTTATTTTCCTTTTGCCCTTTTCGTATTCGCCTGGATGTTCATCAATCTTTTGTTTGATCGCTTATTTCTCAAAACGTTGCAGTTGATCGCAGAGGTCTTTGGGACTTACTTCTTGATATTCGCGGGTTGTGGGTCTGTGGCGGTGAACTTGGACTACGACAAGGTGGTGACGCTCCCGGGGATATCGATGGTGTGGGGCTTAGCGGTAATGGTGCTGGCGTACTCAGTCGGACACATCTCCGGCGCCCATTTCAACCCAGCCGTCACTATTGCTTTCGCCACCTGCAAGAGGTTTCCGTGGAAACAGGTGCAACCATATCTCTTCCAAAGTCATAACGCCTGATCTACTTTGGTCTTATCTTCCTATTTAAGATATGTTTTAATCTGTGTCAAATGCTGAACGCCAGTATAGCTTGTTTGACTTGGCAGTCATTAAGGGCCTGTCTAGAAAGCTTTGTTTAGATCACACTAGTTAGGTGTATCTTTTAGCTAGCCATTGAATGGTTTGCAAGAGCATAACAGGAAATTTACCATATACCGGGACATACTGAATCAATCGCATTCCAGAAGAACGTTCGAATTATTAGTTTCCACTTTTGAATGAGCTTGACTGATCCAATCTTTTCTGATCCAAGATTTATCACGATCTCTTATTCGTTAATTCATTTGCAATCTTATGTTCTCTATCTAAGTCTTGACTCGCGAAAGCATTAATTTAAGCAATTAATGGAGGGCTCTTTTATTAATTTTTCGCTAAGCTAAAAGTTCCTCTCTGTTGCATCTTCTTCTTGGCGTGCAGGTGCCTCCATATATATTGGCACAAGTTTTGGGATCAACGTTGGCGAACGGGACACTGAGGTTGCTATTCACCGGCAAGCTGAACCATTTCCTTGGGACTCAACCGGCCGGTTCGGATGGGCAAGCATTTGTCTTTGAGTTCATCATCACATTTTACCTCATGTTCATCATTTCCGGCGTTGCCACCGATAATAGAGCAGTAAGTTCCAACTTCTTTCTTTTAATCACTTGCTCATAATTGAGGAAATATTAATGGAAATTCGTCTACAAAAAAATAATAATAATAATGATCAATCTCTTCAAGAGGAGGCGGGATAAGAAAATCTCAAAAATCGCACGAGATCACAAAGAAATCCCGTGAAATCCTTATATACATGGAAAATAATTAACGTGTTTTGTGCATATTACCTAGAGGCCGGAGGGCAGCGGCCCCGCCACCCAACCAACCTTAGGTTCTTTCCCGCTTCTTCTTGAACGACTTCTCCGACAACCCTTTTTGTGTCAATACGGCTCGATCCTAAACTCTTGACAAGAGAGCTCTCTCTCCTGACAAGAAAACGGTGGACCCACTTCCATGTTCTAACGAAGGCTGGTCGTTCGTGTTCTAATATCATATTACTTCCTAGTTGCATCGAATCATGTTATAGAAAAACGCTATATTTCCATTAATTGTGCCATAAAATTTCTTATGTTGAATTCATGTCACCGTTAAGGTTCGAAGGTGTTAAGTTTGTGTTAGTAATCGTCGCCAAAGGATAGGGAGAATCGTACAATATTTAATGCTAGATATATTTATTATTAGTTTATCACAAGCTAGTTGATAAGACTTCTCGCCAAACATTTGGCCCACAATTCTTCCAAAACAGATTTAAATATCCGTTCCAGTCAAGTTAGATGTGATATTCCGCGTCTTGGTTTCTAAGTTGCAAAAGGATACTGACCAAAAAAAGAGTTGCAAAAGGATTTTAATATACGAACTTCAATTATCATATTTTATATGTCCCTTTCGGTGATTAGCAAATTTAATTCGGTGCAGATAGGGGAGCTCGCTGGCCTCGCTGTTGGTGCAACCGTTTTGCTCAACGTGATGTTTGCAGGGTATTGACCTTTTCAATTCCTTATATCTTCATCTTACCCTCATCTCAGGCTGAAAAAGAGATGTTGGCCATGATTATTGACTGACTAACATCTTTTGACTAGAAAAATTGTACATGATTGATTACGTCGTTTAAATAAAGAGCATCATGGGTGAGTTTTATCTTATAAGATATTGCTGGTTCAATTATTATATAAATTTCATGATTTTATCAACCTCTTCTTAAATTACACTCTATGTATGTACTTTGACTATCGATACAAAGAGAAAGCCGTATAAATTATCGACATCATTTTCCTCGCATCTCGGACCGAACTTCTATCACCCCGAGAAATCATTTTGAGCAACGAATTTTCATTTTGCTGAGAAACAAAGTATTAATCCGGGCAGAAATTAAGTATTTCGTGATGATAATCTGTGTTTCTTTTTTTTTTTTTTTTTTTTTTTTGGGTGGTGATTAGGCCAGTAACGGGAGCATCTATGAATCCGGCAAGGAGCTTGGGTCCGGCGATAGTGTTTCACCATTACGACAAGCTGTGGATCTACATCGTGGCACCAACAAGCGGGGCGATTGCCGGGGCATGGATCTACAACCTGATCCGATACACCGACAAGCCCATCCGAGAGATCACCAAGTCCGGCTCTTTCCTCCGAAGCTCCGCGCGAAATTGCTCTTCTTGAGTCAAACTCATTCCACCCACCCCCTCCCTCCCCCACCCTCCCTCCTCTCTCAAACTTGCTCCTCCTTTTAGTTCTCTTTTGACTTTTGCTCATGATGCGTGCGTTCATAGTGAGAAGGCTTTTCTTTAGTTCAATTGATGGTTTATTCCCTTCTCTCTGGAGTTGAAATGTTCACGCGTTGTATTTGTATTTAGGAAATTACTTTTCTAATGATCCAAACGCTGATTCCAACCTACTGAGGTCTACAACCTCAGCCGGTTCGCTGACAGGCCCCTCCAAGAAATCACCTGGTCTGGTTCTTTCCTCCCAAGTTTCGCCGGAAGTCCCTATCCTTGATCTCTCTCTATCTCTCTATCGAAGTTTTTCTTCTCTTTGTTTCATTTTTTCCTCTTGATTTGTCATGTGTACTTATGGATACAATTTTTTCCCCTTCTTTCATTTGCTTTGGTTTCTTATAATAGGGGTTTCCTCCTTTTATTTGTGGAATTGAAACGTGAAGAGCTGTCGTGAATGTTGATAAAGTGTCTTGTTTCCGTAAGAAATTGTTTCCTTTCTTGCTGCAGTAGTTCCCTCGTATGTCGTGGGTGACTCGTGGAAAACTTGAACTAGCATGAGCGAAGGATGAAAGAGAACCTTTAAAGAAGCATCCCCAATTAGGATTTTCATTTCGAATTGAACCTTTAAAAAAGAACCTACAAAAACCATAATCGATTTAGCATTTTCATTTCAAATTGTATCAGATATCAGTTAGGATTCTAATCTTACTTACAAATATGCTACTTCTTTTTTTCCTACTTTATCGTTCCTTATGTTCCAAAGTTACACACCACAAAATCCGCCTATCCACCCAACCTAGCAATCTCTCAATGAGAACCAATTCCCAGACTCTCTCGAAATGTAGAGCTTCGTCTACCTCTGATGGTAGTTTTTTGCTGGTTTTTCACCCTAACACTAATCCTCGACTATACCCTTCTTCATTACCACCCACCCTCCCTTAATTGCCCCATCACTTTCGTATTTCTCCAGCGAAGCAAACCATCGTAGTCTTCTTTTTGTCCTGCTCTTCCTGGACGGTACTTTCACCTCAGTCGGAACCTCCAGCAACCTAGCCGTCATCCATTCTTGGCTTTTGGATGCTTGCATGTCTCGGCTTCAAAGGTGCCTCAATTCAATCTTTCTCGCACTGTGAATTGCCTTGTTTTGATCTCCCCCTGTCCGTCTTCCTTCCTACACCTAGATTATTCTGTTGGACAATGTGTAGCTCGTGGTATAGTATCACTTTTATCCCGGTCCACTTAGGTTAGGGAAATCCTGTGTTTGGTCAGTTAAAATGGCTTCAGATGACCAGGAAGGTTCCTTGAGACTGGCTGCCCTGTGTCATAGATTGGGTTGCCTCTATTCTGCACAAGAAATAGAGATCTGGGATGAGGAACCCCCACCTGAAAAATTGGAGGAGTGCCGATTAATATTAGTGGGTAAAATCTTATCGAACCCATCTGTTAATCTTCAAGCTTTCCAGAGTACCTTAAAGCGAGCTTGGCAGACAGACTAGGTAGAGATTTCCCATAGAGATGCTGGCTTATTTATAGCAAAATTCAAGTCAAAGGCCGAGAAACAAAGAGTACTCGAAGGAGGCCCTTGGCTGTTTTCAAGCCATTTAGTTAATTTTAAGCCATGGATTCCCAATACGCCTTTACACTGTTATGATTTCACTCGCTGTGATTTATGGATGCAAGTTTTTGGGCTGCCTTTGGAATGGAGTACGGAGCAAATGATTAGAAGGGCGGTTCAACAGGTTGGTCAAGTTATCGAAGTTAAAGCAAACTCCAAAGAGGGCTCAGCTTTAAGAGCTGGGAGAGAGGGGGTAGAGATAAACTTGCAAGAACCCTTAAAGACAGGGAAACTGATTTGCATAGATGGGAAAACTCTGTAGCTCGATTTTTGATATGAACAGTTATCTCATTTCTGCTATTCTTGTGGGAAACTCGGACATTATGCCATGTATTGTAAAGACTACCCTTTTGATGAAGCCAAACTAGACAGCAAAGACAAAATGGCCCATGGCCAATGGCTATGTGCGGAGGTTAGAGAGTATAGTCCTTATTGGCAAACATTTTATAACCCACCGGAAAGAATAGAGCAGACTGAAGAGACAGTACTTGAGACACCTCCTGCCCTGATGCCGACCGTTCCTTTGCTGCCCCCAATAACAAATGTTGAAGCAACTCCCACGCCGAAACCTGCAAATCAGAACAGCCCCTTAGATGCAGTGACTCACCAACAAATCCATCCGAATGATCTGATACAAGGGGCTCCTCTAACTATTGATTTGGTTCCTACAACAGCCAAGTTGAAAGCAATTCAAACTCAACCCATGGAAATGCAGCAACAAAAAAAGCTAAAGAGTACCAGATCTATACCTAAAGTGGGCACAACCAAAAAACAGAAACGGTATTCTCCCTATGAGATGAGGAACTTAACCTCCTCTGACTTCGATGACACTCAACTTATGGACACTCTAGTATATGCAGCAGAGGAAGTGGCACATTGGGCTTTGGTGGCTAGTCCTAAACAGCCACCCACACACAAATGAAGTTAATCTGCTGGAACTGTCAAGGTTTGGGCAATCCCCTGACAGTTCAATCTCTCAAGGCCTTAACGGCCAAGGAAAAACCCGACTTAGTTTTCTTAATGGAAACTAAGAATAATGAGCCAGTGATCCAACTCTTGCAGCGTCGTTTACACTTCCACAATTCTTTTGTTCGAAACCCAGTTGGTCTAAAAGGGGGATTGGCGGTTCTTTGGAATGACCGCTTAACCTTAAACATAGTTCACTCATCGAAGGACTATTTTGATATGATTAGCCGAGATTTGATGGAGGATAGAACGATGCACATCACCTGTCTTCACGCCCCCTCATCCTACCACACTAGACAGCTGTTATGGGATGAGCTAAGGACGATTAGCAACTTCAACACTTTACCTTGAATATGTGCCGGAGATTTTCATAATATTATCTATCCATGGGAAAAGGTTGGAAAGTGACCATCAGCTTCGTATCATCTATTCTCCTTTTGAGCCATCCTAAACGACTGTGCCTCGATGGAAATAAAAAGCAAGGGCTGTGCTTTCACTTGGATGAATAATAGAGAGGGGGCCGAGCTAGTCAAAGAACGTTTAGATCAGGTTATGTGTACGCTAGATTGGCGTCTATTGTATCCTGAAGCTGAAGTTTTCACTCTGCCGACTATGGGATCTGACCATAATCCCCTACTTTTATCCACAACAGCAACTATTAGAAAACGACAAAGGCCTTTCATCTTTGAAGCTTTTTGGAACCAGGATCAAGAATGCCGAGAGATCATCTATAACTCATGGAACTCAGTTCAAGTAAGAAATCCTAGTCTTCTGCACAAACTAAAGGCTGTTTCTGACGCTTTAGAAGGCTGGAGTCAATCAAAATTTCATAAGGGGCACTTGCGGGTGAATGCCTTACAATAACAACTTTAGCTCATCATCAACGGACCACATAACAACAGCAATGACACAAAGGCAGCATCTATTATGTGGGATGAAATCAGAAGAATATGGCAACAAGATGAACAGTTTTGGACTATGTAATCTAGAATTAATTGGTTGCAATGAGGCGACAAGAATACAAAATTTTTTCATGCAACTACCATCCAACGACGACATAGAAATAGAATTAGTATGTTACAGGATAACAATCAGGAATAGGTGCGGGATCCTCAGGCCCTCAGGGAGATGACGTATGATTTTTTTCTCAAATTTATATACAACTAGGGGTTATCGAGACTGTGGGCCTATTCTGGATCAATGCCCGCAAGTTGTCTCATCAGAAATGAATGACCAATTAACCACTTTGGTCACCGTTGAGGAGGTGCACAGGGCAACTTTCCAGCTGGGGACTACCAAAGCCCCAGGCCCAAATGGATTGAATGGGCTCTTTTATCAGACTCGTTGGGATATTATTAAGGATAACCTTCTTATGTCAGTGAGAGATTTCTTTAGTTCAGGGGTGCTACCTTGCCATTTAAACAAGACCATTATTGCTTTGATTCCCAAAATCAATCTCCCTAAAAGACTAGATCAGTATAGGCCAATCATCCTATGCAACTACGCATACAAAATCATTTCAAAGGTCATCGCAAATCGACTGAAACCTTGGCTATCTGATCTAATCTCTAAGGAACAGGCTGCTTTTGTGAGTGGACGACAAATTCAAGA
Source organism: Eucalyptus erythrocorys (assembly GCA_014182555.1). Lineage (NCBI taxonomy): Eukaryota > Viridiplantae > Streptophyta > Magnoliopsida > Myrtales > Myrtaceae > Eucalyptus > Eucalyptus erythrocorys. Next base: position 29,690,679 of record CM024601.1, on the reverse strand, counting down.
TAATATTTTGATCATTCAGGAAGTTCTTCATCAATTCAAGACTCTGAAGCGGAAGCGAAAGTTCAATCTACTTATCATGACGGACATGCAAAAGGCGTATGACAGAGTTGAATGGGATTTCCTCCAAGATTATCTACTTAGATTGGGATTCCACTCAAGATGGGTTCAATGGGTGATGCAATGCATCACTATGACATCCTTCAGTGTATGTTTTAACGGTGAACAACTAGCTTATTTTTAGCCGTCAAGGGGCCTCCGTCAAGGTGATCCACTATCCCCTTACATTTTTATCTTACGAGCAAACGTTCTTTCAACCCTGATTAACCAAGCAGTTGATGTGGGCCATCTTAAAGGGATCAAGTTAGCCAGGTCTTGCCCGACACTCTCCCATCTTTTTTTCCCTGATGACTCAGTTTTTTTCCTAGAAGGTAACATTAATGAATGTCAAAACCTTGCTAACATTTTGAACCAGTATTGCATGGCCATGGGATAGGTAATCAGTCGAAAACAAATCTGTAATGTTTTTTAGTAAACATTGTCCTTTGAGACTATAGGAAAATTTCGCTAGGGAATTTAGAATTCTGGTGTTGCAACGATATGGCAAATATCTGGGTATACCTTCGGAATAGGGAAGATCTAAAAGAGAGATGTTTTCTTGGATATTAAGGAGAGTAAATGCAAAATTGGAGGTTGGAAAGAGAGATTACTATCGAAGGGAGGAAAAGAAATCCTGCTTAAATCTGTTGTACAGGCTCTTCCACAATATGCTATGTCCATCTTCAAGCTTCCCCTATCTCTTTGTAAATTGATTGAACAGAGAATTTCTAGTTTTTGGTGGAGGAACGACAAGAGCAGGGCAAGAGTTCATTGGCAGAAATGGGATGTGCTTAAAACCAGCAAGGACAATGGCAAACTCGGCTTTCGAGACCTTATAGCTTTTAACAGGGCAATACTTGGCAAGCAAGCTTGGCGTTTAATTCATCAACCTCTATCTTTGTGGAGTCAGATTTTTAAAGGGCTATATTTTCATTCAACAGACTTCCAATCAACGGATAAAGGGTCTCACCCATCCTGGGGCTGGTAAAGCTTTCTTATTAGCAGAGAGGCCATCCTCCCGAATGTACGATGGTCTGTTGGTGATGGCAAAAAGATCAAGATACGTGAGAATAGGTGGCTACCTATAAGGACTATAGGTGGACCAGCCGCAAGAGAGGAGCCAATGATGGTGGCTGATCTTATTGACCCTTTCCACCACACCTGGAACCTTCCTCTTATCAAACAGATTTTTGATGATCAGATCATCGCTGAAATAATTAAAATTCCCATCAGACCACTCTATGCTACTGATCAGTTAGTCTGGACAGCAACAAAGCATGGCCATCACATAGTGAAAAGCAATTACAACTCTCTCATCAACATAGCAAGCAAACAAAGTAGTCACCAAGCCTCGACATCGCTCCAAAACCCCAGAATACTTTGGTGAAGAATATGGACAATGAAAACAGCACCAAATCTGCACATTCTTATGGACAGCATGCCAAAACGCACTTGCAACCAAAGCAAACTTATTTCATCGACACATCACCCCTGACCCTTCACGCAATCTCTACAATCAAAATGCATCGGAAACCCTAGAACACCTATTTTTCTTTTGTTCATGGACCAAGGGAGTCTGGAGTCATCCTCAACTCAATGTATTGATATCACCTCACACAATGCATCACCTTAACGCTTGGATCACAGCAAGAGTAACAACACAGAATCTCTTACCTGGATTGGATACCATTGCTCATGTCTTATGGCAGATTTGGTGTAGACGCAACAACTACATCTTCAGATAACAGCAACCAAATCCGACCTTAGTAGTTGAGGACGCCATCACACAGACCTGGATCTACCAAATTTGCGATCCAAGGCGTCAGCGAACAGAGCATTCTGCTCTCAACACAGCACACTTATGGAGATCCCCTGATTGCGGAACCCTGAAATGCAACATAGACGATGCTTATCAGCCTGGCAATCGAGAAGGTACCATGGCGTGTATCAGTCAAAATCACCAAGGAATACTTACAGACGTTTTTACCAAAAGTTTCCTAGCCACTTCTGCTTTTCAATTGGAGGTGCAGGCGCTTACCTTTATGCTTCATCATTTGCTACACCAAGGCTTCAACAACGAACATCTTGTGATTGAATTTGATTGCCTGCTTTTGATCGACATTGTAAACGAAAGGAGAACGCCGCCATGGGAAGAATGCATGCTATTTGCTGAAGTCGATGATCTGCTTTCCCATTACCCTAATTTGCAGCTTCGACATTGTAGATGGGAGGCAAATGGAGCGGTTGATTGGGCTGCTAAGGCCCACGACAGATCAGATTTGGCCCAAAACTGGAACATTTTCCCTCCCTTTCTTCTATTAGACCTTGTGTATGCAGATGCAATACCTTATGGTTGTGGTTTCTCGACTATATAAATAATATCTTTCTTTTCGACCAAAAAAAAAAATTCCACCTATCCAAAACGCTAGGACAATCCACCACCTATAGCTTAGCCCACCGCCCCCGCCATCACCACCCACGATTACACGTCAAGTCAATCCACCATGCTGCTGCCCTAAGCCAGCCATTGCCTTGTTGCTAGCTGCTCCACTCCAAGCAAAAAATGTTTTAAGTATTGTTGTCTCATGGGGTAAATTTTAGGATTTTTTACAGTACTATAGGATGTATCAATCAGAAATCAAAAGGTTACTTGGAGGAAATTAACCAGAGATGGGAGAAAGCGTTGCCTTTTTCGTAGGCAAGCAATGCATTTACTCTCTTTTTTGGTATAATTACATAAAAATTCTTAATTCTATCATACGTATGCTAATTCAATTTACTCCTAATATATTGACAATTTACTAATATAGTCTTTCCTGTTAATTTTCCCAAAAATCATGACGTGGACGCTAGCTATTATGTGGTACGATCATCACTAACATGGACACTATTTGTAATTTTAAATTAATTTTGCTTTTTTTCTAAATTATTTATATTTTTCATTTTCTTTTCTTTTCTTCTTAACTATGGACCTACAAGGGTGCTTTGGCCCTCTTCTATGGCCGGCAACCTTCGGCAGCCACCATTAAGGCCTCGAACTAGTAGAGGGAAAAAAGAAAGAAGAAAATAGAAAAAAAAGGAAAAAAGGAAAAAAAAAAAATTAATATATTAAAAATTTGCAAAAATTCTCTATATCAGCGATTTTCAGTCAAAATTAATTGGAACGACTATACTTACAAATTATTTATAAGTTTAGGATTAAATTAACCAAATTTAAAAATTTAAAATTGAATTAACATTCGTACAATAAGTTTAAGAAATTTTCGGTAATTTTCCCCGAATAGTACATAATAACTTGTGATAGTCAAGCCAAGTAACACGAGTTTATGGTTGAGTAAAACATTTAAACCGGTGTAGGTAGTGAAAAAAATATGTTGGTTTAAAAAAAAAATTGGAATAATTAATTTGAGGAGAGGCAATTTTAATGAAGATCCAATAAAAAAAATAATCCTACATAAATTTCCCTTGTACAGTTAATGTGACATCCAGATTTTCGGATCCTAATTTCGACTGGATAAATAGAGCCGTGTTCGTTCAGTTGAAACCGGGGGTTGTAAAATTGAGGAGTATGAGGGACTTTTGGATAAAGAAAATAATCAATTTGATAAGTGAGACATCAATTGATTTTATGGAAGTCAATTCAATTTGAATCAAGAGGGATTAAGGTCCACCTCTGATCGTGCAATTGAGACTCAAGAATGTTCTATGGACAAGTGAGGGTGTAAATTAAAGTGTGGTGACATTGGGTTATTTTTATGGACTTCAATTTAATTCAATTGGAAGAAAATCGAGTGGAATGGAAGAAATTGTTGCGCAAAGAGTTGGACCCCGACGGAGAAGGAAATTGCACCCATTGGAGAAGTGTAGGAGGTAGTGGACCATGACATCATCGGTGATGTCATGGTGGGCCATTGTTGGGGAGTTAAAGAAAAAGAGGAAAAGGAAAAGAAAAGGGGAGAGAGAGAAGGAAGTGAGCCCCATGTCTTCTTCAACCTTGAGATCTAGAGCTGTTAAACAGGTGGGTTGGGTCGGATTTGGGTCGAGTCATTAATGGGTCGACCCAAATTGACCCATTAACCCATTTATGACCCATTTATGTCTAATATAAATTTTTCGACCCATACCCGACCCGACCCATACCCGACCCATACCCAACCCATACCTAACCCAACCCATATTAATAAAATATTTTCATATTTAACCAAATTTAGGAAAACTTATTCTTACATTTTTTTTTTTAAGATTATATTACTAAAAACTTCAAAGCAATACAAATCCAATCAATAATTTTTCAATTTTTTATAATTTTTCAAAAAAATTATTTATATATATATATATATATATATATTTAAAAACTAAAATAGTTTTATACATTGGACAATTTTTATAATTTTTAAAATAATTATTTTAAAAATCGAATTTTAATTATTTATATTTTTATTAAAAATATAATTTTAATTATGTTTATTTTAAAAAAATTAAATTTTTAATTATTTTTATTTTTATTTTTTAAATATAATTTTTAATTTTAATTTTCTTTTTCTTTTTTTTTTTTTTTTAAGAGCACTCGGGGTTTGACGGTGATGACCAAGGTGTCGCCATAGCCGCCGCGTGCTCAAGGGGTTCGCTGAAGCGGCGTGATGCACATGGATTGCCAAAAAAAAGTCCCACACTTTTGCCAAACGAAGAGCTAGCTTTCGTGGTGTAATTATATCAATTGGTAATAGAGCCATCCATCATCTCTTCCAATTGCAATCAAGTAGCGCAAGTGGTGATGCCAGTATTGTAATTGCCTGTATCTATTAAATTATGTTTGTTCTTGTTAATTTCCACATTATCATCGATATATTTGAAAGTTCAAACGCTTTATTGAAATCGTGACATTATAGCATTCAGATTGATTAGTGGATGAGTTTTGACCATTTTATTGGGTCAATCACATGTTTGATGAAACATATAATTAATATTTATATTTCCTTGGACAACTAATCAAGAGTACGTTAGGCTCATGGTTATCGAGGAACGCAATTAGCGTGCATGGACGAAGTCTTCTTATCAAGCGACATGATTGTGACTATTGATGAAATATATGAAATCTGCAGCCATTTAAGTTGAAAATCATGTGTCCATTTACAAAAGAAACCGGCGTAATTGAATATTAGCCAAATTCATCCATCAACGGCTGTGAATATGGTGTTGAATTTGTTCGCAAGTCTTTGCCGGCGGCTCGGAACTCGTGCTACCGCGTCAATTCATAGGTTGAGCGTCTAAAATATTCAAGGGTTTTACACTGTCTCTTATGGCTTTAGAATCCGTTTCTTGAACTTGTTGATTGGGTTGCTTTTGCTAAAGGTTCATCCAAAGATGAAAGTCCGGGTGAGTTCGAGCCTCGCCAGATCGGCGAGGCTTGAGCCTGGCCGGGCGTCGGCGAGGCCTCCGCCTCGCCGGATCCAGCGAACTCGAGGCTCGCCTGGCCGGTCGTCGGCCATCGTTGTGCCCGGCAACGGGAGGAAGAAGAAAGAATAAAAAAAAGAAGAAAGAAAAAAGAAAAAAGAAAAAAATAATTATAATTTTGGTTTTTATAAAAAAAAAAAAAAAAAAAATTGTAAAGTTAAAGTGAGGAGAGAGAGATGGTGAGGTTTTGAGTGAAAATAAATAGGTTCATTTTTAATGGGTTCATAAATGGGTCATAAATGGGTTAGAGAGCTGACCCATTTAAAACCCATATATCTTAGTCTTGACCCATTAAAACCCATTATGGATGCTTTATGAAATAAAACTTGACCCATTAATGACCCATTTAACCATAAATGGGTTGTACAACCCATTTAACACCTCTACTTGAGACAAATGAAGAGAGAGAGAGAAGGAGAGGAGAAAGAGGTTCGGCCGAAGCCCCTCCCCCCGGTCGACGCTAGCCCGCGCGCGAGCCGCCGTCCGCCGCATCGCGCCGTCCCCGCGCCACGCCGCCTCGCCGTTCTTGCCCGCTCGCTCTCCGCCTCCCTCTCTCCCTTTAGCTGCCGTCGGCTCCTTCTTCTTCTTCTTTGGGCTGTTTGAAACCCAGCAAATCTGGAAAATCTAAGCCGCATGCCGCCCAGCCGCACCGCCTCCGTCACGCCAGCCGCTCGCACACCGTCGCTGCCACCATCTGCGCGCGGAGCTCACACGCTCCGCTTCGCCCCTCCGTCGTCCAGTGTCTCCAGCCCCCTCTGTTCAGCCCGATTCGGCCGCCTCAGGCCGCGATTCAGCCGCCTCCGGCCACCGTGCGACCCCGCCGAGGCTCCCTCAGCCCGTCTCGGCCCTTGCATGCCTCAACGGAGCCCGGATTCGGCCCCAACCAGCAGCGCACAGAAGGGAAGAAAATGGGTATGGTAGCAAGCTTTGGGCCCGTTTTGGCCGGCTTCCCGGCCCCGGACGCGAGACCGCCTTTGGCGAAAGTCAATCCCAGCGTCCCCTCTTCGATTTGAGCTAAGCGGCGTCTAAATCCGTGAGTTTATCTCACTAATCCTTGATTAGAGGGTTAATTATACCCTAAGTATGTTTAGTTTAAATTTAAGCATATTTAGGTGGATAGATTAGAATATTTTATTCTAAGTTGGATTAGTAGATTGGATTAAGTTAATTTGGGTTTAATTAAGGTTGAGAATGGTTTATTTAATGTTAATTGTGATGGGACTTAATTAGATTTTAATTTAGAATTATTTAATTGGTTCGAAATTCGGATGATTAAAATAATATTAAAATATTCCGAAATTTATTTAAATATTATTAAAAAACGGAAAAATTTATTTTTAGCCCTGGTTGCTCAGAATTTCGTGCTGATCGCTGCTGTGCTGTTAGAACTTAAATTTGATACTTGATTTGTGGTGAATTGAGTGTAATTGCATTAATTAGGGGTTATGTGTAGAAATTTTAAGTGTGGGAATTGTTGGGAATTTGGCCGTGATAGACCGCCTATTAGAGGCCGTGCCTGGTAAGGCCGTGATGAACCACCTATTAGAGATCGTGCCTTTGGGGCCGTGATAACCACCTATTAGAGATCGTGCCTATCGAGACGGCGTTGAACCACCTTATTGAAGGTCGTGCCGAGTGGGGCCGGGATTGCCACCGATTGTTGAGTTTACCTTTAGGGTCGTGGTTGGGAGCATTGATTGATTTGCTAGAATGACATGTAATCGGCCGAGCCGATTGATCGCTGAGATGATCCAAGTGGTTGATTGGTTGATGATGTGATTGTGCCTCGCTTATTTAATGTCACATTTGTGCGCGATTGAATGATATGAATTGTACTAACCTGTAGGCGCGGACTATTGCGAGGTAAGTCTTCTTGATGTTGTGGTTAGGTCATGCTGGGGTGCATTTTCTTTCTAATATGGGCTTAGGAGGGGTGAACTTGCTGAGACAATGTCTCACCCCGTTGTGGGAAAAACATTTCAGGGCCGTAGATGACGATTCCAGCGGAGTAAGGTGGACTGCCGGTGCAGTTGGGCAAGGAGTCACAGAGCCAAGAAGATAAAGGATCGACGATCGAACCCGATTAGTAGTCTTAGGACTGTCCTTTCTTTTTGGTGGACCGATCCCTAGTGCGTAGACCTTGACCCATTTTGGCTGCATGTAAACCTTGGGTGATTTTATGTCGGTATGTTGGTTTGTATTAAATTGATTTTTTTGTTCCTGCTGTTCTATCCCGCTTTTAAATTGTCAGGGGTTTCTTAATACGTTCCGCATGCGCATAATAGAATTTAAATTGGGCCGGCGACACTACTTGGGAATATCGCAATTTACACGACCATGGTGGGTTGTTCACATGTCTCGGTGTTTCGGGGCGTGACAACCCCGTTTAAGTGGTATCAGAGCATGGTCTGTGTATGGAGTGATAAGATGCGATGAGTCATGGGATAGTTAGTAGGAAAGGCTTTTAATATTCTGATGCATGTGATTGTTAGTTGCTTGGTAGCTTGATTGTGTGGTCGCTCAGTGTTGGTTTTGGAAACGGGCGTCTGTGTTGAGCCTGTTGCGTGAGCGACCGAGTGTCGTGGGCTGCTTAGTGAGGATTGTAGGCCCTGTGTTTCAGGGTGGGCCGCTGTTGAAAGTTGGTGCCCGTGGTGCCCCGGGTAGAGCGCAAGTTAGGGCCAGTGCGAGTGGTGAAGCATTGTCTCTAGTCAATGCTGGGGTGGTAGCCCCCGAAGGTTCAAGGTTTACTCGATTTTTGAGGATGCTTGAGAGGTTGGGAGACAGAGTGGGTCAGTAGGCCGCCGTTTCAGTCACTGTTACCGCCGTCGCCATCAGTGCCGCAAATGCCACCAAGGCCATAACCGCCATTATTGTCATTGTTTCTACCGCTGCCGGTGTTGTGACTGTTGTTGTGGCCATGCCTATTGAGGCCCAATCTGGAATTGTGATTGAGGATCAAGCCATCGTATCTGAGTCGAGGTTCAGTTTAGACAGAAATGGGAACCGACTGGGGGAAGAGCCGATGTCAAAAGAAAGGTGCCGTGTTTCACCTAATTGGAAGAGTAGAACTGAAAAGTCAGTGCTCAACTCGATAGTTGTGTGTCGTGTCCGTAAGAAAAGACATGGATCTGTTCCATGCTGTAAGAGGGAAGAGACTTGTTACAAATGTCGCCAGTAAGGCCGTTTGATCAAAGATTATCTGTATAGGCAGATGGAATCACAGTTGTTTCTGTCACCGCAGTTGATAAGATAGAGCAGAGGAATTATGCTTCGGGATATTTAGTGGGGTATCGGGAATGGATCTCAGTGCAAAGAAGGGTGCCTAGTATTCCTTGATGGGAGGTAGATGACTTACTGTTTGTGTGCTGAGTTTGTGAAAAGAAAGTATGAGTTAGCCCAGGGTTAGAGTAAAAAGGGAACACGATTTGAACATGGCCGGCATGGCCATCAAGTATGAATTGTCCGCGTAAGCTCTGGAGAGCGTAAGCGCCGTTATTCCAGGTATGACGCCACTAGGATGGCTAGAGGAGCATGAAGGGATTGACCATGCATCAATCAAGGGAAGAATGCTTTTGAGATGCTTTTATCAGGGTAGTGCAGCAGAATTTTCAGTGAAGGTTGTAGGGTCTTCGTTGTGGTAATGAAGTGATGGAAAGATGAATCTCTGACGATAGTTGTGCTTGAAGGGTTGGCTTAAGTATGACTTGAAAGTCATTTATGAAAAGATTTGGCTCAAGGAGCTTTTTGTTGTTTTAAATCGTGGCAGTGATGTAATTCAGCTTAATCAGTTAGCGTACGGAAGTTTTAAATCATTGAAAGTCAAAGAGGGACTTCAATCATTGTTATTCGTCTTGGAAAATGACCTGGTTCGGTTTGCTGGTTATCAAATCTACATGGCAACTATAATAGAGGCGTCAGTTGAAGGGTCGAATATGGAGAACACAATCGTGATACAGAAGTTTCCTAAAAGTATGTTATGGAGAATTGTCAGGTTTGTTGTCTGGTTTGTTAACAGGGAGAGAAATAGAGTCGTGATTGAATTAGTACCCGGAACAGAGACGATTCCTAAGGCTCCTTATCGGATGGTGTTACCTGAGTTAAAAAGGACTGATTGTGCAGATGCAGGAATTACTGGATAGGAGATTCACATGTTCCAGTGCATCACCTTGGGGAACACCTATTCTATTCGTGAAGAAGAAAGTTGGTTCGTCATGTTTGTACATTGATATCCCTCAAGAGACCGACTGGAGGTCAGGGTGTCATCAGCTGAGGATCAGGAAGAAAGGCATACCGAAGTTGGCATCTTGCCCCCAATACGGCAGTTATGAGTTCAATGTAATACTGTGTGGTTTGACGGATACCTTAGCTATTTATTTGGGTCTTATGAGCAGAATGTGTAAGGGTACTTCAATCAGTTGTTGATCGTGTTCAGTGAAGTTATCCTGGCGTGTTCAAAGAGTGCCAAGGGGCACGAAAGACAGTCAAAGATGATACTTTAGACCTTGAGGGCTCTTGAATTTCATGCCAAGTTTAGTTAGTGCAAGTTTTGGATGACTTGTGTATCGCTTGTAAGTCACGTGATTTCAGGCGAAGAAATCTCCGTAGACCCCGTCAGGATTAAAGCAGTGAACAGTTGGCCGAGATTGACTACAGTGACAGAGATCAGAAGTCTCTGGGTTTAGCAAAGTGTTACAGACAGTACGTATATGGGTTTTCTTTCAGTGTTAGCATCGCCGTTGACAAGACTACTGAGGAAGGAAGAAAAGTTTGTGTGGATAGATGAGTACGGGTGTAGTTTTCAAGAGCCTAAGAAGGGGCTGACTACTGCACCTGTGTGGGCCATTCTGTTTGGTCCTAAAGGGTGTGAGATCTTCCGAGATGCATCATTTAAAGATTTGGGTTGCTTAGTAATGCAGCATGATAGGGTTATTGCATGTGTGTCCCGTCAGTTGAGACCTTATGAATCGAATTACCTGACAGATGACTGGGAACTCATGACAACAATTTCCGCTCCAAAGATCTAGAGATATAACTTGTGTAAAGAAAGACTCCAGATCTTTATTGACTGTCAAAGCCTCCAAGTATTTATTCTCCTAGGAAGAATTGAATGAGATAGCGTTGTGAACCAGTTCTTTTGAAGGACTTGGATAGTGGTATCTGGTATCACCCGAAAGGATGAAAGAAGTCACTGATACTTTGAGTCAAGAGTCTTCAATTGTGCATAGACTGGCTAAAGTATAGATTTTGCTTAGAAATGGTTCAAAATTTTGGCTTTCAAATTTGAGGTAGGCTACCCTTCAAATTTTATAGCCGCCCTAAAAATTGAATCAAATGCTCAAGTTTTAATCGGCGCCTAATTGACAGACAGAGATGTTCAGAAAGTCTGATAAGAGGATAATAGTAAGAAAGAAATTGACTTTGAGATTTCTGAGGATGGAAAGTTCGGGTTCCATGAGTGATTGAATGCACTTGACAGTGTAGCACTCAGGGAGAAGATTTTGTCAGAAGTTCACTATGGTATTGCAGTTTTGACCAGATGGTGCAGGTAAGTCAGAATCGGCGTCAGTTAAATTGGTAGGCGGATATGAAGATAGATATCGCCAAACAGGTTGCAAGTGCCAGAGTTGTCAGTAAGTGGAAGTTCAGTAATGCAGACTCGGAGGATTTTACCATCACTTAAGAATCCCCAGTTGGGAATGAAATTATATCACAATGGAACATTGTGATAAGCTTACTAAGGATTCAGGAGTTTACTGATACCATTTGAGGACAGTGGCCGATTGATGGGTGGAGTTGGTCCACTTTGGTATGATACGAATGGATCTTGTGTTGGGTGTGCGACATCCGGATTTTGGATTCTGACTTTGATTGGATAAGTTGGGCATTTCATTGACGCGACTTTAGTGCTTTTCTTTGGGTTGGCCACTCACGAGATAACTAGACTAGCTGGGTGAGTCATTAAGGACTTTAAGGCAAATAGACTTGATGATTCAACTATGAATCGACTTCTCGACCGTGTTCATCATTAGAGATCATTGCAACACAGTATAAAATCGAATTAAGATCAGAGATAGGTCAGTTCGACTGAGATGAATGACCAATCGTGGGTGATCCCACTGAATTGGAATACTCTTATCGACTGGCACTAATTTGATTTTTCTGTCATTTTGGTACCCTGTGTCCGTATTTGAATCCTCGAGATTTTCACGACAATCGAGAATCGACACTGTGTCAAGTGGGTTCATTGTGGCTCGAAGGAAATCGACCACGGGTCATTTGTCCTAAAAAGTTCTGAAAACCACCTAGTAGCCTAGGTCACACCAAAAGCACGTCAGAGTGAAATTAACAGCCAATCTAAGTTCGATTTCAGAAATTGAAGATTTTGTCATGTCACGGAGTGTGTATATCGAAGTGTGTGGGCATCGGATAATTCATTGGCATGGAGTGCCGGGGGTGATTTATATTTCGAATCCAGATCAGAGATTACAAGTTTGGCAGAGTTTTCAAGGGGTTCTTTCTTAAGCGGTGCATAACAGAGGGTACAGAATTCAGTGGTAAAAAGAAAGTGAAGAAAGATCACAGGCTAGAGTCAGCTCAGAAATCAGTGTTTCAGTGGTCAAATTAGTGTCAGAGTGAAGACTAGACAGAACTGTCAGAAATTTTCAGTCATTGAGCTTCAAGGGTTCATTGGGGAGTTGAGAAGAAGAGATCAGATGTTAACGACAAAGTGTCATGTATGAGGAGCTCAGTTCAGTTATTGGTTCAGAAAGACCAAATTGTGTGTACCAAGATGGTCTCCTTGGTTAAAATGGTCGAACAACACCATGACACCGAAGGATCAGCTTGAAGTAGTGGAACTCAGCGAAACGAAAATACCCCCACCTTTTGTATAAAGATTGGTAAAGGTTTAAATTTCGAGGACGAAATTTTTATAAGAGGGGAAGAGTTGTGACATCCAGATTTTCGGATCCTAATTTCGACTGGATAAATAAGGCCGTGTTCGTTCAGTTGAAGCCGGGGGTTGTGAAATTGAGGAGTATGAGGGACTTTTGGGTAAAGAAAATAATCAATTTAATAAGTGAGACATCAATTGATTTTATGGAAGTCAATTCAATTTGAATCAAGAGGGATTAAGGTCCACCTCTGATCGCACAATTGAGACTCAAGAAGGTTCTATGGACAAGTGAGGGTGTGAATTAAAGTGTGGTGACATTGGGTTATTTTTATGGACTTCAATTTAATTCAATTGGAAGAAAATCAAGTGGAATGGAAGAAACTGTTGCGCAAAGAGTTGGACCCCGACGGAGAAGGAAATTGCACCCATTGGAGAAGTGTAGGAGGTAGTGGACCATGACATCATCGGTGATGTCATGGTGGGCCATTGTTGGGGAGTTAAAGAAAAAGAGGAAAAGGAAAAGAAAAGGGGAGAGAGAGAAGGAAGTGGGCCCCATGTCTTCTTCAACCTTGAGACAAATGAAGAGAGAGAGAGAAGGAGAGGAGAAGGAGGTTCGACCGAAGCCCCTCCCCCCGGTCGACGCTAGCCCGCGCTCGAGCCGCCGTCCGCCGCGTCGCGCCGTCCACGCGCCACGCCGCCTCGCCATCCGCCTCCCTCTCGCCATCCGCCTCCCTCTCGCCCTCCAGCTGCCGTTAGCTCCTTCTTCTTCTTCTTTGGGCTGTTTGAAACCTAGCAGATCAGGAAAATCTAAGCCGCACGCCGCCCAGCCGCACCGCCTCCATCGCGCCAGCCGCCCGCACGCTGTCGCTGCCGCCGTCCGCTCGCGAAGCTCGCACGCCACCCCGCTTCCCCCCTCCATCATCCAGCGTCTCCAGCCCCCTCTGTTCAGCCCGATTCGGCCGCCTCAGGCCGCGATTCAGCCGCCTCCGGCCACCGTGCGACCCGCCGAGGCTCCCTCAGCCCGTCTCGGCCCTTGCACGCCTCAACGGAGCCCGGATTCGCCCCCAACCAGCAGCGCACAGAAGGGAAGAAAATGGGTATGGCAGCGAGCTTTGGGCCCGTTTTGGCCGACTTCCCGGCCCCGGACGTGAGACCGCCTTTGGGGAAAGTCGATCCCAGCGTCGCCCTCTTCGATTTGAGCTAAGCGGCGTCTAAATCCGTGAGTTTATCTCACTAATCCTTGATTAGAGGGTTAATTATACCCTAAGTATGTTTAGTTTAAATTTAAGCATATTTAGGTGGATAGATTAGAATATTTTATTCTAAGTTTGATTAGTAGATTGTATTAAGTTAATTTGGGTTTAATTAAAGTTGAGAATGGTTTATTTAATGTTAATTGTGATGGGACTTAATTAGATTTTAATTCAGAATTATTTAATTGGTTCGAAATTCGGATGATTAAAATAATATTAAAATATTCCGAAATTTATTTAAATATTATTAAAAAAACGGAAAAATTTATTTTTAGCCCCGGTTGCTCGAATTTCGTGCCGATCCCATTTTGCTATGCTTTGTTAGAATTTAAATTTGATGCTTGATTTGTGGCGAATTGAGTGTGATTGCATTAATTAGGAGTTATGTGTAGAAATTTCAAGTGTGGGAATTGTTGGGAATTTGGCCGCGATAGACCGCCTATTAGAGGCCGTGCCTGGTAAGGCCGTGATGAACCACCTATTAGAGGTCGTGCCTTTGGAGCCGTGATGAACCGCCTATGAGAGGCCGTGCCTAGTGAGGCCGTGATGAACCACCTATTAGAGGTCGTGCCTTTGGGGCCGTGATAACCACCTATTAGAGGTCGTGCCTATCGAGACGGCATTGAACCACCTTATTGAAGGTCGTGCTGAGTGAGGCCGGGATTGCCACCGATTGTTGAGTTTACCTTTAGGGTCGTGGTTGGAAGCATTGATTGATTTGCTAGAATGACATGTAAACGGCCGAGCCGATTGATCGCTGAAACGATCCAAGTGGTTGATTGGTTGATGATGTGATTGTGCCTCGCTTATTTAATTGTCACATTTGTGCATGATTGAATGATATGAACTGTACTAACCTGCAGGCGCGGACTATTGCGAGGTAAGTCTTCTTGATGTTGTAGTTAGGTCATGCTGGGGTGTATTTTCTTTCTAATATGGGCTTAGGAGGGGTGAACTTGTTGAGACAATATCTCACCCCATTGTGGGAAAAACATTTCAGGGCCGTAGATGACGATTCCAGCGGAGTAAGGTGGACTGCCGGTGCAGTTGGGCAAGGAGTCACAGAGCCAAGAAGATGAAGGATCGACGATCGAACCCGATTAGTAGTCTTAGGACTGTCCTTTCTTTTTGGTGGACCGATCCCTAGTGCGTAGACCTTGACCCATTTTGGCTGCATGTAAACCTTGGGTGATTTTATGTCGATATGTTGGTTTGTATTAAATTGATTTTTTTGTTCCTGCTGTTCTATCCCGCTTTTAAATTGTCAGGGGTTTCTTAATACATTCCGCATGCGCATAATAAAATTTAAATTGGGCCGGCGACACTACCTGGGAATGTCGCAATTTACACAACCATGGCGGGTTGTTCACGTGTCTCGGTGTTTCGGGGCATGACAGTTAATGTTGAATTGGTTTTCCAAAATCATTGCACGATTGATTTCCTGAAATGCATACATGAGACGTGTGGTCTGAAAGCATTGTGAAAGTGAGCTTTGTTCCAACTTTCCGATTCCACACCTGTTCAGTTCCTGTGACTAAACAACATTCTATAAGTTTATCACGAAATAAATCCGAAATTGTGAAGGGTTGCTCAAATGATAAGCTAGTCCATCCCGGTCGCTCAAGGCTAAACAGATGGGAATTAATCATGTGCTCAAACTTTCGGACACTGCATTATTATCAAAAGATGGATATTATTATCTGCCTTCAATTCTTGCATACTTAACGAAACTACCAAATAAGATCAAGAGGTACGTGCACAATTTTGTAACGCCATCATTGATTTATATAGTATTTCAAATTATTAAATGAACGTGAGATTAACTTCAAATGTTGTAACCCACCTGTGGGCAACCATGTTAGTATTCGTTCTCTCTTACTTCGATGCGGTCAAGAGTTCGAATCCCCGCGTTACTAGTGATTTAAGTGGGGGATCCTAGCGGTGAGTTACTGAGCCAGCTTCCCTTGAAGTATAGTCGTCCGAATAGCTCCGGTGAGGTCCGCTGGTGTCACCGGGCACTGGAGGGCTGTGTGACCCCAAATAGCATAAGCGAAAAGGGGCTAAGGGTGAATCCTCAGTTACCCAAGAAAAAAAGGACTTCAAATGTTGTATTATTTCTTACACATCCATTAGCATTTGACATTAAAAAAAAAAGGAGCAAGGTAACATAGATTATGAATGTTGGAGATAAATAACATGTCTAGAGACGTTGGAATATATCATTTTTTAGAATTTTGTGAAATTATTATCAATTATTTTAAAAAGAAAATGAGATAAGGTAAATGTGTGCTTAGTTCTTTTTTTTTTTTTTTTCCTTGTTGGGGTCAAAAAATTTGTGGTTAGTTGACTATAAAATATTTTAATAGGAACCATTAGAGGTTCGGTAGGTGGTTTTAGGTTCATCATTCTGGTGCTACAAATTTGTTCTTTAATTAAGTTTGCGCATGAGCGATAACAATATTTATAACCTACCAATTAAAAAACCGGTTGAAAGAAATTTTATTGAGTTGAGGATGGATGAATAAAGCCATGCTAAAAGTCAAGATTCTTAATGCCATAAAAGAACTCCAATAGAAGGTTTTGATATTTGAAATGTTAAATAAGAACTACTGTCACGGAAGACTTGCGAATGAGAGGACCTATAAAAAGACTAGTGGTGCAAGATTCTCTTATATGGATAAGATCAACACAAACAAATGTAAAAGTGAGACTTCTTGGGGGTGAACTAGGTCACGTGAATCTTACTTGGTTCATGAAAGCCAGGCATCACATGAGAAATGTCCATATTTGATCAGAAACAATTTTGAAAAAGTTATAAACTTATTATACTTTGGTTAATTCAGTCTTAAATCTTTTAATTTTTACCAATCAAAATCTTAAACATTTTTAATTTTACCAATTGAATCCATCCGATCAATTTTAGTTGAAAATCGCTGATGTAATTGGTGGCTAGCAAACTCTTGCCATCACTAGGCAAGGGCCACAACCAGCAAGGGTCGGCCGGTGACCCTCGCCAGACTTGTTAGGAAAAAAAAAAAAAAAGCAAAAGAAAGAAAGAAAAATTAAAAATATTTAAATAAAAATTATTTTAAATATATATAAAAAAAAATTGTCTACATTCAGCGTTTGTCATTTTACATGACACCACCATTATTCACGTTAGCAATTTCAGTTCAAATTATCCAAATGAACTCAATTGGCAAAATGTAAATTGATTTATAATTGAATTGATACGATTAAGAAATTTAGGATTATAATGGTCAAATGTAAAAAATTTATGACTTTTTGTCCAATTTAATCATAAGACTATCCTATGCAATGCATTGAAAGTAATTAGGTGACTTTTTATTTTTCGAAAGAAGTATTCAGTACTAAACGATTACTAAAACGCAACTGAGTTCGGAATCAATACATAATAAAAATCATAGTAGGCGGGGGGGATTATGCAGGCAACCATTAGGGAGAAGGTTTTCCCAATGGGCTTTTGCGGCCCAATCCGCCGGCTTGTCCACTTCCCTGGGCACATAGGACACTGAGACTTCCGCAAGTTGGGCCAGCAAAACCCTACAGTCCTTCAAAATTGCTTCCACAGTCCACGGGCCTGGAACTTGGCCCGTTAAACTCTCCATGAGTGACAAGCAATCTGTCTCCACTTCCATCGCCAAGTACAGGCCAGTTGAAGCCGAAGTCTTCCTCTGCTTTGTCCAGAAGTCGCGAGAAAACCGCACGAAGTGTTGAGACTTCAATTTTTAGGGCAGAATCACCATGGTTCTTCAAAGCAAAGCCGTCGGTGATGATGCATTCGACGTTTCGGCAGATCCCAACCACGACTCCCTCCGCGGTTGATCTGATTTTTGAAGCATTCATGACCAATTTCATCTTCTTGGTTAAATGAGATGGACAAGTACCTCCCCCAAGGTTGCGGATGTGGCGAGCTGGTAAGTCCATATAGAACAACCTTTTATCCTATATAGCGTTTAGGGGGAACAATAAGTTCAAACAGGATTTCCCCTATTTGAGGGGGGGAAAGAAAATGAACGTGGCCAACAAAGTGTTGCCCGTATGCACGAGTAAAGCCGGGTTAGGAAGAATGAATCTCTAATGGTAAACAAATCTACTTTGCAAATATGTTGTTAAAGTGGTTATTACAAAGGATTGAACGAACAACACTATAAATAACTTCAATCCTTGATGCAGATATTATATAGTTGATTCTCATCCTTCAGAGACTTCAATGATCACCCTCTCCACCTTTTCATCATAAATGATCTACTTGCTCTGAAATGATTTGTATTAATAGGGTAATTCCAATTCATTGGGTCTTTTGGCAAAATTTGAAGCAACTACTTTTGTAGTAACAAATTGAAAAAGAATGAGCGGAGTGGGAGAGTCAACATCGAAAAGAGAATCCCTTGCTTCTTTCTCTCATCCAAAATTATGAATGAAACTTTCATCACTGTTGTGCTGCACAACAAATTGAAAAAGAACAAGAGGAGTGGGAGAGTCAAAATCAAAGAGAGAATCCCTTGCTTCTTATTCTCATCCAAAACTGTGAATAAGACTTTCATCACGGTTGTGCCGTGTACCTCACTCCCTCCCTCCCTTTCAAAATGCAATTCAGTGGACAAACCACAAGTCTCTATCTCTCTCTCTCCAACCACCTCATGGTGGTGGTCTTGTCCTCTAGCGATCACCACCAAGTGGTCATGCAACCACCTCGTGGCAAGTCTTCATGTGACGGCGGCAGGTATTACTATATGAATTGGAACTATGTTGTCTAGATTTTTTTTTTTTTTAATTCCAATTCCATCTATGTCTTTTATCTTCTACCAAATTTTATTTTTATGTACATCGAACAAGTACCAAGATACCATGTTCAAAAATATCCAGACTTATACACTAACAATCACCAGACCAGTTGATAATAGTACACAAGGAAATGTTATGGTTTCTCCTTTGTCGTGTGATCTTATTCTATTCGGCAAATTAATCCAAGCAAGCATTCATATGCTCGTCCTTTCTTTGCGGGCCTTTCTCAGCATGGACAGAACTTGAAAGTTCGAAAGGACAAGATCCTCAACATGGTTCAGCAGTTGTTTGGGCTTTGAAAAGCCCATGTCAGCAAGGGCCGATGCCGACACATGACGTGATCACATCCTTATATTCTGACATCAATTTTCGAACTAATTTTAAAGATCGATGCCGTGCCCGCCTTGTTCTCATTATCAATGGCTGTCGCCTCTAGTGGCCAACACACCTTTAGAAAAAAGAAGAGGAATCAAAAAAGGAAAGAAAGGGGTGAACTGAACGTTCTTGACAGCGAAAAAAGAAAAAGGAGCGTTCACACGAAAAGAAAAAGGAAAGAGAGAGAGACAGTTCAAAGGAGAATAGGTGGCTTAGATTCGAGGCGCATTGGCTGAAATTTCAATATGTTGTTCGTGAGATCAAAATCAACTAGTTTATCATTTTTTTTTCAATAAAACCCTTCTCTAAATTATTTTTCATGATTAGAATTTCTTACTCTTTTGTTATTCTATTTTTGCGGTGACGTTATATTTCTGCATTATTGATGTGTTGAGCCTTTAACTGTATAACTAGAGATCGATCCTTTACTCTTTTCTCATATTGGGTTGATATTGTTGGAATATTATGGCCTGCTGCTGGGATTGATTGGATATTAGCTAGTGGAGTTTTGGGGAATGTATTGATCCTTGATAGGCTTAAACTGGAAATTGCTGTCGTACCTTCCTAATGATAATCTGTATCCTATTACATAATCAATGTCTTATAGAAAATCTGTCAATTTCTGAGTATTTGCTTTCATCTCAGTAACTTCAACTTTGCGCACCCGAAATGGTCAACCCGATTCGAGTTAAGCCCCTGTTACTGACTCTCTATTTTGGAATTTGTTTAATTTTGTTTTATCTTTTGTCGGTGGTTGAGAATGCGATTTTTAAGGTTTGATTATGAGCATTCATACCTTGAGCACTCCGGGCATTGACCGTGCAATCAGTACCCCTTGAGAGAAAAAAAAAAAAAAAAAGATGAATGAAAACAAAACGGAAACAAGGATGAGTAATTCAGTGTGTTTCTAATAGTCACACTGTTCTAGAAACATTCCTAGACTAATCACCAGGGAATTGGCCAAGGTAGAAATATAAGGGGGACTCAAAACGATTTGACGGATGCGAGCTAGCGAATTCGAGTATTCCTTTTTGAGATAATTTCTAGGGATCAAGCGCTAAGAAACTAAATCTCTCTTCATCTCGACACGGACGGGTTGCATTTCGCTAGGTTAGGAAAAAGGTGAACTTTAGTATGGTGTAAGAAAAAGATACCTTAGCGCACACAACAAAATGGAAACAAGGATAAGGTCCTGTTTAGTAACGTGCCAAACAATGCCTGATTCTGATTTTTTGTTTCCAGAATCAGTTTGGGACAAGAATCGCGTTTGGTAAAATTTTTGTTCCCGGAAACAAATTTGTTCCCGAAATCAGTTTTGTACAAGATTTGAAAATAAATAATATATATATGATTTCGCGTCCGAGAATCAAAAAAAGAATCAACACGGTAAAACTCTTCTTCTTCTCTTCCGCCATCCCGCGACTGCCACCCGCCGTCGATCGCCGGCCGCCGATTCGGCGAGCTCGCCGGAGGCTTGCCAGGCTAGAGCGAGGTCCGGCAAGCTCGCCGGAGAGGAGCCCAGCCACCGACGAGGCTCGGCCTCGCAAGATCCGGGCAAGGCCAAGCCTCGCCGGTGGCTAGGCGCGCCTCGCCGGGGCTAGGCGAGGCCCACTGGCCACCGGCGAGGCTCGCCTACCCCTGTCGGTGGCCGGGCGAGCCTCGCCCGGTCCGTGAGGCCCGCTGTCCACCGACGAGGCTCGACCTCGCCAAATCTAGCGGCGAGCCTCGCCGGGGCTGGACCAACGAGGCTCGCCCATCCCCACCAGTGGCCAAGCGAGCCTCGCCCAGCGCCAATGAGGGCCGGCCTCACGAGAATCAAAGCAACCGGCCACAAGAAGAAGAAGAAGAATAGGAGAAAAAGGAAAAAAAGAAAAGAAAAAGGAAAAAAAATTATTTAAAAATTAAAAGAAATTAATTTGGAATAGAATTAATGAATGCGTTATCAAACGCAATTCTATTCCGAGAATCAAAAATTTTGGACGATTACCAAATGCGTTCTTTTACTCAAAATCAGTTCTCGGGAACAGAATCAAAAATAATCATTCTTGTCAGAATCAATTCCCGGGAACAGAATCATTACCAAACGCGCCCTAAATGACAAATAGAACTTCATTACCCCTCGCTCTCTTCATCGACTTCACTAATACTTTAGAATGCTTGCAATATGAATGGGACTAGTTAGGCCATGAAACGTCAAAACTCAAAATATCCTTTTCTTTGACCAATTTTAACTAGGGGATAATTAGTTCCTAATCCGATATGGTTCTCAAAAATCAGAACCAAGGACCGGGTAGATTGGTCCTACGACCAGGAATCGGACCGAACCATCGATCCGATCTGGTTCTAGTCCGATCCAATGGAAACGATCATTCATATTATCCCACTACTTTTTTTCCATTCTTTTTTTTTTTCCCTCTACTTAGACCAAATCAAGATAATGTTTACTTCACATTTTACAAATTTTTTGGAAGAAATAATAAAATAAAAAAAGTATATTTTAATCAGTCCGGTCCGATGGGGTCCGGTCTGGTTCCCCATCGAACCACCCCACCGGACCACTTGGACACTGGTTCCACTTTTAGGAACCGAGAACTAGACCGAGACTCTCGAGAATTGGACCAAACCGGTCGGTCTAGGTGGCTCCTAATTTGGGCAATACATTTTGCATACCCTAGTCTTACCATAGGGCTTAGGGAATCTGCCCACCTGCAAAGAGAAATAAGTTCATGATTTGAGGAACAAGTCTTCGAACATAGTGTGGTGTCGTAATCGCGCCTTATTAGGATCAGTTGTAGGATTTTTGACTTAAAAGAAGAAAAAATAGTGCCGATGGCTCTTCTTGTTCGCATTGCCAACTAACCAAATCATGTCCACACACCCTTAGAAAATCTAATCTAATCTAATCTAAAAGTTTAAACTGATAGGTAAAGCATTTGTGACATGTAGTCAAGCGATACGGGATAATATTTAATACAAGCATCTTGATATTTTAATTCCTTTGGATTGAGGTTTTAACATCCAAATTCCCATATTGGATATGAAAGGCTTATGATGTTATTAAAAAATGACGGCCTAGTCAAAATGCCATCTCTTTAGGTATTTCTTTTCAAGACTTGATGTGTGAAATGATTCGGATCATCATATGACAGAGCAATTTTCTTCTAGTAGAGACGTGTGATTTGGTGATGGCAGACCCAGATGTGATGAGGACAAGAAAGGAAGGGAAACAACACTCTCAAATTCACGTTGGTTGCACCATCACTCCCTCTATCTCTCACGGTGACCGAGTGAACGCTCTTTTATATTTCAACTCTATTATTGAGTTCAATAAAATTATCATGCCTTGGATTGCAAATCAAGCCTTATACCCTGGTTTATCCTAGCTTATTCGATTTAAGGCATATCATCGAGCACTATATAGGCGAACTTATGTTCCACTGCCTTAGGGGCATCTTTGATGTCGAGGAGCAAACCAAATCGAATGGTCTACATCTATATTCGTCTTCATACAAACCAAACCCCATCCTATCACATCACATAATTAAAATAGAATTTGCTTTGATCTGGATTGCTACTTTTTACATCTTATATTAATGCAAATTTGACTTTTGGCTCTTTCATAGGGACTCCGTATAATGGTCGTAAAGTAGATCTATGCGTCATGTACATACTCATTATTTGCTTGTGTATGCCATGCAAGGGTCAACCCAAGCAGTGCACATCGTGGTCGAGAAAATGAGAGCTGATATTAATTTGTACAATTGTAATAAATTTAATTTAAATTAATATTTTAACCATAAAAAATCTCAAATTAGTATATTTGTGATAAATTTATAATCTGTTAATTTTTATTAAATTTAACCATCAAATTGCTGAATTGGATAACACGTGATAAATGACGGATATATTAATTTAGTGTTTTACCTTCACTTTATCATGGGTATACTAGTTTGTGGTTTTTTTATAATATTAATCCAATTTAATGGAAACTAACGGAGGTTATGTTTGTTACAAATGTATCAGTTTGGTATTTTTTATAGTCAAAAAATTAATTATCAAAAAATTAATTTATAGTAAGTTTATTTCAAGCATATCAGTTTATGCTTTTTCATTGTATTAACCCAAATAATTACCAAATTAATCATAAACCAGATGAATATCTAGTCTTAATTTTTCCAATTTCGTCATCGTAGATCTAAATCTCTATGCGAACATTCCAAGATGGTTCTCTTAGCCAATCGCCGTAGGAAATTAATGAAGTAGCATCCAATTATCACGGGTGGTTTTACATGGCATACTGACAAAAGCAACTCTACTCAAAAGAACATCCTACATGGATCGCTACCTTAGCTATTTTTAGTTGAAATTGGCCAAATTTCATTGGAATTTGGCACAAAAATTTAGGACCACAACTGTAAAATTGAAAGTTTATAATTATATTGGTATTATATACAATAAATTTATGATCCAATAAGAATTTTCATACTTTATGCTAGGAGGAAGTTTGTATGAGATTTCGCTTGCTTACCCTATTACTCTGGTTGTCAGTCAATATCTAAAAGTAGTACAAGTAAGTTTGGTTGAATCTAATTTAGTTGTCCGCATCGAAATCCACAAGTATGGCTGAATGTCTCCTAGTGCATCCTTGCAATTTATTCTATTCTTTATTTCTATGACAATTCACCGACTCCAGTGAATTTCACGGGAAAAATAAAAGAAAGTTCAGAGGTTTTGACGGATGACTTCCTTATAAATTTGAAAAATCAAGAGTTCATCCACCGAATTCGCATTAGAATAATTAAGAGCAAAAGAAAAAAATTAAAAAAAAAAAAAAAAAAAAAGATATATGCGCGGTGTCCGTACTATTCCCATATTCTTATCCGGGAGACTTTTCAAGTGAAGTCACGTCGTTTAGGTGGCATGTCAGAAGGTTACTTTGTACGACTTTTGACACTATTGGCCAAAAATAAAGTTGACATATATATATATATATATATATATATATATATATATATATATATATATATTTCAAAAGGAAAATGAAAATTATTGTGTAGTCAAGTTTAGTTGTTGTCGGTATTCATTTGTCAGTAAGGTACAGTGAATCTATTTGTCACTAAAATTATTTCTTCATCATTAATTTTACTTATTCACGATAAATTATGAAATATTTTAGTAAGTAAATTCCAGTATAAAAAACCGTCAGTAGTGGACTTAATTTGTTCATGGGTGAGTTTTATTTGTTCTTCGTAAACATTTTCATTCAAATAGATATTGCTTTCATATTCCTTAATAAATAATTGTATTTATCGATATATTTTAATAAAAAATTTAAAAAAAGTGAAGGGAACGAGAGGAGCCTAGGAAGTGGCACAACCATCGACTATTTTTGGGGGTGTTTGGTTTCATCTATCTCGTCTTAAATAAAAGTCAAAATGGACGCGCTACAAAATTTTGATAAAAAACAGAGCAAAAAAAAAAATATATATATATATATATATATATATATATATAATATTGAAGTGCATCTGCCTGAGTTGTTTTAAAGCAATAATTATTATTTCTTTATCTTCATGTCATTTGTTCAATTTTCGAAATGTTGTAAAAAAAATAAATGTGAGTTCATGTATCTATATCTGTATACAAGAAGAATAGAAAGATAAGAAATTGTGCAAATCCAATATTATAAAAAAAAAAAAAAAAAAAAAAAAAAAAAGCAAGGAAGAAGCAAAAACTAAAAAGTTAAAAGTTGGGAGGATTCAGTTATATTCGCCTGTCTAATTCCTTTACCATATCTAGACATAACAGTTAAAAAAGCTTGCTAGACGCTCCCGCTGGATCTGTGACACGATGCATGTAGCTTTTGGCGAAGACTCTAAGGAACTCCTTTCAAAATTAAGATGACTTCAGTAGCGTGTCCATTGAAGTGATTTGTCTCTTTCGACGATTAATTTATATCTACTGACATTATCAGTGATGGATTTATCGTTAGCAAGATCATAGAGAATTGGAAATGATAAAGTTTATTCATGATAAGATCGAGAAAAAATGACATCCTCCCTGCAATTTTAGGTTTTTATTTTTGTGTAGCTAATCAACTTATTCTTTGACTTTTCTTCGATGTGTGAATGAATCATTATTTGGTTTGATTGATTAGTTTCTAAGAGTATCACATTAATGAGAGGAGCTATCATTAGAAAATCTTATGCTTTACCAAGAAGCACAAATCATTATTTCGTTCATCGAATTCATCTGGACGATCGGACTCAACATCACTTTTCTCTTAACATATTTCAACCACACATTTTTTTTTCTAGTTGTTCATCTTCCAAAGAAAAGACAAGACTCAATGCAACCTTTTTCAAAAGAGATGCCCGTCTTCATTTTGAGAGCGTGGCCCACGTATTAAAAAGAGTATAACATAAGGTTTGACTATAACAGTTCTTTCACCGCATGGAATTTAACCTCATGATTAAGGTCACTTCGACCTCGCGTCCACGCAAGGAATATCCAGTTTCGCCCGCCAGGGCGACAGCAGGAGAGAAACGTCCACATCCTTTCCTCCGTCTTCCCAATGGTTCTGCCCTTTTCGGAATAGTCAATTCTTTTCAAACAAGACAGAAGCCAATCAGAAATGTGTCACAGGCTAGCTGTTCCTTGACCGCATAACAACCCGTGTGTACCCTGGGGAATGAAATTCACCATGCTAGCCTTTGTTTTATAGTTGTTTCAAAAATTAATACGGCGAATAGCTTCTTTATACAAGGTTGTACTAAGCTCAATTTAATTCGGGCATCTAGTCTATCGAGGGATTCAGCGGATCTTTTTTTCTTTTTTTGGTAAGGAATTCAGCGGATCTTTTTTACCCTCCCATATACAAACAAATCAGGAGCTGATGCCGCTCTTTTAATGAAGCAAAAAGGCGAATAGCTTCTTAATTTAAGGTCGTATGACACCTAACTTAGTGATTTAGCCATAGATCTATTCAAGCTCAATAATTGACTTTGGCCTACCTTGTCTTTATTAGGAGAGCAACATCAACTCCAGGCCAACTCCATTTTCAAAACTCCTAACACTAACCGTCCCAATATTCTTTCTACATCTGTTCACTTGATAATCCCAAATGCTATCACTCATAAGTGTCATGAGTACGAGAGGATCCACTAAACGTGACACATGCATCAAATTATAAAAATCAAAATATAAACAAAGATAATCCCATCACCCCCTCATTGGCCGCCAACTCTTCAAACTGTTTCCGAGTGCCAGCATTTCCACCCGTTTTCTTTCTTTTTCACATGTGGGAACTGGAACTGGAGGTTTCGCTTGTTTTATCAACTCCTACGTTGAGTACGGAGCACAGCATTTGCTGGTTTTTTTGGCCATTTGCTCGAGCTCCGAGACGTCTCTCTTCCTCCAAGACGCGGAAGAGGTCCGAGCTCGGAAGTTTTCTTTGCCGTTAGTTCCTCGGGAGGCTGAGGTTCTTGATCATGGCGGGCAAGTACTTGTTCGTTTTCTTGATTTTCATGGGTCTGAGCTGCTTCGGGTTGATGTGGCTCGCCGAGTCAAGGCTGCCCCAAGCGGAAGGTACGAGTTAATCTTTTTTTTTGGCTGTGAACGGTGCAAGTGCGTGTTTGGATGCTGAGAAATTGTGGGGGAGTTGCGAGCTTTTGCTCTTTTGAAATCTGGGTTGCGGTTGGTTCACGTTGCTGAGAGTAGGTGGAGTGAGCTCGTTGTGCTCTGTTTCTCTGTTCTGTATTTTATTTCCTTTTAGTGACAGCGTTGGAACTGACTGGGAGATGGGGAAAATTAGTGTAAGATTCATATGAGAATCTCTCTACCCAATGTTTGCGATTCCTTTCTAGACTTTAATGGGTGTAATCTTGGTATTCTGATTGGTAAGTAGAGGGGGGAGTTTCAGTTTCAGTAGCCAGGAAGAAAAGAAGATAAGACGTACTTTCTATTTTATACTATTCGGTCAGATAATGGGACTCTTATGTTAAAAAACTCCAATTTGGATAAGGCAATTTCAGTTTATTCTTTAGTGGATTTGCCTGATGCCTATATTAGGTATATTATTGAATGCCACATGCTTTATGGATGGATAAATTCTCTTTTGGGCTCATGGAACTGGTATGGGCAATGGAAATTTGTTGGCAGACCTATTCAGAAACAGTTTTTGAGTAGCTTTTCTTGCTGGTCTGTATAGCGATCTTGAGTGTCCTTGAGAATGTTATGACAACTCTAAAATAGATGTCCGCTGTAGTAAAGTTAATATTAACCCTTGCGTTGCTGTTATGCTGGTCACATCTTCTACGCAATTGTTTACCTTGGACATGCTTCAACATGACTCTCCAGTGTTGGTTTAGGCCTAGATGAGGCTGATTCTATAGCCTGAATAAATTTTTCTGTCAAACCCACCATAATGAGCAAGATTGTGGCTATCTTGGTAGATTGACCTTGAAGAGCTGGAGAGAGATGGCCCTGGCAAATATATAGAAAAGCAGTTCTTTTGATAAATTGTGTCGCAGAAAACACTACGCCTGCAAATTTACTTGCCTTGCAAGCACTGTATAATTAAAGGCGACATTATACACCTCCATTTTTCTGACTATGATGCATCAGATGTACCTTTACCCCTCCCAACTGAAGCCACAATATTACTGCAAAGTAATAGGTTGTCTTCATGGTTGAATCATTTCACAGAAAAGAGTCATACTGACCTTTTCGCTAAATAAATATGACATTTACAGCAGGGGCTTCGGTCTGAACTTCTGGACTATGGTAACTCAATTTGTGTCTCTATATTTTTCTCATATTCTTTTCCATAATCACAAAACCGAGAGAAAATGGAAATAGTGTCTACTAGAGCATTAACTTTCTTTGGCAAAGTAACTACATCCTTCATTATTAGTCAATTTCCTTTCATTTGACAATCGTATCTTATACCTTTCACTTTCTCTAATGGTGCTTTCTATTCAATTCATGTAATTTAGTTGATGCTCTCCGCAAGATCACAAGTGCAATGGGGTCAACATACTGGGATTTTGATGGTGACAATTGTTTGATACAAAGGGTTGGGTTAGCACTGCAGCCGCCATCAGAAGCTGAGAGTAGGATTGTTTGTGATTGCAACATTGGGAACGATACCTTCTGTCATGTCATAAGGATGTATAAGTCCCTCATCGAATCTCTGAAGCTTCTTCCATTGATTATCATCCGATTGCTACTCCACCAGTCTGCATAGCTTCATACTTACAACTGTTTTTTGCCCCAATCTCTGTGAATTTTAATGAAATCATACATTATTTTGTTTATGAGTTTTCATTATATAATGGTTGGGAAATATGATTGATGTAGTTCATGGGTAAAATAAGATCATCATTCCACTCTTAGACAAACACATTTTAGTCTTTTCCTCCAAAATGTCTCTTGCAACTATTAGAACTGTACTTGATATTGAGCTATTTCTGAAAGCAGCAATGTAAAGTTTTTAAGTGTCTCAACATGGTTGTTCTCGAAAGTGTGAAATCACCCTTATAAGTCCAATTAAGATAAGATATAATTTCCATTCAAAATTTGATAACTTTCATCATTTCCCCCAGAAATTTGCCCACAAATTGCAATGTCTTCTAATATGTATTGCCAGAAAAGAAAAAGGGTTGTTGAAGTGCAAAATTTCATGGCATCAGTGAAGAAGAGGGATATATCAGTATTTATCTTTGTGCTTATTTATGCTGTTTCCAGAAGATGTAAATTGGTCTCTTCAGTATATATATGAGTTCAGCAATCTTATCCGCAATTTTTAACGCTGATTCATGGTGTTACACCATAACTTTCCAAATATGCGATGAAGCCCTCTCTTGCACTTAACATCAATCTGATTGTCGTGCATCACAGAGTGCTGAAGTTTCATAGTCTACCTGGAATCCTCCCCCCTGAGCTTGCCAAGCTCCCTTACCTCAGAGAGATGTAAGGATTAATTTCCACTTCCTTCATCTGTTACGCTATTTTGCTACTTTGTGTCCAATTATAATTTGGGATAAATAGCAATTTTTTTTTTTGAATAAGATGCTGGTGAACTCTTGCATTGCAGTAATTTTTCTTACAACTGCCTCAGTGGTGAAATTCCTGACGAGTTGGGTTCCATGCAGTTGACATCAATGTAACCAATCCTCCTCGATTTCCTCACATCATATGTTTTCCTCTGATTGACTATTAACAGAAAAATGGTCATGCAGCTCTCTTCTTGTGAATCGCTTATCAGGAGCAATACCAACATCATTGGCAAACATTACCTCTCTAACATATCTGTAAGTTTCTGTGGTGCATATCTTTCCTGAGCAATTGCTGCATTTTGAAACCATCAGAGGTGCATGTTCCATGGGAGCTATCTTTTGCAGTTTGTTTTTGCCTTTCTCAACCAATTGATTGCCACTTCCTTTTATGTAGAACTATATCTAGAACATTTATATAAAATTTCTTTCTCATGACTGTTGGAAAAACTCTACTTGTTGAATTTCAGAAAAATGGCTAAAATGCCTTCAGTTTCAGATGATTTAGTTGGAGTCTTTACAAAATATTATATTTGGTTAATTCAATAAAAATTATAGAGTTTCTTAATCAGGAATCTTGAAGCCAATCAGTTCTCTGGTCCTGTTCCTCATGAGCTTGGGAGTTTAATCAACTTACAAACTTTGTCAGAATCCCTATTACTCCTAAGCTTGGGAGAATTTTTCTTCCAGCTTTATACTTTTATTTACTCATCGTTGTGCCATGATATGGTCATAGGATTTTGTCCTCCAATCAGCTAACGGGAAACGTGCCAGCTACATTTGCCGCATTAGAAAATCTGACAGATTTGTAAGACAATGATGTGCTTATTTCCTTTGTAACTATTATGATTTGAATATCTATAACGCTTTATATTTCATAATGCAGTCAAATAAATGACAACAATTTCAACGGGAAAATACCTAGTTTTATCCAAAACTGGAAGCAGCTGAATAGACTGTAAGATCATGGTTTAAATACATCTTGTGTTGGTTAAGTTTGATGATAAATGCATTTTTTATTTTTATCTACATACTGAGTATTTCCATATACACTTCAACTCTTGAAGAGAAATGCATGCTAGTGGACTTGAAGGACCTATTCCATCACAGATTTCTGCTTTGAATAAAGTAGTGGAGCTGTGAGTAATTAGCTTTCTCACAATTAATTCTTTATCGTTTATAAGTTAGGATGCAAGTCATATATTTGTTTAATTCACAGTTAAATAACTGTGATTAAATACATTGGCAGGAGGATTAGTGACATTGATGGTCCTCTCCAGCTATTTCCTGCACTGGACAACATGACAGGCCTAGTGAAATTGTTAGTGTCAGTTCCTCAATACAGAGTTTAAATTCTCCTGGGATGTGCCGTGCTTGGTGTTTGAGTTATTAAACTTCGCAGAATATTGTTACAGAATACTGAGAAGCTGCAACATAGCTGGGCAAATTCCTGCATACATGTGGAAATTGCAGAACCTAGAATTGTTGTAAGTAAATCTTGTTAAGTTTT
Organism: Eucalyptus erythrocorys; assembly: GCA_014182555.1. Taxonomy (NCBI): domain Eukaryota; kingdom Viridiplantae; phylum Streptophyta; class Magnoliopsida; order Myrtales; family Myrtaceae; genus Eucalyptus; species Eucalyptus erythrocorys. Next base: position 29,660,232 of record CM024601.1, on the reverse strand, counting down.
GACTTGAGAAGTTTCAATAGTCTTCTTACAGCTGAAGCAAGGTAAGGAAGCTTACCTTATGTCTTCATGGTCCTAGGGATCTCAGTTTTAACAAATTGACTGGGCAACTTCCGGCTACAATTACAATCAATTTAAAGCACATAAGATTCATGTAAGTTCATCATCTGCATGCTCATGAATGCATGTGTGCGTGCAAGTCTTCTTGTATTGCCGTCTCTTACTTATGTGGGTGCAAAGCTAAAAAAAAAAGAAAAAATTACTGATAACATCTGCTTGTGGCCTGTACCATGTGACATAATGCATCCAGATGACTTAATGCCTTTCTTAATTGAATGTCTTTTTAATGGTTTCTTTCTTTGCCTATTGTATAAATTATGTCATGTGATTTTTGCTTAGATTTCTTACCCAAAATTTATTAACGGGAAGTGTTCCAGACTCAATCTTGAAGAAAGGAACCAGTATGTATGTTTCTTGTTCTTATCAAGTTGATTGCCCTCACCATCCTCTTGATTCTTACCATCTTGAAGTTAGTTTTCCCCATCCTGTGTGCAGTGATCTTTCATACAACAACTTCACATGGCAAGGTCCTCACCAACCTGCTTGTCAAGAAGACATGTGAGCTCACCAGTACCTGTGCTATATTTCTCTTGAGATATCTTTTGTAAGATATTCATGGAAAATCTGATTTTGTTACTCTCCCATTTTCTTCAGGAACCTGAACTTGAATTTGTTTAGAAGCTCCTCAGCAGAAAATAACTCGTAAGATTCCTTTCATCATGCCCAATATAGATCTTCTTTATTTTATTTTTGGTGGATTCAGGTAAAAAGCTTGAATGCTTCTGTTGAAAGAACAGTTTTGTTGCGAAAGTGATCATCTTTCATATGATGGCTCTTCATTCACGAACATTTTTCACAGAAGTCTCAGATCTGTAATTATCCGAAGGGTTCAAATATATTGATTGCCAAATGGCCATATGACTGCATACCCAGTTTTTTTTGTTCTCACTGAGTTTTCTTTTGAAATGAAAGGTTTGGGTATGGTCGCTGGTCAGGGCTAATTTGTTTATACATCTGTTGCAGAGGCAGAGGTGTTCCTTGCTTGGAGAACTTTCAATGTCCACATTGTAAGTGTTTGCTTGCTGAATCATTGCTCAGCATCCTTCAAAAGCTATGGAATTTTCAAAGTATGGTTAAACTGCTGCATTTTTTATATTTTTGTCCATTTTGAGCATCCACTGTTTGTTCTTGTCCACTGCATGGTGCTTTAGTTACGTTTCTGTTATTTTCTCTCTCTCTGTCGAGTTCAGAAGTTTTCTGAATCATATGAAATTTTTCTATCAGACTCGAGTTGTTTACATGTTAATTGTGGTGGAAAAGATGCAACTATCAAGGAATCTAAGCAGAAGATCATCTATCAAGGAGATCAAGATGTAGAAGGCGGTGCTGCAAAATTCTATTTGAATCGTGATAAGTTCTGGGGATTCAGTAGCACAGGGGACTTCTTGGATGATAATGATGCACAGAATCTGCGCTATAATGTGTATCTACTTCCCTCAAACCTCATTGTCTTGGATTCAACAGCACGAATAGCCCCAATTTCACTGACTTATTTTCATTATTGCTTGGAGAACGGTATGTACACTGTAAAACTGAGATTTGCAGAGATACAGTTCACTAACGACAAAACATATAAGAGCCTCGGGAGGCGGGTATTTGATATTTATGTTCAGGTACTTAAGTTTTCATTGGAACACCTGGCTTTCACATTGCATGTTGTTTCAATTCTCTGGAACATTAAATCTTAGTTAAATGACTTTGGCACAGGGGGAGTTGATTCTGAAGGACTATGATATTGAGGTTGCAGCAGGTGGTGCTCAGAAGCCAAGAGAAGAAGTCTATAATGTCAATGTGACAAATAATATGCTGGAGATTCGTCTAATTTTTGCTGGAAAAGGGACAGCGGGGATTCCCACTAGCGGAGTTTATGGTCCGCTTATTTCTTCCATTTCTGTAGTTTCAGGTGAGGCCGAAAATTTTCCCTATTTTCTATAGCCAGATGATTTCCATAGTCTGATGCTGAGCTGCATAAAGTATGAGGCCATTGATAAGCATAATACATCGGTTCTTCAGCCTTTGATATGATAGTTATGGTTCTTAGCATTATCCAGCTGTGCAATCGATCATTTTCATTATTAGTTCGTCTTGTTTCTGTTGGGCAGATATCAAAGGGTGTTCAAGAGGTGGAAAACGAAAGACTGCTTATGTCGTAGTTGGAGCTGGAGCATTTTGCATTGTTCTCTTATCACTCTGTATACTTAAGTGGAAAGGCTATTTCCGAGGAAGAACCAAGAGAAGACGAGGTGCAGTTTCTATGAATTTTGTTAAAAATGACTGAATGTTCTCTCGCATCAATCCGACTTGCTTGAGAACATCACAATCTGGTGCTTCAGCACCCGTCATTTTTTAACTGACCAAAAAAAAACACAGCTATCTAGTCTACTGTGCGAGTTGCCAATGGCTTACTTGGGCTTGCACAAAATTAGACATTCGATTTGTTGCTCCACAGCTTTAGCCATCACTAATGAAAACACTTGTACCTAACTACAGAGTATATATTTGTCTCTACTTTATCCGTGATCTAATTCTCTCTTTTGGGTTTACTTTCTTGAGTTTTCTGGTTTCATGTTCTGTCTATTCTCTGCTTATATAGGCATGGATGGACTAGATCTGCAGACGGGGACATTTTCCTTAAAACAAATTAAAGCTGCAACAAATGACTTCAATTCTGCAAACAAAATTGGGGAAGGTGGTTTTGGTGTTGTCTACAAGGTGCATGCTGTTATGTGTCTTGTCCCGTTCCACATATCTTCGTGTAACCTTCTTATAAATTAATTCTAGTAATTGGGTTTGCATGCAGGGTCAATTAAATGATGGCACTGCAATAGCAGTCAAGCAACTTTCATCGAAATCGCGACAAGGAAATCGAGAATTCCTGAACGAGATAGGAATGATATCATGCTTACAACATCCAAATCTTGTAAAGCTCCATGGGTGCTGTGTTGAAGGAGATCAACTATTGCTGGTTTACGAGTATATGGAGAACAATAGTCTTGCTCGTGCCTTGTTCGGTCAGTTCTACTTATACAAGCTATGATTTAAGCGCCATACAAAATAGGACCTTGACAGACGTGGAAATAACGAGCAACTATGGCTTCTTGGGTTTTACAGGTCCGGATGATCAACAACTTCAGCTAGACTGGTCCACGAGACATAAGATCTGCACTGGAATTGCTAAGGGTCTCGCCTTTCTACATGAAGAGTCTAGACTTAAGATTGTCCACAGAGATATTAAAGCTACTAATGTGCTGCTCGATCGAGATCTAAACCTGAAGATATCAGACTTTGGACTGGCCAGGCTTCATGAAGAAGAGAAGACTCACATTAGCACCAAAATTGCCGGAACCATGTATGTTATCTTCTCCCTATCAAATTCCATGTCCAAAATTTCTTGACGATGCCTTGAATTCAGATTGTGCTCTCTGGTGATGCTATAATTTCTTAAGATTGTCGATTTAACAGATTGTGATCTTGTTTGCAGAGGATATATGGCTCCAGAATATGCATTGTGGGGTTACCTCACATACAAAGCCGATGTGTACAGCTTCGGGGTCGTGGCCTTGGAGATAGTTAGTGGGAAAAGCAATAACGGTAGCCTGCCGAGCGACGACTTCTTTTGTCTATTGGATTGGGTATTTTTCCTATTTCTTAGTCGCTGACTCGACTTTCCGCATGGACATACTATATTAACGATCAGGCTGGGTTCCCCATTCTCGCAGCACAAGAATTTTTCAATAGCTCTATGACGAAGTACTGATTTATTTTGAATTACGCTGCAGGGGTGTCACTTGCAACAAACTGGGAACTTGATGCGACTTGTTGACGAGAAGTTAAAGACTGAAGTCAATGAAGAAGAAGCGAAAATCATGGTAAAAGTCGCTCTTTTGTGCACAAATGCCTCTCCATCTTTAAGGCCCACGATGTCCGAGGTGGTGAACATGCTCGAGGGAAAAATGGCCATACCGGACGTGATCCTGGAGTCGAGCACCTACTGTGAAGATCTGAGGTTCAAAGCCATGAGGGACCTCCGCAAGCACGGGCAACAGCAAAGTTATACCAAATGCCATATTCAGAATCCCACAACCATCAGCACGTTGCCATCTTCGTCAAGTACCTTGAGTCAAGATTTGTTTGAAGTAAATCAAGATTCCACACTCCTCCCGTAAAATGCATGAACATTAGTTGCCGCGGCATACCATGCTTATGCTTATCTCAAACTAGCAAATCGAAATCCCATTGCCTTGACTGAAGAGAAGGTTCCTCAACTAGAGTGACTTTGATCGGTGGAAGGTGAAAAACTTGCCGGGGCCTAGCAGCTAGGAAATCTGGGATGTGCAAAAGTTGTACAAATTAGGAAGGAAGCATTGGTGCTTGAGTTGGCGACCCATTTCTTAGTTTGTTACTTCTCTTCGGCGTTTTGGGCGGAAAGTCGATTGAAGTTATCGATACAGATGTGCCCAAGTTATTGTACAGTGTACTGACTTACCTGTTTCTTTCAACTTGATGGGAAGAAATGAAGAGATTTGCTGTCAGGTTCATCACCTGTTCACCTGGATAAAATGACTGGAAAGAAAAAGTGAAAGCACTCGTGCCCTCACACGATGGCTTAAACCAGTAGGGATGATCGGGTGTGCTGATATGCTGATACTTTGGGCTCTCTATTGGATTCCCATTCCTCATCCTGATATTTAGATCGATCATGTTTTAATTGGACTTCTGCCTTACGGGGGTTGCGCAGTCCCTGGCCAAATCTTGCCGTGGCGATCCGTCGCCTCTGTCCCAGTTTACGCTCACCTTCTCCCACTTCGCTTTTTTTTTTTTTTTCATTAGATCTACAGCTAGTGTAAAAATAGCTTTTATATATTCATCATTAAATGGATGATATGTGAATAATTTCTATAAAGCAAATATTTCTGAATATATATGTCACTTATCCAACGGTGAATATGTAAAGATTATTTTATATTGGTGGTGAGCATTATAGTAACTTTTTTTTTTCAAAATTTCCTTATTTCCTGAATTCTTTATTATTTTTTAAATTTGTTTTCAAAAACCGCTTAGGATGCTATGCAACTTTGGGCGCGTTTGATAACTATTTTGTTCTTGAGAATAATTTTTGCTCGAAATGATTTTTTTTTTTTTTTTTTTATTCCGGGAAGAAGTTTTGAGTTTTTAAAGATGCTCGGTAACTATTCAAATTTTTTTTTCTTAGAATAGAAATACATTTGGTAAGATTCTTATATTTTTTTTCGTTTCTTTTAATTTTTAATATATTCTTCTAATTTTTCTCTAATTTTTCTTTTTATTTTCTCTTCTTCTTAGTCCTTTGTGGTTGGTTGTTGGTCACGGCAGTGGCCAATGATCGGCTTGGCGAGCTCTTCGAAGCTCGCCAAAGCCTCGCTAAGTCAGGGCAAGCTTCAGCGAGCTCACTTGGCCATTACAAGGCTTGGCTTTGCAGATTTGGATGAGGCTTGGGCCAATGAGTCTCATTGTGGCTTGGCATTGCCGGGGGCTGACAGCGCTCCAGCAAGGTCGTTGGCCATGGCCGAGGTTGGCAACCGGCCAAAAGGAAGAAGAAGAAGAGAAAAGAGAAGAGAAAAGAAGAATAATTAGACTTGATTCTAAAAATTATTCAGAGAAACAAGAGGTCAATTTTTTCTATTTCTTGATTATGTTCTAAATCTATTTTCGGGAAAAAAAATTTATCAAATGGATTTTTGTTATTTTTCTTGTTTGGATGAACAAAAGTATAGAATCAATTGTTTCCGAGAATGTTCTCAAACATGGCCTTAAATGCCGTGTCAACATTATTTCCTCTTTTAAAGAAAGACTCACTCGAACATTTAAAAAAAAAAAAAATTTGGTCTAGGGATGCAATTGCTCAAAAGTAAGTCGAGTCACTTGATTGAATAATTTGAAATGGTTTAGGGACCTCCGGTGTCTTAATCCCAAAATTTTCTCACCAAAAGAATCTGAAATTTCCTAACAATTGCTAAAATTTACCGGCGCAAAACGCCTATCCATTCGTAAGCTCACAAAATAATCTTCAAAATAATCTTGCTAGGTACTTAAAAGAGACATTTATGCGGAGCATCATGGAGAGAGAATCAAGATGAGGACTTAAAGAATTTTAGGGGGAGTGGTGTTTGATCATTTTAACCCTCTCCTTGACGCCAGAGTCCCTTGATACTCTTTTCTTGTCGAAAGGATTCGCCTCCTATGGTACTTCCCTAAGTCATGAAAAGAAGACACGACAACAATTGTCGCCAATCTCCTATTGTGAAACCAAGCCAATCGAACATGGTAAACTTTAACGAGAAAATAAAGTCTAACAAAAAAACATGTGATTCTAATGATTTTATCTACATCTATAAGGAGAGTTGATAGAAAGATTTTGCTAGAAACAAATATCACAACAGAGATTACGATACATTTGAGCACTCATATTTCATAAACTCATCTCACTCAATAAACTAACATACTAGCCCTTAGAATAGGGTTTGTTTATTTCGCAAAAAACATGACATTTCTAAAAAATATTTTATAAAAAGTCATTTTTCAAGAAATGACACTATTGCCTTCTTCTTCTTCTGTTTTTTAATTACTGAAACCTAAAAATGAACATGAAAATATATTCCGTTGTTTGATAAGAAAATTCTGATTTTTCTAACTAATTATACACTATTTGGACACTACTGACTTGTGCATGGATAGTCGAAAACCAAGTACAGGGTCACAGATCTGGCCTCGATGGACCTTAACCTAGGCATCAAGGATATATGCGCAGGCACGAGCATGGGCACTAATTCCAGGTTCACAAAAGTTTAGCCCGAGAACCCAATGCCAATGTTCAGCTCCTTGGCGTGCTAACTCAAGTCAACAAAGACCAAGGACCAATGCTCATGCCCGGATCCCTGGACAAATTTATCATTCGTTAGTCATCATTAAATTTTACTATCAAATTGCTAAGTTGGATAGCACGCAACAATTGACGGATGTATCAATTTAGTGTTTTATCTTCCGTTTATCACATGTATACCGGTTTGTGATTTTTTTGTCATAGTAATCCAATTTAATAGAAACTAAAGAAGATTAAGTTTATCGCAAATGTACTAGTTTTATGTTTTTTATAGTCAAAAAATTAATTTTGAATAAATTTATCTTAGGTATACCGGTTTGGGGTTTTTCATTGTATTAACCCAAATAATCCCCAAATAGTCATAAATTAAATGATAATCTAGTCATAAACTTTCCAATTTTGTCATAATATATTTAACTCCTTGCAAATATTCCAAGATAGTTCTTTAAGCCAATTGCCACAAGAAATTAGTGAGGTAGTATCAAGTTATTGCCGGCCGTCTTATGTGGCATACTGACATGGGCAACTCTACTCAAAAGAACATCCTACATGGATTGCCGCCTTAGCTAATTTTGGCTGAAATTGGCTAGAAATGATTTTGTTGGAATTTCTTATAAAAATTTATGACCACGTATATAAAATTGAAATTCATAAATAAATTGGTATTTGGTATAAAAAATTTATGATCAAATTGGAATTTTCATACTTTAACCAGAGAGGGGAGAGAGCATTACCCTTTTCGTAGGCAAACAATGCATTTGCTCTCTTTTTAGTATAATTACACAAATTCTTAATTCTATCATACGAATGCTAATTCAATTTTTTTCCTTTCAATTTTTTCCTAAATATTTTGACAATTTACTAATATAGTCTTCCCTATTAATTTTGGCCAAAAATCGTGACATGGACGTTAGCTATTATGTTGTATAACTAGCATTCACATGGACACATTTTGCAATTTTTAAATAATTTTGCTTATTTTTTCTAAATAATTTATATTTTTTTTCTTTTTTCTTTTCTTTTTTTTTCTTCTTTACTATGGACTTGCGAGGGCGTTATGGCCCTCGCCTATGGCCAGCGACCTTTGTAGCCACCATCAAGGCCTTGAACCAGTAGAGGGAAATAAGAAAAAAGAAAAAAAAATCTAAAAATTAAAAATTTGCAAAAATTATCTACGTCAGTGATTTCTAATCAAAATTAATTGAAATAACTATATTGACAAGTTGTTTACAAATTTCAGATTAAATTAAGCAAATTAAAAAATTTAGGACAAATTGATATCCGCCCCAATAAAAAAAAAGTAATCCTACATAAATTTCCCTTCTACAGTTAATGTTGCATTTCCAAAATCATGGCACGATTCATTTCTGATATGCATACGTGAGACGCGCGGTATGAAAGCATGGTGAAAGAGAGCTTCGTTCCAACTTTTTGATGCCACGCCTTTTCAGTTCCTGTGACAAAACAACGTTCCATAAGGTTATAATTGTATAAGCCCGAAATTGTAAAGGGTTGCTCAAATGATAAGCTCATCCGTCCCGCTTGTTCAAGGCTAACCAGATGAGAATTAATCCGGTGCTCAAAACTTCCGGACACTGCATTATTATCAAAAGAATGATATTATTATCTGCCTTCAATTCTTGCACAATTTTGTAACGCCATCATTGATTTATATAGTATTTTAAATTATTATATGAATGTGAGATTAACTTCAAATGTTGTATCATTTCTTATGCATCCATTAGCATTTGACATTAAAAAAAAAAAAAAAGGAAGGTAACATAGATTATGAATGTTGGAAATAAATAACATGTCTAGAGACGTTGGAATATATCATCTTTTAGAATCTTGTGAAATCATTATCAATTATTTTAAAAAGAAAACAAGATAAGGTAAATGTGTGTTTTTTTTTTTTTTTTTTTTTGGATAAAAAATTTGTGGTTAGTTAACTATAAAATATTTTAATCGGAACCACTAGAGGTTCGGTAGGTGGTTTTAGTTTCATCATTCTGGTGCTACAAATTTGTTCTTTAATTAAGTTTGCGCATGAGCGATAACGATGTTTATAACCTACCAATTAAAAAACCGGTTGGAAGAAATTTTATTGAGCTGAGGATGGATGAATAAAGCCAAGCTAAAACTCAGGATTCTTAATGCCATAAAAGAACTCCAATAGAAGGTTTTGATATTTGAAATGTTAAATAAGAACTATTTTCACGGAAGACTTGCGAATGACAGGACCTATAAAAAGACTAGCGGTGCAAGATGCTCTTATATGGATAAGATCAACACAAACGAATGTAAAAGTGAGACTTCTTGGGGTGAACTAAGTCACGTGAATCTTGGTTCATGAAAGCCAGGCATCACATGAGAAATGTCCATATTTGATCATAAAAAGAATTTCGGAAAAGTTATAAACTTATTATACTTTGATTAATTCAGTCCTTAATCTTTTGATTTTTTAATGATCAAAATTCTAAACATTTTTAAGTAATTCATCCGATCAATTTTAGTTGAAAATTACTAATGTAATTAATGGCTAGCGAGAGTCGCTGGCCAACTCTCGCCGTCACTAAGCGGGGGCCACAACTGGCGAGGGTTGGCCAGCGACCCTCGCCGGACTTTTTAGAATAAAATGGAAAAGAAAGAAAGAAAAATTAAAATTTAAAAATATTTAAAAATCAAAATATTTTTAATATATATGTGTGTATATAAATTGTCTACATCAGCGCTAGCCATTTTACATGATACCACCATTATTCACGTTAGCAATTTCAATTCAAATTACCCAAATGAACTTAATTGGTAAAATATAAAAAGGTTTATAATTAAATTGGCACAATTAAGAATTTTAGGATTGTATTGGTCAAATGCAAAAAATTTAGGACTTTTTGTCGTAAGACTATTCTATGCAATGCATTGAACGTAATTAGGTGACTTTTTTTTTTTTTATGTCGAAAGAAGTATTCATCACTAAACCATTGCTGAAACGCAACTGAGTTTGGAATCCATACATAATAAAAACCACAGAAGGCGGGGAGGATTATGCAGCCAACCATTAGGGAGAAGGTTTTTGCAATGGGCTTTTGCGGCCCAATCCGCCAGCTTGTTCGCTTCCCTGGGCACATAGGACACTGAGACTTCCGCAAATTGGGCCAGCAACAGTCCTTCAAAATTGCTTCCACGGTCCACGGGCCTGGAACTTGGCCCGTTAAACTCTCCACGAGTGACAAGCAATCTGTCTCCACTTCCATCGCCAAGTACAGGCCAGTTGAAGCCGAAGTCTTCCTCTGCTTTGTCTCTAGAAGTCGCGAGAAAACCGCACGAAGTGTTGAGACTACAATTTTTTAGGGCAGAATCACCATGGTTCTTCAAAGCAAAGCCGTCGGTGATGATGCATTCGGCGTTTCGGCAGATCCCAACCACGGCTCCCTCCAAGGTTGATCTGATTTTTGAAGCATTCATGACCAATTTCATCTTCTTGGTTAAATGAGATGGACAAGCACCTCCGCCAAGGTTGCGTGTGTGGCGAGCTGGTAAGTCCATATAGAACAACCTTTTATCCTACATAGAGTTTAGGGGGAACAATACGTTCAATAGAATTTCCCCCATTTGAGGGGGAAAAAAATGAACGCAGCCAACAAAGTGTTGTCTGTATCCAAGAGGAGAGTCGGGTTAGGAACAATGAATCTCTTATGGTAAACAAATCTACTTTGCAAATCTGTTATTACAAGTAGTTATTACAAATGATTGGATGAACAACACTATATATAATTTCAATCCTTAATGCAGATATTATATAATTGATTCTCATCATTCAGAGACTTCAATGATCACCCCCTCCACCTTTTCATCATAAATGATCTACTTGCTCTGACTTGGCAAAATTTGAAGCAACTACTTTTGTAGTAACAAATTGAAAAAGAATGAGCAGAGTCGGAGAGTCAAAATCGAAAAGAGAATCCCTTACTCCTTTCTCTCGTCCAAAACTGTGAATGAAATTTTCATCACTGTTTTGCCATGCAACAAATTTAAAAAGAACGAGTGGAGTGGGAGAGTTAAAATCGAAGAGAGAATCCCTTGCTTTTCTTCTCGTCCAAAACTATGAATAAAACTTTCACCATGGCTATGCCGTGCACTTCACTCCCTCCCTCCCTTTCAGAATGCAATTCGTTGGACAAACCACAAGACTCTCTCTCTCTCTCACCTCCCTCCTTTTCAAAATGCAATTCAGTGGACAAACCACAAGGCTCTCTCTCTCTCTCTCTCTCCCTCCCTCCCCAACCACCTCATGGGGGTGGTCTTGTACTCTAGCGAGCACCACCAAGTGGTCATGCAACCACCTCGTGGCAAGTCTTCATGTGACAGCGGCAGATGTTACTATATGAACCGGAACCACATTGTCTAGATTTTTTTTTTAATTCCAATTCCATCAATGTCTTTATCTTCTATCAAATTTTATTTTTATGTACATCGAACAAGTACCAGATACCATGTTTAAAAATATCCAGACTTATACACTAACAATCACCAAACCAGTTGATAATAGTACACAAGGAAATGTTATGGTTTCTCATTTGTTGTGTGATCTTATTCTATTCGGCAAATTAATCCAAGCAAGCATTCATACTCTCGTCCTTTTCTTTGCGGGCCTTTCTCAGCATGTACAGAACTTGAAAGTTAGAAAGGACAAGATCCTCAACATGGTTCGGCAGTTGTTTGGGCTTGAAAAGCCCATGTCAGAAACGGCCGATGCCGACACATGACGTGATCAAATCCGTATATTCTGACATCAATTTTCGAACTAATTGCAAAGATCGATGACGTGCCCGCTCGTGCTCATTATCGTTGGGCTGTCGCTTCAAGTGGCCAACACACCTTTAGAAAAAAGAAGAGAAATCCAAAAAGGAAAGAAAAAGGTTAATTGAACGTTCTTGATAGCGAAAAAGGAAAAAGGAGCGTTCCCAAGAAATGAAAAAGGAAAGAGAGAGAGACGGTTCAAAGGAGAATAGGTGGTTTAGATTCAAGGCAAAATTTTGTCAGCATTTGTTGAAATTTCAATATATATTGTTCATGAGATCAAAATCAACTAGTTATTATTTTGTTCATTAAAACCCTTCTTCAAATTATTTTCCATGATTAGAATTTCTTACTCTTTTGTTATTTTATCTTTACATGACGATATATTCTTGTATTATTGATGTGTTGAGCCTTCAGATATGTGACTAGACATTGGTCCTTTACTCTTTTCCCATATTGGGTTGATATTGTTGGAACATTATGGCCAGTTGCTACTGGGATTGATTGGATATTAGCTAGTGGAGTTTTTGGGAATGTATTGATCCTTAGTAGGCTTAAGCTAGAAATTGCTGTCGTATCTTCTTAATGATAATCGTATCCTATTGCGTAATCAATGTCTTATGAAAAATCTGTCAATTTTTGAGTATTTGCTTCCATCTCGTAACTTCAACTTTGCGCATCCGAAATAGTCGACCCGATTAGAGTTAACCCCCCCGTTCTCGACTTAACTCTATTTTGGAATTTGTTTAATTTTGTTTTATCTTTTCTCGGTGGTTGAGAATGCGATTTTTAAGGTTTGACTATGAGCATTCATACCTTGAGCACTCCGGGCATTGACCGCGCAATCGCACCCCTTACCCCTTCAAAAAAAAAAAAAAAAAAAGATGAATGAAAACAGAACGGAAACAAGGATGAATAATTCAGTGTGTTTCTAATAGTCACGCTGTTCTAGAAACATTCCTAGACTAATCACCAAGGAATTAACCGAGGTAAAAATACGAGGGGACTCAAAAAGATTTGACGGATGCGAGCTAGCGGTCGAGTATTCCTTTTTGAGATAATTTCTAGGGATAAAGCGCTAAGAACTAAATCTCTCTTCATCTCGACACGGACGGGCTGCATTTCGCTAGGTCGGGAAAAAGTGAACTTTTAGTATGGTGCAAGAAAAAGATACCTTGGCGCACACAACAAAACGGAAATAAGGATAAATGACAAACGAGAACTTCATTACCCCCAGCTCTCTTCATCGACTTCACTAATGCTTTAGAATGCTTGCAATATGAATGGGACTGGTCAGGCCATGAAACGTCAAAACTCGAAATATCCTTTGCTTTGACCAATTTTAACTAAGGGGTAATCAATTCCCGATCCGATCCGGTTCTCAAAAATCAGAACTAAGGACCGGATATATTGGTCCTAGGATCAGGAATCGGACCAAACCATCAATCCGGTTTGGTTCCGGTTTGATCCAATGGAAACAACCATTCATATTATCCCACTACTTTTTTTCCATTCCTTTTTTTTCCCTCTACTTAGACCAAATCGAGATAGTGTTTACTTCACATTTTACTAATTTTTGGAAGAAATAATAAAATAAAAAGTATATTTTCATTGGTCCGATCCGATGGGGTCCAATCTAGTTCCCCACCAGAACACCCCACCGGACCGCTTAGACATTGGTTCCGCTTTTAGGAACCGAGAACTAGACCAAGACTTTCGAGAATTAGACCAAACTGGTCAGTCCAAGTGGCTCCTAATTTGGGCAATACGTTTTGTATACCCTAGTCTTACCATAAGGCGTAGGGAATCTGCCCACCTGCAAAGAGAAGAAAGTTCATGATTTAAGGAACAATCTTCGAACATAATGTGGTGTCATAATCTCTTGTCTTATTAGGATCGGTTGTAAGACTTTTGACTTAAAAGAAGAAAAAATAGTGCTAGTGGCTCTTCTTGTTCACATTGCCAACTAACCAAATCATGTCCACACAACCTTAAAAAATCTAGTCTATAGGTTTAAACTGATAGGTAAAGCATTTGTGACATGTAGTCAAGCGATGTGAGATAATATTTAATACAAACATCTTGATATTTCAATTCTTTTGGGTTGAGGTTTTAACATCCAAAGTTCCATATTGGATATGAAAGGCTTATGATGTTATTCAAAAATGACGGCCTAGTCAAGATTCCATCTCTTTAGGTATTTCTTTTCAAGACTTGGTGTGTGAAATGATTCGGATCGTCATATGACAGAGCAATTTTCTTCTAATAAAGACATGTGATTTGGTGATGGCAGACCCAAATGTGATGAGGGCAAGAAAGGAGGGGGAAACAGCACTCTCAAATTCACGTTGTTTGCACCATCACTCCCTCTATCTCTCATGGTGATCAAGTGAACGCTCTTTTATATTTCAACTATGTTATTGGAGTTCAATAAAATTACCATGCTTTGGATTGCAAATCCAGCCTTATACCCCGTTTATCCTAGCTTATTTGATTTAAGGCATATCACCGAGCACTATATAGGCGAACTTTTGTCCCACTGCCTTAGGGGCATCTTTGATGTGGAGGAGCAAAGCAAATCGAATGATCTACATCTATATTCGTCTTCATTTATTTGAACCAAACCCCATCCTATCACATCACATAATTAAAATAGAATTTACTTTGGTCCGGATTGCTACTTTTTACGTCTTATATCAATGCAAATTTCCAGTGGCCATTTTTACCAAAAAAATAAAAATTCCAATGGCCATTCTTCCAACATGGAAGGGAGAGGTGGGGGGTTCGAATCTCCACCTTCTCAAGGGGGTGGAGGTTAGGGTGAAGACGATATAATTTCAAGTGTGGATTGCTACTTTTTACGCCTTATATTAATCAAATTTGACTTTTGGCTCTTTCATGGGGACGCCGTATAATGGTCGTAAAGTAGATCTATGCGTCATGTATATATGTACTCATTATTTGCTTGCGTATGCCACGCGAAGGTCAACCCAAGCAATGCGCATTGCGGTTGAGAAAATGAGAGCTGATATTATGAAAAATCTCAAATCTGTACATTTGTTATAAATTTAATTTAAATTAATATTTTAACCATAAAAATCTCAAATTAGTATATTTGTAACAAATTTATAATTTATTAATTTCCATTAAATTTAACCATTAAATTGTTGAATTAGATAACGCATGACAATTAATAGGTATATTAATTTGGTGTTTTACCTTCTCTTTATCATGGGTATACCAGTTTATGGTTTTTTATAATATTAATCCAATTTAGTGGAAACTAACGGAGGTTAAGTTTGTTACAAATATATCAGTTTGATATTTTTTATAGTGAAAAAATTTATGGTAAATTTATCTTAAGTATATCGGCTTAGGATTTTTCATTGTATTAACCCGAGAGAATAACCAAATTAATCATAAACCAAATGATAATCTAGTCTTAAACTTTCGAAATTCGTCATCGTAGAGTTTAACCTCTATGCGAATATTCCAAGATGGTTCTCTTAGCCAATCGCCGTAGGAAATTAATGAAGTAGCATCCAATTATTCGGCGGTTTTACGTGGCATACCGACAAAAGCAACTCTACTCGAAAGAACATCCTACATGGATCGCTACCTTAGCTATTTCCAATTGAAATTGGCTAGATTTCATTGGAATTTCGCACAAAAATTTAGGACCACATCTGTAAAATTGGAAGTTTATAATTAAATTGATATTCTCTACAACAAATTTATGATCCAATTGGAATTTTCATACTTTATGCTAGGAGGAAGTTAGTATGAGATTTCGCTTGCTTACCCTATTACTCTCGGACAAACCGCAAGGCTCTCTCTCTCTCTCTCTCTCTCCCTCTCCCTCTCCCTCATGGTGGTGGTCTTGTCCTCTAGCGATCACCACCGGGTGGCCATGCAACCACCTCGTGGCAAGTCTTCATGTGACAGCGGCAGATGTTACTATATGAATTGGAACCACATTGTCTAGATTTTTTTTAATTCCAATTCCATCAATGTCTTTATCTTCTATCAAATTTTATTTTTATGTACATCGAACAAGTACCAAGATACCATGTTTAAAAATATCCAGACTTATACACTAACAATCACCAGACCAGTTGATAATAGTACACAAGGAAATGTTATGGTTTCTCATTTGTTGTGTGATCTTATTCTATTCGGCAAATTAATCCAAGCAAGCATTCATACTCTCGTCCTTTTCTTTGCGGGCCTTTCTCAGCATGGACAGAACTTGAAAGTTAGAAAGGACAAGATCCTCAACATGGTTCAGCAGTTGTTTGGTCTTTGAAAAGCCCATGTCAGCAAGGGCCGATGCCGACACATGACGTGATCACATCCGTATATTCTGACATCAATTTTCGAACTAATTGCAAAGATCGATGACGTGCCCGCCTCGTGCACATTATCGATGGGCTGTCGCCTCAAGCGGCCAACACACCTTTAGAAAAAAGAAGAGAAATCCAAAAAGGAAAGAAAAAGGTTAATTGAACGTTCTTGATAGCGAAAAAGGAGAAAGGAGCGTTCACAAGAAATGAAAAAGGAAAGAGAGAGAGACGGTTCAAAGGAGAATAGGTGGTTTAGATTCAAGGCAAAATTTTGTCAGCATTTGTTGAAATTTCAATATATATTGTTCATGAGATCAAAATCAACTAGTTATTATTTTGTTCATTAAAACCCTTCTTCAAATTATTTTCCATGATTAGAATTTCTTACTCTTTTGTTATTTTATCTTTACATGACGATATATTCTTGTATTATTGATGTGTTGAGCCTTCAGATATGTGACTAGACATTGGTCCTTTACTCTTTTCCCATATTGGGTTGATATTGTTGGAACATTATGGCCAGTTGCTACTGGGATTGATTGGATATTAGCTAGTGGAGTTTTTGGGAATGTATTGATCCTTAGTAGGCTTAAGCTAGAAATTGCTGTCGTATCTTCTTAATGATAATCTGTATCCTATTGCGTAATCAATGTCTTATGAAAAATCTGTCAATTTTTGAGTATTTGCTTCCATCTCGTAACTTCAACTTTGCGCATCCGAAATAGTCGACCCGATTAGAGTTAACCCCCGTTTCGACTTAACTCTATTTTGGAATTTGTTTAATTTTGTTTTATCTTTTCTCGGTGGTTGAGAATGCGATTTTTAAGGTTTGACTATGAGCATTCATACCTTGAGCACTCCGGGCATTGACCGCGCAATCAGTACCCCTTGAAAAAAAAAAAAAAAAAAAGATGAATGAAAACAGAACGGAAACAAGGATGAATAATTCAGTGTGTTTCTAATAGTCACGCTGTTCTAGAAACATTCCTAGACTAATCACCAAGGAATTAACCGAGGTAAAAATACGAGGGGACTCAAAAGATTTGACGGATGCGAGCTAGCGAATTCGAGTATTCCTTTTTGAGATAATTTCTAGGGATAAAGCGCTAAGAACTAAATCTCTCTTCATCTCGACACGGACGGGCTGCATTTCGCTAGGTCGGGAAAAAGTGAACTTTTAGTATGGTGCAAGAAAAGATACCTTGGCGCACACAACAAAACGGAAATAAGGATAAATGACAAACATAACTTCATTACCCCCAGCTCTCTTCATCGACTTCACTAATGCTTTAGAATGCTTGCAATATGAATGGGACTGGTCAGGCCATGAAACGTCAAAACTCGAAATATCCTTTGCTTTGACCAATTTTAACTAAGGGGTAATCAATTCTCGATCCGATCGGTTCTCAAAAATCAGAACTAAGGACCAGATATATTGGTCCTAGGATCAGGAATCGGACCAAACCATCAATCCGGTTTGGTTCCGGTTTGATCCAATGGAAACAACCATTCATATTATCCCACTACTTTTTTTCCATTCCTTTTTTTTCCCTCTACTTAGACCAAATCGAGATAGTGTTTACTTCACATTTTACTAATTTTTTGGAAGAAATAATAAAATAAAAAAGTATATTTTCATTGGTCCGATCCGATGGGGTCCAATCTAGTTCCCCACCGAACACCCCACCGGACCGCTTAGACATTGGTTCCGCTTTTAGGAACCGAGAACTAGACCAAGACTTTCGAGAATTAGACCAAACCGGTCAGTCAAGTGGCTCCTAATTTGGGCAATACGTTTTGTATACCCTAGTCTTACCATAAGGCGTAGGGAATCTGCCCACCCGCAAAGAGAAGAAAGTTCATGATTTAAGGAACAATCTTCGAACATAATGTGGTGTCATAATCTCTTGTCTTATTAGGATCGGTTGTAAGACTTTTGACTTAAAAGAAGAAAAATAGTGCTAGTGGCTCTTCTTGTTCACATTGCCAACTAACCAAATCATGTCCACACAACCTTAAAAATCTAGTCTATAGGTTTAAACCGATAGGTAAAGCATTTGTGACATGTAGTCAAGCGATGTGAGATAATATTTAATACAAACATCTTGATATTTCAATTCTTTTGGGTTGAGGTTTTAACATCCAAAGTTCCATATTGGATATGAAAGGCTTATGATGTTATTCAAAAATGACGGCCTAGTCAAGATTCCATCTCTTTAGGTATTTCTTTTCAAGACTTGGTGTGTGAAATGATTCGGATCGTCATATGACAGAGCAATTTTCTTCTAATAAAGACATGTGATTTGGTGATGGCAGACCCAAATGTGATGAGGGCAAGAAAGGAGGGGGAAACAGCACTCTCAAATTCACGTTGTTTGCACCATCACTCCCTCTATCTCTCATGGTGATCAAGTGAACGCTCTTTTATATTTCAACTATGTTATTGGAGTTCAATAAAATTACCATGCTTTGGATTGCAAATCCAGCCTTATACCCCGTTTATCCTAGCTTATTTGATTTAAGGCATATCACCGAGCACTATATAGGCGAACTTTTGTCCCACTCGCCTTAGGGGCATCTTTGATGTGGAGGAGCAAAGCAAATCGAATGATCTACATCTATATTCGTCTTCATTTATTTGAACCAAACCCCATCCTATCACATCACATAATTAAAATAGAATTTACTTTGGTCTGGATTGCTACTTTTTACGTCTTATATCAATGCAAATTTCAGTGGCCATTTTTACCAAAAAAAAAAAAATAAAAATTCCAATGGCCATTCTTCCAACATGGAAGGGAGAGGTGGGGGGTTCGAATCTCCACCTTCTCAAGGGGTGGAGGTTGGGGTGAAGACGATATAATTTCAAGTGTGGATTGCTACTTTTTACGCCTTATATTAATCAAATTTGACTTTTGGCTCTTTCATGGGGACGCCGTATAATGGTCGTAAAGTAGATCTATGCGTCATGTATATATGTACTCATTATTTGCTTGCGTATGCCACGCAAAGGTCAACCCAAGCAATGCGCATTGCGGTTGAGAAAATGAGAGTGATATTATGAAAAATCTCAAATTTGTACATTTGTTATAAATTTAATTTAAATTAATATTTTAACCATAAAAAATCTCAAATTAGTATATTTGTAACAAATTTATAATTTATTAATTTCCATTAAATTTAACCATTAAATTGTTGAATTAGATAACACATGACAATTAATAGGTATATTAATTTGGTGTTTTACCTTCTCTTTATCATGGGTATACCAGTTTATGGTTTTTTATAATATTAATCCAATTTAGTGGAAACTAACGGAGGTTAAGTTTGTTACAAATATATTAGTTTGATATTTTTATAGTAAAAAAAAAATTTATGGTAAATTTATCTTAAGTATATAGGCTTAGGATTTTTCATTGTATTAACCCAGAGAATAACCAAATTAATCATAAACCAAATGATAATCTAGTCTTAAACTTTCGAAATTCGTCATCGTAGAGTTTAACCTCTATGCGAATATTCCAAGATGGTTCTCTTAGCCAATCGCCGTAGGAAATTAATGAAGTAGCATCCAATTATTCGGCGGGTTTACGTGGCATACCGACAAAAGCAACTCTACTCGAAAGAACATCCTACATGGATCGCTACCTTAGCTATTTCCAATTGAAATTGGCTAGATTTCATTGGAATTTCGCACAAAAATTTAGGACCACATCTGTAAAATTGGAAGTTTATAATTAAATTGATATTCTCTACAACAAATTTATGATCCAATTGGAATTTTCATACTTTATGCTAGGAGGAAGTTAGTATGAGATTTCGCTTGCTTACCCTATTACTCTCGGACAAACCGCAAGGCTCTCTCTCTCTCTCCCTCCCTCCCTCCCTCCCCTCCCTCATGGTGGTGGTCTTGTCCTCTAGCGAGCATCACCACCGGGTGGTCATGCAACCACCTCGTGGCAAGTCTTCATGTGACAGCGGCAGATGTTACTATATGAATTGGAACCACATTGTCTAGATTTTTTTTAATTCCAATTCCATCAATGTCTTTATCTTCTATCAAATTTTATTTTTATGTACATCGAACAAGTACCAAGATACCATGTTTAAAAATATCCAGACTTATACACTAACAATCACCAGACCAGTTGATAATAGTACACAAGGAAATGTTATGGTTTCTCATTTGTTGTGTGATCTTATTCTATTCGGCAAATTAATCCAAGCAAGCATTCATACTCTCGTCCTTTTCTTTGCGGGCCTTTCTCAGCATGGACAGAACTTGAAAGTTAGAAAGGACAAGATCCTCAACATGGTTCAGCAGTTGTTTGGTCTTTGAAAAGCCCATGTCAGCAAGGGCCGATGCCGACACATGACGTGATCACATCCGTATATTCTGACATCAATTTTCGAACTAATTGCAAAGATCGATGACGTGCCCGCCTCGTGCTCATTATCGATGGGCTGTCGCCTCAAGTGGCCAACACACCTTTAGAAAAAAGAAGAGAAATCCAAAAACGAAAGAAAAAGGTTAATTGAACGTTCTTGATAGCGAAAAAGGAGAAAGGAGCGTTCACAAGAAATGAAAAAGGAAAGAGAGAGAGACGGTTCAAAGGAGAATAGGTGGTTTAGATTCAAGGCAAAATTTTGTCAGCATTTGTTGAAATTTCAATATATATTGTTCATGAGATCAAAATCAACTAGTTATTATTTTGTTCATTAAAACCCTTCTTCAAATTATTTTCCATGATTAGAATTTCTTACTCTTTTGTTATTTTATCTTTACATGACGATATATTCTTGTATTATTGATGTGTTGAGCCTTCAGATATGTGACTAGACATTGGTCCTTTACTCTTTTCCCATATTGGGTTGATATTGTTGGAACATTATGGCCAGTTGCTACTGGGATTGATTGGATATTAGCTAGTGGAGTTTTTGGGAATGTATTGATCCTTAGTAGGCTTAAGCTAGAAATTGCTGTCGTATCTTCTTAATGATAATCTGTATCCTATTGCGTAATCAATGTCTTATGAAAAATCTGTCAATTTTTGAGTATTTGCTTCCATCTCAGTAACTTCAACTTTGCGCATCCGAAATAGTCGACCCGATTAGAGTTAACCCCCTGTTCGACTTAACTCTATTTTGGAATTTGTTTAATTTTGTTTTATCTTTTCTCGGTGGTTGAGAATGCGATTTTTAAGGTTTGACTATGAGCATTCATACCTTGAGCACTCCGGGCATTGACCGCGCAATCGCAGTACCCCTTGAAAAAAAAAAAAAAAAAGATGAATGAAAACAGAACGGAAACAAGGATGAATAATTCGGTGTGTTTCTAATAGTCACGCTGTTCTAGAAACATTCCTAGACTAATCACCAAGGAATTAACCGAGGTAAAAATACGAGGGGGACTCAAAAAGATTTGACGGATGCGAGCTAGCGAATTCGAGTATTCCTTTTTGAGATAATTTCTAGGGATAAAGCGCTAAGAACTAAATCTCTCTTCATCTCGACACGGACGGGCTGCATTTCGCTAGGTCAGGAAAAAAGTGAACTTTTAGTATGGTGCAAGAAAAAGATACCTTGGCGCACACAACAAAACGGAAATAAGGATAAATGACAAACAGAACTTCATTACCCCCAGCTCTCTTCATCGACTTCACTAATGCTTTAGAATGCTTGCAATATGAATGGGACCGGTCCAGGCCATGAAACGTCAAAACTCGAAATATCCTTTGCTTTGACCAATTTTAACTAAGGGGTAATCAATTCCTGATCCGATCTGGTTCTCAAAAATCAGAACTAAGGACCAGATATATTGGTCCTAGGATCAGGAATCGGACCAAACCATCAATCCGGTTTGGTTCCGGTTTGATCCAATGGAAACAACCATTCATATTATCCCACTACTTTTTTTCCATTCCTTTTTTTTCCCTCTACTTAGACCAAATCGAGATAGTGTTTACTTCACATTTTACTAATTTTTTGGAAGAAATAATAAAATAAAAAAGTATATTTTCATTGGTCCGATCCGATGGGGTCCAATCTAGTTCCCCACCAGAACACCCCACCGGACCGCTTAGACATTGGTTCCGCTTTTAGGAACCGAGAACTAGACCAAGACTTTCGAGAATTAGACCAAACGGGTCACCCAAGTGGCTCCTAATTTGGGCAATACGTTTTGTATACCCTAGTCTTACCATAAGGCGTAGGGAATCGCCCACCTGCAAAGAGAAGAAAGTTCATGATTTAAGGAACAATCTTCGAACATAATGTGGTGTCATAATCTCTTGTCTTATTAGGATCGGTTGTAAGACTTTTGACTTAAAAGAAGAAAAAATAGTGCTAGTGGCTCTTCTTGTTCACATTGCCAACTAACCAAATCATGTCCACACAACCTTAAAAAATCTAGTCTATAGGTTTAAACTGATAGGTAAAGCATTTGTGACATGTAGTCAAGCGATGTGAGATAATATTTAATACAAACATCTTGATATTTCAATTCTTTTGGGTTGAGGTTTTAACATCCAAAGTTCCATATTGGATATGAAAGGCTTATGATGTTATTCAAAAATGACGGCCTAGTCAAGATTCCATCTCTTTAGGTATTTCTTTTCAAGACTTGGTGTGTGAAATGATTCGGATCGTCATATGACAGAGCAATTTTCTTCTAATAAAGACATGTGATTTGGTGATGGCAGACCCAAATGTGATGAGGGCAAGAAAGGAGGGGGAAACAGCACTCTCAAATTCACGTTGTTTGCACCATCACTCCCTCTATCTCTCATGGTGATCAAGTGAACGCTCTTTTATATTTCAACTATGTTATTGGAGTTCAATAAAATTACCATGCTTTGGATTGCAAATCCAGCCTTATACCCCGTTTATCCTAGCTTATTTGATTTAAGGCATATCACCGAGCACTATATAGGCGAACTTTTGTCCCACTGCCTTAGGGGCATCTTTGATGTGGAGGAGCAAAGCAAATCGAATGATCTACATCTATATTCGTCTTCATTTATTTGAACCAAACCCCATCCTATCACATCACATAATTAAAATAGAATTTACTTTGGTCTGGATTGCTACTTTTTACGTCTTATATCAATGCAAATTTCCAGTGGCCATTTTTACCAAAAAAAAATAAAAATTCCAATGGCCATTCTTCCAACATGGAAGGGAGAGGTGGGGGGTTCGAATCTCCACCTTCTCAAGGGGGTGGAGGTTAGGGTGAAGACGATATAATTTCAAGTGTGGATTGCTACTTTTTACGCCTTATATTAATCAAATTTGACTTTTGGCTCTTTCATGGGGACGCCGTATAATGGTCGTAAAGTAGATCTATGCGTCATGTATATATGTACTCATTATTTGCTTGCGTATGCCACGCGAAGGTCAACCCAAGCAATGCGCATTGCGGTTGAGAAAATGAGAGCTGATATTATGAAAAATCTCAAATCTGTACATTTGTTATAAATTTAATTTAAATTAATATTTTAACCATAAAAAATCTCAAATTAGTATATTTGTAACAAATTTATAATTTATTAATTTCCATTAAATTTAACCATTAAATTGTTGAATTAGATAACGCATGACAATTAATAGGTATATTAATTTGGTGTTTTACCTTCTCTTTATCATGGGTATACCAGTTTATGGTTTTTTATAATATTAATCCAATTTAGTGGAAACTAACGGAGGTTAAGTTTGTTACAAATATATCAGTTTGATATTTTTTATAGTGAAAAAATTTATGGTAAATTTATCTTAAGTATATCGGCTTAGGATTTTTCATTGTATTAACACAGAGAATAACCAAATTAATCATAAACCAAATGATAATCTAGTCTTAAACTTTCGAAATTCGTCATCGTAGAGTTTAACCTCTATGCGAATATTCCAAGATGGTTCTCTTAGCCAATCGCCGTAGGAAATTAATGAAGTAGCATCCAATTATTACTGGCAGTTTTACGTGGCATACTGACAAAAGCAACTCTACTCGAAAGAACATCCTACATGGATCGCTACCTTAGCTATTTCCAATTGAAATTGGCTAGATTTCATTGGAATTTCGCACAAAAATTTAGGACCACATCTGTAAAATTGGAAGTTTATAATTAAATTGATATTCTCTACAACAAATTTATGATCCAATTGGAATTTTCATACTTTATGCTAGGAGGAAGTTAGTATGAGATTTCGCTTGCTTACCCTATTACTCTCGGACAAACCGCAAGGCTCTCTCTCTCTCTCTCTCCCTCTCCCTCTCCCTCATGGTGGTGGTCTTGTCCTCTAGCGATCACCACCGGGTGGTCATGCAACCACCTCGTGGCAAGTCTTCATGTGACAGCGGCAGATGTTACTATATGAATTGGAACCACATTGTCTAGATTTTTTTTAATTCCAATTCCATCAATGTCTTTATCTTCTATCAAATTTTATTTTTATGTACATCGAACAAGTACCAAGATACCATGTTTAAAAATATCCAGACTTATACACTAACAATCACCAGACCAGTTGATAATAGTACACAAGGAAATGTTATGGTTTCTCATTTGTTGTGTGATCTTATTCTATTCGGCAAATTAATCCAAGCAAGCATTCATACTCTCGTCCTTTTCTTTGCGGGCCTTTCTCAGCATGGACAGAACTTGAAAGTTAGAAAGGACAAGATCCTCAACATGGTTCAGCAGTTGTTTGGTCTTTGAAAAGCCCATGTCAGCAAGGGCCGATGCCGACACATGACGTGATCACATCCGTATATTCTGACATCAATTTTCGAACTAATTGCAAAGATCGATGACGTGCCCGCCTCGTGCACATTATCGATGGGCTGTCGCCTCAAGCGGCCAACACACCTTTAGAAAAAAGAAGAGAAATCCAAAAAGGAAAGAAAAAGGTTAATTGAACGTTCTTGATAGCGAAAAAGGAGAAAGGAGCGTTCACAAGAAATGAAAAAGGAAAGAGAGAGAGACGGTTCAAAGGAGAATAGGTGGTTTAGATTCAAGGCAAAATTTTGTCAGCATTTGTTGAAATTTCAATATATATTGTTCATGAGATCAAAATCAACTAGTTATTATTTTGTTCATTAAAACCCTTCTTCAAATTATTTTCCATGATTAGAATTTCTTACTCTTTTGTTATTTTATCTTAACATGACGATATATTCTTGTATTATTGATGTGTTGAGCCTTCAGATATGTGACTAGACATTGGTCCTTTACTCTTTTCCCATATTGGGTTGATATTGTTGGAACATTATGGCCAGTTGCTACTGGGATTGATTGGATATTAGCTAGTGGAGTTTTTGGGAATGTATTGATCCTTAGTAGGCTTAAGCTAGAAATTGCTGTCGTATCTTCTTAATGATAATCTGTATCCTATTGCGTAATCAATGTCTTATGAAAAATCTGTCAATTTTTGAGTATTTGCTTCCATCTCAGTAACTTCAACTTTGCGCATCCGAAATAGTCGACCCGATTAGAGTTAACCCCCCTGTTGCTGACTTAACTCTATTTTGGAATTTGTTTAATTTTGTTTTATCTTTTCTCGGTGGTTGAGAATGCGATTTTTAAGGTTTGACTATGAGCATTCATACCTTGAGCACTCCGGGCATTGACCGCGCAATCAGTACCCCTTGAAAAAAAAAAAAAAAAAAAAAAAGATGAATGAAAACAGAACGGAAACAAGGATGAATAATTCAGTGTGTTTCTAATAGTCACGCTGTTCTAGAAACATTCCTAGACTAATCACCAAGGAATTAACCGAGGTAAAAATACGAGGGGGACTCAAAAAGATTTGACGGATGCGAGCTAGCGAATTCGAGTATTCCTTTTTGAGATAATTTCTAGGGATAAAGCGCTAAGAACTAAATCTCTCTTCATCTCGACACGGACGGGCTGCATTTCGCTAGGTCAGGAAAAAAGTGAACTTTTAGTATGGTGCAAGAAAAAGATACCTTGGCGCACACAACAAAACGGAAATAAGGATAAATGACAAACATAACTTCATTACCCCCAGCTCTCTTCATCGACTTCACTAATGCTTTAGAATGCTTGCAATATGAATGGGACTGGTCAGGCCATGAAACGTCAAAACTCGAAATATCCTTTGCTTTGACCAATTTTAACTAAGGGGTAATCAATTCCTGATCCGATCTGGTTCTCAAAAATCAGAACTAAGGACCAGATATATTGGTCCTAGGATCGGGAATCGGACCAAACCATCAATCCGGTTTGGTTCCGGTTTGATCCAATGGAAACAACCATTCATATTATCCCACTACTTTTTTTCCATTCCTTTTTTTCCCTCTACTTAGACCAAATCGAGATAGTGTTTACTTCACATTTTACTAATTTTTTGGAAGAAATAATAAAATAAAAAAGTATATTTTCATTGGTCCGATCCGATGGGGTCCAATCTAGTTCCCCACCGAACACCCCACCGGACCGCTTAGACATTGGTTCCGCTTTTAGGAACCGAGAACTAGACCAAGACTTTCGAGAATTAGACCAAACTGGTCAGTCCAAGTGGCTCCTAATTTGGGCAATACGTTTTGTATACCCTAGTCTTACCATAAGGCGTAGGGAATCTGCCCACCTGCAAAGAGAAGAAAGTTCATGATTTAAGGAACAATCTTCGAACATAATGTGGTGTCATAATCTCTTGTCTTATTAGGATCGGTTGTAAGACTTTTGACTTAAAAGAAGAAAAAATAGTGCTAGTGGCTCTTCTTGTTCACATTGCCAACTAACCAAATCATGTCCACACAACCTTAAAAATCTAATCTATAGGTTTAAACTGATAGGTAAAGCATTTGTGACATGTAGTCAAGCGATGTGAGATAATATTTAATACAAACATCTTGATATTTCAATTCTTTTGGGTTGAGGTTTTAACATCCAAAGTTCCATATTGGATATGAAAGGCTTATGATGTTATTCAAAAATGACGGCCTAGTCAAGATTCCATCTCTTTAGGTATTTCTTTTCAAGACTTGGTGTGTGAAATGATTCGGATCGTCATATGACAGAGCAATTTTCTTCTAATAAAGACATGTGATTTGGTGATGGCAGACCCAAATGTGATGAGGGCAAGAAAGGAGGGGGAAACAGCACTCTCAAATTCACGTTGTTTGCACCATCACTCCCTCTATCTCTCATGGTGATCAAGTGAACGCTCTTTTATATTTCAACTATGTTATTGGAGTTCAATAAAATTACCATGCTTTGGATTGCAAATCCAGCCTTATACCCCGTTTATCCTAGCTTATTTGATTTAAGGCATATCACCGAGCACTATATAGGCGAACTTTTGTCCCACTGCCTTAGGGGCATCTTTGATGTGGAGGAGCAAAGCAAATCGAATGATCTACATCTATATTCGTCTTCATTTATTTGAACCAAACCCCATCCTATCACATCACATAATTAAAATAGAATTTACTTTGGTCTGGATTGCTATTTTTTACGTCTTATATCAATGCAAATTTCCAGTGGCCATTTTTACCAAAAAAAAAAAAAAAATTTCCAATGGCTATTCTTCCAACATGAAAGGAGGGGTGGGAGTTCGAATCTCCACCTTCTGAGGAAGGTGGAGGTTGGGGTGAAGACGATATAGTTTCAAGTGTGGATTGCTTTGGTCTGGATTGCTACTTTTTACGTCTTATATTAATCAAATTTGACTTTTGGCTCTTTCATAGGGACGCCGTATAATGGTTGTAAAGTAGATCTATGCGTCATGTATATATGTACTCATTATTTGCTTGCGTATGCCACGCAAAGGTCAACCCAAGCAATGCACATCGAGAAATTGAGAGCTGATATTATGAAAAATCTCAAATTTGTACATTTGTTATAAATTTAATTTAAATTAATATTTTAACCATAAAAAATCTCAAATTATTATATTTGTGACAAATTTATAATTTGTTAATTTCCATTAAATTTAACCATTAAATTGTTGAGTTAGATAACACATGACAATTAACGGGTATATTAATTTGGTGTTTTACCTTCTCTTTATCATGGGTATACCAGTTTGTGGTTTTTTATAATATTAATCCAATTTAGTGGAAACTAACAGAGGTTAAGTTTGTTACAAATGTATTAGTTTGGTATTTTTATAGTAAAAAAAATTAATTTATGGTAAATTTATCTTAAGTATATAGGTTTAGGATTTTTCATTGCATTAACCCAGAGAAGTTACCAAATTAATCATAAACCAAATGATGATCTAGTCTTAAACTTTCGAAACTCGTCATCGTAGATTTTAACCTCTATGCAAATATTCCAAGATGGTTCTCTTAGCCAATCGCCGTAGGAAATTAATGAAGTAGCATCCAATTATTGCGGGTTTTACGTGGCATACCGACAAAAGCAACTCTACTCGAAAGAACATCCTACATGGATCGCTGCCTTAGCTATTTCCAATTGAAATTGGCCAGATTTCATTGGAATTTCGCACAAAAATTTAGGACTACATCTGTAAAATTGAAAGTTTATAATTAATTTGATATTCTCTAATTGGAATTTTCATACTTTATGCTAGGAGGAAGTTAGTATGAGATTTCACTTGCAAACCCTATTACTCTCGGTGTGTGTCAATATCTAAAAGCAGTACAAGTAAGTTTGGTTGAATCTAATTTGGTTGTCCGTATCGAAATCCACAAGTATGACTGAATGTCTTCTGGTGCATCCTTGCAATTTATCCTATTCTTTATTTCAATAACAATTCACCGACTCCAGTGAATTTCACGGGAAAAATAAAAGAAAGTTCAGAGGTTTTGATGGATGACTTCCTTATAAATTTGAAAAATCAAGAGTTCAACCACCGAATTCACATTAGGATAATTAAGAGTAATAGAAAAAATAAAAAATAAAAAGAAGATATATTCGCGGTGTCCGTACTATTCCCATATTCTTGTCCGGGAGACTTTTCAAGTGAAGTCACATATTTTAGGTGGCATGTCGGAAGCTTACTTTGTCCGACGTAGGACATCGTATAGGCCAAAAATAAAGTGGACATTTATCAGTATATTTCAAAAGGAAAATGAAAATTATTGTGTAGTAAAGTGTAGTTGTTGTGGGTAATCATTTGTCGGTAAGGTAAAGTGAATCTATTTGTCACTAAAATTATTTCTCCATCGCTAATTTTACTTATTCACGATAAATAATGAAATATTTAGGAAGTAAATTCCAGTAATAAAAAACCATCAGTAGTGGACTTAATTTGTTCATGGGTGAGTTTTATTTGCTCTTCGTAAACATTTTCATTCAAATAGATATTGCTTTAATATTCCTTAATAACTGACCAAAAAAAAAAATATTCCTTAATAAACAATTGTATTTATCAAAATATTTTTATAAAAAAATTTAAAAAGTGAAGAGAAGGAGAAGAGCCTAGGAAGTGGCACAACCATCGACTATTTTTGTGGGGCGGGGAGGGGGCGGTTCTTCTTAAATAAAAGTCAAAATGCACGTGCTACAAAATTTTGATTAAAAAACAGAGCAAAAAATAAATTATCGAGGTGCATTTGCCTTAGTTGTTCTAAAGCAATAATTATTTTTTCTTTATTTTCATGTCATTTGTTCAATTTTCGAAATGTCGTAAAAAAAAATAAGTGAGTTCACATGTCCATATTTGTATATGAGAAGAATAGAAAGGTAACGAATCGTGCAAATCCAATATTCAAAAAAAAAAGAAGAAGCAAAAACTAAAATGTTAAAGGTTGAGAGGATCCGGTCATTTTCGCTCATCTAATTTCTTTACCATATCTAGACGTAGATGAATAGTTAAAAGAACTTGCAAGATGCTAGCGGAGACTCTAAGGAACCCCTTTCAAAATTAAGATGCCTTCACTAGCGTGTCCATTGAAGTGATTTATCTCTTTCGATGAGCAATTTACATCTACTGAAATTATTGGTGCTGGATTTATCGTTAGCAAGATCATAGAGGATTGGAAATGATAGTTTTCATTCATGGTAAGATTGAGGAAAAAAAGACATCCTCCCTACAATTTTAAATTTTAGGTTTTTGTTTTTGTGTAGCTGATCAACTCATTCTTTGACTTTTCTATGATGTGTGAATGAATCATTATTGGGTTTGATTAATTAATTTCTATGAGTATCACATTAATGAGATGAGCTATCGTTAGAAAATCTTACGCTTTATCAAGAAGCACAAACCATTATGTTGTTCATCGGATTCAATTGGACGATCGGACTCAACATCACTATCTTTGAAAATATTTCAACCACACATTTTTTTCTAATTGCTCATCTTCCAGAGAAAAGACAAGACTCAATGCCATCTTTTTCAAAGGAGATGCCCGTCTTCATTTTGACTGCGTGGCTTACGTGTTTTTAGTATAACATCAGATTCACTGTAACAGTTCTTCCACCGCATGGAATTTAACCTCATGATTAAGGTCACTTTGACCTCGCGTCAACGCAAGGAAAATCCAGTTACGCCGGCGAGGGCGACAGCAGGAGAGAAACGTCCACATCCTTTCCTCCGTCTGCCCATTGGTTCTGGCCCTTCTCGGAAGATTCAATTCTTTTCAAACAGGACAGAATTAGTCAAAAATGTGTCACAAGGCTGGCAGTTCCTGACCGCCAAACAACATGTGCGCCGCCCGGTGAAGGTGCCGCATTGCGAATGAAATTCACCAGGTCAGCCCTCGTTTTATAATTAATCTAGAAAACAATATAGCAAATAACTTCTTTATAAGAAGTCGTACCATGCTTAGCTTAACTTAAGCGTTTAGTCCATCGAGCAACTCAGCAGATATTTTTAGCCTTCCGCTTGCCCTAACCTCATCAGGAGAGCGATATCATCTCCTGATTAGTTTGTATATGAGAGGCTAATGTCGCCTTCAAAGCTTCTAAGTAATGTAATCTTTTTATTTTAGAACTTCTAGCACCAACTATTACGATGCCACTCTCACTGACCAATTATATTCTTCCCTTCTACATCTTCACTCTTCACTTAATAAGGTCAAGCACCACTCACAAATTTCACGAGTATGAGATAATTCACAGACTACTGTGACATTCTTTCCCACTCAATTTTGCAACACCCTAGTTGTGGTTTGCTTTGTTGTTTTCTTGCGTCCCTTAACCATTAATGTGCCAATTTTGGGATCATACATCAAATGGTCACACTCGGCCAACAAAACAGGTTTTGCTCCATTGGTGGTTTGGGCCACTTTTTGATCACCTGTGATTTCCTTGGTAAGTGATATTTTTTTGTCAAATGCATCTTTTAGTAGTACCATTTTTTCCACTAAGCATCTTGACCCTAGCAAATCAAATAGAGGTTTTTTCCTTGTTGAATACGTGGAGTAGACTCCTTCTCTAGATTCCCTGATTATCCTCATTCAGCAAATGTCACGAGTACGAGATAATTCACAAATTGTGACATTCTTCTTCACTCAATTTGCAACACCCTAGTTGTGGTCTACTTTGTTGTTTTCTTGCGTCCCTTAACTATTGATGTGCCAATTTTGGGGTCATACATTGAATGGTCACGCTTGGCCAACAAAACAGGTTTTGCTCCATTGGTGGTTTGGGCCCCATATTGATCACCTGTAATTTCCTTAGTGGGTGTGGCATTTGTTGTCAAATGCATCTTTTGGAAGTACCATTTTTTCCACTAAGCATCTTGACCCTAGCAAATCAAATAGAGGTTTTTTCTTTGTTGAAAACATGGAGTAGACTTCTTCATTAGATTCCTCGATTATCCCCATTCAGCAAGGAACCAGATCTTTTCCTGCTTCCCCATTACCACCCTAAAAGCTAGTTGAGAGCCGCGCTTTGTTCGAACATCTTTTACCTTGGCGATTCACTTTCCGCCTTGAAAGATCGAGTGGACCATAGATTTTCTCCGACTCAACCCACATATCAAAGGGATCTTGCTCTGATATCAATTTGTCACCGGTTGACAGTTCCTTGGCTATGGAACAACCCGTGTAGTGCCTAGCGAGCGGAATTTACAAAGCCAACATTCGTTCTATAATTGTTCTAAAGAACAATACAATGTATGACTTCTTTATATGAGTTCGTATCATGCCCAGTTTAATTTGGGCATCTAGTCCATCGAGTAATTCAAAACATCTCTTTAGGCTTAATAATTGACTTCGGCCTACCCTAGTCTTATCAGGCGGCATTTTTTAATCAATTTGTGCACGAGATGCCAACCTTACTTTCAAAGCTTCAAGCATCGGTCGTTCCGATATCCCTTCTACATCTGTTCACGAATTCTAAACACCACTCCAAGTGTCACGAGTACAGGAGGATTCACGGAGTGTGACATATGCATCCAATTATAAAAACCGAAATATAAATAAAGATAGTCCCATTCCCTCCTCATTGGCCGCCAACTTTTCAAACTGTTTCCGAGTGCCAGCATTTCCATCCCTGTTCTTTCTTGTTCCCATCTGGGAACTGGAACTGGAGGTTTCGCTTGTTTCGTCGATTACTACGTGAAGTACGAAGCACAGCATTTGCTGTTTTTTTTTTTTTTTTTTTTTTGGCCATTTGTTCGAGCTCCAAGACGTCTCTCTTCCTCCCAGACGCAGAATAGGTCCGAGCACGGAAGTTTTCTTTGCCATTAGTTCCTGGGGAGGCCGAGGTTCTTGATCATGGCGGGCAAGAACTCGTTCGTTTTCTTGATTTTCATGGGGTTGAGCTGCTTCAGGTTGGTGTGGCTCGCCGAGTCAAGGCTGCCCCAAGCGGAAGGTACGAGTTAATCTTTTTTCGCGGTGAATGGTGTAAGTACGTGTTTGAATGCCGAGAAATTGTGGGGAAGTTGCAAGCTTTTGCTCTCTTGAAACCTGGGTTTCGGTTGGTTCATGTTGCTGAGAGGAGGTGGAGTTAGCTTGTTGCGCTCTGTTTCTCCATTCTGTATATTATTTCTATTTAATGACGGTGTCGGAGCTGACCGGGAGATGGGGAAAATTAGAATAAGATTCATATGAGAATCTCTCTACCCAATGCTTGCGATTCCTTTCCGGACTTTAATGGGAGTAATTTGGTATTCTGATTGGTAAGAAGAGATGGGAGTCTCAGTTTCTGTAGCCAGGAAGAAGGGAAGATAAGAGTTACTTTCTGTTTTATAATATTCAATCAGATAATGGGACTCTTATGTTAAAAAACTCCAATTTAAATAAGGCAATTTTAGTTTATCCTTTAGTGGATTTGCCTTATGCCTATATTAGGTATATTATTGAATGCCACATGCTTTATGGATGGATAAATTCTCTTTTGGGCTCATGGAACTGGTACGAGCAATGCAAATTTGTTGGCTGACCTATTCAGAAACAGTTTTAGGGTGGCTTTTCTTGCTGGTCCATATAGCGATCTTGAGTGTCCTTGAGAATGTTATGACAACTCTAAAATAGATGTCCGCTGTGGTAAAGTGGATAACCCTTGTCGTTGCTGTTGTCCTGGTCACCTCTTCTAAACAATTGTTTACTTTGGACATGCTCCAACGGACTCTCCAGTCTTGGTTTTTAGGCCTAGCTGAGGCTGATTCTATAGCCCTGGATAAACTTTTGTGTTGAACCCACCATAATGAGCAACATTATGGCTATCTTGGTAAATTGACTTTGTAGAGCTGGAGAGAGATGGCCTTGGCAAATATATAGAAAAGCAGTTCTTTTGATAGATAGTGTCGCAGGAAACACCACGCCTGCAGTTTTACTTGCTGTGCAAACACTGTATTATTAAAGTCGAGATTATACACCTCCATTTTTCTGATAATGATGCATCAGATGCACCTTTACCTCTTCCATCTGAAGCCACAATAATACAGAAGAGTAATAGGTTGTCTCCGTGGTTGAATCATCTGACTGAAGAGAGTGATAACTGACCTTCTTCTCTAAATAGATACTTGACATTTACAGCAGGGGCATTGGTCTGAACTTCTTGACTATGGTAACTTATTTTGTGTTTCGATTTTTTTTTTCTCATGCTCTTTTTCATAATCACAAAAGCGAGAGAAAATGGATATAGTAAGTATCTACCAGAGCATTAACTTTCTTTGGCAAAGCAACTACATCCTTCATTACTAGTCATTTTCCTCTCATTGCTAATCATTACTAATACCTTTCACTTTCTCTAATGGTGCTTCTTTTTTATTCATGTAATTTAGTTGATGCTCTCCACGAGATCATGAGCTCAATGGGGTCAACATTCTGGGATTTTGATGGTGACAATTGTGAAATACGAAGGGTTGGGTTAGGACCGCAGCTGCCAGCAGAAGCTGAGAGTAGCATTGGTTGTGAATGCAACGTTGGGAACGATACCTTCTGTCATGTTGTAAGGATGTATGAGTACCTCATTGAATCACTGAAGCTTCTTTCGTTGATTACCATCTCAACACTACTCTGCCATCCTGCATTGCTTCATACTTACTCCTGTTTTTTGCCCCAATCTTTGTGAATTTTAATGAAGTTATACATTATATCATTTACTTGTGTTTTCATAATATAATGGTTGTGTAATATAATTGATGCAGTTCATTGGTAAAATAACATCACTTTTCCGCCCTTAGACAAACACATTTTAGTTTTTTTCTCATCAAAATGTCTCTTGCAATTACTAGAACTGTACTTGATATTGAGCTGTTTCTGAAAGCAGCAACGTAAAGTTTTCAAGTGTCTTGACATGGTTGTTCTCGAAAGTGTGATATCACCCTCATAAGTCCAATTAAGAGAAGATATAATTGCCATTCAAAATTTGATAACATTCACCATTTCCCCCAGACATTTGCTTTAACAAACCACAAAATGCAATGTCTTCTGATATGTATTTCCAGAAAAGAAAAAGGTTTGTTAAAGTGCAAAATTTGGCGGCATCAGTGAAGAAGAGGAATAGATCAGTATTTATCTTTGTGCTTATTTATGCTGTTTCCGGAAGATGTAAATTGGTCTCTTCAGTATATATATGAGTTCAGCAATCTTATCCGCAATTTTCAACGCTGATTCATGGTGTTACACTATAACTTTCCAAATATGCGACGAAGCCGTCTCTTGCACTTAACATCAATCTGATTGTTGTGCATCACAGAGTGTTGAAGTTTCATAGTCTACCCGGAATCCTCCCCCCTGAGCTTGCTAAGCTCCCTTACCTCAGAGAGATGTAAGGATTAGTTTCCACTTCCTTCATCTGTTACGCTATTTTGCTACTTTGTATCCAATTATAATTGGGGGTAAATAGCAATTTTTTTTTTTTTGAATAAGATGCTGGTGAACTCTCGCATTGCAGTGATTTTGCTTACAACTGCCTCAGTGGTGAAATTCCTGACGATTTGGGTTCCATGCAGTTGACATCAATGTAACCAATCCTCCTTGATTTCCTCACATCATATGTTTTCCTCTGATTGACTATTAACAGAAAAATGGTCGTGCAGCTCTCTTCTTGTGAATCGCTTATCAGGAGCAATACCGACATCATTGGCAAACATTACCTCTCTAACATATCTGTAAGTTTCATGCTAAATCTAATAATTTCTGTGGTGCATATCTTTCCTGAGCAATTGCTGCATTTTGAAACCATCAGAGATGCATGTTCCATGGGAGCTATCTTTTGCAGTTTGTTTTTGCCTTTCTCAACCAATTGATTGCCACTTCCTTTTATGTAGAACTATATCTAGAACATTTATATAAAATTTCTTTCTCATGACTGTCGGAAAAACTCTACTTGTTGAATTTCAGAAAAATGGCTAAAATGCCTTCGGTTTCAGATAATTTAGTTGGAGTCTATTACAAAAGATAATATTTGGTTAATTCAATAAAAATTATAGAGTTTCTTAATCAGGAATCTTGAAGCCAATCAGTTCTCTGGTCCTGTTCCTCATGAGCTTGGGAGTTTAATCAACTTACAGACTTTGTAAGAATCCTAATACTCCTAAGCTTGGGAGAATTTTTCTTCCAGCTTTATACTTTTATTTACTTATCATTGTGCCATTGTATGGTCATAGGATTTTGTCCTCCAATCAGCTAACAGGAAACGTGCCAGCTACATTTGCCGCATTAGAAAATCTGACAGATTTGTAAGACAATGATGTGCTTATTTCCTTCGTAACTATTACGATTTGAATGCCTATAATGCTTTATATTTCATAATGCAGTCAAATAAATGACAACAATTTCAATGGGAAAATACCTAGTTTTATCCAAAACTGGAAGCAGCTGAATAGACTGTAAGATCATGGTTTAAATACATCTTGTGTTGGTTAGGTTTGATGATTAACGTGTTTTTCCTTTTTATCTACATACTGAGTATTTCCATATACACTTCAACTCTTGAAGAGAAATGCATGCTAGTGGACTTGAAGGACCCATTCCATCACAGATTTCTGCTTTGAATAAAGTAGAGGAGCTGTGAGTAATGAGCTTTCTCACAATTAATTCTTTATCGTTTATAAGTTAGGATGCAAGTCATATATTTGTTTAATTCACAGTTAAATAACTGTGATTAAATACATTGGCAGGAGGATTAGTGACATTGATGGTCCTCTCCAGCTATTTCCTGCACTGGACAACATGACAGGCCTAGTGAAATTGTTAGTGTCACTTTCTCAAAACAGAGTTTGGATTCTCCTAGGATGTGCCGTGCTTGGTGTTTGAGTTATTAAACTTCACAGAATATTGTTACAGAATACTGAGAAGCTGCAACATAGCTGGGCAAATTCCCACATACATGTGGAAATTGCAGAATCTAGAATTGTTGTAAGTAAATCTTGTTAAGTTTTGACTTGAGAAGTTTCAATAGTCTTCTTACAGCTGAAGCAAGGTAAGCAAGCTTACCTTATGTCTTCATGGTCCTAGGGATCTCAGTTTTAACAAATTGACTGGGCAACTTCCGGCTACAATTACAATCAATTTAAAGCACATAAGATTCATGTAAGTTCATCATCTGCATGCTCATGAATGCATGTGTGCATGCAAGTCTTCTTGTATTGCCGTCTCTTATTTATGTGAGTGCAAAGCTAAAAAAAAATAATAATAATACTGATAAAATCTGCTTGTGGCCTGTACCGTGTGACATAATGCATCCAGATGACTTAATGCCTTTCTTAATTGAATGTCGTTTTAATGGTTTCTTTCTTTGCCTATTGTATAAATTATGTCATGTGATTTTTGCTTAGATTTCTTACCCAAAATTTATTAACGGGAAGTGTTCCAGACTCAATCTTGAAGAAAGGAACCAGTGTGTATGTTTCTTGTTCTTATTGAGTTGATTGCCCTCACCATCCTCTTGATTCTTACCATCTTGAAGTTAGTTTTCCCCATCCTGTGTGCAGTGATCTTTCATACAACAACTTTGCATGGCAAGGTCCTCACCAACCTGCTTGTCGAGAATACATGTGAGCTCACCAGTACCTGTGCTATATTTCTCGAGATATCTTTTGTAAGATATTCATGGAAAACCTGATTTTGTCACTCTCCCATTTTCTTCAGGAACCTGAACTTGAATTTGTTTAGAAGCTCCTCAGCAGAAAATAACTCGTAAAATTCCTTTCATCATGCCCAATATAGGTCTTCATTCTTTATTTTATTTTTGGTGGATTCAGGTAAAAAGCTTGAATGCTTCAGTTGAAAGCACAGTTTTGTTGCCAAAGTGATCATCTTTCATATGATGGCTCTTCATTCACGAACATTTTTTCACAGAAGTCTCAGATCTGTAATTATACGAAGGGTTCAAATATATTGATTGCCAAATGGCCATATGACTGCATACCCAGTTTTTTTTGTTCTCACCGAGTTTTCTTGTGAAATGAAAGGTTTGGGTATGGTCACTGGTCGGGGCTAATTTGTTTATACATCTGTTGCAGAGGCAGAGGTGTTCCTTGCTCGGAGAACTTTCAATGTCCACTTTGTAAGTGTTTGCTTGCTGAATCATTGCTTAGCATCCTTCAAAAGCTATGGAATTTTCAAAGTATGGTTAAACTGCTGCATTTTTCATATTCTTGTCCATTTTGAGCATCCACTGTTTGGTCTTGTCCACTGCATGGTGCTGTAGTTACGTTTTCTGTTATTTTCTCTCTCCGTCAAGTTCAGAAGTTTTCTGAATCATATGAAATTTTTCTATCAGACTCGAGTTGTTTACATGTTAATTGTGGTGGAAAAGATGAAACTATCAAGGAATCTAAGCAGAAGATCATCTATCAA
Organism: Eucalyptus erythrocorys; assembly: GCA_014182555.1. Taxonomy (NCBI): domain Eukaryota; kingdom Viridiplantae; phylum Streptophyta; class Magnoliopsida; order Myrtales; family Myrtaceae; genus Eucalyptus; species Eucalyptus erythrocorys. Next base: position 29,621,930 of record CM024601.1, on the reverse strand, counting down.
GGAGATCAAGATGTAGAAGGTGGTGCTGCAAAATTCTATTTGAATCACGATAAGTTCTGGGGATTCAGTAGCACAGGGGACTTCTTGGATGATAATGATGCACAAAATCTGCGCTATAATGTGTATCTACTTCCCTCAAACCTCACTGTCTTGGATTCAACAGCACGAATAGCCGCGATTTCACTGACTTATTTTCATTATTGCTTGGAGAACGGGATGTACACTGTGAAACTGAGATTTGCAGAGATACAGTTCACTAACGACAAAACATATAAGAGCCTCGGGAGGCGGGTATTTGATATTTATGTTCAGGTACTTGAGTTTTCATTGGAACACCCGGATTTCACATTGCATATTGTTTCAGTTCTCTGGCACATTAAATCTTAGTTAAATGACTTTGGCACAGGGGAAGTTGATTCTGAAGGACTATGATATTGAGATTGCAGCAGGTGGTGCTCAGAAGCCAAGAGAAGAAGTCTATAATGTCAATGTGACAAATAATATGCTGGAGATTCGTCTAATTTTTGCTGGAAAAGGGACAGCAAGGATTCCCATGAGCGGAGTTTATGGTCCGCTTATTTCTTCCATTTCTGTAGTTTCAGGTGAGGCTGAAAATTTTCCCTATTTTATATAACCAGATGGTTTCCATAGTCTGATGCCGAGCTGCATAAAGTATGAGGCCATTGATAAGCATAATACATTGGTTCTTCAGCCTTTGATATGATAGTTATGGTTCTTAGCATTATCCAGCTGTGCAATCGATCATTTTCATCATTAGTTCGTCTTGTTTCTGTTGGGCAGATGTCAAAGGGTGTTCAAGAGGTGGAAAACAAAAGACTGCTTATATCGTAGTTGGAGTTGGAGCTGGAGCATTTTGCATTGTTCTCTTATCACTCTGTATACTTAAGTGGAAAGGCTATTTCCGAGGAAGAACCAAGAGAAGACAAGGTGCAGTTTCTATGAATTTTGTTAAATATGACTGAATGTTCTCTCTCATCAATCTGACTTGCTTGAGAACATCACAATCTGGTGCTTCACCACCCATCATTTTTTAACTGAATGATAAAAAAACACAGCTACTCTAGTCTACTGTGCGAGTCGCCAATGGCTTACTTGGGCTTGCACAAAATTAGACATTCGATTTGTTGCCCCACAGCGTTAGATATCACTAATGAACGCGCTTATACCTAACTACAGAGTACATATTCATCTCTACTTTATCAGTGATCTAATTCTCTCTTTTGGGTTTACTTTCTTGAGTTTTCTGGTTTCATGTTCCGTCTATTCTCTCTGCTTATATAGGCATGGATGGACTAGATCTGCAGACGGGGACGTTTTCCTTAAAACAAATTAAAGCTGCAACAAATGACTTCAATTCTGCAAACAAAATTGGGGAAGGCGGTTTTGGCGCTGTCTACAAGGTGCATGCTGTTATGTGTGTTGTCCCGTTCCATATATCTTCGTGTAACCTTCTTATAAATTAATTCTAGTAATTGGGTTTGCATGCAGGGTCAATTAAATGATGGCACCGCAATAGCAGTTAAGCAACTTTCATCGAAATCGCGACAAGGAAATCGAGAGTTCCTGAACGAGATAGGAATGATATCATGCTTACAACATCCAAATCTTGTAAAGCTCCATGGGTGCTGTATTGAAGGAGATCAACTATTGCTGGTTTACGAGTACATGGAGAACAATAGTCTTGCTCGTGCCTTGTTCGGTCAGTTCTACTTATACAAGCTATGATTTAAGCACCATACAAAATAGGACCTTGACAGACATGGAAATAACGAGCATCTATGGCTTCTTGGGTTTTACAGGTCCGGATGATCATCAACTTCAGCTAGACTGGCCCACCAGACATAAGATCTGCACCAGGATCGCTAAGGGTCTCGCCTTTCTACATGAAGAGTCTAGACTCAAGATTGTCCACAGAGATATTAAAGCTACTAATGTGCTGCTCGATCGAGATTTAAACCCAAAGATATCAGACTTTGGACTGGCCAGGCTTCATGAAGAAGAGAAGACTCACATTAGCACCAAAATTGCCGGAACCATGTAGGTTATCTTCTCCCCATCAAATTCCATGCCCAAAATTTCTCAACAGCACCTTGACTATAGATTATGCTCTCTGGTGATGCTATAATTTCTTAAGATTGTCAATTTAACAGATCGTGATCTTGTTTGCAGAGGATATATGGCTCCAGAATATGCATTGTGGGGTTACCTCACGTACAAAGCCGATGTGTACAGCTTCGGAGTTGTGGCCTTGGAGATAGTCAGCGGGAAAAGCAATAACAGTAGCCTGCCAAGTGATGACTTTTTCTGTCTGTTGGATTGGGTATTTTTCCGAGTCTCCGACTTGACTTACAGCAAGAACATACTATATTAACAATCGGGCTGGGTTCTCCATTCTTACAGTATAAGAATTTATCAATAGCTCTATGATGAAGTACTGATTTATGTTGAATTGTGCTGCAGGCGTGTCACTTGCAACAAACTGGAAACTTGAAGCGACTTGTCGACCAGAAGTTAAAGACTGAAGTCAACGAAGAAGAAGCGAAAATCATGGTCAAAGTTGCTCTTTTGTGCACAAATGCATCTCCATCTCTAAGGCCCACGATGTCTGAGGTGGTGAACATGCTCGAGGGAAAAATGGCCATACCGGATGTGATCCCGGAGCGGAGCACCTACTGTGAAGATCTGAGGTTCAAAGCCATGAGGGACCTCCGCAAGCATGGGCAACAGCAAAGTCATACCGAATGCCAAACACAGAATTTCAAGACCATCAACACGTTGCAGTCTTCGTCAAGCACCTTGAGTCAAGATTTGTTTGAAGTAAATCAAGATTCCAAACCCCTCCCGTAAAATGCATGAACATTTTGCCACGGCATACCAAACTTATGCTTCTCTCAAACTGGCGAATTGTAATCCCATTGCCGTTACTGAATAAAAGGTTCTCGACTACAGCGACTTTGATCAGTGAAAGCAGAAAAACTCACCGAGGCCTAGCGGCGAGGAAATCTGGGATGTGCAAAAGCTGTACAAATTAGGAAGGAAGCATCGGTGCTTGAATAGGTGACCCATTTCTTAGTCCGTTACTTCTCTTCGGCATTTCGAGCAATATGTCGATCAAAGTTCTTGATTCAGATGTGCCCAAATTATTGTACAGTGTACTGAATTACCTGTTTTTTTTTTTTTTTTTTTTTCAACTTAATGGGAAGAAATGAAGAGATTTGCTGTCAGGTTCATCATCTGGTTCACCTGGATAAAATGACTGGAAAGAAAATTTGAAAGCACTTGTGCCCCCAAACGATGGCTTAAACCATTTGGTATGATCAGTTATGATGATATGCTGATACTTTGGGCTCAGATCTAGGGGTGAGCATGGTCCGGGTTGGTCCGGGCCACCCCCTAACCCTAGGACCAACCCATACAGTGTCGGTCCTCAATTTTTAAGACCGAGGACCGACCCTATTGAGCCTAGGACCAAGGACCGGACCGACCCAATGGATTCGGTTCGGTTCCAGGGTCAACCCGGGACCGATCGATAATTTTTTTCGTCTTATTTTTTATACTCCCTAAAAAAGAAAACCTATAAATTAAAATTATACATACATCGACAATGTAGCATTGTGCAACTAAACTATATATACCAATACATATTTAGCAAATTTAAGATGACACAATAATAGAAATTTCGCACCCGCTAACCGCTCATCGAGATATGGGACAAGATGGAAAGTTCTTGTAATCATCTATTTTTAATATTCATAACACCATATGCAAAAGCATTTTCTTGCATTTGATCACTAGAGTCCACTCAACCAAAAAATAAGCTTCACACTACTTAACTAGCATTTGATCATGTAGAGTCCACTCAACCAAAAAATGAGCTTCACATCACTTGACTAGCAAATCACCGTAGCAACTGTAGTACTACTCTACTCTTCAAAAACTTCTACCATTTGACACAAATTGAAAAGCAAAGTGCAACTGAAATTCATTACTAAAATATAATTAAACCATAAAAAGTTCAAAATACTTAATATAAACCATGAATATATAACTTCACATCTTGTTAATTCACTTGAACTTCTAAACACCGAAAACAAAACAAACGACACATAATTAATACTCAACAAAATTTTTAAATTGAAATTACTATTAGTGCTATTGATAGAACATCTCAATATAATATAATATAATAGACATTTTACTTATGTTTGAATATATAAAGAATTATAAATAATATAAATATAATATACAGGGTTGGTCTAAGGTTGGACTGACCCAAAACTCTTAGGACCGAGAACCAACCCGCACAGTGTTGGTCTTGGAATTTCAGGACCAAGGACCGACCCAATTCTCTTAGGGACCGGACCAGGACCGGCAGGGTTGGGCCGGTCCAGGGTCGGTCCAGGGTCGACCCTAGACGGTTGCTCACCCCTACTCAGATCTCCCCTCCTTATCATGAATATTAGATCGGTCATGTTTTCATTGGACTTCTGCCTCGCCTGGGGTTCCGCGGTCCCTGGCCAAATCTTGCTGCAGCAATCCATCACCTCCGTCCTAGTCTATACATCACCTTCTTCTCCCGCTTCTCATTAATTTTTTTTGGAGGATTTTTATTAGGTCTACCATTAGCGTAAAAGAACTTTTACATATTATGACATGCGGATGAATTCTGTTACACAACTATTTTTGAATACACATGTCACTTATTCAATGTTGAACATGCAAAGAGTGCTTTGCAACGGTTGCAAACGTAATAGTTTTTTTTTTCCCAAATTTCCTTATTTATGAATTTTTAATAGGGTTAATACCTTAAAAAATCCCAAACTGGTACATCTGTAACAAATTTACCTCAAATTATTTTTTTGACTATGAAAAACCCAAACTAATACACCTATGACAAATTTACCCTGACCATAAAAATCATAAACTGGTACATTTATGATAAATTTACCCTGAATTAATTTAGTCGACCGCAAAAAATCCCAAACTGGTAAATTTGTTACAAATATACCCTCTACTAAATTAAATTAATATCACAAAAAAAAATCACACAAATTGTAAATTGTGACAAACGGAGTGTAAAATTTCAAATTAGTATACCAGTTAATTGTCATGTGTCATTTAACTTAATAATTTGATAGTAAAATTTAACGAAAATTTCTTACCTTTTACCAAAAAAAAATTAACGAAAATTAACAAAGGGTAAATTTGTTACAAGTGTACCGGTTTGAGAGTAAATTTGTTAAAAGTATACTAGTTTGGAGTTTTTGGTGGTCAAAAAAATAGTTTAAGATAAATTTGTCACATCGTTTTTTAGTGTTTCCTTATTCCTTAAATATCTTTTTATTTTGTTTAAAGTTTTTCACAAATTACTTATTATGTTACGTTGGAATTTAATGGCAACTTGATGGTCATGTCAGTATTGTTTCCTTTTTTTAACGGAAGACTCACTCGAACATAAAAACGAAAACAAAAAAATTATTCTAGGAAGCCAATTGCTCAAAAGTAAGTTGAGTCACATGATTGAATAATATGACATTGTTTAGGGACCTCTGTTGTCTCAATCCCAAAATTTTCTCACAAAGAGAATCTGAAATTTACTAACTACTAAAATCTACGGGCGCGAAACACCTATCCATCGTAGGCTCGCAAAATACTCTGGATCTTTTGCATGTACGTGACTTTATGTTAGACATTGTATGGCATATTTCTATTGTTGACCGAGTTCTTTTCATTTTGAGCACATTACATGTTCTTTAGGATCAAAGAAACGTGCTCACTTTCTAACCCAGGTGCTCACAAAATTCTTCAAAAAAGTCTTGCTAGGTACTCAAAAAGAGACATTTATGTTAAGCATCATAGAGAGATAATCAAGATGAGGACACAGAATTTTAGAGAGTGGTGTTTGATCATTTTAACACCTCCTTGGCGCCAAAGTCTCTAGATACTCTGCCTTCTACAGTACTTTCCTAAGTCATGATTGAAGAGACGAGGAGTATTGTCGCCAATCTCCTATTGTGAAACCAAGCCAATTGAACATGGTAGACTTCAATGAGAAAATAATTCAAACATCAACCACGTGGTTCTATTGATGTTAGGAGAGTGATAGAAAGATTTCGTTATAAACAAGTGTCACAACAGAGATTATAAACACATATGAACACTCATATTTCATAAACTCATCTTACTAAATAAACTAACAGATTAGCTCTTAGGCTCTATTTGTTTCACAAAAAATGTGACATTGTCTAAGAAATATTTTCTAGAAAAACGACAATATTTCCCGTTATTTGACTGCAACATGAAAACAAACTGAAAAATATTTTCTACTATTTAGTAAGCAAAATCTATTTTTTTTAATAGTCATACACTATTCAAGCGATAATGACTCATGCATGGACAGCCAGGAATTGAGTACAGACACCAGAGTCTTGAGTCTAGGCTTGATGGACTTTGACTTGGGCATTGGAGACTAGGGCACAGGCACCCATCCTCAATCCCCAGTAGTTGAGCCCAGGAATCCGGTGCCTATGTCCAGCTCCTTAGTGGCCCAGCTCATGTCCACAAAGGCCATGATCATGGACCCAATGCCCATGCCTAGCTACCGGGCACTTGAGCCCAAGTCCACAAAGGCTAAGGGCAAGATCCTTGTGTCTCGGCTCAGGAACTAGTTGCCATGCTCTAGTCTAGGGTTGTCAAAAATATGCAAGTCAAACCGACATAATCCGAACAAAAAATTTCAAATCTTTTCGGTTTAGGTCTCATTCAGTTCAAGTAGCAAGTAAATGAATTCGAGTAGTTTTAACGGTTCAGATTAGATTTCGGATTCTTGAGTTTTTATACTTATTTTTAAATTTCCCAATTCAAAAAGTACGAGCATTAACCTAACCTCCACCGGTCACACCCCTCTCTCTCCAATTCACCGACTTTTAATGGCAAGGTTGGAACATTATGACCAGTTGCTGCTGGGATTGATTGGATATTAGTTTTGGTTGAGTTTTGAGGCATGTATTGATCCTGGACAGGTTTAAGCTGTAAGCCAGTCGTCGTATCTCCTCAACGATAATTCGTATCTTATTGCGTAATCGATGTCTTATGGGAGGTCTGCCAATTTCTGAGTATTTGGGTTCATCTCAGTAACTTCAACTTTGCGCATCCGAAATGGTCAACCCGATTCGAGCCAACCCCCTCCTGCTGACTTGACTCTATTTTGGAATTGTATAATTCTGCTTTCTCTTTCTCGGTGGATGAGAAGGCGATTTTTGAGGTTTGACTTTGACCATCTAGCCGAAATACCTGGGGCATTCCAGGCATTGACGGTGCAATCAGCAATCAGTACTCCTTGAAAAAAAAAATGGATAAACGAAAACAATGGCAAAATTTCTCAGACGAATTCTTTTTTTATTTTTTTGGGTCGGAATTTCTCCAACGAATTAAGCCGGGGATTCTACCATTGGAACGAAAGTGAAATGAAGGAGTACGATTTAATGGACTTGATCCAAAGGTTGAAAAATCACTGAAGATTCTTCTTGTTTGAACATTGTTGATATACGTCAATTGCACATAGATAAATGGGGAAAATTATCTAAAATATCCACACCTATAGTACTTTTTCCAATTCAATCATAAATATTTAGACTTTGTATATTTAGTCTTAAACATTTTTTTGTTTTGGTAATTAATTTCATCCGATCAATTTTAGTTAAAAATCGATCACATGAATGCTGGGTGTCCTATATGATATGATTGACGTTGATATGAAAAACTTTTAGTAATAATTATTTTTTCATTAATTTTTTCTTTTTTTATTTTCTTCTCTTTTTCTTCTTTTCTTTTTTCTTTTCGTATTCTCGCGGAGGTCTCTACCTCAAGCAAGAAACACCTAGGCCTGGCTTGGCAAGGGCCATTCTCGAGCAAGGGTCGCCCTTGCTTGAGCAACAGCCGTTCACTAGATTGGGCAAGAGCGAGGGCTGTCCTATGGTTCGAAACTAAAGAATTAAACTCCTAGAGTTTTCAAAATAAAATATAAGATCATACCTTTTTTGTCATCCACGGTACTGTTGTAACAAGTCAATAACAAACATTAGCTCGAGCACTCATGTGAGCACTATATATGCACATCTCCAATCTTGATCTGCGATAATTCAATGATTCATGTCCTTAAATGCTAATTCTCCCCAAATTCAAGCACCTATCAATTCAATTTACCCTCGAGAAAACGATGCTTTGCTCATGATAAAAACGTGATTGGGTTAAGTTATATTCCAAGGCCAGGAGTGATCGAAACTTTGCAATCCGGCAAGGGCTATGCGCAGCCTTTGCTTTTGGTTCAGCCTTGTCTCCGATTTGTCCAGCGCGAGAGTTTGACTCGACTTGTAATTTCATTAGGACCTATAAAAATCGATCCGATCGTGCAAGAAAAATGCGCAATGCATCTCTTTGTGGGCAACTTGAACTTTGTGCATTCTAGAAGATGAGCAGGAGAAGCAAGTTGTGGTTTTTGGGATTGAGGGGCGTCTAGTGATCAAAGGGAAGAAATTACTTGTCAAGATAGAATGAGTTCGATTGTCCATCGCTAGGCTTCTTATGATTTGACCATGGTATGTCTTGACAATTGCGGTTCAGATGCTCTAGAAAACTCCCTTGTATCGTACCTTCTATCCGTTGAAATTTTGATTTTGTTGATTTTTTTTACTTCGAAAGTTTCTTACATTAATGACTCGCTTTTTAAAGGAAAAAATTATATGAATAGTTTCTGAACTTTGACACGATATGTAATATTCTCACTAGACTTTGAGTTTGTTCAACATGGTCCCTAAATTATTTATGAATGTTCGATATAGTTTTTTCCGTTTGCTCGAACAACAAACGTATGTGACTTCTACTACATTGACCCAACAATGTCCTGACTCTAGCATCGGTCTAGTTTAAATTCCACCTAGTCGACTCGGCGATAAGTGTGTTTCTAATAGTCACACTGTTCTTGATACATTCCTAGGCCAATTACCAAGGACTCGGCCGAGGTAGAAACACAAGGGGCACTCAAATGATTTGACGGATGCGAGCTATCGAATTCGAGTATTCCTTTGTGAGATAATTTCTAGAAATTAAGTGCTAAGAAACTAAATCTCTCTTGATCTTGACGCGGACGGGTTGCAAATCACAAGGTCAAAAAAAAAAGGGTGAACTTAGTATGGTGCAAGAAAAAGATACCTCAGCACGCACAACAGAAGGGAAACAAGGATAAATGACAAACGGAACTTCGTTATCCCGGCTCTCTTCATCGACTTCGCTAATGCATTAGAATGCTTGCAATATGAATGGGACTAGTCAGGCCATGATAAAACTCAAAATATCATTTGCTTTGACTGCTCTTAACTAGAGGTGATCACTTCCTAATTCGACCTGGTTTCTAAAGATTGGAACTTGGGACCAAACAGGTTGGTCCTAGGATTAGAAACCAGACCGAACCATCAATCTGGTTTGGTTTTGGTCTAGTCCAATGGAAACAATCATTTATATTTTCCCATTACTTTTTTCCCATTATTTTTTTTCTCGCTACTTGGACCAAACCGAGACAGTATTTACTTCACATTTTACTAATTTTTTTGGAGGAAATGATAAAATAACAAAGTATATTTAGTCGGTCCATTCCAGTATGACTAGACACCAAATCGCCTGGACACTAGTTCCACTTTTAGGAACTGGGAACTAGATCAACACTCTCGAGAATTGGACCAAACCGGCCAATCCAAGTGACCTCCTCTTCGGGGGGCAATACATTTTGCATACCCCTAGTCTTAACCAAGAGCATAGGGAATTTATCCACTTGCAAGGAGAAGAAAATTCATGATTTAAGGAACAATCTTTGAACATAGTACAATGTCATAATCCCCTGTCTCAATCAACTGAACAATCTTTGAACATAGTACAATGTCATAATCTCCCGTCTCAATCAACTGTAAAACTTTTGACTTAAAGAAAGACAAAATGGTGCCGGTGGCTCTTCTTGTCCACATTGCCAACCAACCCGGTCGTGTCCACACACCTTAGAAAGTCCAATCCAAAAGTTTAAACTAATAGGTAAAATATTTATTACATGTTGTGAGGCGATGTTGAATAATACTTCAACACACACATCTTGATATTTCAATTCCATTTGATTAAGATTTTAACGTCCAAAGTCCCACATTGGATATGAAAGGCTTATCATGTTATTCATATATTACGGCCCAGTCAAAATTCCATCACTTCAGTATTTTTTTTTTTCGAGACTCGATGCTTGAAATGATTCGAATTATCACATATGATGACAAAGCAATTTTCTGCTAGTAAAGACATATGATTTGGCGATGGACCAGACCCCGAACTGATGTGATGAGGACAAGAAAGGAGGGGGAAACAGCGCTCTCGAATTCACATTGGTTGCACCATCATTCCCTTCTATCTCTCATGGTGACTGAGTGAATGTCCTTTTATTTTTCAACCCATCACTCCCTTTTGTCTCTCATGGTAACCAAGTGAACGTCCTTTTACTTTTCAACTACATAATCCGAGTTCAACAAAATTATCATTCCCTGGATCGCAAATTCAGCCTTATATCCTGGTTTATCCGAGTTTATTCGATCCAAGGCATATCACCAAGCACTATGTAGGCGAACTTACGTGCCACTACCTTAAGGGGCATCTTTGATGTGGAGGAGCAAACTAAATTGAATGGTCCACATCCATATTTTCCTTCCTTTGTTCAAACCAAACACCGTCCTGTCGCATGACATAATTAAAATAGAATTTGCTTTGCTCTAGATTGCGAGGTTTTACGTCTTATATTAATGCAAATTTGACTTTTGGTTCTTCCCTGGGGACTCCGTGTGATGGTCGGAAGGTAGACCTGGGCGTCATGTCCATACGTACTCGTTATTCCTTGCGCATGCCATGCAATGGTCGACCCAAGTTGTGCACACCGCGGCTGACATAATTAGGGCTAATATTATAAAAAATCTTAAATGAGTACATCTATAATAAATTTAATTTAAATTAATATTTTAAACACCAAAGATCTTAAATTGATATATATACGATAAATTTACTATCCGTTAATTTTTATTAAATTTTTTTATCAAATTACTAATTGGGATACCATATGACAATTGACAGGTATATTAATTTAGTATTTTAACTTCCTTTTTATTACATGTGTACCAGTTGTTATTTTTTATGGTATTAATATAATTTAATGGAAACTAACAGAAGTTAAGTTTATCACTAATGTACCAATTTGATGGCTTTTATAGTCAAAAAATTAATTTTGGATAAATTTATCTTAGGTATAATAGTTTGGGATTTTTCATAGTATTAACCCATATAATTATCAAATTAGTCATAAACCAAATGATAATCTAGTCTTAAACTTTCCAATTTTGTCATTGTAGATCTAAACCTCCACGCGAATATTCCAAGATGGTTCTCCTAGCCAATCATCGCAAGAAATTATTGAACTAGCATCCAATTATTGCTAGCCATCTTACGCAGCATATTAACACTAGCAACTCTACTCGAAAGAACGTCCTACCTGGATCGTCGCGTTAGCTCCTCCAATTGAAATTGGCTAGAAAGGATTTCATTGGAATTTTGCATAAAAAAATTAGGGCCACATATGTAAAAAATTGAAAGTTTATAACTGAATTAGAATTTTGTACAATAAATTCATGTTCGAATTGGAATTTGCATACTTTATGCTAGGAGGAAGTTAGTATGAGATTTCAGTTGCTTACCCTGTTACTCCCGGTGTTTGTCGGTATTTAAAAGTAGTACAAGTATGTCTGGTTGAATATGCTTTGGTTGTCCATATCAAAATCCACAAGTATGTCTAGCTGAATATTTACTGGTGTATCCTTGCAATTTCTCCTATTCTTTGTTTCAATGACAATTCACCAACTCTAATGAATTTCTCAGGAAAAATAAAAGAAAAGTCAAAGGTTTTGACGGACAGCAACCGTATAAATTTGAAAAATCAAGAGTTCAGCAACCGAATTCGCATTAGAATAATTAAGAGTAAACGGGAAAAAAAAAAAAAAAAAAGATACCTGCACCGTGTCCGTACTATTCCGCTATTCTTATCTAGGAGACTTCTCACGGAAGTCGTGTGTATATTTCGGTAGCATGTCAAAAGCTCACTTGTAGACGTGGAACATCGTATACGCCAAAAATAAGTTTGACATTTATCTATATATTTCAAAAGGAAAATGAAAATTCTTGTGTAGTAAAAGTGTAGCTGTTGTCGGTATTCATTTATCGGTGAAGTGAATCTATTTATCAGTAAAATTATTTCTTCTTCGTAAATTTTACTTATTTGTGATAAGTTATGTAATATTAGTAAGTAAATTCCAATAGTAAAAAACCATCAGTAATGGACTTAATTTGTTCATGGTAAATCTTATTTGCTCTTCGTAAACATTTTCATTTCAATAGATATTGCTTTCATATCCGTAATAAACAATTGCATTTATCAATATATTTTTTTTAAAAAAAATTTAAAAAAGTAAAGGAAAAAGCAAAAATTAAAAAGTTAAAAGTTGAGACGACTTAAATATTTTTCTCTCGTCCAATTCCTTCTCCATATCCAAACCGAGATGAATATTTCAAAAAAACTTGTACAAACGTTGCTCCTCCTGAATCTATGATTTGATGTAAGCAACTCTAGTGGAGACTCTAAGAAACTCCTTTCAAAAGTAAGATGGCTTCAGTAACATGTTCATAGAAGCGATTTGTCTTTTTTGACGATCAATTCGTATTTATTGAAATTATCGATGCTGGATTTATCATTTAGCGAGATCATAGAGGATTGGACACGATGGAGTTTATTTATGGTAAGATTTAAAAAAAAAAAAAACACCCTATTTGTGATTTGAGGTTTTTGTTTGTGTAGCCAATCAACTCATTCTTTGACTTTTCTTTGATGTGTTAATGAATTATTATTTGGTTTGATTGATTAGTTTCTATGAGTATCACAATAACGAGAGGAGTTATCATTAGAAAATTTCATGCTTTACCAAGAAGCACAAACCATTATTTATTCCATCGGATTCATCTAGACGATCGGACTCAACATCAGTACTCTCCGAAAATATTTCCACCACACATTTTTTCTAAATGGTTCATCTTCCGGAGAAAAAGACATCTAGACCGTCTTCTTTGTAACAGCGTGGCTCACACGTTAAAAAGAACATTAATTAGGTTGACGGTAATAGTGTCAACCTCATGGAATTCAACCATATTTAAAGGTCACTTTGACCTCGCCTCCTTGCAAGGACGATCCAGTTTTAGCTACGAGAATGACAGCACGGAGGGAAACGTCCACGTCCTTTCCTCCGTCTGCCGATTGGTTCTGCCCTCCCCGGAATATTCAATTCTTTTCAAACGAGACAGAAACCAGTAAAGATGTGCATCGAATTATAAAACCATTCCCTCCTGCCAACTTGTCAAACCGTTTCCGAGTGCCAGCATTTCCACCCGCTTTCTTTCTTTTTCCCCATCCGGGAACTGGAACTGGAACAGGAGGGTTCGCTTGTTTTGTCAACTACTACGTTAAGTAGGGAGCACAGCATTTGCTGGTTTTTTTGCCATTTGCTCGAGCTCCAAGACGTCTCTCTTCCTCCAAGATCCAGAATAGGTCCGAGCTCGGAAGTTTTCTTTGCCATTAGTTCCTCGAGAGGCCGAGGTTCTTGATCATGGATGGCAAGAACTCGTTCGTTTTCTTGATATTCATGGGGTTGAGCTGCTTCGGGTTGGTGTGGCTGGCCGAGTCGAGGCTGCCCCAAGCGGAAGGTACGAGTTAATCTTTTTTTGCTGTGAACGGTATAAGTACGTGTTTGGATGCTGAGAAATTGCGGGAGAGTTGCAAGCTTTTGCTCTCTGGAAATCTGGATTTCGGTTGGTTCACGTTGCTGAGAGTAGGTGGGGTTAGCTCGTTGCGCTCTGTTTCTCTGCTCTGTATTTATTTCCTTTTAATGACAGTGTTGGAGCTGACTGGGAGATGGGGAAAATTTAGTGTAAGATTCATGTGAGAATCTCTCTACCCAGTGTTTGCGATTCCTTTCTAGACTTTAATGGGTGTAATTTTGATATTCTGATTGGTAAGTAGAGATGGGAGTTTTCAGTTTCTGTGGCCAGGAAGAAGGGAAGATAAGAGGCACTTTCTATTTTATATTATTCGGTCAGATAATGGGACTCATGTTAAAAAACTCTAATTTAGGTAAGGCAATTTTAGTCTATCCTTCAGTGAATTTGCCTGATGCCTATATTAGGTATATTATTGAATGCCACGTGCTTTATGGATGGATAAATTCTCTTTTCGGCTCGTGGAACTGGTACGAGCAATGGAAATTTGTTGGCTGACCTATTCAGAAACAGTTTTTGGGTAGCTTTTCTTGCTGGTCTGTATAGCGATCTTGAATGTCCTTGAGAATGTTATGGCAACCCTAAAATAGATGTCCGCTGTGGTAAAGTGAAGAAACCTTGTCGTCGCTGTTATGCTGGTCACCTCTTCTACACAATTGTTTACCTTGGGCGCTTGCAGTTTTACTCGCCTTGCAAGCACTGTGTAATTAAAGGTGACATTATACACCTCCAATTTTCTGATTATGATGCATCAGATGTACCTTTACCCCTCCCAACTGAAGCCACAATATTACAGAATAGTAATAGGTTGTCTCCGTGGTTGAATCATTTCACAGAAAAGAGTCATACTGACCTTATTCACTAAACAAATACTTGACATTTACAGAAGGGGCTTTGGTCTGAACTTCTGGACTATGGTAACTCATTTTGTGTTTCTATTTTTTTTCTCATTTTCTTTTCCATAATCACAAAAGCGAGAGAAAATGGATGTAGTAATCGTCTACCAGAGCATTAACTTTCTTTGGCAAAGCAACTACATCCTTCATTACTAGTCAATTTCCTCTCATTAACAATCGTAACTTATACCTTCACTTTCTCTAATGGTGCTTTCTTTTCTGTTCATGCAATTTAGTTGATGCTCTCCACGAGATCACAAGCACAATGGGGTCGACATACTGGGATTTTGATGGTGACAATTGTGAAATACGAATGGTTGGGTTAGCACTGCAGCCGCCAGCAGAAGCTGAGAGTAGCATTGGTTGTGATTGCAACATTGGGAACGATACCTTCTGTCATGTCATAAGGATGTATAAGTCCCTCATCCAATCACTGAAGCTTCTTCCATTGATTACCATCTCAATGCTACTCTACCCGTCTGCATTGCTTCATACTTACCCCTATTTTTTGCACCAATCTTTGTGAATTTTAATGAAATCATACATTATATCGTTTACTTGTGTTTTCATAATATAATGTTTGGGCAATATGATTGATGTAGTTCATTGGTAAAATAGATCATTATTCCACTCTTAGACAAGCACATTTTAGTTTTTTTCTCATCAAAATGTCTCTTGCAACCGTTAGAACTGTACTTGATATTGAGCTGTTTCTGAAAGCAGCAACGTAAAGTTTTTGAGTGTCTTGACATGGTTGTTCTCAAAAGTGTAAAATCACCCTCATAAGTCCAATTAAGAGAAGATATAGCCATTCAAAATTTGATAACTTTCACCATTTCCCCCAGACATTTGCTTTAACAAACCACAAAAGGCAATGTCTTCCAATATGTATTTCCAGAAAAGAAAAAGGGTTGTTAAAGTGCAAAATTTAGTGGCATCAGTGAAGAAGAGGGATATATCAGTATTTATCTTTGTGCTTATCTATGCTTTTTCCAGGAGATGTAAATTAGTCTCTTCAGTATATATATGAGTTCAGCAATCTTATCTGCAATTTTCAATGCTGATCCATGGTGTTACACTATAACTTTCCAAATATGCAATGGAGCCATCTCTTGTACTTAACATCGACCTGATTATCATGCATCACAGAGTGCTGAAGTTTCATAGTCTACCCGGAATCCTCCCCCCTCAGCTTGCTAAGCTCCCTTATCTCAGAGTGATGTAAGGATTAGTTTCCAATTCCTTCATCTGTTATACTATTTTGCTACTTTGTGTCCAATTATAAATTTGGGCTAACTAGCAATTTTTTTTTAATAACATGCTGGTGAACTCTTGCATTGCAGTGATTTTGCTTACAACTGCCTCAGTGGTGAAATTCCTGACGAGTTGAGTTCCATGCAGTTGACATCAATGTAACCAATACTCCCTGTTCCTCACATCATATGTTTTCCTCTGATTGACTATTAACAGAAAAATAGTTGTGCAGCTCTCTTCTTGTGAATCGCTTATCAGGAGCAATACCGACATCATTGGCAAACATTACCTCTCTAACATATCTGTAAGTTTCATGCTAAACCTAATCATTTTTGCAGTGCATTTCTTTCCCGAGCAACTGTTGCATTTTGAAATCATCAGAGATGCACGTTCAATGGGAGCTATATTTTGCAGTTTCTTTTTGCCTTTCTCCATCAATGGATTGCCACTTCCTTTTATGTAGAATTATATCTAGAACATTTATATAAAAATTTATTTCTCTTGACTGTCGGAAAAAACTCTATTTGTTGAATTTCAGAAGAATGGCTAAAACGCCTTTGGTTCCAGATAATTTAGTTGGAGTCTATTACAAAAGAATATATTTGGTTAATTCAATAACAATTATAGAGTTTCTTAATCAGGAATCTTGAAGCCAATCAGTTCTCTGGTCCTGTTCCTCATGAGCTTGGAAGTTTGATCAACTTACAGAATTTGTAAGAAACCCTACTACTTCTAAGCTTGGGACTATTTTTCTTCCAGCTTTATACTTTTATTTACTTATCATGGTGCCATGATATGGTCATAGGATTTTGTCCTCCAATCAGCTAACAGGAAACGTGCCAACTACATTTGCCACCTTAGGAAATCTGAGAGATTTGTAAGACAACGATGTGCTTGTCCTACATAACTATTACGATTTGAATGCCTACTAACACTTTATATTTTATACTGCAGTCGGATAAATGACAACAACTTCAGTGGCAGAATACCTAGTTTTATCCAAAACTGGAAGCAGCTGAATAAACTGTAAGATCACGGCTTTAATACAATTTGTGTGGGTTAAGTTTGATGATCAACGTGTTTTTTCTTATAATCTACATACTGCGTATTTTCATATACACTTCAACTCTTGAAGCGAAATGCATGTGAGTGGACTTGAAGGACCCATTCCATCACACATTTCTGCCTTGAATAAAGTAGAGGACCTGTGAGTAATTAGCTTTCTCACAATTAATGCTTTATCTTTTGTAATTTAGGATGCAACTCATATATTTGTTTAAATCACAGTTATTTGCTAATGATTAAATTCGTTGACAGGAGGATTAGTGACATGGATGGTCCTCTCCAGCTATTTCCTGCACTGTATAATATGACAGGCCTAGTGACATTGTTAGTCTCAGTTCTTCGATACAGAGTTCGCATTCTCCTAGGATGTGCTGTGCTTGGTGTTTGAGTTGTTAAACCTGGCAGCATATTGTTACAGGATACTGAGAAGCTGCAACTTATCTGGGCAAATTCCCGCATACATGTGGAAATTGCAGAATCTAGAATTTTTGTAAGTAAATCTTGTTAATTTTTTACTTGAGAAGTTTTAATATTCTTCTTACAGCTGAAACTGGGCTTGCTTACCTTATGTCTTCGTGGTCCTAGGGATCTCAGTTTTAACAAATTGACTGGGCAAATTCCGGCTACAATCAATTTAAAGCGCATAAAATTCATGTAAGTTCATCATTTGCATGCCCATGGATGCATGTGTCCATGCAAGTCTTCTTGTATTGCCGTCTCTTACTTATGTCAGTGCAAAGCAAAAATTTTGTTGATAAAATATGCTTGTGGCCTGTACCATGTGACATAGTGCATCCAGACAATCATTTTAATGGTTTCTTTCTTTTCCTATTGTATTAATTATGTCACATGATTTTTTCTTAGATTTCTTACCAGCAATTTATTAATGGGAAGTGTTCCGGACTCAATCCTGAAGGAAGGAACCAGCGTGTATGTTTCTTGTTCTTATCGAGTTGATTGCCCTCACCATCCTCTCGATTCCTACCATCTTAAAGTTAGTTTTTCCCCATGCTGTGTGCAGTGATCTTTCATACAATGACTTCGCATGGCAAGGTCCTCACCAACCTGCTTGTCGAGAAAACATGTGAGCTCACCTGTACCTGTGCTATATTTCTCTGTAGATATCTTTTGTAAGATATTCATGGAAAATCTGATTTTGTTACTCTGCCCATTTTCTTCAGGAACCTGAACTTGAATTTGTTTAGAAACTCCGCAGCAGAAAATAACTCGTAAGATGCCTTTCATCATGCCCAATATATGTCTTCATTGTTTATTTATTTTTATTTTTTTGGCGGATTCCGGTAAAAAGCTTGAATCCTTCAGTTGAAAGCACAGTTTTGTTGCCAAAGCGATCATCTTTGATATGACGGCTTTTCATTCATGAGCATTTTTTCACAGAAGTCTCAGATCTGTAATTGTCCGAAGGGTTCAAATATTTTGATTGCCAAACGGCCATATGACTACATACCCAGTTTCTTTTTTATTTTTTTTTAATTAGCACTGAGTTTTCTTGTGAAATGAAAGGTCTGGGTATATTTGCTGGTCGGGGCTAATTCATTTATACATCGGTTGCAGAGGCAGAGGTGTTCCTTGCTTGGAGAACTTCCAATGTCCACGTTGTAAGTATTTGCTTGCTGAATCATTGCTCTCCATCTCACAAAAGCTATGGAATTTTCAAAGTTGGGTTAAACTGCTACATTTTTTTTATATACTTGTCCATTTTGAGCATCAACTGTTTGGTCTTGTCCACTACATGGTGCTGTAGTAATGTTTTCTGTTATTTTCTCTCTGTTGAGGTCAGAAGTTTTCTGAATCATATGAAATTTTGCTATCAGACTTGAGTTGTTTACATGTTAATTGTGGTGGAAAAGATGCAACCATCAAGGAATCTAAGCAGAAGATCATCTATCAAGGAGATCAAGATGAAGAAGGTGGTGCTGCAAAATTCTATTTAAATCGTAATGAGTTCTGGGGATTCAGTAGCACAGGGGATTTCATTGATGATAACGATGAACAAAACCTGCGCTATTCTGTGTATCTACTTTCCTCAAACCTCACCGTCTTGGATTCAACGGCACGAACAGCCCCGATTTCACTGACTTATTTTCATTATTGCTTGGAGAATGGGATGTACAATGTGAAACTCAGATTTGCAGAGATACAGTTCACTAATGACAAAACATATAACAGCCTCGGGAGGCGGGTGTTTGATGTTTATGTTCAGGTACTTAAGTTCTCATCGGAACACCTGGATTTCACATTGCATATTGTTTCAATTCTCTGGCACATTAAATCTTGGTTAAATGACTTTGGCACAGGAAAAGTTGATTCTGAAGGACTATGATATTGAGATTGCAGCAGGTGCTGCTCAGAAGCCAAAAGAGGAAGTCTATAATGTCAGCGTGACAAATAATATGCTGGAGATTCATCTAATTTTTGCTGGAAAAGGGACAACAAGGATTCCTAAAAGAGGATCTTATGGTCCACTTATTTCCTCCATTTCTGTAGTTTCAGGTGAGGCTGAAAATCTTCACTATTTCGTATAGCTAGATGGTTTCGGTAGTCTGCTGCTGACCTGCATAAAATTTGAGGCCATTGATAAGCATAGTACATTGGTTCTAAAGCCCTTTGATATGATAGTTATGATTATAGCATCATCCAGCTGTGCAACCAATCATTTTCATCATTGGCTTGTCTTGTTTCTGTTGGGCAGATGTCAAAGGGTGTTCAAGAGGTGGAAAACAAAAGACTGCTTATGTCACAGTTGGAGCTGGAGTTGGAGCTGGAGCATTTTTCATTGTTCTCTTATCGCTCTGTATACTTAAGTGGAAAGGCTATTTCCAAGGAAGAACCAAGAGAAGACAAGGTGCAGTTTCTATGAATTTTGATAAATATGACTGAATGTTCTCTGTCATCAGTCTGACTTACTTGAGAAGACCACAATCTGGTGCTTCACCACCTGTCATTTTTTAACTGAATGAAAAAAGCACAGCTATCTAGTCTGCTGTGCAAGTCGCCAATAGTCTACTTGGGCTTACATAAAATTAGACATTCAATTTGTTGCTCCACAGCATTAGATATCACTAATGAACGCACTTGTACCTAACTGCGGAGTATATATTCGTCTCTACTTTATCAGTGATCTAATTCTCTCTTTTGGGTTTGCCTTCTTGAGTTTTCTGGTTTCAAGTTCCGTCTATTCTCTCTGCTTATATAGGCATGGGAGGACTAGATCTGCAGACGGGGACATTTTCCTTGAAACAAATTAAAGCTGCAACAAATGACTTCGATTCTGCAAACAAAATTGGCGAAGGCGGTTTTGGCGCTGTCTACAAGGTGCATGCTGTTATTTGGCTTGTCCTGTTTCATATATCTCCGTGCAACCTTCTTATATATTTATTCTAATAATTGGGTTTGCATGCAGGGTCAATTAAATGATGGCACTGTAATAGCAGTTAAGCAGCTCTCATCGAAATCGCAACAAGGAAATCGAGAATTCCTGAATGAGATAGGAATGATATCATGCTTACAACATCCAAATCTTGTGAATCTCCGAGGGTGCTGTATTGAAGGAGATCAACTATCACTGGTTTACGAGTATATGGAGAACAATAGTCTTGCTCGTGCCTTGTTTGGTCGGTTCTACTTATACAAGCTATGATTTAAGCACCATACAAAATAGGACCTAGATAGATGTCGAAATAACGAGCATCTATGGCTTCTTGGGTTTTACAGGTCCGGATTATCATCAACTTCAGCTAGACTGGCCCACGAGACATAAGATCTGCACCGGGATCGCTAAGGGTCTCGCCTTTCTACATGAAGAGTCTGGACTCAAGATTGTCCACAGAGATATTAAAGCTACTAATGTGCTGCTCGATCGAGATTTAAATCCAAAAATATCAGATTTCGGACTGGCTAGGCTTCATGAAGAAGAGAAGACTCACATTAGCACCAAAATTGCCGGAACCATGTACGTTATGTTCTCCCCATCAAATTCCATGCCCAGAATTTCTCGACAGCACCTTGACTATAGATTATGCTCTCTGGTGATGCTATAATTTCTTAAGATTGTCGATTTAACAGATCGTGATCTTGTTTGCAGAGGATATATGGCTCCAGAATATGCATTGTGGGGTTACCTCACGTACAAAGCTGATGTGTACAGCTTCGGAGTTGTGGCCTTGGAGATAGTTAGCGGGAAAAGCAATAACAGTAGCCTGCCGAGTGATGACTGTTTCTGTCTATTGGATTGGGTATTTTTCTGAGTCTCTGACTTGACCTACAGCAAGAACATACTATAAGAATTTATCAATAGCTCTATGATGAAGTACTGATTTATGTTGAATTGTGCTGCAGGCGTGTCGCTTGCAACAGACTGGAAATTTGATGCGACTTGTCGACCAGAAGTTAAAGACCAAAGTCAACGAAGAAGAAGCGGAAATCATGGTCAAAGTTGCTCTTTTGTGCACAAATGCATCTCCATCTCTAAGGCCCACGATGTCTGAGGTGGTGAACATGCTCGAGGGAAAAATGGCCATACCGGAAATGATCCCGGAGCCGAGCACCTACTGTGAAGATCTGAGGTTCAAAGCCATGAGAGACCTCCGTGAGCACGGGCAACAGCTACATTATACCGAATGCCATACCCAGAATTCCATGACCATCAACACGTTGCGGTCTTCATCAAGCACCTCAAGGTTTGTTTGATGTAAATCAAGATTCTCCCGTAGAATGCAAGAACATTAGTTGCCGCTGCATACCAATCTTATGCTTGTCTCAAAGTAGCAAATCAGAATCCCATTGCCATTTCCGAAGAGAAGGTTCCTCGACTAGGATGACTTTGATTGGTGGAAGCAGAAACACTTGTCGAGGCCTAGTGGCTAGGAAGTCTGGGATGTGCAAAAGCTGTACAAATTAGGAAGCATTGGTACTTGAATGGGTGACCCATTTCTTAATTCGTCACTTCTCTTTGGCGTTTCGAGCAATATGTCGATCAAAGTTACCGGTTCAGATGTGCCAAAATTAATGTACAGTGTACTGAATTACCTGTTTTTTTCAACTTGATGGGAAGAAATGAAGAGATTTGCTATCAGGTTCATCATCTGGTTCACCTGGATAAAATGACTGGAAAGAAAATTTGAAAGCACTTGTGTACTCACACGATGGCTTAAACCATTAGGTATGATCAGGTATGATGATATGCTGATACTCTGGGCTCAGATCACCCCTCCTTATCATAAACATTAGATCAGTCATGTTTTTATTGGACTTCAGCCTCGCCGGGGTTGCGCGGTCCCTGGCTAGACCTTGCTGTGGCGATCCATCACCTCTGTCCTAGTTTACACGTCACCTTCTTCTCCCGCTTCTCATTTATTTTTTTGAGGATTTTGATTAGGTCCACTATTAGTGTAAAAGAACTTTCACATATTCATCGTTAAATGGATGACATGTGGATGAATTTTATTGCACAATTATTTTTTAATACACATATCACTCATTCAACCTTGAATGTGCAAAGAGTGCTTTGCACCATTTGCTAACATAATAGTGATTCTTTTTTCCAAATTTCCTTATTTCTGAATTCTTAATATGCGTGTTGTTTTTAGTGAATACCTTTTATTTTGTTTGAAGTTTTTCACAAACCACTTATGAAGCTACTTTGTAATTTAATGGCAACTTGATGGTCATGTCAACATTGTTTCCCTTTTTCTAACAGAAGACTCACTTGAACATAGAACACAAAAAATTAGTCTAGGAACCCAATTGCTCAAAAGTAAGTCGAGTCACATGATTGAATAATATGACATAGTTTAGGGACCTCCGATGTCTTAATTCCAAAATTTTCTCACCAAGAGAATCTAAAATTTACTGACTACTAAAATCTACCAGCACAAAACATCTCTTCATCGTGGGCTCACAAAATACTCTGAATCTTTTGCATGTACGTGACTTTATGTTGGACAATTTATGGCACATTTTATTGTTGACTGAGTTCTTTTCATTTTTAGCACATTTCATGTTCTTTAGGATCAAATAATCGTGCTCACTTTCCAAGCCACGTGTTCACAAAAGTCTCCAAAATAGTCTTCCTAGGTACTCAGAAAAGAGATATTTATGTGTAGCATCATAGAGAGATAATCAAGATGAGGACACAGCATTTTAGGGAGAGTGGTGCATTTTAACCCTCTCTTTGATGCCTAAGTCTCTTGATACCCTGCCGTCTATAGTACTTTCCTAAGTCATGATTGAAGAGACCAGGAGCATCGCGCCAATCTTGTATTGTGAAACCAAGCCAATCGAACATGGTAAACTTCAACGAGAAAATAATTCTAACACCAAACATATGATTCTATTGATGTTAGGAGAGTGATAGAAAGATTTCGTTATAAATAAGTGCCACAATAGAGATTATAAATACATTTGAACACTCATATTTCATAAACTCATCTTACTAAATAAACTAACAGATTAACTCTTAGGCTTTGTTTGTTTCGCAGAAAAAAATGACATTATTTAGAAAATTTTTCAAAAAAATGGTAATATTTCCTGTTACTTGACTACAACATAAAAATGAACAAAAAACTATTTTCTATTGTCTAGTGAGGAAAATCTAGTTTTTCTAATAGTCATACACCATTCGAATGATAGTAACTCATGCGTTGACAGCCGAGGACTCAAGCACGGACACAAAAGTCTTGAGTCCGGCCTTGATGGACTTTGACTAGGGCATCGAAGATCTAGGCACAAGTACGAGCACCCATTCTCAATCCACAAAAGCCTAGCCCAGGAATTTGGTGCCTATGTCTAACTTCTTGGTGCCCCAACTTAGGTCCACAGGCCATGCTCATGGACCCAATGCCCATGCTTGAATACTAGGCACTTGAGCCCAATTCCACAAAGGCGGGAAAAGTGTCAAAAAAGTCCTAAACCTTTTGCCTTTGTGCCGATTTAGTCCTAAACCTTTTTTTGGTGTTGATTCAGTCCTAAATCTTTTTACGTTGTGCCAATTTAGTCCTTTTCAGTCAATTTTGGCCGGATTTTGCTTACTGGACGCTGGCCAGCTAACGTGGCTTGATTGGCACGACGTAGACAACTTTTAATAATATTTTAATATTTTTGATTTTTTTAATTTTTTAAAAATATTTAAATATTTTTTTTTTTATTTTTTTTTTTTTATTTTTGTCTTTTTCCTCCAGCCGATCGTCGAGGTCCAACAACTGGCCGAGGCGATGGCCGGCGAGGGCAAGGCCGACCGTCGCCTCGGCTGGTCGCCGGACCTCACGACCGGTTGGAGGAAAAAGACAAAAATAAAAATTTAAAATTTTTAAAAAAATTAAAAGATTCAAATTTTTTTAAAAATAAAAATATTAAAATATTATTAAAAGTTGTTCACGTCGGCACCGATCAAGCCACGTCAGCCCAGCCGACATCCACTCAGCAAAATCCGGCCAAAATTGGCCGGAAATGACTAAATTGGCACAACGTAAAAAGGTTTAGGACTAAATCGGTACCAAAAAAAGGTTTAGGGCTAAATCGGCACAAAGACAAAAGGTTTAGGACTTTTTTGGCACATTTTCCCCACAAAGGCTAAGGGCAGGATCTTGGTGCTTGGGCTCGGGAACCAGTTGCCATGCTTGAGTCTAGGGTTGCCAAAAATATCCGAGCCAAACTGACGTAATCCGAACAAAAAATTTCAGATCTTTTTGGTTTGGATCTCATTCGGTTCAAGTAACAAGTAAATGAATTCAAGCAGTTTGACGGTTTAGTTTGGATTTCAGATTTTCAAGTTTTTATTTTTATTTTTAAATCCCCCAATTCAAAAGGTACGAGCGCTAACCTTACCTCCACCGTTCACACCCATCTCTCTCCAATTTACCAACTTTTAATGGCGACTTCACCTCAATCGACCACCACCACCGTGACGACTCTCTTCCTCCTCCACTTCGACACCTTTCGCACCAAGCGCCCCAAGCCCACCCCTTTGAACCAGGTTGAGTCTCTTTTACGGTTTCCACCGATGACAGCTCCAACTCGACGCCGATCGTGAATGGAAGAGCGGCGTCCAAGTCGTGCAGATCTTTGTCATTGGCAACGAAGCCACCGACTCCTCTGGCAATGAGAAGGTCGAGGAGCGGTCGAGGAGCATAGGATCGAGCCGCTGCGATTGGAATTCTAGCCTATTGTTGTCGCGGCAGCAAAGATCACGGCGGAGACTGGGGATCGAGGAAGTATCGAGGCGTGAGGAGGAGGCCACTGGGGAGGTGGGTGGCAGAGATAAGGAGATGGGAGGCTGAGACGGTGATTGGGGACTTATGATGCCACCTCGATGGTCTACGACAGGCTACACTCCCTCTTCACAAGAT
Source organism: Eucalyptus erythrocorys (assembly GCA_014182555.1). Lineage (NCBI taxonomy): Eukaryota > Viridiplantae > Streptophyta > Magnoliopsida > Myrtales > Myrtaceae > Eucalyptus > Eucalyptus erythrocorys. Next base: position 29,596,432 of record CM024601.1, on the reverse strand, counting down.
TACTGTGACAGAGGATGCAAAGGCAAAAAAAAAATTGAAAACCCGAAACCCAAACCAAACCGTACTTTTCGATCTAGTTCAAGTCGAAACAAGTGCGACTCTAAAAGGTTTGATTTGGTTGGGGTTGCCGATGACACCCCTAACCAAGTTCCTAGGGTCCATCAAAGCTAGGCTCATGAGCAGGATCAAGGTTATGAGCCCAACCTTGATGGACTTTGGTGTGGGCATTAAATTCCTGAGTTTAGCCTTGATAGATTAAGGCATGAGCGCCGAGGAACCAAGCACTAGCACTAGCACTATGGTCTCGAGCTTGGCCTCAATGGGCCAAAGTGTGGGCATTGAAGTCTCGGGCTTAAGCCTCAATGGACCCAAGCTTGGGCATAGGAGATCAAGCATTGGCATCAAGCTCCCATGCTAGGCCTTGATAGACCAAGGCAAGGGCACTCTAGCCTTGACCTCAATAGGCTTGAGCATAAGCATTGGAAACCTGAGCGCGAGCATTGGGGCTTGGACACAAGCATCGAAGTCCCAAGCCTTGGCCTTAGTAAACACAAGCTTAGACACCAGGACCTAAGCCTGAGTGTTGAGGACATGGACACGACCTTTGTGGACTCAACTCAAGTGTCATGAACTAGAGCTTAGGTGCCGAGGAACTAGGTATGGTCTTTGTGGACCCAAGCCCAAGTGTTGGGGATACAGGCACAGGCATCAAGATCCTATGCTTGACCTTTGTGGACTTGAGCTTAGACACTAGGGCATCGAGCACGCAAACTGATGTCCCAACCCCAACCTTGATGGACCTAGGTGCGAGCACCGGTGTCATGGGCTCAGCTTGGTGAACTCGAACCTAGGCATAGGTAATGGGGTTGTCGGCCTTTCTTCAATGTACTACTTGATATTCAGTATTAGGATTCTCATGCCTAAGTGTAAAATTTCGTGTCTAAATGCCAATTTTTAATTTTATTTTGGAAAATTATTTCTAATCTATTTAAGAGAAAATCATTTGTGAATTTAAGCATAGATTTTTCATTGGCTAGGAAAATAAGGAATAAATTTTCCTAAAAAAATTTTGTGAAATAAACGGAGCTTCACTCTTACTTATCTATGCAAAACAAAAAATAATTTATTTGTCCTTTTTTTAATGAGGCCAAAAATTCTTTTTGTGTAATAATCCTATTTTGCAGTTTTTCATAACGTCAAATGACCATAAGGAATGGACAAGCCCGTCTCTAGTCTTGAAAAACTAATACACGTCCTCACCTTTTTTCGTAATTTCCAGAAATTAGCAGAAATTAAACTGTTTCAAAAAATTACCAAAAAAAAAAAAAAAAAGGAAAGAAACAAAGAAAGAAAGAACCCGGGGAGCAGAGGCCATTGCGCTGAGTTCAACTGAGAAAACGGAATCTCTCAATCGACGTCCAACATGGAAAGGGGAGGTGAGGGGTTCAAACCCCCACCTTCTTAGGGAGAGATGAGGTGGGGACGCGCAGCTTTCAAGTTTGAGAGTGGGTTTCCACGCCTGCAAGAGGTAGGGCAAAAGTCGAGAGTGAGTGTAAACTAGGTATAGAGTAGACTAATCAAAAAAAAAAAAAAATCGAACGTCGGCGTGATCCACACGCGCCCCCATGGAAGCGGCTGCACGTGGAATTCACGCGCCACTCGCAAACGGTCTGCACCATCCAGCTTTGGGCCAGACTCGACGCCGACTTTGCAGCGTTCGTTCTATCTCGATGCAGAGCCAAATCCGGCAATCTGGGTGTCCATGGAAAGAGCGTGCGATATACATCGAGGGCGTACCGAGCGTCCGATGCGAAACTAACCGAGCAGGTCGAGAAATTGCGATGAACGTGCTTGCTCTCAAGCTATGACTCTTGAGTTTGGAAGGCTTGTTTTCTCGAACCGGTCGTCGGATTTGCAGGGCGTCGAAATCAGGAGTTTTGATTTGGTGAGGAGAGCAGCTCTTCCTTTTTTTTCTGGTCAAAGAAGTTTACTCATTTTTCTAAGTTTTTAGCATTAGAGCTTCCGAAGCAACCTTCGAAACAAAGTAAATCCCCGAATATTTGAAAGGGATAGGCTTTAACAATCCAGTCCGCAACTTAATTGGCTTCTCTATAACAATGAAAATCGAGCCAACCAAATATGTATTTCAGTGATAAGCACACATCATTTCCACGAATGTGGACTTCAAAATACTTATCTATATTGAATTGTCCAACTCAAGGGCTAAGCAAATGTGTTTTTTTGGAAGCAAAGTGGTATAAGCCTTCGATGAGAGCCAGGGTTTTTGATTGTTGTGGCGGACGGAAACCAAAGCAAACCCCACAAAGCCACGAATGAGGCTCCCTAACAAGTTGCGATAGATGCATGAGATGGTGCCTTTGATCCATCCTACTTCAAAGAATCCATTAATCTTAATCCACAAAGCTCTTTTGCTTCGGCGAATCTAGATTTACAAAGAACTTAGTTTCTGAATATTTTCACGTTTTATCAATTAAGTTCATCCAATCAATTTTTGTCAGAAATTGATAATACGAATGTCAGGATGTCGTGCATAGAATAACTGACATTGAATAATTGACATTGACATGGACTAATATTATTTTATTTCAGTATTTTTTAGATTTTTGTTAAATTTTTTCTTTTTTCCCTTTTCCTTTTCTTTTATTTCTTTTTCTCTCCACCAACCACCACCTAGCCTTGTCAATGGCCATTGGAGATCCGCTAGCCTCAGGCGAGGGCTACCCTCGCTAACCTCTAGCGAGGGACACATAAGCTTGGCTTGGAGAGGGCCACCCTCGTTGAATCGGGCGAGAGTTGCCCTCGCTTGGGCTGCAGCCGTTCTAGATTAAGTGAGGGCAACGTTACCCTATGGTTCAAAACTAAAGATTTGAACTCCTAAAGTTTCAAAATAACACATAAGATCGTATGTTCTTTTTGTCATCCACAGTACTGTTGTAACAGGCCAATTAAAAACATTAGCTCCAGCACTTGTGCGAGCACTATATATGCACGTCTCCGATCTTGATTTGCGATGATTCAATAATTCATGTCCTTAAATGTTAATTCTCCCAGAATTTAAGCACCTTTCAATTCAATTCACCCTTGAGAAAACGATACTTTGCTCATAATGAAAACGTGACTGGGTCAAATTATATTCAAAGGCCAGGAGTGTCACTATCGAAACTCTGCAACCTGGCAAGGCATGTGTATCGGGCTCTGCGCAGCCTTTGCTTACGGTTCACCTCTCCGATTTGTCCAGCACGAGAGTTCGACTACACTGTAATTTCATCAGGACCTATAAGAATCGATCGGATCGTGCAAGGAAAAATGCGCGATGCATCTCTTTGCGGGCAACGTAGACTCTGTGCATTCTAGAAGATGAGCAGATGAAGTGGTTTTTGGGATTGAGGGGCGTCCAGTGATCAAAGGGGAGAAATTACTTGTCAAGATAGAATGAGTTCGATTATCCATCGCTACACTTCTAATGGCTTGACCATGGCATGTCTTGACAATTGCGGTTCGGATGCTCCAGAAAACTTCCTTGTATCGTGTTTTCTATCCGTTGAAATTTTGATGTTGTTGATTTTTTTTTTTTTTCACTTTGGAAGTTTCTTACGTTAATGACTAGCTTTGGAAGAGGAAAAATGATATGAATAACTCCTAAACTTTGACACAATATGTAATATCATCTCTAGACTTTGAAATTTCCTGATGTGATCCTTAAACTATTTATAAATGTTCGATATAGATTTTTCCGTCTGCTCAAACAACAAACATATCTGACTTCATTTACCCAAAAAAAAAAAAAAAACATATATGACTTCTACTACATTGACCCAATAGTCCCTTGACTCTAGCATCAATCTTGTTTGAATTCCACCCAATCGACTCGGCATCAAGCGTTTCTAATAGTCACACTGTTCTAGAAACATTCCTAGACCAACCACCAAGGAATTGGCCGAGGTAGAAATACAAGGGGAATTCAAAACGATTTGACGGATGCAAGCTATCGAATTTTAGTATTCCTTCTCGAGATAATTTATAGGGATTAAGTGCTAAAAAACTAAATCTCTCTTGATCTCGACTCAGATTGCTTGCATTTCGCTAGGTTAGGAAAAAAGTGAACTTAGTATGGTGCAAGAAAAAAGATATCTTAGCGTGCACAACAGAACGGAAACAAGGGTAAATGACAAATAAAACTTTGTTACCCCCCGCTCTCTTCATCAACTTCACTAATGCTTTAGAATGCTTGCAATATGAATGGGATTGGTCAGGCCACGAAACGTCAAAACTCGAAATATCCTTTGTAGTCTTAATTAGGGGAGATCAGTTCATGGTCTGATCTAATTCTCAAAAATTGGAATGGGAGACCGAACGGGTTGGTCCAAGGATTAGCAACCGGACCGAACCATCAATCCGATCTGGTTCTAGTCTAGTCTAGTGGAAATGATCATTTATATTTTCCCACTACTTTTTTCCCATTACTTTTTTTCCCCACTACTTGGACCAAACCAAGATAATGTTTACTTCACCTTTTACTAATTTTTTTTGGAAGAAATAATAAAATTAAAAAATATATATATATTTAGTCGGTCTAGTATGCTTCCCCCTTGGAATTGGGCATTGAACCGCCCGAACACCAGTTTCACTTTTAGGAATTGAAAATTGGATTGACACTATCGGAAACTGGACCAAATCGGCCAGTGTAGGCAGCTCTTGTTCCTAGTTCGGGTGATACGTTTTGCGTACCCCTAGTCTTAACAAAGAGAATAAGGAATCTGTCCACTTGTAGGGAGAAGAAAATTCATGATTTAAGGAACAGTCTTTGAACATAGTCAAGTGTCATAATCTCCTGTCTTATTAGGGTCAGTTGTAAGACTTTTGACATAAGAAAGAGAAAATGGTGCTGGTGGCTCTTCTTGTCCGCATTGCTAGTTGACCAAATTGTGCCACACACCCTTAGAAAGTCCAATTCAAAAGTTTAAGTTGATAGATAAAATATTTATAACAAGTTGTCAAGCGATGTGAAATAATAATTGAACACATGCATCGTGATATTTCAATTCCTTTTGATTGAGGTTTTAACGTCCGAAGTCCCACATTGGATACAAAGGCTTATGATGTTACTCATAAATAATGGCCCAGTCAAAACTCCATCAATTTAGGTATTTTTTTTTTCCAGACTTGATGTTGCAGATGATTCAGATCATTACATATGATGATGAAGCAATTTTCTTCTAGTAAAGACATGTGATTTGGTGATAGATCAGACTCGAAGTGATGTGACGAGGACAAGAAAGGAGGGGAAACAACGCTCTCGAATTCACATTGGTTGCACCATCACTCCCTTCTATCACTCATTGTGACCGAGTGAACGTTCTTTTATTTTTCAACTATGTAATCCGAGTTCTGACCAAAAAAAAAAAAACTATGTAATCCGAGTTCGATACAATTATCATGCCTTGGATCACAAATCCAGCCTTATATCTTGGTATATCCAAGTTTATTCGATCCAAAGTGTATCGCCAAGCACTATTATATAGGCGAACTTATGTCCCACTCCCTTATGGCATCTTTGACGTGGAGGAGCAAACTAAATTGAATGGTCTACATGTATATCTGTCTTCGTTTGTTCAAACCAAACCCCACCCCATTACATGGATATAATTAAAATAGAATTTGTTTTGCTCTGGATCGCGACTTTTTAGGATTGCGACTTTTTACGTCTTATATTAATGCAAATTTGACTTTTGGCTCTTCCCTAGGGACTTAATGCAAATTTGACTTTTGGCTCTTCCCTAGGGACTCCGTATGATGGTCATAAGGTAGATATGGGCGTCATGTACATACATACTCATTATTCCTTGCGCATGCCATGCAAGGTTCAACCCAAGCTGTGCACACCGCGGCCGAGATAATAAAGGCTGATATTAACCAATACATTTATAATAAATTTAATTGAAATTAAAATCTTAACTATTAAAAATACTAAATCGGTATACTTATGATAAATTTACCATCTATTAGTTTCCGTTAAATTTTACCATCAAATTACTAAATTGAATAATACGTGACAATTGACGGGTGTATCATTTCGATATTTTACCTTCCGTCTATCACAAGTGTACCAATCTATTATCTTTTGTGGTATTAATCTAATTTAATAAAAATTAATGGAGGTAAAATTTGTCATAAATGTACCAATTTGATTTTTTTATAATCAAAAATTCAATTTGGGGTAAATTTATCTTAAGTGTACCACTTTGGGGTTTTTAATTATATTAACTCAAATAATTACCAAATTAGTCATAAACTAGATGATAATCTAGTTTTAAACTTTCCAATTTTGTCATTATAGATCTAAACCTCGGCACAAACGGTCCAAGATGGTTGTCCTGGCCAATTGCCAAAGGAAATTACTAAAGTAGCATCTAGTTATCGCTCGCTGTCTTACGTGCCATATTGACACAAGCAACTCTACTTAAAAGAACATCCTACATGGATCTCCGCCTTAGCTACTTTCAATTGAAATTGGTCAGAAATGATTTCAATGGAATTTTGCATAAAATTTAGGACTGCATATGTAAAATTGAAAATTTATAACTAAATTGGAATTCTGTACAAAAAATTGATGACCAGATTGGAATTTTCATACTTTGTGCTAGGAGGAAGTTAGTATGAGATTTCGCTTGCTTAACCTATTGCTCCTGGTGTTTGTCAGGATCTAAAAGCAGTACAAGTATGTATGGCCGAATGTCTTGGCATATCCTCGCAATATCTTCTATTTTTCTTTTCTTTATTTCAATGACAATTCATCGACTCTTATAAATTTCTCGGGAAAAATAAAAGCAGTATAAATATGTCCTGGCATATCCTTGCATATCCTGACTATGTTTACTTGTCCGGATTTTTAATCGGAATAGGACTGGATAGGATAGGATATGAAATCGTGAGATTTTTTTTTATATCTTGTCCATTGTTTGGTGAATCGCAATATTAAAGTCGGATATATTCACATCATATCATGTGCATTTTTTTATATAAACGACATATCATTGTAAATGAACCTAAATGTTTTTTTTTTTTTTTTTTTTTTTGGTAACCCAGGGAATCCTGTATAGCTGGCAATCAGCGAGTAAACCCTGAAATGATGCCAAGGAAACCACCACCCTAACATCACAGGTAAGTGTTCATAAACGGAGATGGTTAAAATCTCTTATAACACTATTCCTTAATTTATTTTATTTTATTTTTCCTCTTTTTTATATTATTTTCTTTATTCTTTCTTTTCCCCCCTTTCATCATTCTTTAATAAAATTTTATCAAATAGTAAACTGTACTAACATACCTAAAATACAAAAATACATTAAATATATAATAAATATAAGTATTTAATTTATAGATTGAATGTTTATTATAAGATAGAATTAAAGTTGAATATATAAATTAAAATAAGATTAATTAAAAATATTTTTTATTTTTATTTCTTAAATTAGAATTTAAATATTGTTTATATCGAAATATAATTTCAATTTTGTTAATTTAATAAGTTTGTTTTTTGAAAAAAATAACTTTCCTATTATGAACATTAGAAATCTTATCTACCTTTATTCCATCTCCCTTATGGGATAATTTTATCCTGTTTATATCCCCATTATATCCGACTTTATCCTATCTTGAGTGAGCACCAAACGTAAGATAGGATAAATCATATCCTATCCTGAATTTTATCTCGACAGTCAAACGCAGCTTAAAGGTTTTGACGAATAACTTCCCTATAAATTCGACAAGAGTTCACCTACTAAATTCACATTACAATATAATTAAGTAAATGAAAAAAATAAAAAAATAAAAAAAGATATCTGCATTGTCTCCGTACTATTACCACATCCATACCTGGGAGACTTTTCGAGTGAAGTCATGCATGTTGGGTAGCATGTCAAAAGCTTACTTGTACGACGTGGAACATCGTATATGCCAAAATTAAGGTTGAATTTATCTTTATATTTCCAAAGGAAAATGAAAATTCTTGTGTAGTAAAGTGTAGTTGTTGTCGTGGTATCCATTTGTCGGTAAAGTGAATCAATTTGTCACTAAAATTATTTCATCATCGTAAATTTTAGTTATTCACGATAAATTATGTAGTATTTAGTAAGTAAATTCCAATAGTGAAAAACCGTCACTAATGGACTTAATTTGTTCATGGTAAAACTTATTTTCTCTTCGTAAAAATTTGCATTCAAATAAATATTGCTTTCATACCCTTGATAAATACAATATTTATCAATATATTTTTTTATAAAAATTTTAAAAAGTGAAAAAAAGGAAAAACTAAAATGTTAAAAGTTGAGAGGATTCAATCATTTTCTCTTGTCCAATTCCTTCGCCATATTGAGACCTAGATGAACAATTAAAAAATTTGTAGAGACGCTTCTCCTAAAACTGTGACTTGATGCGAACGACTTCTAGTAGGGTTTTTTAGAAGTAAAATGACTTTAATAGTGTGTCCATCAAAGCGATTTGTCTCTTTTGAAGATCATAGAGAGTTGAAAATTTTTTAATAATGGACTTAATTTGTTCATGGTAAATCTTATTGGTTAAATGCAAGGGCCACCGATGATGCTGAAAAGGGTTGGGTGAGGGTCACCCTCGCTCAATTTGGCAAGGGTCACCCTCATCGACCGCTAGTAAGGGCTAGCAAACTATCAGCCTTGCTTGGGGCTGACGAGGGCTCGATGACCCTCATTGGCTATTGCCAAGGGATGACCTCGCATAGGTTGCCTCGGCCTAGGGGAAGCAACCTTCACGGCTATTAGTGAGGTCGGCCCTCGCCAAATTTTGGCGAGGGTTGTCTTGCCCTAGGGGAAACTACCTTCATGGCCATCAGCGAGGTCGGCCCTCGCCAAATCTGGGCGAGGGTCACCTCCCCCATGGCCGGCGAGGGTCGCCGAGCCGTTGCCGATAGCGAGTGGTCCTTGCCAAAAAAATAAATAAATAAAGTGAAAAAAGGAAAGAAATGAAAAGAATAAAAAAATAATTTAAACTTATAATTATAATTGGACAAAAATGACTTTGACCAGTCAGAATGTTTAGCTGACCAGTGGCCGGCGAGGTCAAGCCCTTATGTGAAATGATTATAGTCACTTTAGGCCTTTATTTGATATAACTATAGCCACTTTTTATCCTTATTTGATACAATATTCACCTCGGACTCATATTTGAGGATATGAGGGCATTTTAGGTTTTTATTTGGAATTTTCCCAAAATATTTGGTGGGTGATTTTAGGTTCATGATTCTAGTGCTACAAATTTGTTTTTAAATTAAATTTGCATATGAGCGATAATAATATTTATAACCTACCAATCAAAAACCTAGTTGGAAGAAATTTTCTCAAAGTGAGAATTGATGAATTAAGTAGCTAGCCAAGCTAAAAGTCAAGATTTTTAATGCCATACAAGAACTTCAATAGAAGGTCTCAATATTTGAAATGTTAAATAAGAACTATTGTCACGGAAGACTTGCGAGCGAGAGGACCTATAAAGAGACTAGCGGTGCAAGATGCTCTTCCATGGATAAGATCAACACAAACGAATGTAAAAGTGAGACTTTTTTTTTTTGGTCGAAAGTAGATATTGCATTCATTCATGAAAATAAGCGAGCCTTATAAGGCAACGGTGGATAAAATTCTGAATATAGAATTTCCAAAAGGGAGAGAAGAGGAAAAGTCACCCAATTTGTAGGGAGATTTTTGGTTCGATAGGTGTTAGCTAGTCAATCCACCGCTCAATTTGCCTCTCATGGACAATATACTACCCTTGCTGATTTGAAAAAGGCTAATTCTTCTTTACATTGTTCCACTATCTCCATCAAATCCCATGGTGCTTCGGCCCAGCCTATCACAATTTCTACCAAGCTTAAATTATCACTTTTGAACACCCATCTTCCACTTTGACTCATTCCTGTTCCCACGTGCATTTCTTCTCTTCTTCTCAAGTACATCATTCCATGCAGTAGAGCTAGGGCTTCTGCTTGCTGGGAAGAAGACGCCTGAATCTGTATCGCGAAGCCCTCGACCACGAGCCTCGACAGATCTCGCAAAATACCAGCAGTTGAACAGAGGAATTCGCCCGAAATCCATGAGGTGTCAACGTTTAGCTTCATCTCATCTCTGTCCGACGGCGTCCATCTAATCGGTGAGCTTCAGTTTGTGGGTTTTTGCCCTTTCTGATTCTGCCATCTGCTAAAGTTTTTTTTTTTTGTGCTTGTGCAAGATCTACAAGATCAGTCGGTTGTGGAGGCTTTGCTCGAAAAATAAAGTTGTTTCGGGTCTTCCAGATGTTCCACAGCACAGCAGCAACTAGTTCTCTTTCAGGTAAAACTTCCATTCCTTCGAAAACTTCTGTTAGCCACTGATCGAACCTTGTTATGTTGCTTGGGTTTCCGATGAGATTGATTCGTGGGTCTGCCCATAATTTTTTCATCCATTTGCAAAGTAGAAATAGGTGTTCTGTTGTTTCCATATGTGTGGAGCAAAGTGGACAATAGGGGTCGGGTAGCATTTTCCTTTTATGCAGATTCTCCCTCGTTGGTATGGCGTCTTGACATAGGCTCGATAAGAAAGTTCTCATTTTCGGTGGAATAGCTAGACTCCATATTCTTGTCCAAATGGTTCTTGGAAGCTTGAAAGAGCATGATGCTCTGTTTGTTCTGTTATTGTGGTGTTAGAATAGGCCATATTGTACCCGCTCTTCACAGTATATGTCCCTAATTTATTACCTGTCCAAACCAAACAATCATTCTTTGGGATCAGGCTAATGGGTATCACAAGTATCTCGTTCGCTGCTTGTTCTTTAAAAAGATTAAGAATTAAACTTTCCTTCCATGCCCGCAAGTCTTCATTGATAAGTTCTGCCACCATAACCGGTTCATTTTGGTTGACTAGGCCTCTAAGCACTCTAGATTTTAGCCATTTGTCTTCTCGTATGTTGATAGATTTGCCATCCCCCACTGACCATTTAACCTTTGATTCTATGGCTTCTCTTCCTGTTAAGATGCTTTGCCATCCCCAAGACAGTCGCTGCCCTTTTCTTGCCTTCCACAAGTCTCCATTTGGAAAATAGATGCCTTTCAATATTCTACTCCACAAGGCTGAAGAGGTCTTGGATAATTGCCAAGCTTGCTTGCCGAGCAATGCTCTGTTAAAATTTCTCAATTCTTTGAACCCCAAATCTCCCTCATCCTTTTTGATTTTTAATGTTTCCCATTTTTTCCAATGCAAGCCTCTTTTTGAATCGCTTTTCTGCCACCAAAATGAAGCAATTCTTTTTTCTTTGGCTTTGCAAATAGAGATAGGCAATTTAAAGACTAACATCGTGTAATGAGGGAGGGCTCGTACAACGCTCTTTATATCAGAATTTCTTTACCTGCTTTGGATAATAATTTTTCTTTCCATCCCTCTAACTTCGAGTTTACTTTTGCTAGAATCCAAGTAAATATCTCCTTCTTTGAGTGACCCTATTATGTTGGTATTCCAAGATATTTATCTATTTTGTCTATTATTGGGACTCTAAGTTCTTGTGCTAAGTTTCTTTTCAGAGATAAAGGACAATTGCTGCTGAAACATACCCTGATTTGTTTATATTAACGGCTTAGCCCAATGCAAAGTAATACTGGTTGAGAATATTTGCTAAGTTTTGACATTCTACGATAGTCCCGTTCAGGAAAAATATGGCATCATCAGCAAAGAGTAAATGAGACAGTATAGGGCAGAACCTGTTTAACGTTATACCCTTGATGCTTCCATCTTCGAGGGCTTTGTTCATCATCCCAGTCAAGACATTTGCTATTAAGATGAATAAGTATGGGGAAAGAGGGTCACCTTGTCTAATTCCTCTTGAAAATGTGAAGTATTGAGTAGGCTCCTCATTTATCTTCACACTTGGGGACACCGTCGAAACACATTGCATGATTAAAGATACCCACCTCTCACAGAAACCCATTTTCAGCATACAATCACTCAAAAAATCCCATTCAATTCTGTCATAGGCTTTCTGCATATCCAGTTTCAATATTGCCTGAAACTTTTTCTTCCTTTTTGTTATTCTCAATTGATGTAGGACTTCCTGAACTATTAAAATATTATCTTGAATTTGCCTCCCTTGTACAAAGGCGCTCTGCTCAAGCTCTATAATCTCTAAAAGCCAAATCTATAGTCTATTTGCCATGACTTTTGAGATAATTTTGTAGCTGAGATTGCATAAACTGATAAGTCTAAATTGGCCTATATTTTCTGGGTTTTTTACTTTTGGTATCAAAGATATGTGTGTTTTGTTGAGGAGGGGGTCGATGGTACTTGTTTCAAAGAAGTTCTACACTAGCTGGAATAAATCCAACTTGATATCCTCCCAAGACTGTTGATAAAAAAAGGTCATTAAAGGCCCAGGGGCAGTTGGAAAACCGCATCTTTCACCTCTTCAAGGGCAATGTTTGCCATTAGATATTCATCTATTTCCTCTCTTATTGGGCTGGGACGTTGGTTTAAGATTGGCTGATTGTTCCTAGGACCCACCGATTTGTATAAGTTTCGATAGAAAGACCCTATGTGTTCTTTGAGTGCCGACGGATCCCTACACCAGCTTTGATCTTCCATTTGCAGCATTGTAATCATATTCCTATGTCTTCTCTATACTGTAGTAGCATGGAAGAACTTGGTATTCCTATCTCCCCATTATAGCCAATTGATGCGTGATCTCATCCCCCAAAATTTTTCCTCTTGTTTCCATAGCTTGTCTATCTAGTCGATAATGTTCCAGGCTTCCTTCCTGCTGAAATTTTCGGAATTCTTGTTAGTTATCTCTGTTAATTCTCTATTTAGCTCCCTGATATGACGTGGTGCATTGGCGAACTTATCTTTACTCCACTTTACAAACTCCTTAGAAATATCATTGACTTTCATTGAGAAACTCATCTGGCTTAATGGCGTTTTGTTCCATATTCTCTTGATAATCTCTCCACACTCTTGATCTCTTGACCAGTATACTTCAAACCTAAATTCTCTCTTCCTTTTCTTACTTTCAGGATGCAACACAAGGAGGAGAGGACTGTGGTCCGAGCCAATTGCTAGTAGAGCCTGTACTTCAGCAGCAGGAAAGATAATTCTCCAGTCCAGTGTGCATAGAACTCTTTCTAATATTTTTCTAACCTCCCCTTCCCGGTTGTTTGCCCAAGTGTAGGCACAACCTTTGATGTCCATATCCATTTGGGAACACTCATTTAATAGTTCTCGGAACGCTGCTATTCTGTGATTATCAGCTTCTCTTTTCCCCACCTTCTCCCAAACATATAAAATTTCATGAAAATCCCCCATGCAAATCCATGGTAGATGATTTGTTGACTGGAAATCCTTCAACTTTTGCCATAGCTTTAGTCTCTCCTCAAAGTTCGTATGCATAGAGAAAAGTTATCCTCATTGGATAGCTACTATCTGGATCTTTGAACTCCGAGTCAATAAATTCTTTAGAGCTAGTATTTACCTTTAACGCCACTTCCTCACTCCACAAAATTGCTAAGCCTCCCACGATTCCTTCCGGGTTTTCTAGGAACAAATTTTGGAACTTAAGTCTCCTTTTCACACCCTCCACCATCGTTGCTTTGTTCTTTGTTTTCATTAAGAAGACCAGGTTGGGCCTTTCAAGAGCTACTAGAGCTCTTAGCTCTTGGAATGTCAAGGGATTACCTAGCCCCTAACAATTCCTGTGACACCCCTCGAAGGCCCCCGATCCATTAGGGTCGCCAGAATTCACTTACCTTTCCCCTTTCTTGACCTGAAGGTCTATCAATCCTGGGGGTTTATAAATTTTTTTTTTTTTTTTTTTTTTTTTTTTTTAGATCGGTCCCTGCGCAATTTATATGGCGGAAGCGTATCCAACAACTACCTTCCCTATATTCAAAAGATAGTGCACACCAACTATACACTTTGTATAAGTTAAAACCGTACACCTTAATTTACATAACTTGATGGACATCTTTCATCGGTACATCAAAATGCCGTAGTCTTCTATATTTGGCTATACTTCAAAAGATAACCGACATCTCTTCCAACAGTCATATACTTAAAGTCCATCGATCAGTGTTGGCGTCCAAAAGTTCCTTCCTCTGCTGTCCCCCTCCTGGCAACCATATCCAACCACTTGGTCTATCTACTGGTGGCCGTGTCGGCAGAGGTACCTTGTCTAGTCTGAAATGTTAGTCCCCAAACGGGGTGAGTATAACAACTCAGCAAATACATGATCCCTTTAGCTACTCACGCATCACACAAGATAATCAACTATGTCATTGCATCGTATAACATCATCAGATATATAATTGCATCATATAACATTATCAAATCCTCATGCATATACCATGCATATATACATATCTTTCAAGCACATGTACCATATCATTCAATACCCAGGCATACACCATGCATTTATATCTTTCAACGCCCATGCATACATATCACCATACGCATATCATTCGATGCCCATGCATACATATCACCATTTGCATATCATTCAATGCCCATGCATACATATCACCGTATGCATATTTCATTTTCCAATTTTCACAATTTTAATTGACTTTTAATGCATTCCCGGCACACACCATCCGGGCTTCCGGCCCCCCACATTCCGGGCATCTCGTACCCCAACTGGCATCACGAGGAATTCACGGCACACACCATCCGTGCTTCCGGCATTTACACTCCTTGGCCGGGCATCTCGCATCCTACCTAGCATCACGAGGAATTCACGGCACACACCATTCGTTCTTCCGGCATTTACACTCCCTGGCCGGGCATCTCGCATCCCACCTAGCATCACGAGGAATCCCCCGGCACACACCATCCGAGCTTCCGGAATTATGTACCGACATACCACCAGGCATCTCCCCCTGAAATTACATACCGTGTACCACCGGGCATCTCGAAACTCCCGAGGACATCCAGAATTACGCTATTAGGCGGCATTACACTCCCCTAGCCGGGCATCCCGACACTCCCAGAGCATCATCGGCTCACACCATCCGATGACCTTCTCACATGCATGGTTCATGGCATACCACATGATGCTCATCACTCATATCAATATGCATTGCCAAACATTTTCACTCATATGGCATGAATTTCACATAAAACAACTTCAATCAATTCGTCCCATATGATTCAGCACGTATAACATTCTGTAAACGTCTCAATTATACACCAAATGATTCTCAAAAGTTGTAAAACTTATACACGTGATAGTCAAGACACAAAGGCACATTTTTCATGAAGAAAGTATGTTCTCAATATTAACATACAAAAAGATATCATTCAGCCATTGCAACAAGGCAAATTCCGAACAATACAGCTTGCGCGATCACAGAAGAAAACTAAATTGACCATCCAATTGGCCACTAAAAATCATGAAATTTCACCACATCACCATGGAGACGTTAAAGCACAAATTTCATTAAGAAACTATGTTCAAAAAATTCTCACATAAAAAGATATAAACTCGGCAAGACAGATTAGAGTTTAGGACTTCCCAGTTTGCACAGTTTTCAAATTTCATGAAATTAAATACTCAAACATCACTCAAAAATTATGAAATTTCACTATATTATAGACAAGATCCTACAGAACATTTCTCATGAAGACATAATCATCAAATTCGTCCTATATAATTTGCTATAAAAATCATAAGCTTCTGTCTCAATTACCAAACCGTACAGGATCAATAGGACTTCCCAGTTTACACTGCTCTCGAATTTCATTAATTTAAATATCCAAATCCCATTCAAAAATTACGAAATTTCAGTATGTCATAGCCAAGAGTCTAAAGAACATTTCTCATGAAGACATAATCACCAAATTCATCCTACATGATTTACTATAAAAATTACAAGCTTCTGATTCAATTCCCGAACCGTACAGAATCAACTATCAACGAAATCTCCTCAATTGAGCAACCTAACCTCCTTCTTTTTCCCTGATTTTTGGATATGTTATAGTTTAGCATGTTTTATACAACTTTCCTTTAGAGGTCGAAGCAAGATTCTCCAGAAAAAGTCACCTTATGACCCATACAATCTACTGACGTTCCACAGAAACACTCCAGAATTCATGTCCGTAAGAAATCAAGCATTTCCCTAGGTTATACCGGTTAGATTTGCCTCAAATTTTAGTATGATGTTCATTAGAATGTTCTCAACATTTCATATGAGGAGGTCAAAGACAAATATCCAACCGAAGATCAAGTTCAGCAACCATCAAGCAACAAGGGTCGACATGCAAGCCGATTTTCACCCGGTTCCTTAGAAAATTGATTTCACCCCTCAAATCTTGTTCAATTTACTTCAAATTTGAGTATGTTGTAATTCAAGACCTTATCTACAACTTTCATTTAGAAACCAAAGCCAAATTCTAACCCTAAGCTTATCTACAAACTCAAACAAGATTCGGGTACATGCAAGTTCATTCGGCCAGAATCACAACTACAGCAAGAACGGCCTCAAGACTTCAATTTTCATCCATCAAACCCAAAATTTCGACCAGCAATCAGCACAACAACAAGACCACAGTATGCATGAGCAATCAAGAGATCAATCTTGCCTTAAGATTGAGCTGAATCGTGTGAAGAAAACAGCGACAACCCACGGCGACAACTCACGGCAGCTCGGTTTCTCCTTCTCTTCTTTCCTTCCTCCCTCACTCACGCTCGCTATATGCTCACTCACGAACTCTCCCTCTTTTTCTACTCTCCGTTCTGCTCGGTCACTCTCTTTAGCTCATTTACACGAGCAGATTAGCCGCTGGTTTTGCTAAAAACCAGCCAACGAAGAGGGGAAATTTTCGATGGATGCATGGATGGAAGACAGGTGGAGGAGGTGTGTCTCCAACTGGGTTTTCTTGGCCTTCACTGGTTGCTCCATACGAAGCAACGTGGCCTCCTCTGGCCTTGCTTCTCTGGTCACTGGTTTTGTTGAAAACCAGTCAACAAAAATGGGGGTTTTCGGTGGCTAATTGGGTGAGTGGCAGCTGGATTATACGTGTCCAGCAATGGATATCTCCTTCTTGGATGCATGCCACTTTTCTCCTCCATGCAAGGGACGTGTCCTCAGCCAACCGTATTCTTTTTCTCCCTTTTTTTTTTGTCCAACGTAGAAAGAGCTACGTGGCTCTTGGCCAACATCCACCTTCCATAGTTGACCAGCTACATGAAATTTCCACGAACGTGCATGGGAAAATGGATGATGTGAACACACAGCTGGGGAAATGGGGTCTTCGAGCGGGCACGGGCTACTTGAACGTAAAATGGAGTCTCTCAGCTCATCCACCTAGGGTACGTACTTAAAAAAAAAAAAGAACAGCTAAAATCCAAATAATAAGTAATCTTGTTGACATGTTACTTAGAACGAGCCTCGATCTCACTAGTAATAGTACATAGGAACAAGGTTGCAACTTGCTCACGGTCGAACCATTTCTAATCGTGACTCATTGGCCAGATGATGGTAACAAAATAATGTCTGTACATGATACCGATGACACAGTCCAACGATACCTCCGTCGATTAGTCATGGCCGTCACATATCCAAGGGTTGTCAAAATTCTCGGGTGCCACAATTCCAACTTATAATTTTCATATCGTTGCCGGTGGCTTATTAGGGCTAGTAACCACAGCCCACTCATTGTCATATTTGATCAGTTGAATTAGGGTCTCCAAAAGCTCCATATCATCAATCATAAGGGGAACTTGTTCTGCTATGCATTTATATTTTTTCGCCCTCTGCACCTTCATACTTTTCTTGCTGCACTTCCCAACCTTCGATAGGATCGGCCTAGTAGTTTCGAGGCACATAATCTGTTTGCCATGATATGTATT
Organism: Eucalyptus erythrocorys; assembly: GCA_014182555.1. Taxonomy (NCBI): domain Eukaryota; kingdom Viridiplantae; phylum Streptophyta; class Magnoliopsida; order Myrtales; family Myrtaceae; genus Eucalyptus; species Eucalyptus erythrocorys. The sequence goes on along the minus strand of CM024601.1, from coordinate 29,578,525 downwards.
CTTCATAGTAGTTTCTGCTGGTTCTTATGGTACCTCCTGCACATTTGAATTTTCTACCCTTTTCTTGTTGCGATTTGGGGCTGCCATATTATCAATTTCGTCTCTGGCCACTATGTCCATTTCATAAGTTATAGGAGGAATTTCTAGTGCCGTTTCTTTCACAGTGATTTCTTCTTCTAATTTGCCATAGAACGCTTCTCAGTGGGGACTATGGTCTCACACTTCCGCCTTAAGCCATGGGCCATATTTTCTTGCTTTGTTTTCAGCCCATGCTGTTTGCTCATAAGGGATTTCTTCGCAGTTAGTAGCACAATGACCAATTTTTCCACATGAATAGCAATAATGCAGTAGACGTTCATATTTAAACTCCACCCATAACTTCTTGTTTCCAATATCCAGAATAGCACCTGATTTTAATGGAGCTAATAAGTTCACTTCCACTAACTTTTCCACTTTTCTGTGGTCCGTTTCCCTTGGAGTCCACCTGAATTTCCAGAACTTTGCCTACCTTTTTTCCTAGGTCAATGAACACTTCTTCTAGTATCCACCCAGGGGGTATCCCTCCAATATGCACCCAAAAAGCGCATTGAGAGTAATCATAACAATGCTCTGGGATGTCAGGTTCACATTGTTTGAGTACTAGTAGATTACTGGCAAAAGACCAAGGTCTGGATTTCATGACTCTCTCTTTTTCCTCCTCCGATTGAAAAACGAAAGAGAAAAAACCCGGTTCCTTTTGTGAGCAAATCACCAATTCTGTTTTCCATGCTTTCTTCACTGTATTGAGAAAAGCTTGGAAGTTAAAATTAGGTTTGGAAAATAACTTCCCAAAAAGGGTATGATTGCATTCTTCCCTTTTTTTCTGGGGGGGTTTCTTTGATCACTTCGACTACATAATTTCCGACCACAGGTGGCCTAGGCTTTTACATAAGGCAGCCATTCGCAATTCATTCTCCTCTTTACCTTCCATTCTTCTTATCTGCAGGTGTGAGGTATGCTGCTGGCTGTAATCTTGCTGAGTGGGTTTTTTGAAGTTTTGGAGGGGAAGTCTATAGGAGATGCAGATTGAAGGGAGCTCTGTAATGGAAATGGCAGGGTCGCAAGGTTGCTTTGATAGATTAGTGGGTGAAACTATGGTAAGGATGAAGGTTAGTGGGTTGTGTATCGGGTAAAGGGAAGACAAAACATCTAGGCGATTATCTACTTCCCCAAATTCGGCCTTTTGTCTCAATAGTGAATAAATAGTGCTTTACAAGACTAGAGCTTAGGGCAAATAACAAGACCAACACAGATCGAAAAGATGCCATTCACTCATTACTTTCTACCGATCATATTGAACAAGGCAAGACCCATTCTACTTACTGCATAACAGGCTACTTATATCTTGGTTTTTCGAAAAAGCATCAAAACCCATTCCGCTACATCAAAAATCAAAGAGCCTAGAAGAGATCCATGAAGAAAAGGACAACATCCAACCTTTTGCGAGGCCAGAGCTTCGATTCATCCAGCATTGCTTGAATTCACCGAAGAGAGATGGCAGGACCGTTCCATTGCTCGGGACTTCTCATTTTTACAGAGAAAACAGTAGGGTGGGGGATTTCTGAGGTTTACATGATGGGTTTCATTGATCAAAAAGGGGTGATCATGATTTTGGGTGTCGGAAATCTATAGGAGATTTAGGGTTTTGGGGGGATAGCTACCAATAGAGGTAGAGGAAAACTCCCAAAGTCAAGAGGGTGGTGTTTGACATAAGAAAAAGTGGCCTAAAAGTGAGACTTCATCGGGCAAACTATGTCATGTGAATCTTACTTGGTCCATGAAAGCCGGGCATCATATGAGAAATGTCCCAACTTCATCAGAAAAATTATTTAAAAGATCCTAAACTTATTATGCTTTAGTTAATTCAATTTTATATCTTTCAATTTTTGTCAATTGGAGTCCTAAACATTTTCGAATTTTTTCTTGAGTCTATTCAATCAATTTTAGTTGAAAATTGCTGACATGATTAGTGGCCAACGAGAATTGCTAGCCAACCCTCATCGTCACTAGGTGAGGGCCACGACTGGCAACCCTCACGAGCCTTGGTAGGAAAAAAAAAAAAAAAAGGAAAAGAAAGAAAGAAAAATTAAAAAATATTTAAAAAGTCAAATTATTTTTAAAAATATAAAAAAAAAATTGTCCACACCAACGCTGGTTGATTTACATGACACTACCATTATCCATGTTAGCGATTTCCATTTCAAATTAGCATTAACTAAATTGGAAAAATGTAAAACGATTTATAACTGAATTTGTACAATTAAAATGTTTATGACTAAATTGGTTAAATGTAATTTTTTTGGACAATTTTCTCAATTCAATCATAAGACTATCCTATGCAATGCATTGAAAGTAATTAGGTGACTTTCAAAATCCCAGAGGTTGATCTGATTTTTGAAGCATTCACGACCAATTTCGTCTGCTTGGTTACACGATAAGATTCCAGATACAATAATTGATCCATGGACAAGTACCTCCACCAAGGCTGCGTTTGTGGTCAGCTGGCAAGCCTAGATAGAACAACCTTCATCCCATATAGCGTTTAGGGCGAGGGATAAGTTCAAATAGGATTTCCCTATTCGAAGTGGAAAAAAAATGAATGCGGCCAACAAAGTTGTCCCTAAGCACTAGTAAAGTGGGGTTAGGAACAAAAAAAAAAAAAAAATCTCTCATCCTAAACAAATCTATTTTACAACTTTGTTATTACGAGTAGTTACTACAAAGTTTCAAACAAACAACGCTATAAAATACTAGAGTCTTTAATGCAGATAATGTATAGTTGAGCCTCATCCTTTAGAGGCTACGAGTGTAATAGGAGTGTTCATCAACCAAACGATCACCCCCCCTCCTTTTTATCATAAATGATCTGCTTGCTCTAAAATGACTTGTGTTAATGGGTAATTCTAATTCATTGGGTCTTTTGGCAGAATTTGAAGCAATTACTTTTGTAGTAACAGACTGAAAAGGAGCAGAGTGTGAGAGTCAAAACTGAAAAGAGAATCCCTTACTTGTTTCTCTCATCCAAAATAGTGAATGAGACTTTCACCACAGTTGTGCCGTGCATCTCACTCCCTCCCTCCCTTTCTTTTTTTTTTTTGGTCGGCTCCCTCCCTCCCTCTCATAATGCAATTTAGTGGATGGACCACCAAAGCTCTCTCCCTCTCTCTTTGTGACTCGACGACCACCTCACGATGGTGGTACCAAAAGGTGGTCATGGTCCCATGACGACAACCACCTTGTGGTGGGTCTTCATATGGTTGCAGCATCTATTGCTACATGAATTGGAACCACGTTGTCTAGATTTTTCTTTAATTCTAATTCCATCAATGTCTCTATCTTCTATCAAATGTTATATTTACATGCATCAAACAAGTACCGAGATAAGATGTTTATACATATCCAGACTTATGCACTAACAATCAACAGACCAGTCGATAGTACCCAAGGAATGTCGTCGCATCTCCATTGTTGTGTGATCCTATCCTATCCGCCAAATTAATCCCGGCAAGCACGCATATTCTCATCCATTTCTTTGCGGGCCTTTCTCAGCATGGACAGAACTTGAAAGGACAAGATCCTCAACATGGTTCCGCAGTTGTTTGGGCTTTGAAAAGCCCATGTCAGCAAGGGCCAATGCCGACACATGATGTGGCCCGACACATGATGTGATCACATCCATATATTATGGCGTCAATCTCCAACTAATTGTAAAGATGGATGTCGTGCCCGCCTCGTGCTCATTATCGATGGGCTGCCGCCTCACGTGGCAAACACACCTTTAGATTGAAAAAAAAGAAGAGAAGTCAAAAAAGGAAAGAAAAAGGTGAACTGAACGTTCTTGATAGCGAAAAAAGCAAAAGGAGCGTTCGCAAACGAAAAGAAAAAGAGAAAAGGGAGATATACGACGGTTCAAAGGAGAATAGGCGGCTCAGATTCGATGGTCAGAATTGGCTGAAATTTTATTATGTTTTTCGTGAGATTAAAATCTACCGCTTTATCATTTTGTTCATTAAAACCCTTCTCCAAATTGTCTTCTATGACCAGAATTTCTTGCTCATTTATTATTTTATTATTATTTTTTGATGTCTCTACAGCCGGTAGCCGGCGAGATAAACCAGGGGCGGTACTAGCTCAAGACCCACCACGCCACACTTAAGAATCCCTAATGATAGGGCTAAGATTTGAACTCCTCTTCTCCCGGATGAGGGTGAGAGCGCAAAGCCAGCGCTGCTGTTACGGGCGGTGGTTCTTGCTCCGTTGTTATTCTATCTTTGTAATGACAATATATTATTGTACTATTGTTGTGTTGAGCCTCCAGCTATATGACTAGAGATCAATCCTATAGTTTTTTTTTTTTTTTTTTTGGTAAAGTCCTATAGTATTTTTTAGTATTGGGTTTCCTACATAAAATTTATGAGTGTTGTTTTTTTATATTATCTTTTACATTCAGCACTATATTTATTTGTGTTGGTTCATATCGTTGGAACATTATGACCGATTGCCGTTGGGATTGATTGGACAGTAGTTGGTTGAGTTTGGGGAATGTGTTGATCCTGGACAGGTTTAAGCTGTAAATTATTTTTGTATCTTCTCAATGATAATCTGTATTCTATTGTGTAATCAATGTCTCGTGGAAAGACTGTCAATTTCTGAGTATTTTATCCATCTCAGTAACTTCAACTTTGCGCATCAGAAATGGTCGACCCGATTCGAGTCAACCCCCTGTTGCTGACTTGACTCTATTTTGGAATTGTATAATTTTTGCCTTCGCTTTCCCGGTGGTTGAGAAGGCGACGTTTAAGGTTTGACTTTGGGCATCTAGACGAAATACCTGGGGCGCTCCGGGCATTGACGATGCAATCAGTACTCCTTGGAAAAAAAAAAAAATGGATAAACGAAAACAAAGAAATATGTTTTTGGCAAAATTTCTCCGACGAATTCTCTCTCTGTTTTTTTTTTTTTTTTTTTTTTTGGGTCAGAATTTCTCCGAGGATTTAAGCCGGTGATTCTACCATTGGATCGAAAGTGAAATGAAGGAGTACGAATTAATAGACTTGATCCAATGGTCGAAAAAATCACCGAAGATTTTTCTTGCTTGAACATTATCGATATACCTCATTAATTACACATGGATATATGGGGAAAATTATCTAAAAATTCAAAACTCATTGCACTTTTTTTAATTTAGTTATAAACCTTTAAATGTTGTCTATTAAGTCTTAAATATTTTTATGTTTTGATAATTGAGTCAATATGATCAATTTTGGGCGAAAACCAATGAGATGAACGTCATGTGTTCTACGTGACATAACTAATGTTGATATGAACATTTTTTAATAATATTTAATATTTTTTAATTTCTTCTTCTTTTCCTTTTTTTCTTTTTTCTTTTATTTTCTTTCTTTTTTCCTCTGCCAACCACTTGGCCTTATCGATGGCTAGCGGAGGTCTCTACCTCAGGAGAGAAATGCCTAGGCCTGCTTGGCGAGGGCCACTCTTGGGTGAGGGTCGCCCTCGCTTGGGTAGCAACCATTCACTAGATTGGGTGAGATCGAGGGTTGCCGCATGATTCGAAACTAAAGAATTAAACTCCTAGAGTTTTCAAAATAACATATGAGATACATACTTTTTTGTCATCCACACTACTGTTGTAACAAGTCAAAAAAAAACATTAGCTCAAGCACTTGTGCGAGCACTATATATGCAAGTCTTCAATCTTGATCCGCAATAATTCAATAATTCATGTCCTCAAATGCTAAGTTCTCCCAAAATTTATGCGCCTATCAATTCAAATTACCCTCGAGAAAACAATGCTTTGCTCATAATGAAAACGTGATCGGTTAAATTATATTCAAAGGCCAGGAGGGTCACTGTCAAAACTTTGAAATCTGGCCAGGCGTGTGGATCGGGCTATGCGCAGCCTTTGCTTTTGGTTCACCCTTGTCTCCAATTTGTCTAGCACGAGACTTTTGACTCAATTTGTAATTTCATTAGGATCTATAAGAATCGATCAGATCGTGCAAGAAAAATGCGCGATGCATCTCTTCGCGGGCAACGTAAACTTTGTGCGTTCTAGAAGATGAGCAGATGGCACAACTTGTGGTTTTTGGGATTATGGGGCGTCTAGCCATCAAAGGGGAGAAATCACTTGTCAAGATAGAATGAGTTCGATTATCCATGGCTACGCTTCTTACGATTTGACCATGGCATGTCTCCACAATTGCGGTTCGGATGCTCTAGAAAACTCCCTTATATTGTGTCTTCTATCCGTCAAATTTTGATTTTGTTGATCTTTTTCACTTTTGAAGTTTCTTATGTTAATGACTTGCTTTTTAGGAGGGAAAATGATATAAATAATTCCTAAATTTTGACACAATATACAATATCGTTTTTGAACTTTGAATTTGCTTGACATGGTCCCTAAATTATATATAAATGTTCGATAAGTTTTTTTCATTTTCCCAAACGAAAAACATATCTGACTTCTGCTGCATTAACCCAACAATCTCCTGACTCTTGCATCAGTCTTGTTTGAATTGCACCCAATCGACTCGGCAATAAGTGCGTTTCTAATAGTCACACCTTTCAAGAAACATTCCTAGACTAATCACCAGGGACTCGGCCTAGGTAGAAATAAAAGGGGAACTCAAAACAATTTGACGGATGCGAGCTATCGAATTCGAGTATTCCTCCTCGAGATAATTTCTAGGGATTAAGCGCTAAGAAACTAAATCTCTCTTGATCTCGACACAGATGGCTCTCGGATTCACATTAGTTACACCATCACTCCTTCTATCTCTCGTGGTGATCGAGCGAACACTCTTTCATTTTTTAACTACATAATCCGAGTTTGATAAAATTATCATGCCTTAAATCGCAAATCCAGCCTTATATCCTGATTTATCCGAGCTTATTCGATCCAAGGCATATGGCCAAGCACTATACAGGCGAACTTATGTGCCACTACCTTAGGGGCATCTGTGATGTGGAGGAGCAAGCTAAATTGAATGTTCTACATCTATATTTGTCTTCATTTGTTCAAACCAAACCCCATCCTATCACATCACGTAATTAAAATATAATTAGCTTTGCTCTGCTCTGGATTGCGACTTTTTACGTCTTATATTAAGGCAAATTTGACTTTTGGCTCTTCCCTGGGGACTCCGTATGATGGTGATTAAGGTAGATCTTGGCGTCATGTACGTACGTACGTACTCATTATTCCTTGTGCATGCCATGCAAGGGTCAATCCAAGCTGTGCACACCGCGGCCGGGATAATAAGGGCTGATATTAACTCGTGAATTTATAATAAATTTAATTGAAATTAACATTTTAATCATAAAAAAATATCAAACCGGTATATTTGTGATAAATATACCATTTGTTAGTTTCCATTAAATTTTATTATCAAATTGCTAAGTTAGATAACACGTGATGATTAATGGGTGTGTCATTTTAGTGTTTTACCTTCCGTCTATTATAGGCATATCAATTTATTATTTTTTGTGGTATTAATCGACGGCGGCAGGTCATGTGACCCCATAAGGGGGCTCCAACAGCTTCTCAATATAAAAAAAAAAAAAAAATCTAATTTAATGAAAATTAATTGAAGGTAAAGTTTGTTATAAATGTACCAGTTCGAATTTTTTATAGTCAAAAAATTAATTTGAGGTAAATTTATTTCAAGGGTACCAATTTGGCGTTTTTAATTATATTAACTTAGATAATTACGTAATTAGTCATAAACCATATGATAATCTAGTCTTAAACTTTCCAATTTTGTCATTATAGATTTAAACCTCGGCACAAATAGTCCAAGATGGTTCTCCTGGCCAATCACCACAAGAAATTACTAAAGTAGGATCGAGTTATCACTGGTCGTCTTACGTGGCATATTGACACAAGCAACTCTACTCGATAGAACGTCCTACATGGGTCGCCGCCTTAGCTACTTTTAGCTAAAATTGGTCATAAAGGATTACAATGGAATTTCACATAAAAATTTAGGATCACATATATAAAATTGAAAGTTTATTACTGAATTGATATTCTATACAATAAATTTATGATCACATTGGAATTTTCATACTTCATGCTAGGAGGAAGTTAGTATGAGATTTCGCTTGCTTACCCTATTGCTCCCAATGTCTGTCGGGATCTAAAAGCAGTGCAAGTATGTCTGGCTAAATGTCTCTTGGCGTATCCTTGCAATTTCTTCTATTCTTTATTTTAATGACAATTCATCAACTCTAATAAATTATTTGGGAAAAATAAAAGAAAATTCAAAGGTTTTGACGGATAACTTCCCTACCTACCGAATTCGCATTACAATATAATTAAGTAAAAAAAAAAAGATATCTGCATTGTCTCCGTACCATTTCCACATTCATAAGTGGGAGACTTTTCAAGTGAAGTCATGCGTGTTGGGTAGCATGTCAAAAGCGTACTTGTACGACGTGGAACACCGTATACGCCAAAAATAAGGTTGACATTTATCAGTATATTTCGAAAGGAAAATGAAAATTTTTGTGTAGTAAAGTGCAGTTGTTGTCGGTTTCCATTTGTCGGTAAAGTGAATCTATTTGTCATTAAAATTATTTCTTCATCGTAAATTTTAGTTATCCACGATAAATTATGTAGTATTTAGTAAGTAAATTCCAACGGTAGAAAACCGTCAATAATGGATCTAATTTGTTCATTGTAAACCTTATTTGCTCTTCGTAAACATTTTCATTCAAATAGATATTGCTTTCATATCCTTGATAAATACAATACTTATCAATATATTTTTTATAGAAAAATTTAAAAAGTGAAAAAAAGCAAAATCTAAAAAGTTAAAAGTTGAGAGGATTTAATCATTTTCTCTCGTCCAATTCCTTTGCCATAACCAGACCTAGATGAACAATTAAAAAAGTTGCAGAGACTCCCCTCCTAAATCCGTGACTTAATGCAGACAACTTCTAGTAGAGACTCTAAAAAGCTCCTTTCAGAAGAAAGATGACTTCAATAGTGTGTCCATCAATGCGGTTTGTCTCTTTCGATGATCAATTTGCATCTATCAAAATTATTGGTGCTTGATTTATCATTCAGCGAGATAATAGAGAATTGGAAAGGATAGAGTTTAATCATGGTAAGATTGGGGAAAAAAAAAAGACATTATCTCTAGAATTTTGAGTTTTTGCTTCTGTGTAGCCGATCAGCCCATTTTTTGACTTTTCTTTTATGTGTCGATCAGTCATTATTTGGTTTGATTGATTAGTTTCTACGAACATCACGTTACCGACATTTCATCAAAAATCTTATCCTTCACTGAGAAGCACAAACCATTATTTCGTTCATTGGATTCATCTAGACGATAGGACTCAACATCACTATTCTTTGAAAATATTTCGACCACCCATGTTTAATAAATGGTTCGTCTTCCAGAGAAAAGACCTCTAGACCGCCTTCTTTTGAACAGCGTGGCTCACGTGTTCGAAACTAGGAAGGACGTACGACAGGTTGATGGTAACAGTTCTTCAACTCCATGGAATTTAACCTCAATGACTAAGGTCACTTTGACCTCGCGCAATCCAGTTACGCTGCGAGAACGACAGCCCGGAGGGGGGGAGGAAACGTCCATGTCCTTTCCTCCGTCTGCCGAATGGTTATGCCCTCCTCGGAATATTCAATTCTTTTCGAACGGGACAGAAACCAGTCAGACATGCATCGAATTATAAAAGCCGAAATATGAATAAAGATAATCCCATCCCCTCCCCGTCGGCCGCCAACTTGTCAAAACTGTTTCCGAGGGCCAGCATTTCGACCCGCTCTCTTTCTCTTTTTCTCATCCGGGAACTGGAGCTGGAGGTTTCGCTTGTTTTGTCAACTACTACGTTGAGTACGGAGCACAGCATTTGCTGGTTTTTTTTTGCCATTTGCTCGAGCTCCGAGACGTCTCTCTTCCTCCAAGACGCGGAATAGGTCCGAGCTCGGAAGGTTTCTTTGCCGTTAGTTCCTAGGGAGGACGAGGTTCTTGATCATGGCGGGCAAGTACTCGTTCGTTTTCTTGATTTTCATGGGGTTGAGCTGCTTCGGGTTGATGTGGCTCGCCGAGTCGAGGCTGCCCCAAGCGGAAGGTACGAGTTATTCTTTTTTTTTTTTTTTGGCTGTGAACGGTGCAAGTACGTGTTTGGATGCTGAGAAATTGTGGGGGAGTTACGAGCGTTTGCTCTCTTGAAATCTGGGTTCGGTTGGTTCACGTTGCTGAGAGTAGGTGGGGTTAGCTCGTTGTGCTCTGTTTCTCTGTTCTGTATTTTATTTCCTTTGAGTGACAGCGTTGGAGCTGACTGGGAGATGGGGAAAATTAGTGTAAGATTCATATGAGAATCTCTCTACCCAATGTTTGCGATTCCTTTCTAGACTTTAATGGGTCTAATCTTGGTATTCTGATTGGTAAGTAGAGGTGGGAGTTTCAGTTTCTGTAGCCAGGAAGAAAAGAAGATAAGAGGTACTTTCTATTTTATATTATTCGGTTAGATAATGAGACTCTTATTTTAAAAAACTCCAATTTGGATAAGGCAATTTCGGTTTATCCTTTAGTGGATTTGCCTGATGCCTATATTAGGTATATTATTGAATGCCACATGCTTTATGGATGGATAAATTCTCTTTTGGGCTCATGGAACCGGTACAAGCAATGGAAATTTGTTGGCTAACCTATTCAGAAACAGTTTTTGGGTAGCTTTTCTTGCTGGTCTGTATAGTGATCTTGAGTGTCCTTGAGAATGTTATGACAACTCTAAAATAGATGTCCACTGTGGTAAAGTGAATTACCCTTGTCGTTGCTGTTATGCTGGTCACATCTTCTACACGATTGTTTACCTTGGACATGCTTCAACATGACTCTCCGGTGTTGGTTTAGGCCCATATGAGGCTAATTCCATAGCCTGAATAAATTTTTCTGTCAAACCCACCATAATGAGCCACATGGTGGCTATCTTGGTAGATTGACCTTGAAGAGCTGGAGAGAGATGGCCCTGGCAAATATATAGAAAAGCAGTTCTTTTGATAAATTGTGTTGCAGAAAACACAACGCCTGCGGTTTTACTTGCCTTGCAAGCACTGTATTATTAAAGGCAACATTATACACCTCCATTTTTCTGATTATGATGCATCAGATGTACCTTTACCCCTCCCAACTGAAGCCACAATATTACAGAAAAGTAATAGGTTGTCTTCATGGTTGAATCATTTGACAGAAAAGAGTCATACTGACCTTATTCGCTAAATAAATATGACATTTACAGCAGGGGCTTTGGTCTGAACTTCTGGACTATGGTTACTCAATTTGTGCTTCTATATTTTTCTCATGTTCTTTTCCATTATCACAAAACCGAGAGGAAATGGAAATATTGTCTACTAGAGCATTAACTTTCTTTGGCAAAGTAACTACGTCCTTCATTATTAGTCAATTTCCTTTCATTGACAATCGTAGCTTATACCTTTCACTTTCTCTAATGGTGCTTTCTTTTAAATTCATGTAATTTAGTTGATGCTCTCCGCGATATCTCGAGCGCAATGGGGTCAACATACTGGGATTTTGATGGTGACAATTGTTTGATTAAAAGGGTTGGGTTAGCACTGCAGCCGCCATCAGAAGCTGAGAGTAGCATTGTTTGTGATTGCAACATTGGGAACGATACCTTCTGTCACGTCGTAAGGATGTATAAGTCCCTCACCGAATCTCTGAAGCTTCTTCTGTTGATTACCATCTCAATGCTACTCCACCAGTCTGCATAGCTTCATACTTACAACTGTTTTTTGCCCCAATCTCTGTGAATTTTAATGAAATCATACGTTATTTCGTTTATGAGTTTTCATTATATAATGGTTGGGAAATATGATTGATGTAGTTCATTGGTAAAAAAAGATCATTATTCCACTCTTAGACAAACACATTTTAGTCCTTTCCTCATCAAAATGTCTCTTGCAACTATTAGAACTGTACTTGATATTGAGCTATTTCTGAAAGCAGCAACGTAAAGTTTTTAAGTGTCTTGACACGGTTGTTCTCGAAAGTGTGAAATCACCCAAATTAGTCCGATTAAGATAAGATATAATTGCCATTCAAAATTTGATAACTTTCACCATTTCCCCCAGAAATTTGCCCACAAAATGCAATGTCTTCCAATATGTATTGCCAGAAAAGAAAAAGGGTTGTTGAATGGCAAAATTTGGTGGCATCAGTGAAGAAGAGGGATATATCAGTATTTATCTTTGTGCTTATTTATGCTATTTCTAGAAGATGTAAATTGGTCTCTTCAGTATATATATGAGTTCAGCAATCTTATCCGCAATTTTCAATGCTGATTCATGGTGTTACACCATACTTTCCAAATACGCGATGAAGCCATCTCTTGCACTTAACATCAATCTGATTGTCGTGCATCACAGAGTGCTGAAGTTTCATAGTCTACCCGGAATCCTTCCCCCTGAGCTTGCCAAGCTCCCGTACCTCAGAGAGATGTAAGGATTAGTTTCCACTTGCTTCATCTGTTACGCTATTTTGCTTCTTTGTGTCCAATTATAACTTGGGTAAATAGCAATTTCTTTTTTAATAAGATGCTGGTGAACTCTGGCATTGCAGTGATTTTGCTTACAACTGCCTCAGTGGTGAAATTCCTGATGTGTTGGGTTCCATGCAGTTGACATCAATGTAACCAATCCTCCTCAATTTCCTCACATCATATGTTTTCCTCTGATTGACTATTAACAGAAAAATGGTTATGCAGCTCTCTTCTTGTGAATCATTTATCAGGAGCAATACCGACATCGTTGGCAAACATTACCTCTCTAACATATCTGTAAGTTTCATGCTAAATCTAATAATTTCTGTGGTGCATTTCTTTCCTGAGCAATTGTTGCATTTTGAAATCATCAGAGATGCACGTTCCATGGGAGCTATACTTTGCAGTTTCTTTTTGCCTTTCTCCATCAATTGATTGCCACTTCCTTTTATATAGAAGTATATCTAGAAAATTTATACAAAAATTTCTTTCTCATGACTGTCGGAAAAAACTGTTTGTTGAATTTCAGAAGAATGGCTAAAATGCCTTTGGTTTCAGATAATTTAGTTGGAGTCTATTACAGAAGATTATATTTGGTTAATTCAATAACAATTATAGGGTTTCTTAAACAGGAATCTTGAAGCCAACCAGTTCTCTGGTCCTGTTCCTCATGAGCTTGGGAATTTAATCAACTTACAGAATTTGTAAGAAACCCTAATACTCCTAAGCTTGGGACTATTTTTCTTCCAGCTTTATACTTTTATTTACTTATCGAGGGGCCATGATATGGTCATAGGATTTTGTCCTCCAATCAGCTAACAGGAAACGTGCCAGCTACATTTGCCGCATTAGGAAATCTAACAGATTTGTAAGACAATGATGTTCTTGTTTCCTACATAACTATTACAATTCGAATGCCTGCTAACACTTTATATTTCATAATGCAGTCGAATAAATGATAACAACTTCAATGGCAAAATACCCAGTTTTATCCAAAACTGGAAGCAGCTGATTAGACTGTAAGATCACGGTTTTAATACATTTTGTGTGGGTTAAGTTTGATGTTCAACGTGCTTTTTCTTATAATCTACTTGCTGAGTATTTCCATATACACTTCAACTCTTGAAGCGAAATGCATGCGAGTGGACTTGAAGGACCAATTCCATCACACATTTCTGCTTTGAATAAAGTACTGGAGCTGTGAGTGATTAGCTTTCTCACAATTAATTGTTTATCTTTTTTAAGTTAAGATGCAAGTCATATATTTGTTTAATTCACAGTTATTTGCTAATGATTAAATACGTTGACAGGAGGATTAGTGACATTGATGGTCCTCTCCAGCTATTTCCTGCACTGGATAATATGACAGGCCTAGTTAGATTGTGAGTCTCAGTTCTTCAATACAGAGTTTGGATTCTCCTAGGATGTGCTGTGCTTGGTGTTTGAGTTGTTAAACCTGGCAGCATATTGTTACAGGGTACTGAGAAGCTGCAACATATCTGGGCAAATTCCTGCATACATGTGGAAATTGCAGTCTCTAGAATTATTGTAAGTAAATCTTGTTAACTTTTGACTTGAGAAGTTTTAATAGTCTTCTTACAGCTGAAACATGGTAGGCTTGCTTACCTTATGTCTTCATGGTCCTAGGGATCTCAGTTTTAACAAACTGACTGGGCAAATTCCGGCTACAATTAATTTAAAGCGCGTAAGATTCATGTAAGTTCATCATTTGCATGCTTGCGAATGCAAGTGTTCATGCAAGTCTTCTTGTATTGCCGTCTCTTACTTATGTCAGTGCAAAGCAAAAAATTTTGTTGATAAAATCTGCTTGTGGCCTGTACAATGTGACATAATGCGTCCAGATGATTTAATACATTTGTTGAGTCATTGTCATTTTAATGGTTCCTTCCTTTGCCTATTGTATTAATTATGTCACATGATTTTTGCTTAGATTTCTTACCAGCAATTTATTAACGGGAAGTGTTCCAGACTCAATCCTGAAGGAAGGAACCAGCGTGTATGTTTCTTGTTCTTATTGAGTTGATTGCCCTCACCCTCCTTTTGATTCCTACCATCTTAAAGTTAGTTTTTTTCCCATGCTGTGTGCAGTGATCTTTCATACAATGACTTCATGTGGCAAGGTCCTCACCAACCTGCTTGTCGAGAAAACATGTGAGCTCACCAGTTCCTGTGCTATATTTCTCTTGAGATATCTTTTGTAAGATGTTCATGGAAAATCTGATATTGTTACTCTCCCATTTTCTTCAGGAACCTGAACTTGAATTTGTTTAGAAGCTCCTCAGCAGAAAATAACTTGTAAGATTCCTTTCATCATGTTCAATATAGGTCTTCATTCTTTATTTATTTATTTATTATTATTATTATTATTATTATTTTGGGGTGGATTCTGGTAAAAAGCTTGAATCCTTCAGTTAAAAGCACAGTTTTGTTTCCAAAGTGATCATCTTTGATATGATGGCTCTTCATTCATGAGCATTTTTTTCACAGAGGTCTCAGATCTGTAATTATCTGAAGGGTTCAAATATATTGATAGCCAAACGGCCATATGACTACATACCCAGTTTTTTGTTTTATTCGCACTGAGTTTTCTTGTGAAATGAAAGGTCTGGGTATCGTTGCTGGTCGGGGCTAACTCATTTATACATCTGTTGCAGAAGCAGAGGTGTTCCTTGCTTGGAGAACTTCAAATGTCCACATTGTAAGTATTTGCTTGCTGAATCATTGCTCTGCACCCTGCAAAAGCTATGGAATTTTCAGAGTTGGCTTATACTGTTACATTTTTTTTATATACTTGTCCATTTTGAGCATCAACTGTTTGGTCTTGTCCCCTACATGGTGCCGTAGTTATGTTTTCTGTTATTTTCTCTCTGTCGAGGTCAAAAGTTTTCTGAATCATATGAAATTTTTCTATCAGATTCAAGTTGTTTACATGTTAATTGTGGTGGAAAAGATGCAACCATCAAGGAATCTAAGCAGAAGATCATCTATCAAGGAGATCAAGATGAAGAAGGTGGTGCTGCAAAATACTATTTAAATCGTGATGAGTTCTGGGGATTCAGTAGCACAGGGGACTTCATGGATGATAATGATGCACAAAACCTACGTTATTCTGTGTATCTACTTTCCTCAAACCTCACCATCTTGGATTCAACGGCACGAACAGCCCCGATTTCACTGACTTATTTTCATTATTGCTTGGAGAATGGGATGTACAATGTGAAACTCAGATTTGCAGAGATACAGTTCACTAATGACAAAACATATAACAGCCTCGGGAGACGGGTATTTGATGTTTATGTTCAGGTACTTAAGTTCTCATTGGAACACCTGGATTTCATATTGCATATTATTTCAATTCTCTGGCACATTAAATCTTAGTTAAATGACTTTGGCACAGGGGAAGTTGATTCTGAAGGACTATAATATTGAGATTGCAGCAGGTGCTGCTCAGAAGCCAAAAGAAGAAGTCTATAATGTCAGCGTGACAAATAATATGCTGGAGATTCGTCTAATTTTTGCTGGAAAAGGGACAACAAGGATTCCTAAAAGAGGAGTTTATGGTCCGCTTATTTCTTCCATATCTGTAGTTTCAGGTGAGGCTGAAAATTTTCACTATTTCATATAGCCAGATGGTTTCCGTAGTCTGATGCTGGGCTGCATAAAGTTTGAGGCCATTGATAAGCATAATACATTGGTTCTAATGCCCTTAGATATGATAGTTATGATCCTTTACATTATCCAGCTGTGCAACAAATCATTTTCATCATTAGCTTGTCTTTTTTTCTGTTGGGCAGATGTCAAAGGGTGTTCAAGAGGTGGAAAACAAAAGACTGCTTATGTCATAGTTGGAGTTGGAGCTGGAGCATTTTGCATTGTGCTCTTATCACTCTGTATACTTAAGTGGAAAGGCTATTTCCGAGGAAGAAACAAGAGAAGACAAGGTTCAGTTTCTATGAATTTTGATAAATATGACTGAATGTTCTCTGTCATCAATCTGACTTACTTGAGAAGACCACAATCTGGTGCTTCACCGCCTGTCATTTTTTAAATGAATGAAAGAAACACCGATACTCTATTCTACTGTGAAAGTCGCCAATAGTTTACTTGGGCTTGCATAAAATTAGACATTCAGTTTGTTGCTCCACAGCTTTAGCTATCACTAATGAACACACTTGTACCTAACTACAGAGTATATATTCATCTCTACTTTATCAGTGATCTAATTCTCTCTCTTGGGTTTACTTTCTTGAGTTTTCTGGTTTCAAGTTCTGTCTATTCTCTGCTTATATAGGCATGGAAGGACTAGATCTGCAAACGGGGACATTTTCCTTGAAACAAATTAAAGCTGCAACAAATGACTTCGATTCTGCAAACAAAATTGGGGAAGGCGGTTTTGGTGCTGTCTACAAGGTGCATGCTGTTATTTGTCTTGTCCCGTTTCATATATCTTTGTGCAACCTTCTTATAAATTTATTCTAATAATTGGGTTTGCATGCAGGGTCAATTAAATGATGGCACTGTAATAGCGGTGAAGCAGCTCTCATCGAAATCACGACAAGGAAATCGAGAATTCCTGAACGAGATAGCAATGATATCATGCTTACAACATCCAAATCTTGTGAAGCTCCATGGGTGCTGTATTGAAGGAGATCAACTATCGCTGGTTTACGAGTATATGGAGAACAATAGTCTTGCTCGTGCCCTGTTTGGTCAGTTCTACTTATACAAGCTATGATTTAAGGACCATACAAAACAGGACCTAGATAGATGTCAAAATAATAAGCAACTATGGCCTCTTGCATTTTACAGGTCCGGATTATCATCAACTTCAGCTAGACTGGCCCACAAGACATAAGATCTGCACTGGGATTGCCAAGGGTCTTGCCTTTCTACATGAAGAGTCTAGACTCAAGATTGTCCACAGAGATATTAAAGCTACTAATGTGCTGCTCGATCGAGATTTAAACCCGAAAATATCAGATTTTGGACTGGCTAGGCTTCATGAAGAAGAGAAGACTCACATTAGCACCAAAATTGCTGGAACAATGTAGGTTATCTTCTCCCTATCAAATTCCATGCCCAAAATTTCTTAACAGTGCCTTGACTATAGATTATGCTCTCTGGTGATGCTGTAATTTCTTAAGATCGTCGATTTAACATATCGTGATCTTGTTTGCAGAGGATATATGGCTCCAGAATATGCATTGTGGGGTTACCTCACATACAAAGCTGATGTGTACAGCTTCGGAGTTGTGGCCTTGGAGATAGTCAGCGGGAAAAGCAATAACAGTAGCCTGCCAAGTGATGACTTTTTCTGTCTGTTGGATTGGGTATTTTTCCGAGTCTCCGACTTGACTATCTCCAAGAACATACTATATTAACGATGGGGCTGGGTTCTCCATTCTCACAGTATAAGAATTTTCAATAGCTCTATGACGAAGTATTGATTTATGTTGAATTATGCTGCAGGCATGTCACTTGCAACAAACTGGAAACTTGATGCGACTTGTCGATGAGAAGTTAAAGACTGACGTCAATGAAGAAGAAGCGAAAATCGTGGTAAAAGTTGCTCTTTTGTGCACAAATGCATCTCCATCTCTAAGGCCCACGATGTCTGAGGTGGTGAATATGCTCGAGGGAAAAATGGCTGTACTGGACGTGATCCTGGAGCCAAGCACCTACTGTGAAGATCTGAGGTTCAAAGCCATGAGGGACCTCCGCAAGCACGGGCAACAGCAAAGTTATTCCGAATGCCACACCCAGAATTCCACGACCATCAACACGTTGCAGTCTTCGTCAAGCACCTTGAGTCAAGAGTAAATCAAGATTCGATACCCCTCCCGTAAAATGCATGAACATTAGTTGCTGCGGCATACCAAACTTATGCTTCTCTCAAACTAGCGAATTGGAATCCCATTGCCGTTACTGAAGAAAAGGTTCTCGACTATAGTAGCTTTGATCGGTGGAAGCAGAAAAACTCGCCGAGACCTAGCGGCGAGGAAATCTGGCATGTGCCAAAGCTGTACAAATTAGGAAGGAAGCATTGGTACTTGAATAGGTGACCCATTCCTTAGTTCGTTACTTCTTTTCGGTGTTTTGAGCGAAAAGTTGATCGAAGTTATTGATACAGATGTGCCCAAGTTATTGTACAGTGTACTGAATTACCTGTTTTTTCAACTTGATGCGAAGAAATGAAGAGATTTGCTGTCAGGTTCATCATCTGGTTCACCTGGATAAAATGCCTCGAAAGAAAATTTGAAAGCACTTGTACCCTCAAACGCTGGCTTAAACCATTAGGAACGATCAGGTATATGATGATATGCTGATACTTTGGGCTCAGATCTCCCCATCTTAGCATGAATATTAGATCAGTCATGTTTTCACTGGACTTCTGTCTCGCCCGGGTTGCGCGGTCCCTGGCCAGATCTTGCTGCAGCAATCCGTCGCCTCCGTCCTAGTTTACACGTCACCTTCTTCTCCCGCTTCTCATTTTATTTTTTTGGAGGATTTTTATTAGGTCTACTATTAGCATAAAAGAACTTTTATATATTATGACATGTGAATGAATTCTGTTACACAACTATTTTTGAATACACATGTCACTCATTTAACATTGAATGTGCAAAGACTGCATAGCACCGGTCGCAAACATAATAGTAATTTTCTTTTTTTTTTTTTCCGAATTTCCTTATCTCTAAAATCTTAATATTTGTGTCGTTTTTAGTGTTTCCCTATTTCTTGAATTTCTTTTTATTTTGTTTAAAGTTATTCACAAACCACTTATAATGCTTCGTTGGAATTTAATGGCAACTTGATTGTCATGTCACTATTGTTTCCTTTTTCTAATGGAAGACTCACTCGAACATAAAAACAAAA
Source organism: Eucalyptus erythrocorys (assembly GCA_014182555.1). Lineage (NCBI taxonomy): Eukaryota > Viridiplantae > Streptophyta > Magnoliopsida > Myrtales > Myrtaceae > Eucalyptus > Eucalyptus erythrocorys. The sequence goes on along the minus strand of CM024601.1, from coordinate 29,559,040 downwards.
ACAAAAAAATTAGTCTAGGAACCCAATTGCATAAAAGTAAGTTAAGTCACATGATTGAATAATATGACATAGTTTAGGGATGTCTAGTGTCTTAATCCCAAAATTTTCTCACCAAGCGAATCTGAAATTTACTAACTACTAAAATCTACCGGCAAGAAACACCTATCCGTTGTAGGCTCGCAAGATACTCTGAATCTTTTGCATGTACGTGACTTTATGTTAAGACATTTTATGGCATACTTCTATTGTCGACTGAGTTCTTTTCATTTTTAGCACATTTCATGTTCTTTAGGATCAAAGATCAAAGAAACGTGCTCACTTTCTAACCCACGTGTTCACAAAACTCTTCAAAATAATCTAGCTAGGTACTTAAAAAGAGACATTTGTGTGGAGCATGATAGTAATAGAATCCAGATGAGGACAGAGAGAATTTTAGGGAGAGTGCTGTTTGATCATTTAACCCTCTCCTATATGCCAAAGTCTCTTGATACTTTTCTTGTCGAAAGGATTCGCCTTCTATAGCACTTTCCTGAGTTATGATTGAAGAGACAACGAGTATTGTCGCCAATCTCCTATTGTGAAACCAAGCCAATCCCACGTGGCAAACTTTAATGAGAAATTAATTCGAACACCAAACATGTGATTCTATTGATGTTAATTACGTCTATAAGGAGAGTGATAGAAACATTTCACTATAAACAAGTGCCACAACAGAGACCACATATACATTTGAACACTCATTTCATAAACTCATTTTACTCAATAAACTAACATATTAGCCTCTGGGCTCTATTTGTTTCATGAAGAATCTAACAAGTCTAGAGAATAATTTCCAGGAAAATGAAATACATTCCATTGTTTGACTGCAAAGTGTAAATGAACTAAAATATTATATGTTGTTTGGCAAAGAAAGTACGATTTTTCTAAAACTTTATATACCATTTGAGGACTAGTAACTTATGTGCAGATAATTAGAAAATTGGGTTACAAGCACCAAGGGCTCAGGTCCAAGAGTCCAGCCTTGGTTGACCTTGACTAGGGCGTCGAGAACTTATGCACGATACCAATCCTCGGTCCAGAAAGGCTGACCCAGGATCCTAGTACCTTTATTCGACTCCTTGGTGCCTCAACTTAGGTTCGCAAAGGTTGGGTCCAAGGACCCAGCACCCATGCTCATCTTAGACACCCAAGCTCGAGTCCATCAAAGCTAGATTTGAGTCCACAAAAGTCAAGTGTGGTACCCTAGTGCCTAGACCCATGAACCAAATTACAATGCCCGAGTCTAGGGGTGTCAAAAATATCCAAGCAAAACCAAACAGACCTAACCCAAACCGAACAAAATTTTGGGTCTTTGAAGTCCAAGTCTCATTCGGTTTGGATAATACATAAAGGAATTCGAGTAGTTTGACAATTCCTTTTGGGTTTCGAGTTTTTATTTTTTATAATGAAATTCCCCAATTCAAAAAGTACAAGCCCTAACCCTAACCTCCACCAATCGCACCCCTCTCTCTACAATTCACCTACTTTTAATGGCAACCTCACCTTAATCGACTACCATCACTACCCACCGAGACCACCGTGACAACTCTCTCTTCCTCCTCCGCGATCGCCGCCTTTCGCGCCAAGCACCACAAGCCCTCCCCTTTGAACCAGGCCGAGTCTGGACTCCACGATTTCCACTGAAGACGGCTCTTGCTTGGCGTCGATCGTGAAAGAAGAGCGACGTCCAAGTCGTGCATGTCTCCGTCACCGACAGCAAATCCACCCGACTCTTCCGGCACTGAGGAGGTCGAGATGCATAGGATCGACTTGCCGCGACCGGAGTTCCAACCAATTGCTGTCGCAGCGGCAAAGAGCACAACGGAAATTGGGTGAGGAAGTATCGGGGTGTGACGAGGAGGCCACTTGGGAAGGTGTGTGGCGGAGACGAGATGGGAGGTTGAGGCGGCGGCTGGGACGTGCGATACCGCCCCAATGGTCTACGAAAGGCTACGCTCTGTCTTCGCGAGATTGTTGTGACAGAGGATACGAAGGCAAAAAAAAAAAAAAAGAATCCCATGTACTCGAACCAAACCACATTTTTCGATTGGTTTGGGTCGAAATAGGCGCAATTCTAAATAGTTCCGTCTGGGTATCAATGAACTTAAATCGAACCATTAACATCCCTATTTGAATCGCCGAGGTCCATTGAGGCTAGGCTCGGTCCTCACACCAGGGTTCTAGGCCTAATCTCGATGGACTTAGGCACAAACATCAAGGTCATGGGTTCAGCCCCAATCGATTCAAGTACTAGTGCTAGGGACCCAAGTGTTTGGCACTAGGGTCCCCAACTTGCCTTTGAGGTACTCAGGCATGGGCGCTCGAGCCTTGACCTCGATAGACCAAGCATAAGCCCTGAAGACCTAAGCACGAGCACTAGGGCTTGAGTATGGGCACCAAAGTCTTGAGCCTTAGTCTTAATAAACATGAGCTCGAGCACCGGAAACCCAGCCCAAGTGCTAAGGACTTAGGCATGGCCTTTGTAGATCTGAGCTTGAGTGTTGGGGACCTAGGCATGAGCTTTGTGGACACAAGCCCAAGTGCTAGAGATCTATACACAAGTACTAGGGTCTTGTGCTCAACCTTTATGGACCTATGCCCTAGTGTCGAGGCATCAACCGCAGGCTCTAGTGTCTCGAGTCTGGCCTCACATTGGCGTCATAAGGCCAAGCTTGATAGACTTGAACATGGGCACTAGGGTCGCTGACCCTCCCTTCATGCAAGCCAAGGACCCAAGACCTAGCATTGAGATTCTCATTAGGAGTGATTGGTTCTAGATTTAGTTCTTATTTTTGGGAACCGGGGACCAGACTGTTTGGTCATAGGATTGAGAATTGGACCGAACCATCGGTTCTGATCCAGTCCAATGGAACCGGTCACTTTTTTTTCCCCACTAAAGACTGACCATGCATAACGAGAGAAAGTGACCAATCTTAAGAAATTGACGAAAGTAATGATGAATGAAGAATTATTGTGTTGTAGTTTGTTGTACCATTGGATGTTAGAGTATTTAGTTCAAACTTTACTAATTTTTTGAAGATATAATAATAAAAGAATATATATGTAGTTGGTTCGGTCCCATCCTATCTTCTCTTGGAATTGGGAATTGAATTAGACATCAATTCCACTTTTAGGAATTAGAAATCGGATCGACACTCCCAATAACCAAACTAAACCAACTGGTCCAGCCCAATTAATCGGCCAACGGTTTTCGATTTGGGCTGTTCATTTTGCACATCCTTAGTTCTTATGCCCAAGCATAAAGTTTTTTGTCTAAAGTTTTTTGTCTAAGTGCCAATATCTTATTACATTTTAGAAAAATGATTTTCGATTTGTTAAAGCGGAAATTATTTTCTTAAATTTAAGCATAGATTTTTATTAATTAGGAAAATAAGGAAAATGTTTTCTTGAAAAAAAAAATTCGCGAAATAAACAGAGGACTTATCAGTATTTGTTTTCACAAGACAAAAAGTAATTTCTCCTGTCTCTTTATTTAATAAGGCCAAAAATTCTTTTTATTTAATAATCCCATCAAGCGGTTTTTCACGGTGTCGCATGATTATTGATTGCAAGGAATGGACAAGCCCTCTCTGGTCTTGTAAAGCCGACATACGTCCTGACCCGAAGCAATGTTTTCTTTTTTCAGAATTTCTTGTGATTTCCAGAAATTAGCGAAAATTCAACTATTTCAAAAAAAAATTACAAAAAATACAGGGGAATAGAGGCCATTGCGCTGAGTTCAACTTCCAAAACGGTATCCCTCAATTAGACGTCGGGGTGACCCACACGCGCCACTGGAAAAGGATGCGCGTGGAATTCACGCGCCACTCGTGAATGGTACGCGCCTGGCGCAGAGACTTCCAGCTTCGGGCCAGACTCGATGCCGACTTTGCAGCGTCCGTTCTCTCTCGATGCGGAACCGAATTGGGTGATCCGGGTGTCCATAGAAAGAGCGCACGACATACATTGAAGGCGTACCGAGCGTCTGATCACGAAACTATCCGAGCAGGTCGAGAAATCGCAGTGAATGTGCTTGCTCGCAAGCTACGATTGAGAGTCTGGAAGGCCAGTTTTCTCGAACCAGAGAAAGAGTTTTCATTTGGTGAGGAGAGCAGCTCTTTCTTTTTTCTAGTCAAATAAGAAGTTTATTGATCTCTCTATATTTTATGATCAAAGCTCCCAAATAGGTTTCAAAACAAAGTAAATCTTAAAGAGTTTAAGGAAAATAGGCTTTAACAACCCAGTCTGCAACTTTATTGGTTTTTCTATAATAATGAAAATGAAGTCGACCAAATATTTCTTTCAATGATAAACACACATCCTTTCCACGAGATCTTATTTGTGGACTTTGAATTACGTATCCATATTGAACTATCCTACTTGAGGGCTAAGCATGTGTGTTTTTTGGAAGCAAAGTGGTATAGGCTTCCAATGAGAGCTAGGGTTTTGGTCGCTGCAGCAGATGGAAACCGGAGAAAATCGCACGAATCCATGGATGAGGCTTCCTGACCAGTTGCGATAGTGCATGAGATGGCGCCTTCGATCCATCCTACTTCAAAGGATCCATTGATGTTAATCCACAACGCCCCTTTACTTCGGCGGAATTTAGATTATGAAGAATTTTTGGTGTCTGAATATGAGTTTATCGTTCTTGAGTTCCTTTTCCTCAAATTTGTGAGCATGGCAAAGGACAGATTTTCTTAGGTTCCTCGGGTCTAGGGCTTGCTGTCTGAAGCAGTCTGGTGAATTTACTGAGGTTCTTCTGAAATTTTAGAGCCACTCTTCAATTCATGTTAAGCCTTAGGGCTGCGAATCACCAGACCGGTTTTGTCCATGTATAGAGCCAAAAACTTCTTCAAAGGAATTTGTTCTTCGTACAGAATTTTAATTACCCTCTAAGCTCTGGAATAAAGTTATATCATTTTAAGAGAATATTTGAAAAAAAAAAAAATACTCTCTCTATCCATCTTCCAAGTTTTACTTTACTAGGAAACGTAATTTTGGAACAACAAATTAAATAGACTAAAACACTGTGTTTGTCACATAATAATAGCGCACCGAGAATAAAGTGCCGCATGGCAAGTATACAAATATTCTCTAAGCATCTTTCCGTGTTATTGCAAAGAAAATTAAAGGAGGGTTTTCTCCTTTGAACTTTTGCCAAAAAGAATTTTAAAGGAATTGTGCTGATTATTTATTTGCTGTAAATACCATGAAATAGGACTGAAATCGTCATGTAAATATTACTTGACATTATTTTTACATATCAATAAATAGATATGTGTACATTTATTCTTCACTTATAATCCCACAACAATCCATGCATCACATAAGCATATGTTTAGGACGTAATCATGCGAGATAGCCATAAAAATAGAACTTTTCTTTACCATGTATGAGGTTTACATTGCTGTATTATATGCAAAGTTATGTAACTAAACTCGGATGTTAAGTTGGTTGTACTCGTTCAACATAAATGTCTCACATAACTATCAACTGATTAATATAATTTAAAAATATTTAAAGTACCTCCGGCTATAGATATGGCATAACATTAAGCAAAACAAAAATAAATAAATAAAATAAGATTTATATTTAATAGAAAGTAAAATTATCAGATTTTAAAGTACCACATGCAAACAAACTCACAGATTTGATGTGATCACCTATTTTATGTGTCTTTTAATATGTTATAAATATATGATTTACGAATATGAGACATTTTAAAGTCATTGACCTGGCAAAAATGACTTAACCCACTTGCTGCCTAATTGAATTTTCCAAATACTAGAATAAAGTACCTAGAGAAAGTACAATTTTATGAGCAGAAACTTCATAAAGTCACAAAAAAAAAAAAAAAAAAAAAAAAAACAAAAGCTAAAAAGAATAAAAGTAGAGAGTTGAGACTTTCTATATCGCTTTTTTTTTTTTTTTTTTTTTTTCTACTTTTTGATGGTTTGCATCCAAATTTAAATCACCTAATATTATGAGAGGAAACAAGATATTTAAGAGATAACATATATCAACCATCTCAATTAAAGTGGTCTAGTTATATAAAGAAGAAATTTCTGGCCTTTGCGTATCCACCCAAAATTTTTTTATTCAAATTTGATGAAAATGTCTCAAGTTATGTTAATTCTAAGTAGTTATTTAATGAATCACTGGAATTTACCTCAATGGCTACCCTTTTAATATGGAAGGGAGAGGTGAGGGTTCAAATCCCCACCTTCTCAGGAGGATGGGGGTGGGTTTCGACTTCTACGCCCTGCAAGAGGCGGGCAAAAGTTTGAGAGTGAGTATTAGAGTAAGACTAGCATAGGACGGTAAAAAAAAAAATGACTAAATCTACCCTTTTTTACTAAAAGGGAAAAATTGCGCTCAATCTTTCAATTGCAATTTCATGTAGTTATCCCAAATTCATTCACTTTCTTTCCTTTTTATTCTATTTCAATTTTTGTTCCTACTTGCAATCAAAGAGATAATTTAGTCTGATAAAAGGGAGGTGAGGGTTCGAATCTCCCCCTGATGGGGACGAGTAAGTTTTAGGAGTGAGTTTCGACTCTCAGGCCCTATAAGAGGCAGAGCAAAAGTCTAAGGATGAGTGTTACAATAGGAATAAAGTAGGACTGATAAAAAAAAAAAAAAAAAAAAGTAGTTATTTAATGTCTTGTTGGTTTTTCTCAATAAATTTATGTTATACTCCTGAGATAGCAAAACGTCATCTTTCTACTTTATCTATATGGCTCAAAATCTAAATATTCTTACTTTTATAGACTTTTTTCTCACTCAAGCTTTTCACTATTTTTCATTTATATGTTCCCCTAATCTTTTCTTTTGATTTGTTTTTTATTTAGAATAAAAATTTGATTATCTTAATCCTAAAATTGCAAGTTACAATTTATACTGTTAATATTCATATTGTCTAAAGAAATTTGTATGCTCGCCTTCGCTTAATATCAAACAAATATATTACTTACAATGAAGAAAAGTATATTTAAATATTGGAAAGCGATAAAGATTACGGAGTGACCTAAGATATGAATAATTACTCACCTTTTTGAATTTTGAAGTGTTTAAGAAATTAATGATGAATGATCACACAATCTAAGAGATTCAATGACACTATCTTATTCTTAGGAATGCATTTCTGATAAACTTAGGGTGCAGTAACATTTCTATTCTAGAGAATAATTTCTTTTTAGAAATAATTTTTTTTCTATTTCTACTTTCTAGAATAATTTCTACATAAAATAACGTGTTTGGTAACTATATAAAATTACTATTCTTGAAATAAAAAAGGAACAAGATTGCATATGGTACAACTCATAAATTTTTTTGTACCATAGTATTTCTTTTAATATTTTTTAGATTTTTCTTTTTTCTTTTCTTTCTTTCCTCTCTTTTTTTTTCCCTCCTCTAGCCAACGGCAGCGATGAGCGGCAAGCGGCAGCGGCGGGGGGTGAGTCTCCATCGACCGTTAGAAGAGGAAGAAGAAGAAAAGAAAAAAAGAATATTACTTAATTCTAAAAATTGTTTTCGGGAATAAGAAGTTATTTTTTCATATTTCTTGTTTCTATTTCAAATCTATTCTCCGGCCATTTTTGCATTTTGGGAAATAGAAAAATTAACTAACATTACTAAACAGATTTATGTTCTTTTTCTATTCTAACGAACAAAAGAAAAAAATAAATAAAGAGACGGGAAAGTTATCATGCAAGCCTTTAGTTATTGGCCATGTGTTCTTTTTTTATATTTCCATTATTCTTCCTTTTGTCTCTATCTATTTTACCTAAACAAACCTTTCCTAAGCGTAATAAATTGATATTTCCATATTATGCTTCGACCATATGCCAAATATTATTGCGATGGATTTTTTTTTTTTTTTTTGGCAATAATGACTAAGGAGCACTTGAATTTATGCTTAGGTTCCTTGCATTTTTACTAATCGATTTACTATAAAGTTAAAAAAGACAACGCATTAAAGAAATAAATTAATGTTCGATAGAATGTTGTTATGTAATTATAACACCGATAAGATCCAAAATTTTAAGCTGCCACATGATATTAGTGCCTTGAACACTAATATTAGGAGTGGGTTTTGATTGCCACGTCCTGCAAGCGGTAGGGCAAAAGTCTAAGAGTGAGTGCAGAGTAGGCATAGAATAGGGACCGAAAAAAAAAAAAAAAACTCAATCACATCATTATATCATTTATTGCATAGTAACTTCACAAGAATATGAAAATTTTAAAAACCTTTACATCATAGAATCAAATTTCTTGAGCCGATGGTTGTACACAAAAGCTTTTAAAGTACTAAATATTCAACTTTGTATTTTTAAATAGCTTCATTAGAGTATTCTTAAATTGTTATTTTGTAACTAGATGACTAAAAGTAAAAATTTGTGAAATTTCTCTATTTCAATAAATTGATATAGCTGCTTTAGTATAGCAAAAAACTCAAATTGATACATTTGTAATAAATTTACTTCAAGTTAATTTTTGGATTACTAGAAACTTAAAATCATTATACTTATGACAAAATTACTTTCTGTTTATTTACGTTAAATTTTACCACCAAATTGCTAAGTTGGATAACACGTGATTATTAACCGTTATAACAATTTAAGGTTTTACTCTCCATATGTCATAAATGTATTAATTTGTGATTTTCTTTGGTATTAATCCAATTTAACGAAAACGAATGAAAAGTATATCACAAATATATCAATTTGGGGGGAGACAAATTTCTTGCAGATATATTAGTTTGAAATTTTTGATGATCAAAAAATTAATTTAGAGTGAATTTATCATAAATATATAAGCTTTTTTTTACGGTACTAATCATTCTTTTTTGGTTTACTACTTTCGTAGGTTTAAAGCACCGAGCCCAAATTCTTGTCGGCCCATGAAAAGCCCAACACCTTTAAAAGCCCAAAATATGCTTCGACACCAAAACCCTACATTCTCGTGTTTCCCCCTCTCAAGTTCTCTCTCTCTCTCTCTCTCTCTCTCACCTTCCCTCCCTCCCCGTCCGGGCATAGCGCTGCCAACGCCTGCTCAGCCACCGTCCGTCGCCGTCGCCGGTCATCGGCGGAAAACTAGGACGAGGCTACGTGGTCGTACTGGAACAGCTCCCGGAGGAGTTTCGTGGGGGAATGAAGGCTTGCTAAGAGGCTTATGCTCCGTTGAAGTCGCAGAAAAGATTTTCGAGTCATGGGTAGAGTTCAAGCGAACAAAGCTCACAAGACTCGGTTCTCCTCCAAGTCCTCGCGGAACATCCACAGAACGTCTCTCAAAGGTCAGTCGCCGCCGCCCCAGTTTTGCAGCGTTACTGGGTCACTTTGTCTAATGCTCGTTTCGCTTCTTGACGTCGAAAAAGCGGCTCAAGAGTTTGATCGCCGCCGTTTCGGTCGGTGGAGTTTGAATTCGGTGGAGGGTTCTCGTTCTATTGTGTGGGCGAGGGTTGTTTTTCTGGCTGAGTGAATGCGCGTTGTCGGGATAGTTAAGGCTCGAGGTTGTTGACAAGTGTTCATTGTGTTTCAGACAAGGGCAGGATCGCAAAGTCTGATGGCAATGTCGGCAAGGGCGCGCGAGCTGCTAGAATTCAGCACAATAAAATGGTGATTGATGCTTGGTCCGTTTGGAATCATAAGGTGGCGTGAGATACTTTTGCTTGTAGTCTTATGAGTATTGGTGTTGTTTTACAGGTGAGGGAGCAGAAACGGGCGGCTCTTTTAAAAGAGAAAAGGGCTATGAGCGGATCATCGAGTCCTCCCCGTGTCATTGTGAGTTTTCTCGACAAAAAATTGCTGTGTGATTAATTGGGGTATTTTTTGCCATTGTATGCAATTGAATCTTTCTTAGTGGTGACTGTGTGTGATGGTAGGTTCTTTTTGGCCTTTCTGCTTCCGTGGATTTGGATTCCCTCGCCAAAGATCTTCTCAGGTTATTATCCGCCGAAGATGCAGGAGGTGTGCCCTCAACAGTTTCGTCTCCTGAATACAAAATGCGTGTGACGGTGGGTAGTTCTGTCACATCTCCCTTTCCGAAGTTTGACGTTTGTATGTAGTTATTCTTAGTAAAGCTCACAAAGCTCACAGCTTTGAACTCTTGATGTTAATTATAGTGTGGATAATACTCCCTGGATGCTTAGTGCAAACTGTGTATTAATATACATAATGCAGGGTTTTTGGTATGCAGTACTTGCATGCTCATCGCCAATTCATGTCAGCTTTTCTAAATCACATGTCTTACATTCCTACAGTAATAGGATCCATAGGCTTTCTGCTGACATGACTCCCACATGCATGGTCTCACTTGGGATGCTGAGAAAAGAAATTTTCTTCTCTCTCTCTCTCTCTCTCTCTCTCTCTCTCTCATAATGTCTGATCCGTTTGCTTATACATAACTGATTCTTGCCACTCTAGGTACTGAAAGCACCACATGGGGATCTCACGGCATGTATGGAAATGGCTAAGGTAACTTCAGTATACTTTGTTCCTAACTGCTGTTCTGATCCTGTGGTTTGAAGTTTCTCTTATGCATTATCACCTGCTTGTAGGTGGCAGATCTGATTGGTTTTGTGGCATCAGCAAGTTCATTATGTGAAGACACTAGCTCGTACTACATTGACTCCTTTGGAAACCAATGTCTCTCAGTGTTTAGGTCTATTGGTTTACCCAGCACTGTTGTTTTTATGCGAGTAAGGTGTTTGACTTCGTGTATTCAATATTTTCAAAGCATCAGGAGTTGGCAAATGACTTTCTAAAATACTGTGTGTGAGAATTTAAATGAACCTGTGCAGGATCTACCTTTAGATATGAAGAAACGGCAAGAATTTAAGAAGATGTGTATATCTAGCCTTACGCCTGAATTTCCTGAAGATTGTAAATTTTACTTGGCAGATACCAAGGATGAATTGCATAAGGTAAAGTTTACGGACCTTAAGTATGTTAGATCCAGCATTTCTCTTGTAGTAATCTTATAACAGCAAAAACTGAATGACCATGGATTATTTCTGCAATATAACTGTAATTTGTTCTATTCTCAATTTTTCATTGGTTGCAGTTCATGTGGCTTTTCAAGGGGCAAAGGGTCAGTGCCCCTCATTGGCGCAATCAACGGCCTTATCTAATGGCTCAAAAGGTAATTGCTTCTCCAATTATTAAACACTCAGCAAATTCTAGCTAGAAGCAGTGCCCTTTCTGTCTAGATGAACGGTTAAAGTGGTTTCTGTTGGGTGACCACTTTCAAAAGAGCTGCAACTGAGCGAGTTGCAGTTGTGAGGATTCACATAAGTAAAATGTTATGGGGGAATTGTGTGACGTGCAATTACAGGCTTTGACATGTTTGTATCTTCTCAAGCAGCTAGAACATATATGTTAATTGGAAAAGTGTTACATTATTCCTTGGATATGGAAGTCAATTTGGAAAAGTTAAGATCTTGTTGGAGCTCTTCTGAAATTGATATGAATGGATTTCGAAGAAGAAAGAAAGAAAAGCTTAAGTTTTCTTAGTTCAATTTATTAACGTTGGTTCTGGACTAGTCTGAAAGATCTTTCGACAGAGAGTAATGATGTTACTTTGTGTTTTATAGGTGGATATAGTGAATGATGATCAAAATCCTGGAAAAAGCACTCTTTTGCTCACTGGTTATCTCCGTGCTCGTTCTCTCTCAGTGAACCAGTTGGTAAATGCTTTAGCCATTGTCTTAATACAGTTGCTGGATATGTTGATAGTAGCTCATAGTCATATTCAACAGGTCCATGTTTCTGGTGTTGGAGACTTCCAATTGGCCAAAATTGAAGTTATAAAGGATCCACTTCCTTTAAATGCAAGAAAAGATCATGGTGCCATGGATTCTGACGAAGTGCATGAAGTTGAGGTATAGACTTCTACATGTCGTGGCAAGAGGGTATAAGTCAGTTTGTCCACTTTACTTGATTCTGAATTTTTAAGGGGATCAAGACTTGTTTTCTCAGTGATCATTGTTGATTTGGCACCTTTTGGACAGGTTTCAATTTGGTGATCATATGTATTACTTATTCGAACCTTATTGAAATCATTTGGTGAGACATGGAACTTGTTGAAATCTGATGCACTCAGTGATATTAAGACTAATGATAAATTAAAGACTACTAACATTAGGTGTTAATGTAAACCCATGATCTTCACAATGAACAGTGTGTTCATTTAGTGCTTCTGCTCATCTGTTACAAGTATGTCTAGGAAGAGCATTCCATCCATTTAGCTGTTGTTATTCTGCTGTACTTGTAGGTTCCACTTGAGTATTGTGTGCTGGTATTAAACAGTTGCAACCTTGGGAAATATGTTAGGTCATTAAATCTCTGGATCCAGACCCCATGAAGCAGGAGGCATTGCTTGTTGAGAACGTTCCAGATCCTCTTGCTGGAGAACAGGTGATTGGAGCAAATTCTCAATTTTCTTTTCTGTGGTCCATCACAGTTACTCGTCTGCCTTGTGTTTTAAAGCTGACTTATTTCTGGTCTGTCATTAATTAATTTGCTTTGGTACTAGATCATTTTAATCAGGTATTTTCCTGGCATGAGAATCTATCGGTCGATTTATTAGGTATAGAAAATATCCCCCTTGGAGATATGAGCTGTTGGCCTACTGCCTCTCATTTTCCAAATAGTACTTTGTTCATTATAATTGTATTTTGCTCAGTTATGTGCTACTGATTTTCCCTAGCATACCTTTTATTAATGTGAAGTTGAGGATACTTTATAAGTATATGAGAGGAAATGTGTGGAGAGGAATTGAAGTGCATTAGCAGGACAAGATCTGTTGAATTTGCACCTTTTCCTGTGGATTTGTCAATTTGACCTTTGTTGAAGGACCATCCCTATGGCTTCTGTTGATTATTTACATAACAGTTCTGCAATGAACCTGGTTGGCTTCCATTCTTGATATTCTGCTGTTCTTTATTGCTTTCATTGGGGACCATGCTTCTGCTGGAAGTTTGTGCTATTTTATTCACTTTGTTCTTCCTTAATTGCAGACCTGGCCAACGGAGGAAGAAATGGCTGAGGCGGAGAGAGCTCATGAACAAAAGAAACTTAAGAAAAGGTCACTCCCTCGAGGCACCTCTGAGTATCAGGTCATCTGACGTATTCACTCTCAGTTTTTCTAGAAGATTATCATAGATTTACCATCTTTTTTAAATTTTCATGCTGACGTACTTCTCTATCAAATGATGGTTGAATTCTATGTGATTTTCATGGACTCTGAAGTAATTTCAATTGACAGGCTGCTTGGATTGTGGATGATTCGGATGTGGAGGATTCAGAAAGTGATGGTGATGATGACAATGGCATGGTTTTGGATGAGGAGGAAAATGGCATTACTTCTCGAGAAGGCCATGATGGTTTATATTATGATGATGATCAAGCTTCATTAAACTTGAGGGATTCTGAGGAGGAAACTGAGGTTGATTCCATGATAATGGTAAGTTTTGTATAGGGAGAGACATGACTTGTGGGATTTGATAACATAAACTCGATTGTAGCGATGCGCAAACTTGGTGGTTTCCTGTGTCTGATAAGATGTGATCAAACGACTACACTCTTAAATCTTCTTTTTGAGTAAAATCTAGCTTTGTGCATAGTAACTCTTTGGGATTGCTCTCTAATTAGTGCTTGCTTCAAATTTTATGTGGCTATCTAATATGGCTTTTTACTGCCGTATCTGATGATGATTTTGTTAAGGGATAGTGTCTGGATCTTTTAGTCATGCTTGACTTGTGATATACTCTGTTTTGTCTTGCAGGATGGCGATAACTTGACAAAAGAACAAATAAAAGATGAGCTTAAAAAAATTAAAGAAGCACATGCTGAAGATGAGGGTACCTTGATCTACTCTATTCTTCAATCTTGTTTGACTTTGGTACATTTTAGTTGATGATTGATATTAACATCAGAAAGATTTCACTCTAAATCCAGTGCTTACTGATTATCCATGACAAAAGGATCCTCAACACGAATTGGTATTTTATCATTGAATTTCCAAGATGTTGAGTTATACTACTGTAATTTCTTTTCCAGTACAATGCCTTTCTTGCTGGAAATATTTATTTTTTTGGGAGAGAATTTCATCAGAAGGAAAAAAGTAGATTTCCCTGCTCATAGGGGGTTTTCCGTGTGAAGTGGCTATGTATGAAGTGTCCTTTACTTTAACTTGAATTTGGATTTTGTGGAGCTGCTGCCTTAGTATAGTTGATTTAACTACACTTTACCAATGAGTAGGCTTGTGATTCATGTTTGGTTTTGCATTTCAGAATTCCCAGATGAGGTAGACACTCCGCTAGATGTTCCTGCTAGGAAGCGTTTTGCGAAGTATAGAGGATTGAAGTCCTTTAGGACCTCCTCATGGGACCCCAAGGTGTAATGATATCGCTGTTTTCTTGCGGGATTTTATAGGGCTTATAATGGTTGAAATTGCATTACATTTTTCTTGAAATTAATATCAGGAATCACTACCACCGGAATATGCCAGAATATTTTCCTTCGATAATTTTAAAAGGACACAAAAGCATGTTCTTGCAAAAGCATTGGATGTGGAGCAAGCTGACCAGGATGACTGTGTACCAGCTGGCAACTATGTGAGACTTCATGTTAGGGAAGTACCTACGGGTGTTGCTACTGGATTGTGTGACCTTGTGAAAACATTGCCAATAGTATCATGTGGTCTTTTGCAGCATGAGTCCAAGATGTCTGTTCTCCATTTCAGGTTCTTCCTTTTACAGATATAGCTTTCATATAGCTCTCTGCACTGTATGCTGTTGGGATCTCATCTTTTTTTCTTTTCAATGACATTGCTTGTTTTTGGTGGATCCAGCATAAAGAAGCATGACTCATATAGTGCTCCTATTAAATCCAAGGAAGAGTTAATATTTCATGTTGGTTTTCGTCAGTTTGTGGCAAGGTATTGTGACAGTAGTTGATTGGAGCATCTCTCTATGTTGTTGTTTATTATTTGTTGGAGCTAGCCTGCTAATTTCTATTGTTATGCAGACCAATCTTCTCAACAGATAATATGAACTCGGACAAGCACAAAATGGAGAGGTTTCTTCATGCTGGGCGTTTTTCTGTGGCATCAATCTATGCTCCAATATCTTTCCCTCCTCTCCCTCTGATTGCCTTGAAGCATGCTGAAGAAGGTTCTGCACCAGCTGTTGTGGCTGTGGGTTCCTTGAAAAGCATTGATCCTGACAGAGTAATTCTGAAGAGGATCATTTTGACTGGGTAGGGATTGAGTGGAACTTGTATATCACAATGCTCTCTCCGTGCATGCGTGTGTGTATGCATATGCAAGGGGTGATCACAAAGTTCTCTACGCAATATGGGGTGGTCAAGGGATCGATTTCACGTGCTACATAACTTGAGCATGAATATGTAACACACAAGCATATAGTCACTTAGATGAGAAGTTCTTAGGTGCTCGGTATCTGGATTGGCTTAGGTGATGGTAGCATCGCTTCAGGAACACCTAATAATGTTAGACGTGCACACACTTGCACACTCGACCTTTTAACATTATGGTGCTGTGCCTGTTGTACATCAGGTTAAAATCGAGGTGAAAAGCAAATTATGGGGTCAGATATGTGGGTTGGAGTTATATGTATTCTTAGGAAAAAATTCTCTTGTTTATTGTTTGATGAACAAAAAACTTCACCCAAAACTTTCCAGGATGAAAAAGGTAGATCATCAATTTTAGGCAAAAAAGTACATGTAGCACTTCGTTTAGATTGTATTGAGTGCTATTGGTGGTTTTTCAAAGTTTACTTCTGTGCATTCACTATTGAAGATGGAGATGACTTCTTTGTGGTTGAGGTATACTAGTGGCGGCGGTGGTGGATGCTTTCACAATTTTGGAGTGCTCCCCTTTTTGATTCTTCTGACATTTAAATTTTGGCTATTTTCCAGCGCATGCCTTTAATCTTATTTTTTACTCACTGCATTCTGTATGACTAAAACTTGCACTAAAACTTGCCTGCAAGTTCATCAATGACATCAAACATACCTATTATTGAAGTGTCTCATGTGTTGCAGTTACCCTCAACGTGTCTCTAAGTTAAAAGCCTCAGTCAGATACATGTTTCACAACCCAGAAGATGTGAGATGGTTTAAGGTTAGGAATTTGCTGCTGGTCTAACCTCAGTTTTCTCATGGTATCTGATTTATCAACAATGGATTTAGTCCTCGTGGTCTTTGAATGATTCAATTTATGGGTTGCAGCCTGTGGAAGTTTGGACAAAATGCGGCCGGCGTGGTCGTGTTAAGGAGCCTGTTGGTACACATGGTATGTTTTCGAATCCTTTCTCGTCTAATTGAGAATTATCTTTTGAATGGAATCTACTCTTTGTATTTCGACTCTTGGTGCTAAGTGCTAACCCTGCTCTCCCGTTTTCAACTCAGGGGCAATGAAGTGTGTTTTAAATGGAGTTCTTCAGCAACACGACACCGTATGCATGAGTTTGTATAAACGTGCATATCCCAAGTGGCCTGAACATCGGTTCCCCATTGCGGATGCTTGACCAGACAAGACTGGCGGTCCGTCTGGTTGGGATTTATTCCAGAATCACAGATGCAGATGCTATGGCCTGTGAAGGGAATGAAGCTCTGGTTCAGAATATCTATTGTAGGTAAAATTTTGGTGGTTTGCTTGTGCTGTAGTGCGAGATCCTCGAGTCTGGTGATTAATTTTTTCCCCCTGTAAAATACCCCCATTGGTAATCAAGAAGCATCAGTAATCTAGTTTTTCCCCATTCTTTCAAGGGTTGGAGCCAAGTCGAATTCCTCTGGCTTGCTTTTGATTAGATGGGTAAATTTTGGGTAAATATATGTGTTTCGCTCTTTAGTAACATGACATGAACTTATGAGACTTTATTTTTTTTTATTTTTTTTTTGTCGGTCCTATTCTATGCCTACTTTCACTCTTAGACTTTTGTCCTGCCTTCTTACAAGACGTGGGAGTTGAAATCCATACTTAAAACTAAATCGCCCTCACCCCAATCTCCCCTGAGAATGTGGAGATTCGAACCCCCCACCTTCCTTTTCTATGTTGAAAGGGTGACCCCCTGGTGGTTGAACTTATGAGACTTTATATGCATCTGTCTGCATTACTACGTTATGACTGGATATAGGTAGGTCCAAATAGCTAATCCATCCGTGATCCTAGTACCACATCTGGGGGACTTAAATGGCCATAGATTTATCAAAGCAAGGTAGTGGCGTGAAATTGTAGGTGGAACCCCCCTTGTTGACTCTGTTTTGACTGAGTCATTTACGGCCTTGATGTATCACTTGTTACAAGCTGAAAGGCTTGAATTTGGAAGTCCTTTCCTTAAGAGTAACTACTCTATTTCATGACATTTAAGAGCACAAATGATAACTATTCTGTTTTAAATTTTTTTCGTTTCAGAAATAGATTTTTTTTTTTTTTTTTAAATTCCCAAATGAGTTTCTTAGCAAAAACATGGGTTAGATGGAAAATTTCTATTTCTGGAATATAAATTTATTTGATAATGACACAATCTCTTTCTTGGGTGACTTGTGTTCATGTTCGGCAAATAGCGGTGGTGAACCGCGGGCGGTAGCGATTGGGTGGTCGGGTTGTAGCGAGAGAAAGCAATGAGGAGAATTCTCATTTCTATGCTAGAAATAGAGAAGTTGAAATTTTTACTCATTTTTATTTTGAACTTATTGTGGAATTAAAAATTTATTTCAAAAATAGAAAAATGAATTTGCGTTATTGAAGAAATTCTGTTCTCAATGAATTCTTGAGAATGGAAAAATAATTTTGACCATAAATAGAATGATTACAATGTGTGGCCTAATATTTCGCATTCCCATTTTGACTGTTGTCTATCTCCTTGACTTGCATTATGTCTTAGCATCAAGATTGAGAAAATTTCCAAAAAAGTCTTTAATCTATTGCAATTGTACCTAATTTTTTTTTTATTTTATCAATTCAGTTTTTAAATTGTTTGCATTTGTGTCAATTTTTTTCTTCCAACTGATTTTGGCTAATTGGTGTTAATTGGTGCTGATGTAGATGTTAATAATCTAATTGTCTAATAAATTTTTATTTCTTTTTCGAATTGTTTATTAAGTTTTTAATCTTTTCTTTTCTTTTCCTTCTTCCTTTTCTTTTTCTTCCTACTTTTGTTTTTTGGCCCACAATATCCGGCGAGGGCTGTGGGCAAGGCCAACCTTGCCATGGCCTTATCCGCCACGAGCAAAAGTGGCCTCACCCACAGCTAGCAAGGCCATGGTTGCCTGCGCTTGTGGCTCCTAGGCCTTTGTGAGGCACGATTGCCTTGGATCAAGGTCCACAAGGCTTAATTGGGCCCCGGGGGGTGAGGCTAGCCTTGTGACTGGCAAGAAAAAAAAAAGTAAAGAAGGAAGAAAAGAAAAAAGAAGAGAAAAGAATAAATTAATAGAAACAATCGAAAAAGAAACAAAACATTATTAAAAATTGTTGACGTATGCGAAAATGCTTTGCTTTTGCACACCCATATGATGTGGGTCTTGGCGCGACGAGGCCATTTTCATTGGATCATCAGTAGACGAGAGAGGGCCAAGAAGATTGGCATTTTCTGCATTTCCTGTGGCAAAACATTTTTCATTAATGGAAAAATTTCTTTTAAAATAAGAAAAAATGTTTTTCGCTTTTGAAATAGAGGAAAACCTTTTCCATATCTCCTTCTATCTCACTTCCTTTCACCAAATGCTTTTTCCTTTTATTTTTATTTTAATTTATTTAAAAAATCCATTTTTATTTTTAAATTTTTTTTTTTTTATTTTCATTTTGTTTCTTCTTTTTCTTTGTCTCATTGGCTTGCCTGAGCTCACTTAAGGTGGTCAGGCATGCTCGGGCCTCGCCAGATTCGGTGAACTAGGTGGGGCTCGAGCCCTACTCGAGGTTGCCAAAGATTCGCTAACCTTTAGCAACCTCAAGCAAGGTTGATGAATCTCTGGCGACTTTAGGCAAGGCTCGAGCCTTACCTAGCTCATCGGATCTAGTAAGGCTCAAGCTTGCTTGACGACCTTGAGTGAGCTTGAGCCTCGTTAGACAATGGTGAGGCTTAAACTCGCCATGAAAGAAAAATAAAAAAAAAAGAAAAGAGAAATAGAAAATAAATACATTTAAAAATCAAATAAAAAATTTTAAAAATCAATTTGAAAAAATAAAATAAAATAAAAATTATTGAAAAGAGTGAATGGAGGAAAAGGTTTTCCTACCAAACAAGAAAAAAATATTTTCTACTTTATATTCAAGTTTCAACCGCACATCGAAAATAAAATATATTTCTTTGGAAAATATTTTCTAAAAACATCATATTTTCTACGAAATGAATGGAGCACAGAACCAAGAAAATATTTTCCAAATTTTTCGGTATTTATTTTAATGAAAATGAACTAACAACGGGAAAAAGCTTATAAAATAGGAAAAGTGTTTTTCACTTCTCAAGTTAGATAAAACACTTTCCATATATTTTTTCACTTTTTTTTTTTTTTTGAAAAATTGAGTTTTTATTTAATTTAACTTTCTTTTTCTTATTTTTCTTCCTCGGTTGGTTGCGGTAGGCGGTGATCAACCACGGGTGAGCTTGAGCCTTGCCATAATCTAATGAGGCCTAAGCTTGCTCATGGTCGTTGGGTGAGCTAGCGTCGCTAAAGTGACGGACTAGGCAGGGCTCGAGCCTTGCCCAAGGTCACTGGGGGACAGCAAAGCTCTGGCCACCTCAAGCAGGGCTCAAGCCTCGTCCAACTTGCTAGCGTTAAAGCGAGCTTGGCCTCATTAGTATTTGGTGAGTTGGACCTTTATCGACTTGTGGCAAGGCTCGAGCCTTGCCTGGTGTTGGTCACTACTTGTCCTCATGGTCGGCGATTGGCTGAGGAAAAAGAAGAAAAGAAGAAAGAAAATGAAGAGAAAAAGAAAGATATAATTTTAGGATTGGTTTTGAAAAATAAAATGATAAAATTTTATTAAAATGAGTGAATGGAGAAAAAGATCTGTCATATCAAAGAGTGGAAAATATTTTTCACTTTGTTTTCAAGTTTTTGTTAAATATCGAAAAATATAGCTATTTTTTTGGAAAATGTTTTTTAGAAATATTATATTTTTTGTGAAACGAACGGAGTGTAAAAACCTAATTCCAAGTTGAAACTGAACTAACTTTAAATTAAGCTTTAATCTAATGAGGACTCAACCTTCGGGATATCTGCCTCATTTCCACTAGGTCACGTGTGATCTAAGTTGAGGAACGTGAGAGCATACGTGACCTTCCATGGTCGTGTGCACGTATGCTCTGACGTCAACACTTTACTTTCTGTCACAGTCACAGTCGTGAGGAGTTCGTTTCGTAATGTCATTATTCTACTCCTACTTTTCCTAAG
This sequence comes from Eucalyptus erythrocorys, assembly GCA_014182555.1. NCBI lineage: Eukaryota > Viridiplantae > Streptophyta > Magnoliopsida > Myrtales > Myrtaceae > Eucalyptus > Eucalyptus erythrocorys. The sequence continues at coordinate 29,538,578 of CM024601.1, read as the reverse complement.
TTCCAGGGGAGAAAATCGCCTTCCATGGTCGTACCATTTGATCCGTCTGTTTAATTACACTATATATATATATATATATTTTATCACGGGTGCTCTAGGAGTATGATCTTTTTTTTTTTTGAAAGACTAATACTCTATTTATTTTGTGAAAAATGAATAATTTAAAAATATTTTCCTAAAAATCATCATTTGTATTACTTATAAAATTGAATGAACAAAAAGCATTCTCATTGTTCAGGAAAATATCTAATCAATAATAAAAATAATTTTCATCAACTAATTATTTTAAGCAATATAGGCAATCATTTTTAAAAAAGTAGCTTCTAAAAATTCATTATTCATGAAATAAACAAAGTCTAAAAAATTTAGAATACATAATCTTGTATGTTTTTCTCTCGCTTTTTGAATGCATTTAGTTCGGCATTTTGAAAGCCTATTTAGAAAATGCAAAACAGTTTAGCTTAAAGGAATATGAGTAAATATAAATACCATTTGATAAAGTACGCTTTGAAAATCAAATTTGAGAGAAATGTTGTTTTAGTAGAAAACATTTTTGAAAAACTTTTTGGGTAATGAATATTATTTATTAATTTTTTTGTTTAAAATTGGAAAAATAATGTATGCAATTTTCTAAATATAAATTTTGACAATAATACTAATATATATATATATATATATATATATAATTTTAGGGAAAAATGACCAAATCCTTTCTTTGGTTCGGCAAAAGGCTATGGCCATTGACGAACTAGATATAGTGTTGGTGGCCGTCGGTCGAGGGCGGGCGACCTCCGGTGAGGGTCATGAAAGGTCGCCCAACCTCGCGTGACCTTTGCCAAGGGTCATGTGACCTAGGCAATGCACGAGGTCGAGTGATTCAAGCAGCGATTGCCTGGGTTGGGTGCCGCCTGGGTTGCTCGACATAGTGCGACCTTCGGTGCCCCTCGTGAGGGTGGCACAACCCTTGTCAGAGGTCGTTTGACCTCGGGTGATCTACATCATTGGTCGCCAACGGCGCCAGAGTTGGCTCGTTAGCGGCTGTGGCTCTTCACTGGAACGGGGAAAGGTTTGGTCATTTTTTAATAAAAGAAATAACGAAGGATAAAATCGGAAATTTAAAAAATTGGTGAGGATAGTTTTGGAAGAAAAAAATGAATTTTAGCATTTGATCAAATACTGAAAGCCTAAATTAGTTTCTATTAGTATTGGGCTTTCAGTTTTACCAATGTTGGCTCTCACTTAAAAATTCATTCAAAATAGTTGCCAAACAATCCAGTATTTCCTCAAAGAGCTATGTCGGCTCCTTCATTGTGTTGGACGGGACAAACATTCCTTGGCCAACCTTCTGGAAACGAAGGGAGGGTTGGCAAAGGGAACGGACAGATACTTACGAAGGCAAAAATCTTTCCTTTATTTTTAAGTTTTTTTAATTCCATTGTCCACCTCTTTCTTTTAATATATATTCAATATATAATACCTAACAATCATAGAAGTAAACAAGAACGAGCCGGCAAAGGACACCATGCACACTTCCGTTTTACGCGCCACCGGTGCATGCGGGGGCATGCGAGCTTGGAAATTCATCAGAATTTGGAAGTTCCTTTGAAAACAAATAACCCACAAGTCCTATTCATGCCTCATCAATCAACCAGTCACATCTGACATTTTTGCTAGCAAAAGGAAATTTCGGACGCAACACGATCCTCGACTTCACCGAGGAGAAACTAAAAAAAAAAAGTTAAAAATTAAAAAAGGAAGCACGAATAATTAGGAAAAAAAAGGCCAAAGGGCTGGGGCAAACCGTCCCGGCTTTTTTTTTTTTTTTTTTTTAATTTTTTAGCCTTTTCTTTTTCCTTTTTCAATTTGTCTTTTTTGGAAAAGAAATAGAAGAAGAAAAAAGGAATGAACTTTACCAAAAATTTTAAAATGTAAATGACTGAAATTCCCTTGATTAGTTGTTAAAGTTAGACCATTTTTTAATATCGACGTGATACTTCAGACATTTATTTAAAATAAGATCTGCTTTAGGCTCTTTTTGAGAAAACGAGGGTCCTTTACTTCATTTGAAACAATGTTTACTTTAGGTCATTATTTAAGAAAACAATGATACTTTAGGCACTTATTTGAAATTTTCTCATTGATTAATGAGTTGGCATTGCTTATGTGATTAAAAATGGGAGGTCATGCTAACATGGTGCTAATTGCACGCCCGAGATTAGCAAATGACAAATTGGGAAGACAAAAAGTAAATCCTAATTTAATAGTATTAGTTATAAAGGGTAAACGAAGCATTTGATTGCATACATTAAGAAACTTAAAAGACTTGACATCATAAAATAATAATTCGAGTAACAAATTGCATAACTTGAGAAAGATAACAAAAAGGACTTGATCGCGTAGAGCAAAAGTAAGAGAGACCAAATCTCGCAAACATTGAAACTTAGACGACTAAAGTTGCACTTAATTCTTTAGGTTACTAGAAATATAATCTTATATGAAAAAAATGAACCATCAGACTTTCTTGGTAATGACAAGGTACCACGGCTAGGTAGGGGAATGATCATAGGCAAGAGGTGCCTAAACAACGTGTGACTTTTGACAGGCTTCTTGAATGATAAAGAGAGTTGAAATACAGTAAGCAAAGCATTAACCAAAGGAAAAGTTTTTCTTGGCTTATGTACGTGAAACTAAAATAGATGTCTTTAGGTATAACATGCATTGGTTAGTATCGCAACTTTAATGTTAAGTGTACTTAGGTGAGAATGCGTTATAAGGATCAATAATGTTATGGAAAAAGTATTTATCTATACATCTCCACAAGCCAAAATTAAACCTAGTATGGGATATATTTAAGTGGACGATGTATACCTCGAGTGAGTCAGGCTAAGACTGGGGTGTTTCATTTAGAATATATGAAAAGCATCACTAATGTCCATAAAGCTCAGGATCTGCTCAAAAGGAATCATTGGCATGCACAAATTGAATAATGAGTCTTTATCTTTGATAGTGAGATATAGAATTGCCCTCTACCCCTTGACTTGATTTTCTTTAGATTTAAGATTATATGCCCCACTTTTTGTCTTAGCACCCAACATTTTGTTATCTGGACTCAGCTGAGAAACGTTCGATCTTTCGTCACAAAATGTTATTGCATGAGGATTCATTTTTACCCTTTGGCTATTTCCTCAACTAACAAATGAGCACTTCCATGCACAGCCTATAAAGTAGTCATTTTCTTTCATCTTTCTCAAATGGGAACCCTTCCGCTTTAAGTATCTGCACTTGAACTCGTTGGAGATAACCGCAAGAATTGTTCTATTTCCCTTTCTTGATTCCTTTGTTTACTGATAAAGGAAAACTGAACTTATCTATGGTATTTTCTCTTTTCTCTCCATCGATTTATTTGCCTGAGTTTTGTGTAGGTTTCATCTTTTTCTTTGTTAATCTGTTCTTTTTTTTCCAACTAAACGTTGTCATCCAGGAGACTGAGGCTGAATTCGTTGAGGGGAAGGTGGACTGGAAGGGAAGAAAAGCTTTGAAGCACAAGCATGGTGGGATGAGAGTTTCTTTGCTCATTCTGGGTAGGTTCTAATTTTGCTTCAATTGTCACTGCTTTAATCGCGGTCTTGTGCGGGGGATTTAGGACCTCTCAGAGTTCCACGTGTCGATTTCTAGACCAATGATAGTCGAGAGGTTCCTGCACCATGTTTGTCTCACTATTCCCTTTTTGTCTGATTTGAACATATTATCCCTAGGGAGGGCCGAGTAGCTCCACGTATTTGAGCATCCCCAAGCATTTATACGAGTCGTGTCGTTGCAACTTTCTTTGTTCCTTCTGTTCCAACAGCTCTTCATTAAATGCAGCACGTGAGGCTTCACTTGTTGTCTCCTTTTGTCGGCTACGACAGAAGAAAATAGCAAAGGAAAGAAACAAAAGAAGTTAACGAAAGAGGACAAACAAAGCCCACAATTTTCTACTTTAACAAGTCCTCTCTCTCTCTCTCTCTCTCTCTCTTCATGATGGTCTTCCCCCCATTTCGACTTCGTCTTCTTCTACTATCTTTATTTTCACGTTCACATGGCTGCAGAGATGAGTTCAAGACAACAAAAGAAACCGCTTCACGCTTGTTGAACCCACATGGAATCTTATTCGTCTGACAATTTCGGCTGATCAATTCACATATGCCAATATTTGATTCGCACATGGTTGAATTCGCATATAGATTCGCCGGTCCAATTTCATTTAATGACTCAAACTCAAGATATATTTTTAATATTTTTTATGAAGGAATTTGAACTGACTAAATATCGTAATGATCTAAAGCAATATTGACTCTTTTTTATTATCTCATTTTGGCTTAAAAATGCAAATTCTGCAGCAACATATGGTTTTGACAGCTTGGCGATTGTGGCACTCACTGTCAACTTGGTGACATACTTTAACGGAGTGATGCACTTTGATCTAGCTGAAGCAGCTAACCAGCTCACAAACTTCATGGGGACTAGTCACATCCTCTCCATACCGGCAGCCATTCTTGCCGACACTCTCATTGGCAGATTCAAGACTGTGCTCATTTCAGCCTCGATCCAATTACTGGTACACATTGCCTGAATAGTTTGTTTAACACTACATAGTAACTGAATTTGCAATTGGTGTTACTGGTGATCTCTGAACTTTGTTTAGACTCGGACGAATTATCTAGCATTAAGAAAGGGCCTTTCTAGACTATTTGTTGGTCCCTGGCCGCAAGTTCGAATCTTTGGCGACGTTGACATATTAATTCCTCCAGAAGTTAACTGATTTTAATTGTGAAGTATAGTGAAACCCTCTATAGACTATGCATGAGTCCATGAACCCATCAAAGCTCTTGAGCAACTCAACTCTACTTAGGAATGCTCAAACAGGGACTATCACTCCTAACAGTGCAAGCTCACTATCCAAAGCTCCAACCACCGCCGTGCTATATTTATGGCACTTCCCACTGCAAGAAAATCAGCAGTGGAGATGCTGCTCTCCTATTCCTCGGCCTATACTTGTTGGCAACCGGCAGCGCGAGCATGAAGGCCTCCCTGCCAGCCCATGGTGCTGACCAGTTTGATGAAAGAAATCCACGGGAGGCGAAGCAGATGTCGAGCTTCTTTAACTGCATCATGCTGGCTGTATGCACCGGGGCGGTGGTGAGCCTGTCGCTGGTTGTCTGGATCCAAGTTAACAAAGGATGGGACTTGGGGTTTGGCTTGTCTACCATTTCCATGATCTTGGCAATAATCATCTTCGCCGTGGGATCGCCACTGTACCGTATTCAGCTAGTTCAGAAATCGAGTGCCATCATTGAAATCATTCAGGTATGAACTCATCATCTTCTTTCATATGTATATTTCACTCCTCCAATTATTGTTTTATCTCGATCTTGTTCTTTTGTGCAGGTATATGTAGCTGCAATCAGCAAACAAGATCTTCAACTTCCTAAGGACCCAAAAGAGCTTTATGAACTTGATAAAGACGGAGAAGCAGCGTTGGAAGCAGAATTTTTACCTCACACTGAAAATTTCAGGTTGATCCCACCTTTAGCAAGGATCAGCAATATTATATTAGACTCGCTAATTGAAAAAATAATAAGCATACTGGTTCGACTGTTCTGATTCGAAAAATATGCTGAAATCGTAGGAAAATCAGAAGTAATGACAACCCAAAATTGGGCAAAAAATCACATCTAAATTACTTCGATGGTCCTCCTCTTATTGGCTGTTAGGTTTCTTGACAAAGTAGCCATGCAGACAGCTTCTCCGGAGCAATATGGAGGTGCGAAAGGGCCAAATCGATGGGCGTTGTGCCGGGTCACACAAGTGGAGAATGCCAAGATCATATTAGGCATGGTCCCTATCTTCTGTTGCACCATCATCATGACCCTATGCCTTGCTCAGCTTCAAACCTTCTCCGTCCACCAAGGCCAAACCATGGACACAAGAATCACTAGCTCCTTCCACATTCCACCAGCCTCCCTGCCCATCATCCCATTCGCCTTCTTGATTGTCATCATCCCAGTCTATGACCAGGGCTTCGTACCCTTTGCGCGCAAGCTCACAGGCCACCCTGCTGGCATCACGCACCTGCAGCGCATCGGGGTTGGTCTGGTCCTGTCCTCTATCTCGATGGCAGTGGCTGCGGCGGTTGAAGTCAAGCGAAAAGCTGTGGCAAGGAACCACCACATGCTCGATGCAATGCCTGTGCTCCAACCTCTCCCAATCAGCGTGTTCTGGCTGTCCTTCCAGTACTTCATTTTCGGGATTGTGGACTTGTTCACATATGTGGGGCTCCTCGAGTTCTTCTACTCTGAAGCGCCAAAGGAGCTCAAGTCAGTCTCGACTAGCTTCTTCTGGAGCTCCATGGCACTCGGATACTTCTTCAGCACGATAATAGTGAAGATCGTGAATGGTGCGACGAAGGGGATAACGAGGAGCGGAGGCTGGTTGGCTGGGAACAACATTAACCGGAACCATTTGAACCTGTTCTACTTGTTGCTTTCCATGCTTAGCTTGATCAACTTCTTCGTCTACTTGATTGTTGCAAGGGGATACAAGTACAGGAGTCACCAATGAAATTAACACCAGGTGAGGAAGTGAGGGACTGTAACGTGGAAGTCAGATTGAATCCCATCAGAAGTTGAATGTTGCTACAGTTTGGTGTCCTTGTGGTCTGCGTTGTGTGTGGGGAAAGGGTGGGTTCTTGAGATGTTATTTGGTGTTCATGACTGGAAACAGTTTGTAAATTGGAGTGCAATCATGACGACTAATGCTTGTAATCTTCCCATAATTATCTATTTTCATTTTAGTCTCTCTTCTTAATAATGATGGCTAGTGCTTGAGATATCAACTAATGGACTAAATTCACGGGAAAGCCTTTTAGGAAATTTATCCCCTTTAATTGAGTAGCTCTCTAGGAAAATTCAGGGAGATCTCTAAAGATTTATTCATCGAATTTCTTTCTAGAGGAACTCTTCTTCGGGAGTATTAGTCTTGCATCAAATTCTGTCTTTTTAAAACCTCATTGAGTATTGCTCAACGGACTCTCCAGATTGTTGGGGTATCTTGCCGGTTCAGCCACCAATACTCTGGGATCAGTTTGAGAGAAATATGTCCAGAATCGGACTTGCATATCCTGCCAATTCCCAACGAATATGCAGGCAGGTTGAGGTACCAATTGAAAGCTGGTCCTCACAGTGAATTAGGGAAGAACCTTAAATTGACAAAGTCATCAATAGACATTTCTCCACACTGATAAGTGAATTGAGCAATGTGCTCGATGGCCGTGATTTCATCTTCGCCAATAAACAAAGCAAGTTCTGACCCTCCATAATCCCTTGAAGAAAGGATAGTTTCTGTTGATGTGATCAGGGCTTGGTTTCCTATAAGGATTCATATTATTCTTTTAAAATCTAGGTCCATCCAGAGGCTCTATTGTCCTAGCCTAACATTCTTGATTGAGAGGATTAGCTACTCTTTTTTCGTTTCCATCGAGTCCTCTTTCAGGAATTTCTCTATTTCTAGCCTCCTAAGGGCCAGGCGTGGTTCTCTACTCGTGTCATTATTGAAATCGGCCTCTCTATGGGCTACTTGTGATGGTTCCCTCCTCCTAAAGGGTAGCTCATGGTGTCCAGGCCTTTCTGGGCTAAAGCCAGATCGAGGATAGCCTTGACATCTTCCTCCAAGAAGGTGTTTTGCCTGGTTCGATCGTAATGATTTCTTTCAGGAGATGCCCATGTTCTTGGTACTACAGCTTCCTCCAGCTGTTGAGTGTGGCACGTAAAAAATTATTTCCTGAGAAATTGGATGGATTCGAATGGGAGTTCATCCACTCATACGGCCGTTGTTCCTGCGGGCACCATTTGGAATTTCTCCAGGAGCCTCATCAACGAGGTTTCTTGCATTCACCCATTTTTTGAGAGGTACTGACGAGTGTTTGACGCAATTCCGAGATTGCTGTCAACAATTCTTTGCCTTTCGAAAATTGGCTGTAAAGTTTGAGCCAGTCATTCAGCTACTTTGTTAGTCATATGATTATCATCCCTTCGACGACTTGATGAATGCTCGTTATTAATTTCTCAACTTGCTGATCAACATGGTAAATGATTTGACATCTTGTTTCTTTTACCATGTTGCCAGGGTAAAGTTTCATCTAGGCAGTGTGTTCAATTTGTTTTTTCGTGTCGGCACTAGCGTACAAGGTCTCACTCTCCATTCTCTATGAGGTTTTATCTTGAATCACTAAAATGATCCCAAGTGAATCAATAGAAGGGATCTTCTTGCTTACTTCCAACAGCAGACTAAGAGCACAAATGATAACCATTCTAGCTAAAAATTGATTTTTGAAAGAAAAATAAAATTTTCTATTTCTATACTTAGATAAGTTTTTAAACAAAAATACGTATTTGATAATGATACAACATTTCTTCCTCCTGAGTGGCAGCGGATGGCAGGGATGGTGATGGATGGCGATCAGTGACTGACAACAGTAGATAATGACCGACGATTGGCGAGCGGTGGCGGTAGACGGTGATCAGCAATCGGCAAATGGGGGGTAGCGATCGGCTAGCAACAGCAGATGGCAAGTGGTGGGTGGCATTCGTAGGCAGCAACCAGTGGACAGTGGCCGACGAAAGCAGATGGGAGGCCAACTAATAGCGAGGACAAACAATGAGAATAGTTTTTGTTTCTTATTTCTATTCCATTAATAAAGAAGTAAAAAAAAACATTTACTTCTGATTTCTGTTCCAAAATTAATTATGGAGTAAAAAATTATTTTAGAAATAAAAAAATGAAATAATTTTATCAAACGGATTTCTATTCAAGAAACAAGCCTGCAACAAAAAATAGTTCTGCAATAGAAATACAATGACTATCATGTGCGCCTTGAGATAGCGGGCTTCATCCATGGGACCATACCATCCCTAGCCTCAAAGGCTTTTGCTGAGTTAGGATTGAACTACAGATTATTTAAGCAGTTGGCTTTAAATATCTGAAGGCTAGACACAATTCTAGTAATTCGGCAAGACATTCTATTCACCCATTGTGGACGCCAAAAGATGTGTTATGTGACTTTTTAGCAGGATTGTGGTCGTCCAGAAACTCAATGGTTTCAATTAGTAATTAAAATTCGGTTAAGGTTGATTGACGGCCAATTAAATTGTTAAGTTCTACTCAGAATTAAATGTAAATGGTCTGTTATATGTCTTAAAGCCTCAAGGACGTGGCGAAATTGGAATTATTAATGATGCTCAGTCTGTAAATTGGAAACAATAAGAAAATTGCATCAAACCTGATTGAATCAAAACAGATGACATACCTTTTTGGAGAACATGCTTGCGCGATAACTGATATTAAACATCAGTAGGCATCAGTGATGTGATGGAAAATGGGAAGGAATGTTAACATGGTGCCAAATGAGTGCCCGAGATTAGCAAAAGACAAGATCAGAAAAGAAAGAAACTCTAATTTGACAGCATTAGTTACGGTGGGGGAGCGAAGCACTTGATTGTCCAAATCAAGAAACTTAGAGAGCTTGATTACACAAACTAAAACTTCGAGAAACAAATCTGCACGTATTGAGAAAGAGAACAATAAGGGCTTGACTGCATAGAGCTAAAAGTTAGAGGACCAAATCTCACAAATGTTGAAACAAAAGATTTAAGTTGTAGCTTATTCTTTAGGATACCGAACATACCATCTCTTTGCTTATGAAAAAAACGAATTGTCACACTTTCTCAGTAATGACGAGGTAGGGGACTGATCATAGGCAAGAGGTGCCAAACAACATGTGGCTCCAAATAGACTTCTAGAATGATAAATGGGTAAGAAATGTACTAAGCAATGCATCAAACAAAGGGAGGGTTTCCCTGGCATATGTATGTTAAACTAAAATAGACTCAAAAGAGATGTCTTTTGGTGTCACCCGTATTAATTAGCATTGCAACTCCAATGTTAAGTGTGCTTAGGTAAGAATGCATTATAAGAATGGATAATCATATGAAAAAATGCTTATCAATACATCGCAACCAGCCAAAGTGAAGCTCAGCATGGGATAGGTCCCGCTCCATTTTAGAATTTATGAAAAGCGTCATTAATGTTCATAAAGCTCAGGATCTGCTCAAAATGAATTATTGGCATGCACGGATTGACATTTAGTCTTATCTTTGATAGTGAAATGTAGGATTGCCCTTTACCCCTTGACTTTATTTCATTAGATTCAAGATCATATGCCCCACTTTTTGTCTAAGTACCCAATGGATGGCTGTCTGGACTCGGCTGAGGAATCATCGACCGTTCACAATATTTTATAGGATGAGGGTTCATTTTTTGTTGTCGAGGATTGATCCTCATTATTATTTTCATTGACAAATGACTTGCGATTGTAACGAGGATTGTTACTCGATGTTGTTGGTATGGATGAGATTTGTTAATTTAGTTTATGGATGTTGGTTCCTCGATGATGTGATGGTCGGTTGGGGACTTCTTGTATTTCTAGCTTTTGAAATGTGCTCTGCGAGGATTATTCTGCATGATGGATGATTAGATTGTTGTATTGCAGGTTTTTATTTTATCACGGCGGGTTTTTGATTGGGAGAATTGTCTAAAAAGTCCTAAACCTATTACAGTTTTGCCAATTTAGTCATAAATCTTTCAACCTTGCCGATTGAATCCTAAACCTTTTGTCAGTTTGCCAATTGAGTCCATCTGGCCAATTTTGGTCGGAAAATGCTGACATGGATGCCGGCGGTACCACATAGGACTGCCGGCGCCGACGTGGATAATTTTTAATAATTTTAAAAAAAAAAAAATTTGATTTTTTTAATATTTTTTTTTTTTTTTTTTTTTTTTTTTTTGGCTTTTCCTTTGTGTTTTCCGGTGGCCGGCCACCGGCCACAGGTGACGGCTGGCCACCGGCCACAGCCCGCCGGCTGGCCTCGCCCGCCACAGGCGAGGCCCGGCCGGGCGACGGCGATGCGGGCGAGGCCGGCCTAGGCCCGGCGAGGGCGAGCCACGGCGAGGGCTCCCCTTGCCGGATCCGGCGAGGCCGCCCTCGCCGGGGCCCGGGCCGGCCTCGCCCGGCGTCGCCGCCGCCCGGCCGAGCTCGCCCGTGGCCGGCGAGGCCAGCCCGGCGGGGCCGTGGCCGGTGGCCGGCCGTCGCGTATGGCCGGTGGCTGGCCACCGGAAAACACAAAAGAAAAGCCAAAAAAGAAAAAAAAAAAAAAAAAAAAAAAAAAAAAAGAAGAAGAAGAAGAAGAAGAAGAAGAAGAAGAGAAAATATTAAAAAAAATCAATTTTTTTAAATTTTTAAAAATTTTAAAAATATTAAAATATTATTAAAAATTATCCACGTCAGCGTCGATAGTCCTACATGGCACCATCGGCATCCACGTCAGCATTTTCCGGCCAAAATTGGCCGGATGGACTCAATTGGCAAACTGACAAAAGGTTTAGGATTCAATCGGCAAGGTTAAAAGGTTTATGACTAAATTAGCAAAACTGCAATAGGTTTAGGACTTTTTAGACAATTTTCCGTTTTTGATTTGCCATGATACCATTATAAGTTTTAACTTTTTTATCAAGGTCCTAAATAACGTTTTACATTAAGTTTTCATGATGGATTTTTCATATATTTTTGAGAAGATATCACAATAAACCTTAAACTATACTCACCATCACACATTTATTTTGAATTTCTTTATATGACATAAAAATCCTAAAATATACCCTCTATGACACATTTACCATAAACTTTCTTTTAGAAAAAAAACATTAAAAAAATATAAATTTATACATATGTGACACATTTACCCTCTATCAAGATTTCCTTAAATGATATTTTAGCAAAAACAACTTCATTTTATTTCACTTAAGCCATGTGCGCATCACATCAAAATTGTTTGCTTTCTAGCGCTTGTGTAAGTAAATTTTTTATGGTTCTCATTGACAAAACTTAGATAATGAGTAAATGTATTACGTAGGTACAAGTTTGAGATTAAGTTTAGGATAAATATGTTACAATAGACATAATTTAAGGTTTTTAGTAACTTTTGCCCTAAATGTTTTTTATCACATGAGAATGCAATATAAAAAAAGAGGGGAAAAGAAAGTTTCCCATTTCGATCTTAGGCCTGAGACGACCCGGTCTTTTTAAGCCGGGCCATTTGGACTTACTTGGGCCACGTAAGCCTAGGGCCAAATTTCCCAAGCTTGGAAAAAAAAAAGGGCAAAAGCCCACCCAGCCTGGCTTACCCTTGCCATGAAAGCTCGATATCTTCACAACATATAGAGCCCTCATGTCCGGTCCGTTATATCTAATTGAATCCACATTCATTTTAAACTTAAGTCAATAGATTATATGGAGGCAATTAATATACATATTTATCTACTTGACACTACATCAATTCTCCAAAGTAAGACTATTGAGTTAATTTATTAGTGCACCTCAACAAACCTCTCTTTTTGCGGTGTCAAGATGATATATGCTGTTTTGACTCCATCAATTGCCTTGGCCACTTAAATTCGGTGGGAAGTAGGGGATGCCATGTACCACCTTGCTTGATGAGGATGCGATCCATCAACCATGAGGAACACGGATTATGTAACGATTGCCCACATAAATGAAGATTTTCGGAAAAGTTGTTTGCATTAAGCTTTGTTTGTCTTGAGAAAAAAAAAATGATTCACAAAATATTTTCCTAAATGGGATTTGGTTACAAAATTGAATGATTTTGATTGTCCACAAAATTTTGAGACTTGAATTGTTGTCGATAATGAAAACATTTTTCATAGACCGTCGATTTCATGTGCATATTCTGAGATATACACATGAAAACAAGTGTATATCTCAGAATTAACATGGAGTACATAAGTCAAGTGTGCCAAGTTGGAGGAATTGAATGTCTCCAATAATGAATTTAGTGGCCAAATTCTTGATATAAGAGGTCGTTTTGGATTCTGTTTATTTCATGAAAAATGAATGATTATAATAAATAGGGTTAATATCTGAAAAATCCCAAACCTGGTACACCCGTGACAAATTTACCCCAAACTATTTTTGACCACCAAAAACCCCAAACTTGTATACCTTTGACAAATTTACCCTAAACTGGTACACTTGTGACAAATTTACCCTATGTTAGTTTTAGTTAAATTTTCTTGTTAAATTATAAAGTTAAATGACACATGACAATTGACCGGTATACCAATTTGGGATTTTACACTCTATTTATCACAGTTTACAATTTTTGTGATTTTTTTATGGTATTATTCTAATTTAGCGAGGGGTATATTAGTCACAAGTTTACCATTTTGGGGTTTTTTGTGGTCGAATAAATTAGTTTGGGGTAAATTTGTCATAAATGTACCAGTTTAGGGTTTTTTATAGTTAGTCGGGGTAAATTTGTCATAGGTATACCAGTTTGGGATTTTTCATGGTCAAAAAAATAATTTGGGGTAAATTTGTCACAAGTGTACCAGTTTGGGGTTTTTCAAAGTATTAACCCTAATAAATATTGCAAAAGCACCCAAAATTAACCTGCAAAGACTACTAAGAGAGAGAGCTTAAATTGAAGTCCATTTACATGAGCTAATTAGTGATACATTGAAGCTATGGACTGTTGCATAATATCCTCACATGCATTCAACACCAACGATACCTACACCATCAAATGAACAAATCTTGCAAACTCTTAGAGCATGACAGCCCAATTCATTTCAGGAATTTATATACACTCATATGCTTTAGGAGCATGCAACATATTTTTCCAGTCGCTTCTCTCAGCTCTTGTAGCCGCCTCAAAGTGAGAGTGAGAGGGAGAGAGAGAGAGAGATTTCAGAGGCGCCATGGACTTCTTCATGCACCAGATAACTTCATTTGGGTAAAAATTCAAAACTTAATTTATCTAATGGACGAAATTTTGTTGGTTAAGCTGTAATTTCAGATTAATTAGAACTTTAGGTTACTGTGTTAGGGTATGAAGGACCTCTAAAATTTCAAAGTAGTCGATTTGGGGTTATTGAACATGATCTAGCGATGGAAATGACTGGAATTTGTAAAGAAGGTAAGAATCCTAGAAAATAAGACTATAATACTTCTATAAATAAAGATGAATGTCGGAATTAGGAAATTTAATCCAATTCAAAATTCAATCCAATTTAAGGGGAAATCTAATATGATCTATTATGGATGATCTTCTTGTCTTCGTATCTTTAGAGCCAAAAGGTTTTGTCTTTAGAGATGATTGGTTTGCAGTTGATTGTTATTTTTCTATATGTGTTATTATTATGCATGTTGTTGATTCCTCTTGGGTCTTTGAATGGACCATTCTATTATGCATTCCGATCTTCCTTCGCATGAATCTTCAATAGTTTTGGCTTGCACGTGTTTTAAAGTTGATTTGCAATTGCTCCCGTTTCTTAAGTGAGGGTAATTCCATGGTCATGCTTCAAGTCAATCAATCGATCATCCCCGAGCGTCATGTACTTCCCTTGAATTCTATCAATCGAAGAAACTATGATGAGTGAGCTCATCAGGCATCTCATCAATGAGTCCTTTGGATCTAATCTACTATTGTGACCCGATTTGGGCATTAACTCTTTTCTACGTTTGGGCTCTAATTTTGAGCCTCATCTTATGTCAAAGTTACAAATTCGATGTCAGTACAAGCTACATGCTTCGACACTTTCGACACTTGGCAGTACACGGCACACTTCTTGAGCCACCTTGCAACGCTTTGGTTGCTTCGCCAGCATCCACGCGATCCCTCAGAATCGACCCAACACTTGTCAATCACACATGCCCAACTCCACCCAGCTCTTGCAGCAGAATGCATGAAAATGAACACCGAAAGAAGGACGCTTGCCAACACTCTCAACAGACCCGCGACGACGAAAGAGATCGGTTTTTATTGATTTAAGACGGTGGCCTCGACTGACGAGCGGAAGATGCCGCCGACAAAGGAGGAGCAGCAGCCGGGAGAGCCGACGACGGTATGGCAGCACGTGGTGCAGAAGGGGGCGGAGCTGATGCAGTTTCTGGCGCCGGCGAAGCAGTTGAAGCAGCACGCGTGCAGGTTCGCCCTGTACAGCCACGACGCGCGCTGCCAGATCGCGGCTCAACCAGGACTTCCTCCGGTGCGCCATCTACGACGGCGACGACCACCACGCCTGCCTCATCGGTAATAATCCCAAACCCTCTTCCTGCAATATGATTAGTCGGGTTCAATTTATACTCCCTTAAAAAGAGATTATTGACATTACTGACAAAGAATTTTCTCATGTGAAATTTGTAATAGCGTCACATTCATTTGTACTGATAGGATAATGATGCTTTGGTGATTAATTAAGGGCGGTTTTCTATTACTAGAAAGTTATCTCCATCATTTTTTAGATCAATGACATTCTCTCTCCTCTTTCTCTCTCGATGAAGGATAGAAAATCGAATCTATTTAGGCTTTATGTTTCATGAAAAATGAATGATTTATAAAATATTATTCTGATAGTTTTTATCATTTAAAATAATTAACTAATAAAAGTTATTTTCATCAACAATAATTAATGTTTTTGTGGATATTTATATATTTTTCATTCATTCACATTAAAAGATTTAAGTTATTATTTTTAAGAAAATATATTTCAAATGAGTGCTTTCTGCTAAACAAACTGAGCCGATATTGAATTGCCTAGAAACGGTATATAATAATTGTATCACACTAATATATTACATGTACATGCTTAGATAGAGTCTGCCATGTGAGTGCCCCAATAATCAATGTTTCGACTGGCCTAGGTTCTGATTTTTAGGTCAATTGATTCAACCATCGCATTGCAGAAATCGAAACATTTATGAAAGAATCAACAATTTATTAAGTTTGCTTATTAGCGCCAAAGTGAGTGCTCACTCACGTGGATGAGATCTTCCTCCTGTAAGAGGACAAGGAAGTTTTCTCACCTGCCTCAACTCTTTAAAATTTTTCACCGAGTCAATTATTTGGTTAAAGATCCGGTCCAACATGTGGCCAGGTCACTGGCTAAATTTGGTTCGAGCAGTTCTTGACCAATCCAGGTGAACAAGAAAAACCAGACCGGACCATGATCCGGTTCCCAGTGCAAGTGGCCGAACCAGCCTATTCGGTTTTGATGTGAAAACACAGAATATAATTGCCTGTCCACAGGATGAGTGGATAATTGCAATTGGTAATTTTCTGCTATTTATTTTGATTCTTATCTTGTTCAGTGAAGAAGAGGGAATTAAGTGATAGAGAAGATCAGCTACTATGGAGGTATCGTCAACTAATGGCCTTGAGAGGAAGCCATTTGGACATTAGTAAAATGCAGTAAGGTGGTAAGAACAGGTGATCCAATCCTTTCTGGCCGGTCTCATCCAGAAACTTCATATGTCAATGGCTGCACCCGTGCTTAAATAGGCAGCCAACCCGCTCCCGTTATAACCGAACACTCAGCATCCGCCGAACCCGACTTTTTGACTGGACTCTCCATTCCACGAACAGTCTCCATCTTCAGGAGCTATCATGGTGCATTTTGTGGGGCCAGCTTCATGTCATATCCTCGATCCTCACTACATCGTCGGTCTCCTTCCAGTCTCTGTGGCGACATTGCCTCCTTTTCTGAGGTCTTACCCTGGACCACACCCCAGACGACAGCCACTACTTGATCCCCCAGGCAGAACATAGGAACTAGATGTCATGCAAATTGATTTTCTTGGTTAGATGCGTCCATCCCAACGTTCCCATTGGTCGTCCATCCCAACGTTCCCATTGGTCGATGAGTCTTCTTTAGGAAGTCGAAAGCGATACTCTTGTCACCTCATTGAATGTCCATTGCTCCTATTGATCACCTGCACTGCGATTTCTGGATGGCTTGATGTAGCTAGCCAGTTACTCTTTGACTTCGAGAGTTTTGGATTTGAAAAAAGTTCAGTGTGAGTCGTAAGATTTTATATTTCAACTAGAAGAAAAGAAAAGAAGGAAAACACATCCTAATGAGGAGAATTACTATGGCTAAAGCTTTCGACTGATCAAACAAAAGGAATGATCAGTCTGATCTTACTGAATGTGTCATGTTTGGGAAATTCCCGTGCAGGAGTGGAGTACATTATGTCTGAAAGGGTATTCGAAACTCTACCCTCAGAGAAGCAAAAGCTCTGGCCTTCTCATGCCTATGAGGTTTCCTCTTCCCTTGGGGGGGGGGTTTTGTGGTTGGGATTCATTTAATGCTTTCTCGATCGACATTCGTGTGAATTTTGCTGTCAGTATAACCTCAATACAAGCTGGGTGGTACAGATAAAATCAGGCCTCTGGATTCATCCTCGAGTCCCCGATTTTGTGGAGAAAGTAGAACTAGGAAGTTGTTCAAGACTCATGGAAAGTTCTGATGCACATGGCAGGTCGACCAAGGTACGTAGATCTGGTCATTAACATATGTTTCACCGGATTTGGATCCCGAGCTGGCGCACGTTCTAAGCTGAGTGAATTTGCTCTTTCTGATTAACTGGGGGGAACTTTGTTTTGGCTTTGTTTTGGTTTATGTGATATGTTTGAAGGCGATAAGCCTCCGATTGGTGCGCCTGCACTAATGACGTTGCTCAGTCATCAGGCTGGGGGCTGTTGAAACCAAAATGATTTTGGAGGGAGAGAATGCAAATGAAGAGAGAAAGTATATTACTTAAAATGCCTTGCAAAGGCTAAAATGGAGTACACATAAACTTTGCTAAACTTAAAACTCTCTAGCTCTCTATATGCTTTCAAGAACTACTCTCTCTCTCTCTTTAACTAAAGTAACATAACTATACATACATATATATATATATATATATGCATCGTTAACCGCCTGGACTCCGCCGCCTGCACTCTACCGCCTGATTTTTTCTTCATGGCTGAGTAGTCAGATTGTGGACTGCATATTCTTCACGGTGAAGTCTTTGTGAATAAAATATTCCAGCCGCAATACCTTCCTTCGTGCTTCTTCTTGAGGTCTCCAGCATAAACTTTTAATATATTTTATTGTGTGCCCATTAATTCCTTCATGCAGACGAGACGCTGCCCACGTACAGAATTCTTCCTCAGCCGCTTTTGTTGACTTTCTTTCTTTTGGCTTCTTCTTATTATATTATTATGTGCCCTTCCTGACTTCTTCAGGAATTTCTTCTTCGGTGGTGACACCATAGCACACAAATCTTCGGCAGTTTACAGCCTGTACTGCGGCACTTTTCTTAGGCGGTTGTAAACCGACTAACTCAAGCTTTTACACATTTAGTTAAAAACAATTAAAAGACAAATAAGCTAATCAAAAACAAAATCAATTTTACTATTTTCTAACAGCCTCCCTTAAAATTGATTTTGAAAAACAGTGACACCAAGCATTGTCTTCAATTTCTCGAACAAATCCGACTTCAATGGTTTTGTCAAAATATCTGCAATCTGATCTTCGGATTTACAGAAATCCAGTTCAATCTCGCCTTCTTTAATCAGCTCACGAATATAATGATATTTTGAAGCGATTTAATATGGAATCGCTCAAATCAATTCGAACTCCTGTAGCTGAAAGGTTGGAGTTGAAGAAAGAAGGAACTGGTGAACTGGTAAATCCCACTTATTTTAAAAGTATTGTTGGCAGTTTAAGATATTTGGCTACCACTAGGCCAGATATAACTTATGGCATGGGAATTATTAGTCGGTTCATGAAGAAACCATACCAATCACATTTGCAAGCAGCAAAAAGAATTTTGAGGTATGTCAGTGGAACTTGTGATCATGGAATTTTATATTCTTACACTGACAATTTCAATTTAGCAGGGTATATAGACAGTGATTGGGCAGGTGATACTGAAACGCGGAAGAGTACTTCCAGATATGCGTTCTTTCTTGGATCAGGAATAATTTATCGGTCCTCAAAGAAACAACAAGTTATTGCACTCTCAACAGCTGAAGCATAATACATTGCATCTTTAGCAACGTGTTAGGCGATATGGCTTCGTAGGATGCTTTTTGATGCTTTTTGAGCTTATGCATGAACAAAAAGGTCCTACTAAGTTGATGTGTGATAACAAGTCAGCGATTACATTAGCCAAGAATCCTGTATTTCATGGCAGGAGCAAACATATCGACATCAAGTATCATTATATTCGTGAGCTGATTAAAGAAGGCGAGATTGAACTGGATTTCTATAAATCCGAAGATCAGATTGCAGATATTTTGACAAAACCATTGAAGGCGGATTTGTTCGAGAAATTGAAGACAATGCTTGGTGTCACTGTTTTTCAAAATCAATTTTAAGGGAGGCTGTTAGAAAATAGTAAAATTGATTTTGTTTTTGATTAGTTTATTTGTCTTTTAATTGTTTTTAACTAAATGTGTGAAAGCTTGAGTTAGTCGGTTTACAACCGCCTAAGAAAAGTGCCGCAGTACAAGCTGTAAACCGCCGAAGATTTGTGTGTTGCGGGGTCACCGCCGAAGAAGAAATTCCTGAAGAAGTCAGGAAGGGCACATAATAATATAATAAGAAGAAGCCAAAAGAAAGAAAGTCAACAAAAGCGGCTGAGGAAGAATTCTGTACGTGGGGAGCGTCTGCATGAAGGAATTAATGGGCACACAATAAAATATATTAAAAGTCGTGCTGGAGACCTCAAGAAGAACCATGAAGGAAGGTATTACGGTTGGAAGAGCACCGCCTGTCGCGTGGTGTCCAGTGCGCCCCCAACGGTCCTTGAAAATCTGGAGGACCGAGTGTTGTCCACATCCAGTTGTACTCATAATCGCATCAGGTCTCCAAGGTGAATAGTTCTGATACTAATTGTTGGAACCAAAAGGATTTTGGAGGAAGAGAATACAAATTAAGAGAGAAAGTGTATTACTCAAAATGCCTTACAAAGGCTAAAATGAAGTACACATAAATTTTGCTAAGCTTAAAACTCTCTAGCTCTCTATATGCTTTCAAAAACTACTCTCTCTTTTTAACTAAAGTAACATAACCGCTTGGACTCCGCCGCCTGCACTCCACCGCCTGATTTTTTCTTCATGGCTAAGTAGTCAGATTGTGGACTGCATATTCTTCACGGTGAAGTCTTTGTGAATAAAATATTCCAGCCGCAATACCTTCATTCGTGCTTCTTCTTGAGGTCTCCAGCATAACTTTTAATATATTTTATTGTGTAACCATTAATTCCTTCATGTAGACGCTGCTCACGTACAGAATTCTTCCTCAGCCGCTTTTGTTGACTTCCTTTCTTTTGGCTTCTTATTATGTTATTATGTGCCCTTCCTGACTTCTTCAGGAATTTCTTCTTCGGCGGTGACACCGCAGCACACAAATCTTCGGCGGTTTGCAGCCTGTACTGCGGCACTTTTCTTAGGCGGTTGTAAACCGACTAACTCAAGCTTTCACACATTTAGTTAAAAACAATTAAAAGACAAATAAGCTAATAAAAAACAAATTTACTATTTTCTAACAGGGGCTTATTGAAGCCGGACGTGGTGATGAAGAGGGACGACCGATACGGAGTCACAACCGACCAGCTGAAGGTGATGAGGGAGGACATCGAAGAGCCTGAGCGGAACCGTCCTTGTGCTGATCACTGGACACGAAATGGGATGAGCTAATCCCAAACCAACATGAGGGTTGAAATTGATCATTAGAAATAGACCAACTTTGGGGCTGCATGACAAAATTTTAGGAACTATTTCTCTCCCGATTTCTTTCCAGAACAGGTTTGAAACAGAAATCTGTTTAAATTGATTTGGAGGAGAAATCGAAGCTAAAAATTTTAGCTTCTCCAATTTCTGAAATAGAAATAAAAATTATTTCACTTTTTTTTTTTTTTTTTAATCTTTTCGTTCACATCTCCTCCTCCTCACTTTCACCCTTACCCTTACGACTCCTCCTCCTCATTTTACCTTGCTTTTCTTCCTCTCCTCAGTTCAACCAAAACCCTAGCGCCATCGACTCCGACACCATCGCCGTCCTCTTGCCGGTCAAATCGCCGCTCATCTTGCCGTCACCATCCTCAGCCCGTCCTCTGGTCGTCCCGTTGGGCCCGCCTCCTCTGTCCGCATCCCATTTCCGCTCTCGGATCCGCACCTCCAATCGCCGTCATCGTCCTCTCTCCGGTCAGATCATCGCTCGTCTCGCCGTCGCCATCCTCTCTCCAGTCAGATCGTCGCTTGTCTCGCCGTCGCCGTTCGAAGACCGTCTAGTTGTCCAGTCGTCCCGCTCGTCTCGCCTCGCCGTTGCCGTTCGAAGACCATCCAGTTGTCCCGCTCGTCTCGCCTCGCCGTCGCTCGTCTCGCGGTCTTCTCTGGAACTTCCCCCATCACGAGGTTCGATCGATCTTCCCTTCTCGCCTCTCTTATAATGTTTCGATTTAGGGTTTAGGCGGCTGGAATTGTTGACGTGCTGTGAGCTGTTTGTGATGGGGATTTTTGGAGTTTGAGCTCCTCTGCATTGAAAATGGTATTTGGTGAGAAGCGCTCGAGTGTATTTTCGTGTTGGACGCGGTTGCGTCATGAATATGCTGAATTTGTTTGTGTCCTATAGGTTGCAATGATTGAAAAATGTTGTTTGTGCAAATTGCCTCAAATTGCTTGTCTTGTATGCTCTTGGGATCTTGGGTGACGGAGTGGAACCTAGATGCTGTGAACTTCTCAATTTTAATGTTCTTGATGATCTGTCATACGAATTTCAAAGAGAGATTTTGGTTTTGTTGTTTGGTCGCCGAGCTTGTGTGTCTCCACAGTCCAACTCTCCATGCCGTGATCTTGCAAAGGCAAGGACTGGCTCCATAGAAATAGAAATTTTTATTCTGTTATCAAACGGATTTCTATTTCAAAAATAGAAATTTTGAGTCGTTATCAAACGAATTTCTTTACTCAAAAACTTGGTCGGGAAATAGAAATTGAGAAATCAATTTCTGGCCAAAAATCAATTTCTGTTTCAGAAATTTTATCATGCATAGCCAAAACTACTCCCAAACCAACCATCCAAACCCTCCCTCGCCACCGGCCGTCGCCCTTGTCACGTTAAAATGTGTCGCTGACATGGACAGTCATAATATCCTGCGGTGTTGCTTCCACGGGCGTGTGACGGTTGAAGCTCTAGCGGTCATGGCCGGTTGCTGATGATTTGACAGCCATGAGCATGAGTTTGAAACTCGAGCATAGATAGATGTGAGCTCGAAACTCGAGTAGTGAGAGTAATAATCTAGAAAAAAGAATTGGAAGGACAATCTGCATCACATTGAATTCACGTAAGCGGAATCCATTACCAAAGGACAAATCGTCAAACCTTTTTAAAAGTCATGAGCCGATTTAAAAAAATGATAAATATATTAAAAATCTTAAAATTTATTAGGAAAATACAATTGAGCGGTAAAATTTTTCTAAAGTATAATCACGTTCTAAAACTTATTAAGGTTGTGTAATTGAGTATTAAAATAATCAAAAAGTATAATCTAATTTGTTAAATTGATGTAATCAAGTTTCAAAATTAGTCAGGTGTAATCAAGTCTTAACTTATCATATTTCCATTTGTTAAGTTGAACGGAGTTAATAAAAATATTTGATTGCATTAACTTAACAAATTTTTGAACTTAATTACACTTTTTAAAAGTTTTATGATTTATAGTTTGTTTGTTTTGCAAAAATGTAATATTTCGATAAGTCATTTTGCATGGAAATAACTTTATTTTCCCGTATTTGGCTAAAACCTTAAAAAGCACATGAAAATATTTTACCTCATTTGATAATGAAAATTATAAAAAAAAATCATCTTTTAAAATTATTTTAATTTTTTTATATATTCTTTTCTTTTTCTTTTCTTCTTCCCCGACTAGTTGTTATTATTGTGATGGTTGGTGACCAGTCACAAGCAAGCTCAAGGCCAACGAGCTCGAGCCTTACTAATCAAGCGAGCTTCGAGAGAGCTGGCCACAAAGCGAGGTCTCAAGCCTTATTGGCCGTAGTGAGCTCAAAGCTTTTCTATTGCCGGTCACTAGTTATTGCTTGTGGTTAGTGATTGGGCAAGGAACAAGAAAAGAAAAGAATATATAAAAATTTAAAAAATTAAAAGAATCTTTTTTAAAATAAAAAATAATATTTTTAAAATTATTTTTGTAAAAATAAATATTTTGTGAGATTATTATCAACTATTCTAAAAACATAAGTTGTTCACAAGTTGTGGTTTAATATTTAAGTACTCTAATATTCCTTCTCACACCCTCATGCACGCATAGGCTGGACTTTTAAACTTAGTGAAAGTATAATTGGAGAGACAAATAGTGTCTAGAAAAATTTGAACTAAAAATCTCTTGTTCTGATATGATATAAGATTTTGTAGGATCACAACAAACTATTTTAAAATGTTAAGATGTTAGACGAATGCGTAGTTTAATATTTAATTACTCTTAACACTTCTCTTTATGCTTAGTTTAGTCTTTTATCTAGTACTAAGTGTGGAAATTTAATTGGAGAGGCAAATGGGGCCAGACTTAAGACCTTAAATTCTAATACTATGTGAGATTTTGTGGAACCATTGCTAATTATTATAAAAATTTAAACTGTTATACTAATGTGTAGTTTAATATTTAATTACTCTAACAGTCCCATTCATTAAGACACTGGACTTTAGCCTAAGCCCAAAGCATTGAAATATATAATTGGGGATAGCCTTCGTCTAACATGTTCCATTAACCAAAGAACCAAACCCAAGCGCCAAGGACCTTTGTGGACCTAGGCAGGACTAGAGCTGGAGCTTAGGGACATGAGAAAGGGCTTTTATGGACTCGAGCTTGGGTGTCAAAGTATTTGGTACGGGCACCAGGGGTTCGGGCTTAGCCTTGATGAACTCGGATATAGGCACCGGGGGCCCAAGGTTGAGCATTGAGGTCCCAAGCTCGGCCACCGAGAGATCTATGCTCAAGTGTAAAGTTTACGGTCCAAACGTCAATATTTAATCATATTTAAAAAAAAATGTTTTTTGATTTTTTTAAGAGAAAATTATTTTCTTGAATTGAAATTTTGTAAGTAAAATACTTTCTATCGACTCATTTTCTAAGCAGACCAAATTCGACATAACGAAGAAAGGTATTTTTCACAAAACAAACGGAACCTTAATTACACTTTCACGTAAAGTTTTAGCATTTTCAATGTATTTATCAAAAAAAAAAAAAAAAAAAATATAAAGGAAGGACGATTTTATCAAAATTACACTTTCCACGTCCACGTGCAATGCCAATCAAAGCTCCCCGGGATGCCCTGCGCATCTCCCGCCTGTTCAGTCCCCCACGATTCCGGCATATGCTCTTCTGCTTCTCCGAGCTCATCCATGGCCCACCCACCAATCAACCCCTCATTCCCTCCCTCCTTCGACCCCGTCCCTGCGTAAGAACGCCGTCGAGAATCGTGCCCCCTTCGTCTCCTCCTCGTCGCCGCCCGCTCTGCGTTCCCGGGTCTCGCCGGCAGCCCGCCTCCACCGCCGCCGCCTCCGCCGCCGCCGCCTCCGCCGCCTCTGCTCCCATGGAAGCCCCGCCCAAGTTCGTGTACTCCGTGTGGGCGCTCCCCTCCGACGACCTGGCCCCGAGGCTGAGGGGCCTGATGGACGGCCTCCGGTCGGAGTTCGGGGGCCCCCGGTTCGAGCCCCACGTCACCGTCGTCGGAGCCATCGCCCTGACGGAGGAGGACGCCGTCGGCAAGTTCAGAGCGGCTTGCGAGGGGCTCCGGGCGTACACCGCCGCCGTGGATCGCGTGGCCACGGGGACTTTCTTCTACCAGTGCGTGTACTTGCTCCTCCGTCCCACGGCTGAGGTAAATTCTTGGGCACGTGTTTCGGGTCGCTAATGGCCTGTTCTGGGTGCCCCGTCGTTCGCTTTGATTGCCACGCGAGGTGTTTGCTTTAATGCCCCAATGGGAATGTTGATTCTTTCGTGGGGGAACTTCATTTTGCTTTTGGAATGGTGCTCTGGGTTTGATTGAGATTTTATGGCTTTTGGGGTAGACTAGTGTGATTTGTTGGAGAAGAGTTAATAGCGTGACACATTCTTAATTGACAAGCTTTGCTTATAGCAATTGACATTTTTAAGGCTATAATGCTTGCCAGTTTTGTTTTATCAATATCATCGACCTTTTCTTGCTTGGTTGATCGTATATTTGGTCCATCATCCATTCAAGAAAGGATGGCTCATTTGCTTCTTTTTGTTGTATTTCCGTTTTCTTTGGGTTGTGGGTGTAATTGAAGGGTGCACTTTCAAGTTGGGTTTCAGCGATTGGCTGCTTCTGATGTTAGTTGACCATGGATTGTTAGAAATGCACTTTGTTTCCTTTTCTTCATCATTTGCCTGAGTAAAGAGTTATGGAGTTGTAGTCTTGATTGATATGTATAATAAGTATTCTTAATCTAAGCTTTGACTCGAGTAAGAATACAATATGCTTCTTCAACAGATTTACAATTAATGCAATGTCAAAGTTCTACAAGAAATCACAAGATCGGTGTCGACTAATCACTAATGAGGTGCCTGAAAACTTCAGATTTTGACAACTACCTTCTACTAACAGAAGTCATACCCATCATCAGTTGATCCAACTTAAAATCTTTCACCATAAAAACAATTGATCCAAAGTATAAGCATGGCAGAAAAGCTTTTCGGACTAAGTTCAGACAAGGCACAATTTGTCAATTTAGTGAGTTCAACAGAGTACATGTTAATTGTGGTATTTCATTGTTTGGGATGTGCATTGTGAGTTTCTTTTTCCTTTTTCTTTATGACATTGAAGATAGGCATTGAACCCACTGTTGAGAGCATATTTGTGCTCTGCATCCACTTGTGTCCAGAATGGGCCTATTTGGTGTCAACAATGTGTTTGGCCTGTCTATATCTTTCTTCATTGTAGTTTTCTGTGCTGTCACTTGTTTTCTCATTCCGTGTCAGATATGTATGATATTGGATTCTGTTGGCATTAGTTTGCATTTCACATGCTTGTGGAGAATTTCCTCCTGGTTGGAATGAATCGAGATTGTTAAGAAGCCCAATTGCACAATTGCAAGAACATGTAGCATTTTCTTGAATGAAATGTTTTAGAAACCTGCACAATTTTGTTCTTTGGGTTTAACAGGATAATTAATTCACTCATTTTCTTCTTCCAGGTTGTTGAAACCAGTGACCACTGCTGTGCTCATTTAGGTTATGAGAGGCCAACACGTAAGTTCTGGACGTTACTTCTTTAGTTCTAGTCTATCCATTGGTTGTGTGGTTGTATGCTGAAATAGTTTCTTTAGTCTATATTAAAAGAAACAACTGCTGTCCAGGATTTGGTTTAACCATGGGAGATATTTACTTTGTTTAATATTTGTCGGAAGGTGTAGTTGGTATCTTTGTTTCAAATGTCACTACATGTAGCCAAACATCGGCACGAGTTCTGTCCATTTGTTAGATAGTCATTGATATGATCTTCAAAGAGTAATGTTAAAATTTAGTTTTGTCATGACAGAATGAGTGATTTACTTTCTGTTTTAGTGAAATGAAAAGTAAAAACCAATGAGCTTCCATTTACTAAGTTAGAATCAGCAATGGAATGAGGCAAGCTGACAGTACTCTGATGGAGATGATAATCTATTGTCACCAATTACATTATTGTATAGTTTGGGATTACTGAGCAGTTGGCCTTTTCTACCTGATGGTAGAACCTCATCTTAAGGCAAAAATAAAAGAAGCCCATGAGAGTTTTGAAAAGATGCTTTGTTCCCTCAACCTTCTTTTGGCTTTTTGCTAGAATTGGTGTTAAATTTAAGACCTTCATGGGCTTTAAGGGAGGATTAAGTTAGATATAAGTATCATTGAATTCATGGGAAGGATCTTATGGCTGTAATTCTTAAAGTTGCATGGCCTTTCCTGGTTTTGTTCAAAGCGTGTCCCATCATTTGCTGAGGGAAGGCAGAAATGCTGAATTCTCGAATTCTCAGTGAATGATATGATGTCTCCAGAAGGGAATCCCATACGTATGAAGAGCGAACCCGTTTATCTCGATCGAGTCTTTACTTTCTTTGCCTTTTTTTTTTTTTCCAGTGCTATGCTGTGCTGAACGTGCAAATGAATACATTTATGTCCATGCAACTTATTTGGAGTTTTGTTGCTTTCATTTATTTGCTCTGAATCTAAGTACGGGTTTCCTGGGGAATGAGTATACAGTGCAACAGTTAGTATTGTCCTGGTACTATCATTAGGCTTTGCTAAGTTGCATTAGCTAAGTGTTTTCTCCTCATAAACCTGTTCAAAGTGATTCAGCAAAATGAGTATTCTCTGGACACGCCTTTTGACTTCATTTTTTCCTTTCAATCTTTTCATCTCAATATCAGTTGGCATTGTAACTTTTGTTATTCTATTCATTTTGATGTGGTGATGAGGTCCCATATTGTTGATTGTTAACACATGCTACTGATAAATAGAAATAATTGACGGAGATGGACTTTTTTGTTTGTGAAAGCACTCACGTGTTGCTTGTATTGGTTGATGTTGTAGCTTACATGCCACATCTGAGCCTCCTTTATGGAGACCTAACAGATGAAGAGAAGAAGAAAGCTCAGGAAAAGGCCAATGAACTTGATGGGAGCTTAAATGGCCTCAGCTTCTTGATCTCTCGCCTTGCATTGTACAAAACCGACACGGAAGATAAAACTTGTCAATCGTGGGAAAAGATAGCAGAGTGCAACCTCAATACAAGTTAGATGCTGCTTGTAACCAGTATCCCTTTCCTTTATGTTCTCAACAGTCTGAAAAACTCGTGTTATCTACTTTGCCATCTGGTGTTGGGAATGTGACTAGTCTACGGGCATGTGCATCCAGTGTCCTTGTACATTTGTGGATTGCTCGCTTTCAATCTATTTTCCCTAAAACTTCAGCTAATTGTTTGCGAGAAGTAATGAGAGGTGATGAATTTTTCAAGCCAGGGAAAAAACAAGTGGACGAGATTACGAGAAGTGATGAGATTACTTAGGTAGTGTTTGTTTTTGTGTGTGTGTGTGTGTGTTTTTTTTTTTTTTTTTTTAATAAACAAAATTCTTGTTTTTTTTGTTTCGGAGAATAAAAAAAGAACAGAAATGCGTTTGTTTGCGTTTTTGTTTCAAATCTATTTTCTTGTTCCCAGGAATACATTTGGAATAGAAACAAGAAAAACGTGTTTCTTGTTTCTGAAACAATTTTTAAAAATGAATTTTTTCTATCCTCTCTTTTTCTTCTCTTTTTTTTTTTCTTCTTCTTTTCTTTTTCTTTTTTCTTTGGCCGGTCGCTGGCCATGGCCGAGGCCGACGACCGGCCGTCGAGGGTCGGTGACGCCGTCGAGGGCCAGCGACCTCGCTGGAGCGTCGCCAACCCCGGCGAGGCCGACCTCCCGCCGGCCCGACGACGCTCGGCCTCTCGGTGGTTGGGCAAGCTCGACCTCGCTGGGAGGAGCCGGCGAGCCTCGCCATGGCTGGGCGAAGCCATCGGTTCTTGTCGGCCAGTCGCCGGCCATGGCCTCGACCAAAAGAAGAAAAAAAAAAAAAAAAAAAAAAAAAAAAAAGGAAAAAAAGAAAAAAATAGAAAAATAAAATAAAAATATTAAAAAATTAAAAAAATAAAAAATTATATAAGTTTAGCAAACGTGTTTTCTGTTCTTTTTCTATTTCTCAAACAAATTTACCAAACGCGTTCTTACGTTCAAAAATTATTCCCGGCGTAAATACTTTTTCTTTTTTCTCGTTTCCCTGAACAATTTTTGAACAGAAACATAAACAAACGCACTAGTTACTTTTGTCAGACTCCTCTCACTTCATTGACACCGGCACTCATTCTCTATTTTCTCAACTGCCATACTTTCTTTCAACAGCTCCTGTTTTGACCTTAGATTTATGTTATACGAACACATTACACATGCTTTCGTGTCGGGTGTCAAATTCAGATTCGTAGTGTGACTACACGTCGACACGTTGGGACACGTGTTGATCGCACATGGGATCAACTTTTGTTGACACTTTTTGACATGCATGTCCATGGACGGCGGAGGCGAGGGAGCAGAGATGAGGCTGCGAGCGAAGGCGAGCCCGCGGCAGTGAGAGACGGCCAGAGAAAGAGCAGAGACTGAGGTGAGTGAGGAGGAACTTCACGAGGGAGGCACGCGTGGGGTAGGATTGCGCCGTCAAGGGGGGCGGCAGCAAGGGGGAGGAGGAGGAGGAGTTCGCGGCAGTGTGCAACCTCTCGACGCACAGGGATCACGTGTTCCATCCCTGGTAAGGAAGAGGAGAGGAAAGACGTCGTGCGGTGAGGAGGAGGAGGAGGAGAAGGTGGTGCTAGGGTTTTGAGAAGGAAAATAAAGGAATTGAAAAGGGATTTGGCATGTTGGAGGGAGAGGGAAGTGACAGGAGCTATTTCTCCCATGCATCATCACTGTCGAGGAGTTAATGAGTCTCTCCACAATTGGACATCGAGCTTTTCTAAAGCCCTTGATTGAGCACCTATCGGCCTTGTGCGGAACACAGGTGGCGTTAGGGGTGAGCAACGGTCTAGGGTAGACCCTGGACCGGCCCTGGACCGGC
The DNA here is from genome assembly GCA_014182555.1 of Eucalyptus erythrocorys. NCBI lineage: Eukaryota > Viridiplantae > Streptophyta > Magnoliopsida > Myrtales > Myrtaceae > Eucalyptus > Eucalyptus erythrocorys. The sequence continues at coordinate 29,508,980 of CM024601.1, read as the reverse complement.
CCAACCCTGCTGGTCCTGGTCCGGTTTTCAAGGGGATCGGGTCGGTCCTTGGTCCTAAGATTCCAGGACCGGTACTGTGTGGGTTGGTCCTCGGTCCTAGAAGTTTAGGGTCGGTCCAACCCGGACCAACCCTGATAAAATATATTTATATATAATATATTTTAGATATTTAATATATCATTTTTTTTATATTTTTCTTATAAATAGCAAACCCACCTAGTGAACAGCTTGAATGAATAACGGCATGAATGGCGTTGTGAAAATGGTGTGAACAAAGATCGTTCATTTTATTCTTCCCTTTTTATCCTGTTCATTTTTCACTTATATGTATTTTGAACTTCTTATGTTTAATAGTTTAGTTGCACTTTGCTTTTGAGTTTGTGTCAAATGGAAGAAGTTTTCGAATAATAGTATTGCCGTTGTTATGATGATGTATTTGTCAAGTGGTGCGAAGCTTCATTATTGGTTGATTAAACTTTGCTTGATTGAATGTATGAATTGTTTTTGCTTATGGTGTTACAAGTATTATTGATAGATGATTGCAGGAGAAGATGCCTAGAAAATATTTTTTGGCCTATAATTCTTTTCTCTTAAACTTCCCATCTCATCCCATTTTACCGAAGGGAAGAATGATTCGAAAACAAATCAAAAGCAAGAAAATTATAGTATGCTTCAGCGATGGAAATGCACTATCTCTATTAGCAATCTTGATCATTTATATAGTTTGTTCTTTTTAACTAGTGCGAAATTTTTATGATCACTTTATCTTAAATTTATGATGAATACGTACTTATATTTATAGTTTGGTTGCTCAACATCATATTGTTGATTGATATATAATTTGAATTAATGAGTTTTACTTTTTAAGGAATAAAAAAATGAAATAAAAAATTTATCGGTTGGTCCTGGGTTGACCTTGGGACCGGACCGAACTCATAGGGTCGGTCCGGTCCTCGGTCCCAAACTCGACCGGGTCGGTCCTCGGTCCCAAAAATTAGGGACCGACACTGTGCGGGTTGATCCTAGGGTTAGGCGTCGGACCGGCCCAACCCGGACCATGATCACCCCTAGGTGGCGTGCTTGGCAGGCAAGTTGGATAGCAAGTTAACCATTCAATGAGAGGTCATTTACCCAAAAGCAATAAATGGAGTTGTCAGAATGTGTTAAAGATGGAGAAATGGAGTTGTAAGAATAGTGTTAAAGATGGAGAGAAGGACGATGGAGGATGGAGGGGGAAGTGACGGGCTGATAGCGGGTCAGGGGGAGGGAAAAAAAGGTTAAAAAATTTTTCGGGGTGGGAAAAGAGACGAGGGAAAGGGAGTTTGGATAGTAAGGGCACGCATGAAAATCATTTTGTTTGAAATAGTTTACGAAAAATGTAAATAGATTTTTCAATTTTTATTTCTAGAAGAGTTTCTAAGCAAAAATAATCGTTTGATAACGACACAAAATTTCTACTTTAAAAATATAAATTCGTTTGATAACGACATAAAATTTATTCCTTTTGGACGGCGGACCGACCTGTAGATAGCGGTAATAGACGGTGGCGGCGGCGACCGGCAACGGTGGTCGGCGATCGGCACCGATCGTCGACTGGTGGCTGATGGCGACCGCGACGCGCGGCGACTGCGATCGGCAATGGCGACAACCGACAAGCGGTGACGAATGATGAGAAAAATTTTTTATTTCTCATTTCTATTCTAGAAATAGAAAAGTATAATATTTTTACTTCGATTTATATTCCAAACTTATTTTTGAAATAAGAATTTATTTTAGAAATAAAAAAGTGAAATAATTTTACCAAACGAATTTGTATTCTAAAATTATTTTTAAAATAAAAAAATTATTTCTAAAATAGAAATTTTTTTTACCGTACACCCCCAAGTTAACCATTCAAGGAGAAGTCATTCACCCAAAAACAATAAATGGAGTTGTCAGAATAGTGCTAAAGATGGAGAGAAGGACGATGGAGGATGAAGGGGGTTTGGAAAAGTTTCCAACCTTTTTCGTACCCGTCACCCAATCGCGCATTGCCTTCACGTAAATCGAAGGAATCGGGCTACGTTACTCCACCTCCTCCGATCTCGTCAACATCCCCAACAATGCTGGCAACGTACGCCTCCTTCTCGCCCTTTTAATCCCGCCCCCGCGTGGCAACGCCGCTGAAAGTCAACCCCCTTCGTCGTCCCCTTCCCCTCCCCGTCGCTGACCGCCCTGCGTTCTCGGTCTCGCCGGCAGCTCGTCCCTCCCCCTACTCCGCTTCTTCCATGGCAAGCCCGCCCAAGGTGGCGTACTGCGTGCTCGCGCTCCCGCCGGACGACTTGGCGCCGAGGCTGGAAAGCTTGATGGACAGTCTCCGGTCGGAGTTTGGCGGGCCGCAGTTCGTGCCCCACGTCACCGTTGTCGGGCCCGTCGGCCTGGCGGAGGACTATGCCGTGAGAGAGTTCAGGGCCGCTTGCGATGGGCTCCGGGCGTACCCCGCCACTGTTGACCGCGTGGCCACGGGGACTTCCTTCTACCAGTGCGTGTACCTGCTCCTCCGTCCCACGGCTGAGGTAACTTCTCGCGTGTGTTTTCAGTTCCTCGACGCATTCTCCATTGACGTGCTTCTCTTGCAGAACTTTCAAGCTGGAGGGTTATGGGGTTGTAGTATTGGTTATATGTATGTATCATGTTCATCATCTAAGTTCTGAGTCTAGTAAGAATAGAAAAATCTGCTTCAGCAGATTCATAGTTCTTGCAATCTCAAAGTTGTACAAGAAATAACCGGGCAGGTTTCGTTTCAACTCATCACTCATAAGGTGCCTGAAACATTCAAATTCTAACGAATTAACTTCGTCTCGCGAAAGCTGTATCCATCATCAGTTGATCTAGAGCAATATCTTGCACGGTAAAAAAGTTGGCTAATGGCTTTTAATAGGTCCGATTCCCTTACAAGGCGCAAACTTCAGGTCGCGATATTGCGAGAACACAGTATCATTATATTGAATGAAATGTTTGAGAAACCTGAGCATTTTTTCCTTCTTTTCGTTTAGTGAGAGATAGGTGATTCACTCATTTTCTTCTTCCAGGTTGTCGAAGCCAGTGATCGCTGCTGTGCTCGTCTAGGTTACAAGAGCAATACGCGTAAGTTCTGGATGTTGCTACTTTTGTTCTGGTCAATCCATGGCTTCTCTGATTGTATATGCTGAGATGGTTTCTTTACTCCACATTGGACGAAATGACCGTCGTCTGGGATTTGGCTTAAGCATGGCAAGCGTTTACTCCATTTAATAATCATCGGTGGGAGAAGGCGGTATCTTTGCTTCAAGTGTCACTGCATTCGCAAAACATCTGCACAAGTTACTGTCCATTTCTTAGATAGTTACTGAGGTGATCTCCAAAAAGTCACGTTCAATTTAAATTTGTGATGACAGGATGAGGATTGACTTTCTGTTTTAGTGAAGCAAAAGGGAAAAATCACAGAGCTTCCATTTACAAAATTAGAACCAGCAATAGATTCAGGGGAGCTGACAGGAGTCTGATGGAGATTATAATCTATAGTTACCCATGACATTATTGTATACTTTGGGATTACTGAGCAGTTGCCCATTTCTGCCTTGACAGTAGAAACTTGTCTTGAGACCAAAACAACTCCTAGAGAGTCTGGCGAAGATGGTCTGTTCCCTTAATCATTTTTTTGCCTTTTGCTAGGAATTGTATCAAATTTAAGATCTCCATAGGCTTTAAGCTGGGATTAAGCAAAGATATAGGTATCAGTGGATTTATGTTGAAGGATCTTATGGCTGTAATTCTTAAAGTTGCAAGGCCTCCTCTGGGATCCTTCTAAATGTGTCCCATCAATTCTCGAGGACCGGATGAAATGCAGATCCATAACGAATATTAATATTGATGTCTGGGGAAGGGAATCGCACTATACGTGTGAACAGCAAGCCGGTATATCTTGGTTAAGTCCTTACTTTCCTTGCCCTTTTTCCAGTGCTTTGCTGTTCTGGACATGTGAATGAATACAAAGTTTGTGCCTGTAGGACCTATTTGGAGTTCCGTTGCTTTCATTTATTTGCTGTGAATCTGAGTAGGGTTTCCCGGGGAATGAGCATACAGGGCAACGGTTAGTATAGTTCCTGGTGCTATCATCTGTCTCTGCTAAGTCAGCTAAGCTTAGTGTTATCTCCACACGTACCTGTTCATAGTAATTCAGCCAAAAAGTAAATTCTGTGGGCACGCCCTTTTGTTCTTTCAATTTTACCATTCAATTCTTTTCGTCTTAACATCCCTTGGCACTGTAACTTTTGTTACTCTTACCCAATTTGATGTGCGGATGAGGTCCCGTTGTTCGTACCGTTGACAAGTGCTAGTGATGAAAAGTAATTGACAGAAGGGAACTCCTTGTTTGTGTAAGTGCTTATGCGTTGCTTCTGTTGGTTGATGCTGTAGCTTACATGCCACATCTGAGCCTCCTCTATGGAGACCTGACGGACGAAGAGAAGAAGAAAGCTCAGGAAAAAGCCAATGACCTCGATGGGAGCTTAAATGGCCTCGGCTTCCTGATCTCTCGCCTCGCACTGTACAAGATCGACCTGGACGACAAAACTTGTACCTCGTGGGAAAAGATAGTCGAGTGCACCCTCGGTACATGTTAGATTCTGTTTTGCAACCAGTATCCCTGTCCTCGTGTTCTCAGCAGTTCTGAAGAAGTCTCACCTTGGCTTCTGTAGTTTGTCATCTGGTGTTGAGAATGTGACTATCCCTTGGGCCCATGTGCATCCAATGTCCATGTACATTTGGAGATTACTCGCTTTCGAAACAACTTTCCCTAAACATTCTGCCTGCGTATCTACTCCACAGGTGAAAGAGGGCTTTGTCTTTAGGACATAATGTAGCTCTGAAATTACATTTCTCCTCGATAGCAAGAAGAATGCCAGCATCTTCAACGTCTCTCGCACTTATGATAGAGCAAACTTAGGGCAAATCTAACTCCCATCATAATTTCTTGCTAGTTATTAGCAGTAGAGCTTATTTTACATTTTTTTTTATTAAACCTGAAATCGACTTATCTAGTTTGAAAACTCTATATTGTTTTGGGACTCTGCATTGACACTTTTGGTGAGCATAGCGGATATCTCGAAACGAAGTGCGATATATAGGGTAAATTGTGTATTCGACACAAGAATGGGGGCAAATCAAAATCTTCCTAAATTATTATTAATAAATAACTAGTGTGTATGGGACAAGTCAAATATCGAAAACAATGAAAATATGGGAACTCTCCTGTTAAGACTCAGTAATTTTCATAGAAAGCAGGTCATTTTGAAAAGTCAATAATTCGGAATCAATCTAATTGACCTAGGTAAATGGCTCAAATAGCTAGTAATAACCTAAAACTATGTGATGATTTCATCGAAAGAAAAGTTGTTGATAAATAATTCTAATAGTAATTTGACATAAAATTTGATAGCAAACTTACGAGTTCTGCGTGGAACAGGCATTTAGACATATCCATTCATTGTATTCCAATTGGTCATACAATACAATATGCAATGCAACAATGGGACTTGCCAACAAAAGCCTAGAAGTCTATGGGCATACAAAATCTTTCGCTGCACGATCCTTCGCAATATACTCAGGACAAAGACAATCCTTTAGATAGAAACTTTTGTACAGATATTACCAAAATATAGGTGGATTTTATTCAACGAGATCCTATAATCTGCTAATACTGTTCAACTTTTACATTTATATGTTTTGTTGGATTGTTATCTAGGCAGAATATAAGAACAGATGAACAAGAATCCCCTTACGGCAGCATCAATCAACCTCCTTACCTCAACACGAATAGTACTCCTCCCTAGGGTATAAAGTTGCAAGCAATTAGGCTTGCGAAAATAAGGTGCTACGTGATTATTCCAGCGTACAAGTAGATCTCCTCCTCCCGTAGTTCTGTTCAAGCACCACCGATCTGCTTCTTTCTGCGAGTTCCTGCTCCTTGTAAGTTAGCAAAATGAGAAAAGCCAGTGACAGAATACAAGCTGGAATCCAACTAAGTTATGCAAATGAGGCTAGCAAAGTAGTTGATGCAATTGAGTTGATTCTCTTCGACAGTCTATCTCAACCTGTGTGTGTCTGTGCGTCTGTGAGTGCAGGCAAACACGTGCACGTGTGCAGCTGAGTGAAAGTGGGACTGTTTGGTAATTTAAAGTGAATCTTCTCGCCATCCAGATTTTTTTTTTTCTGTTCCCTTTGTCTTTTTTATTTTTATGGCTGCAGCTTCACTTTCTGCAATGACTATTGTATATGTTCATGAAATTATATTAAGCTTCCACTATCAAGAGAAGTAATAATGCTGTCCCCTCTGCTTTTGTAGAAGTTTCATTCCTTTCCTCGCAGCCAGTAATAAACACCATGAGAAGATGAAGCAACTTGATAAGATGGGCTTCTTGGCAAGATAAAAAATCCCAGTTAAACAACTTTGCTTTGTACTGCTTATAGTCCAAAGCAGATGAACAAAGATTCAATCATACATAGTGAATGCTCCTAGTAATCATCTGGGATACATTAAGGAGAAGCTCCTGTCTCATCAGATAGAAGAATTTGGAAAGTTTACAGAGCAAAGGTTCTCTTACTCTATCAGGTAATAAAGGAAAACATGGAAAAAGGCAGTTGCTTTATCCCATATCTAGCATACTCACTGAGAAAATTCTAAAAATTAGCATGGAAGTGGTGAGATGAGAAGGATGTGGCTCTAGAAAACTTATATTGTGGGAAGAAGGATTAGGAAGCATAATTTATTAGGTAAACCAAAAGTATATAACTTGTACTAAACTTTCGGTCATCTTATAGATTCTGAAGAGGGGTCGATATTCAATTTGCATTACAATATTACGCAAGATATCACAGGGAATATGTCAACGGCTCAATTCTTTCTGCAACAATGGTGCAATCAATCCATTCTGATAATTCAGAGTTCTTCCAGGTGAGCCAGATGTTGGTTTTTGAGAAATAATTGATTTGCCCAAAACCGAGGATGAAGATGGACAAAATTGGTCAAAAGAGGTTTAAACACAGGAAGATGAAATCTCAATGTGATCTAGCAAGAAGTCTGCCTTTGTGGCTAGGTGGAGGTAGATAAGGCATGGAATGCTATAAAACATGGAGAGATATCTCCAGCAACCCTGTTTGAGAGAGGCTTTATTTGTTGTTGATAGTTCCAAAGAGGGGCCCGAGGATCTTGCTTGTGGAAGAGGGAGTAAAAATTATGAAAGGAACCATGCAGCAAGTTACAGAGAAAAGGCCAGTAAATTTGTAGGCCTGCTTCCTAAGCTTCAAATATCAAAAGCTATATCTACATGGAGATGAAATTGATCAATCTGGAGATATCTAGGAAGCCACTTTGATATGACTTGAGTGAGATTCAGCAAGATAATCAAAAGTTGAGAATATGAAAATTTTCTATATGATCCAAATTCAGTTGAGAACAAATTGGTCTAGGCCAAACAGATTTATGATCTCTTCCCATCATACTGGTCATTAGTGTAGCATATCCACCTTATGTGCATACTCTAAACAAGTGAAGAACTCTAGACTATTTGCTGAAAGACGGACAAAGACTTGAAGCATGCTGCGTATTGACTGAGATTTTGTAATGAATACCTTTAGTCCTCTTGCTCCAAAGTACTTGACCATCAATTGCAGTAAGGTGTTGATCATCAAGGCGCTTCCATGTTTTAATTGACTTCACAGGACCCCATGTTGCCTTGTCTGTTTTCTCTAATGCTGCCAAGACCACCCTTGCCCTCCTTGCCCATCCAGCCTTCCCATAGGCATGGTATCCAAAACCCCCAGCATAACAAAGCTCTATACCAGTTAATTCACCACAAAAGTCATTAACGTGATCATGGCCCGTGAAAACAGCTTTAACATCACCTGCTTCTACCATAGTTGCAAAGAAGCCCGAGTTTACAGAAGCAGAGCTGATGCCTTCTTGTTTTACACCAGTAAAATTTGATGAATCAAAACTGGCAAACTCGGGCAATGGGATATGGAAGTAAACAAGGCCTGGTGCAGGTGCTTTCTGGGCCTTTGGCTTACTCATATATGTTCTCTGAAACAGAAATACCCAAAACGAACAAGTTAATCACATAATTGTTGTCATCAAGCTGGGATAAGGAAGAAGAATTTTAGTCTGTTTCTTTTCTCTGTTAAAATGTTCCAAGACTAATCACTGATGGCTCCTAGCCAATGAAAGCAATTTAGTAGCACAACAGCCTGATTGAGATGGCTTGGTAATTGGTTAACTGTTTGGAGCGCACAGAGTGCTTTGCTGGAAGCAAACTGAATGTTCTTTCTTGAGCGAAGGCTCGGTTACATTCATCAGGAGCATATATGGAAGAAAAGGATGGAACATTTCTAAAAATCACTGAACACTCAGTAAGATTATTCATGAAGAAATGCCAAATAAAAATAAAAACTCAAGAATTAAGTGATTCCAAGTAAGAGATAGTTAGAGACGATCCCTCAAAATATGTGACCAACACTTCCATAAACCATAGAGTGCATGGATCCACAGCAATATAGCAACAGTGCGTCAGTTACAGCAACAAAGATTAATTTCTCATTTTGAGTTTGCATTTTAAGGAAGAAAAGAATTTTCTCTTCATTTCTTACCCAGGAAAATTTAAGTCAATGCAATTCCTGATCAATTTTCTTTTGTTTTATGACAGACATAAGTACCTCCATTAGATATCCAAAAAGAACATCAACAACTATGCTTTTTCCTTCTATGAATCTACACTCAATAGCTATTCATTTTGAATTGATGTTCACTCTGTTGTCTATAGGGAGAAGGACAGTAAAAGACAAAAGAAAGGAACTGACACCATTCATACCTGAAGCTTTTTAGATGTGTGTTGAAACCAAACTTGCTGAGAGGGTTTGATCCAATCGTAACCAAGGATTGACGGAACCTTTGAATAATCTCCACTATCAAGGAAATAGAGATTCAGGACTGATTTGTTTTCGAAACCAGAGCCTTCAACTCCATGGACCTCCAAATTGTAATTCCCAAAACCATCAATTTCAACCCCGGTAGGATTAACCTGAGACAAAGTGTGCTTGAGGGTAACTATGTGTTTCATAACCCCTTCTCTTGAGAAGGTGGACTCTTGGTCATGGTTTCCCAATACGGCGGCCCATGGTATGCTTGAGGACATGGCGGGGGCAAATGCATATTCCAAAGATTTTGCAGCATCAGTCGCATCGAAGCCAAAGATATTATCCCCTTCATCACATTGTAAAAGATGAAACAGTTAGCTTTGGGTACCTTACAACCTCTCACCTATTGATGCGAAGGGAAAGAGAGCCAAATTAGGGGAAAAAAAAAATATCCAGGGACTGGAGAAATCCGAAAGCTCCAACCAAGAATGGCCATTAATATTTCAGATCTTTCAATAGACAAAGACCCACCACCAGCCAGAAATTCAAGTATTTCTCAGTGTGGATTCTAATTGCCCAAAATTTCAATAATCAGGATTAGGATGAGAAACCCAGAAACCCAGAAAAGCAATTACCACATTCAGAATTACACGAGAAAATCGCAGTGAGATCGTCCTTGCTTTGTCAGCTGCAACTCTCACAAAAGACAAACAGATCCCAGCATTCATCCATCAAGATTGGCCCCAGAGTCTGAATTGCAATTTGCAAAATCTCTCTATACCTCAAGCGACTGTCATCTACAGTGTACGCGCATGCCATACTCACAAGCACAAAAAAAAATGACATGGTGGCGTTTTGAGAAGAGGAAGAAGGGGAATAACCCGTGAACACGACGAGGTCGGGCTTCTCCGCCTGGATCATCCGGTGGATGAAGGCGGTGGTGTTGAGGTCGGAGCAGCCCGCCATCTGGGAAGGCAGGACGTCCTCGCAGGGCGTGGTCTTGCCGTCGCCGTAGTGCATGTCCGCCACCTGCAGTATCTTGAATTCCCCGTTCTCCCCGAACCGCAGCCGCTTCTGCCCCTCCGCTCCCGCCGCGCCGGCGAGAGAGCTCAGGCAGAGGACCGCCGCCGCCGCCGCCGCCGCCAGGCACGGGACGCCGACCGCCTTCCTCTTCATCTTCCCCTCCGTGCTCTCGATGCCGACGGAAAACAGAGCTCCCCTGTTTCAGGCGCGGACAAAAAAAAAACAGCCAAGCGGAGTTCGCCAGTCCGCAAGACGAACGGTGGTCGTGAGTTTAGATGAGCGATGATTGATGTCCGAGGATCGATTTGACTTGACTTGTAGATTACGTGGCGACTTCCGATTGGAGAAGTCATTATTATACATCGTACGTGTGCAACCTACTTTTGTCGTCTCATTTATTGGGGTTTAGGATGAATTTTAAGTCATTATCATACATTCGAGAGGGACCCCCATATCACACTTAAGCCATTAATAAAATTGAAATATGCAAAAATTCATTTACATTACCCTGAATGGGAAACAACACGAGCCAAAAGTATAGCCCCATACCAACACTCAAAAGTCTCACTAAAAACAAGAATATAACACCAAAACCCTAAAGATCCAAACAACCTATTATTAACCCCTAACCATAATAAAAATACCCCTAGACTTGAAATGAACCCTAAAGAAACTAAAAAAGAGCTTCAAGTAACCTCAATAAAACCCCCAAGCTCTACAATAAAGCTCTCCACCAAATGGGCACGAAGAATCTATTGGATAACTGAATGTCCTGAAGTAGTTATAGCACCTAGCTTGAATCAGCTTTAAATTACCTTAACTAGATCTTACAATTATCAACAAATGCTCAATATCAAAATATACCCTTAAACTAGAAATGTGACTGCTAAATAAAGACTCGATAAGCCCTAAATAACATCTAAGTAGACAAAAACAAAAAATATAACAAAACCAACCCTAGAATACAAAAAGATTCGCAAATGAATATGTTTAAATAATCAACTCATCTTTTCCAAAAATAAATTTCAGTATATCCCTTTTTATTTTCATCATGCTTCTTTTTAATAATTGAAATACTATGACAGTCAAGTTAATGTCTATAATCTCTCTACATGTCACATAGGTCAATAATCATGCCCATTCACACGAAAGATGAAATTGAATAGGATTTTGATAGATTGTGCAACTACTGAAGCTCATTTTACCCAACTTTTTTTTTTTTTATTTGTGCATAGGGATGTCAAGAAAGTATGGAGGGGTATGTTTGATTAAGCCATCAATTGTTAAAAGACTTCTAAAAGGTCTTTAAGCGTGGTAACCTTCAGTTGGATGATACCGCTTGATCGCTTAACTATATACATCTTTCCATTTTCACTGCATGATAAAAATAAGGTGACATATGTTAGTCGCGAAAGCACACCCAAGACTTACGTAGCTAGAATCAAGAACACACATAAACGAGTAAAGAAGATTTATGCACTTGATTTAAAATCAATCATTCTTGATACGAAATAGCTCACTCATTGGCTTAATGAGATTACCATTCGCCTTTAGTGTTTAGTAAACGCTCTTTACATGATGATAATTGTGTGTTGGAATTAGAGGAGAGACTTGAATATTATTCATAGAATTTTTAGCTAGGCCTTCTCATCATAAGTTGGGCTCAACTTGGCCTACATTAACAAACCCCATATTAAACTAATTAATAGAGCATGCTTTGGTAATGAGATCATCTTTTTGCATTTCATCTAATATAGGGTGAAACTTGTTCCACTCAACACTGACTCTTAGGGAATACTAGGAAAAGAGAACATCTATAAACCCATTTAATTCAAAGTTGAAGTAGACAGAGAAAGGTCAATAGGGTTGGAATGTCCTAATTTCGGGAGTAAGTACCCCAATCCCTAGCCACTCTCTTCATGAGTATCACATGATGTTCCAATCTGAGATAGAGAGACGAGGAGGACTTTGCGACTTTAAATATAATTAAAAAAAACAATAAGTGAAAATTGTTCAGAAAAAGTGTATTGAAATTTCACCAAAAAGGTTTAAGATTATATTAGCAAAGTTGAAGGGTTCATAACTGAATTAACATCCGTACAATAGATTTATAACTAATTTGGTAATTTCACCTATAATATATGTCACATGCTTTTTTTTTTTTTTTTTTTTTGGTCGAAAAGATGCATCGAGCTTTCATTACTTTCGATGGTAATTACAAGGCATATCAAAGTCTGCGCATAAAAGAGCCATAAGAGGTGCGGGTGGTAGATACTTCCAGTTTAAGGGGAGAGTATTGTTTCGGTGAGCCTTGGCCACCCAATCAACGACAGAGTTTGTGTTCCGCGGGCAGAAGGAAAGGGTTGTATCCGGCAATTGAGAAAGGAGGCGGCGGCAGTCTTGGACTAGGCCCTTCACGACCCAATTTGGTGCTTCTTGGCCCAATATGGAGCGAACCGCCGTGCGGCTGTCTGACTCCAGTTCAACAGTTTCGAAGTGTTCAGATTGAAGACCCATGTGACTTCTCTCTCTCTCTCCACCAGCTTCTGCATCCCGACGAACAGAGCAAGGGTTTCGCCATGCAAGGGGGAGGCCGCCAGCGTCGCTGTAGTAAAGCCGTCGATCAGCGCCCCCGCCGAGTCTCGGAGAACACCTGCGATGGCACACGGTCTATCAGCCGCCACCCACGAGCAATCGATGTTCAGTTTTAGGGCTGATTTCGATGGAGGAACCCATTTGACAGGTAGGGTTTTTGATGTTTGGTTGCACGATCGGTTCCTTCCTACCCAGCGGTGATACGTGTGCAGGTTGGCTTGAACCGTGTCGATGATGACCTCTGATGTGTCTCGGATCTGGCAGAATACTATGTTGTTGCGGTTCTTCCACACCTGCCAGAGAACCGCCGCCAGCAGCTCGCCCGAGGGAGTCATCTGGCGGGTTACAAGGTACTCCTCCATCCACTTTTCGATTCTGGTGGCCGATTGTGAATTCTGATGTTGTTGGAGGCGTGGGTCTAACCAGATCTGCTGGGTGTGCTTTCAATGAAGGAATAGATGTTCGATGGTTTCTGGATATTTGTTGCACTGGGGACAGAGGGGGTCCGGTAGCAACCTTCTGTGAAAAAGCCGATCTTTCGTTGGTAAAGCACCCCGGCAGAGGCTCCAAAGGAATGTTTTTAACTTCGATTGGATGGACAAGCGCCAGATCCCGGTCCACAATTGGCGAGATGGTTGGTACAATGAAGAGGGGGTGCTGTCTCGGGTAGAGGAAGGTAAGGAGGACTCTCTGATTCTATGGTAACCGCTCTTGACCGAGAATTGCCCAGTATTGTTACCCGTCCATATTACACTATCTGCTTGCGGTACCTGTGGGATATGGATAGTGAGGATTTCGTTGGCCACGCCCTGATCAAATGTTTGATTTATCAGCTCTGAATTCCATTCCCTGTTTACCTGGTTAATGAGCTCAGCTACAAATTGAGGATCTTCTCTGTTTGCAGGGCCGCCTAGTGTCCCTTGTGGAAGCCATCTGTCTTGACGTATGCTGATGGTCTTCCCGTCGCCCACCGTCCACCGCATATCAAGTAATATCACATCGTGCCCCCTCAGAATACTTAGCCAACCCCAGGAGGGTCTATAGCCTATGTTTGCTTTCCACACATCTCCATGAGGGTAGTATAGGCCTTTCAAAATCTGACTCCATAGAGCCGAGGGGGACTGGGATAGGCGCCGGGCTTGTTTGCCTAGCATAGCTAGGTTAAAATGGATTAAATCTTTGAAACCCATGCCTCCTTGATCCTTCCTGCTTTTCATTATGTCCCATTTTTTCCCGTGAATGCCATTTCGTGTATCATTTTGCCTCCACCAGAATGCTGCTATGCATTGTTCAATGGCTTTGCAGATTGATACTGGGACTTTAAATATGGACATGGCATAATGCGGCAATGCCTGCACAATGACCTTAATCAAGGTCTCTTTTCCGGCTTTGGACGGTATTTTTCTTTCCACCCTGTTAACTTCATATTCACTCTTGCTAGAAGCCAATCAAACATCTCCTTTTGGAACCCCGGTCGAAGGCAAACCCGAGATATTTCCCTGTTTTTCCATTATTGGCACCCTCATTTCATTAGCTAATCTCCTTCTAACTTCCTGTGGACAGCTTTGGCTAAAGTACATACCAGACTTGTTTAAGTTGATCGCTTGACCCGTGGCGTAACAATATTGATTGAGGATCGCAGCCAAGCCTTGGCATTCTCGTAGTGTTCCATCCATGAAGAATATTGCGTCGTCTGCAAATAGTAGATGAGTAAGTGTAGGACAATACCTGGTTAGCTTTATCCCACTGATAAACCCTTCTCCCACTGCATTGTGAAGCATCCATGAAAGGGCATTTGTCATTAATATAAATAAGTAAGGAGATATCGGGTCCCCTTGGCGGATACCCCTCGTCAGCTGGAAAAATTCAGTAGGTTTGCCATTGATTGTTACATTCAGAGTCACTGTCGACACGCATTGCATGATCAGCTGGACCCAATGTGCTGAAAATCCCATTTTAACCATGCTCATACTAGGAAATCCCACTCCACCCTATCGTAGGCTTTTTCATGTCCAATTTCAGAATTGCATGATGTTTCTTCTTACGCTTTCGAGCCTTAATTGATGCGGGGTCTCCTGCACAATCATTATGTTGTCCTGAATCTGACGTCCCTGGACAAAGGCGCTCTGTTCTGGTGAGATGAGCTGAGGTAACCACGGTTTTAGCCTATTGGCCAGAACTTTTGAAAGTATTTTATAGGCGAAATTGCACAGGCTAATGGGGCGATATTGGCATATCTGTTCTGGGTTCTTTACTTTTGGGATGAGGACTATGTGGGTTTGGTTGAGGGAGGGGTCGAACTGACCTGATTGGAAAAATTTCTGGACCATGTGCAGGACGTCAGATTTAATTTCCTCCCAAAAGTGTTGGTAGAATTGCCCATTGAGGCCGTCTGGCCCTGGCGCCTTCAGCGACCCTAACTGGTACACCGCTGTTTTATGTCACATGCTTTGAATTGCAGAAAAACAAGAAATACTATCCCAAAATCCAAAAATCCTAACAACCCGTAAACAAACTCAAATAAAGCCTTCCCAATATAATCCATAAGTCCTCTACACCAAACGACCTTGGAAGAATCTATTATACTCATAAACCTTTAATGACATTTAAATTGCAAAAACCAAGAAAATTAACCGCTCAAACCTCTATAATCTTACTGACCAAAAAAAAAAAAAAAAAAAAAAAACCTCTATAACCTTCCCCTGCCGAACACTTCACAATCTTCAAAAGAAAAGCTCCTAAATAAATCAAAATTAGGTGTCGGCCTGGTAATAAATGCACCACGTGAGAATTACCCTTATAATCTAAAAAGCCTACAAATACCAATAAACCAGAAGTACAGTAGCCAAATCAATACTCAACAACGCATTAATAACCTCTAATTACTCAAGCAACCTGGATAAACCTAATATCCTAAATAAGCATAACCTTTGTGTAACATATAGTATACAGAATACCAAGAATATAACAACAAAACCCAAAAAATGTGGGAAAAAGTAAGCCACAAAAGCCATGAATTATCTCAGATCTTAAAATAACCACTACACTTGAGTAATCCACATTTCATCCTAAAATTGTTAAAAATGGTCAATCTCGAAATAATTCCTAAACTCAAAATATCTACAAGTAACCCTAATTTTGAAATAAGCAATACACTTGAAACAAGAAAACTCAAATTGAGCATCAAATAACCGCCATCTAACCCCAAAGCCCTTTAGAAATCAAGAATTACCAGGTAGGCTCGATATCCTAAATAACTCATAAACTCCATGTTACATTAAAAAAACAAAGCATCAACAATATAACACCAAAATCCAAAAATAAAAGAAATAATCATGAGTAACCATGATCTTGAAATAACTGTTAATTTTAAAGTAAACCCAAAATAGCTCTAAACGTGTCTCAAACCCTCATATTGCACTTTTTGTTTTGGTCAAATTTGGCATTTCTCCAATTATTTGTCCTAGTACGTTGAGTTTTTTTTTGGTCGTACTAGTACATTGAGTTTTTTTTTTTGGTCAGTTACTAGTAGATTGAGTTTTAAGAGTGGGTTTCGACTTCCAAACCTAGCACGAGGTAGGGCAAAAGTTTGATTGAGAGGAACCCCCATATCACACTTAAGCCATTAATAAATGCTCAATATTGAAATAGCAAAAATTCCTTCACATTACCCTAAATGGGAAACAACACGAGCCAAAAGTATAGCCCCATACCAACACTCAAAAGTCTCACTAAAAACAAGAATATAACACCAAAACTTTAAAGATCCAAACAACCTATTATTAACCCTTAACCATAATAAAAATACCCTTAGACTTGGAATAGCCCGTGAAGAAACTAAAAAAGAGCTTCAAGAACCTCAATAAAACCCCCAAGCTCTACAATAAAGCTCTACACCAAATAGGGATGAAGAATTCATTGGATAACTGAGTGTCCTAAATTAGTCGTAGCACCTAGCTTGAAATCAGCTTTAAATTATCTTAACTAGATCTTAAAATTATCAACAAATGCTTAGCATGAAAATTAACCCTAAAACCAAAAACGTGATTGCTAAGTAAAAACTTGAAACCACTGGGGTTTGCCTTAGTGACCAGCTTTCCAACATGGAAGGGGGAAGTGGAGGGTTTGAATTCCCACTTTCTCAGGGGGGTTGGGGTGGGGACGATTAAGTTTCAGGAGTGGATTTCGACTCCCACGCTCTGCAAGGAGGCAGGGCAAAAGTCTGAGAGTGAGTGTTAGAAAAGGAATAGAGTAGGACTGACCCAAAAAAAAAGAGAGTAAAGACTCAATAAGCCCTAAAGAACATCTAATACTAATTTGAAAAATAAAATTTAATAATAATTTAGAAAAAAAAATTTATAATTGTCCACATTAATGTCGGTCGCCCCATGCGAGACAACCAGTATCCATGTTAGCGATTTTTAGACAAAATTGGTCTAATAGACTCAATTGGCAAAATGTAAAAATGTTTAAAACTCAATTGATACTATTACAAATTTTGTGACTAAATTAACAAAAGTACAATGAACTTAAGATTTTTGGGATTCTTAAGTGCTGATATTGTTGCAAAAGAAGCAACTTGATCCTATCAAATAAAAAAATTTCATTATACCTTTACAGCTATGCACATTGTTTTAGTTTCAATAACTATTGCTGTGCAAAATATAATTTTAAATGTTACAGTTTTGAAATGTTTTTGAAAGTAACAACTTTGATAGAAATTATGACTATTATGAAAGGTATTATTTTATAAGGACTATTAACAGCCTTTTAACGGTCCTATAACGACTTGATAACAACTAAAACCGTTCATTATTTTCTGGGAAAACTCCAAAGAAAGGTATGAAATGGAATATATTTCAAATAGAGGTCTGGAGTACCCTCATTTTGTCAAGAGTGGGCCTGAAGTAGTTATAGTTGTTTTAAATAAAGGCCTAACTTTGCTAGCTCATTGGCCAGCAAAATATTCCGACCGATTAGAGTATTTTGTCCAAACACATTTTCAATTTAAATTTTAATTAAATTAGAGTGAAAAATATTTTTTTTTTTAAAAGGCAAAAATACAAGCAAGGAAGAGCCCTCTTGCCTGTGGCCCCAATTGTCTATGGGGCGGCCCTGATGGTTAGCAGGGTCTTTAGCACCTCGCCCAAGGCCCTTGTGAAAGCCAATGACCCTCACCCAGATTTGGGAAAAAGTTGCCACCCTCTCCCATTTCTAGCAGGGGTCACTGGCCTTCACCCAAGCATCGCTGCCCCTGCTAACCATGATTGCTGCCCCATTGGCGAAAGGGTGGTGGCCACAAGCAAGAGGGAGCCCTCTTTCCC
Organism: Eucalyptus erythrocorys; assembly: GCA_014182555.1. NCBI lineage: Eukaryota > Viridiplantae > Streptophyta > Magnoliopsida > Myrtales > Myrtaceae > Eucalyptus > Eucalyptus erythrocorys. The sequence continues at coordinate 29,491,107 of CM024601.1, read as the reverse complement.
ATGTGTATTTTCCTTTTAGTTTTAGTTTTAGTTTTTTTTTTCTATGTAAGGAAAAATATAAAAAAAAAAGAAAAAGGAAAAAAAATGTAAAAGATGAAATTGCCCTTCACCAGATAGTGAGTTCAAGCCCTTCTTCAAGGCTAATATGGCTACTTTAAGACTTTATTTGAAATAAGGTATATCTTGGGCCTTTATTTGAGAAAATGAGAGTATTTCGGATCCTTACTTGAAATAATATCCACTTCATATTTTTAGTTAAGAAAATGAGGACACTTGAGGTCCTTATTTAGAATTTTTTTCTCTTATTTTATAACGTATATATAATGGTCATCAATCACCAATTGATCTATAAAGGTTTTTTAACATCTCTCTTTGATTCGAATATAAAATTAAACTTCAAATTACAATCCTTTAATATACACTAAATTAAAAGAGAATTCCCTTTCTTTATTGACTTATACATATAACATTGTTCTTATCCTTTTTATTATTTTGTGCAGAATAAAGAAGAATGCCTGTTGTATCTTGGGAGAATAGCCACTAGAGCCTATTACACCAAGTCACGTACTTCGAAGAACGGAATTATCCTTAAGGATATTGCTTACATGTCTTAGATAATTAATATTGTTTTCTCATCCTTTTCAACAAATTTCTAACAATTCTTATTTTTCATATTATATAATATTTTTCCAATTCCAATAACCTAATGAAAAGGCACCTGACTTAGAAAGGGTTGAGAATGAGAACCGAAAGTAATGTTGTACAAGTGTAGATGAGAAAAGTCAATGGTCGACCACTGGCCAAAATTCTTATATATGGTGGGTCAACACTAAACTGATGTTGTACCAGTTCTTGAGGAAATTGGGTAGAGATGATGATGAGATTATATTGTCCATTATTACCTTGTCAGATCTTGCTGGGAAGTTAGTGATAGTACGAGGGCAACAATGATCGATATTACCATTAGCACAACTACATCTACGACTACATTTTTCATTACTTATGTTGATGTCTGCTACAACATCTTGCTAAGAAGAGATTGGATGCATAGTAACTACTGCGTACCTTCTATGCTCCATCAAATGTTAGTGCAGGATAGTGATAAAGTGGAATTTGTTTCGGCTAATCACAATGCTAGCATTACATGGGCAGATATTGTTTGGTCTCCTCAACACATAGCCGACAACTATTTTGTGACTTAACCACCACAAGCCAATTAAGATCAGGCTTTTTGTTGCCTATCTTCTAAAGGAGTCAAATGGATTCTGAAGAGAAAGGGATCGACTACCTGGCAAGCAGATCTACTTTGAGGAAAGAAATACAACATTAGAAGATCTAAAATAAAGGTATTTCTCTTAACCTATCTTCTAAAGGAAGCTTATTATAGCTTTTTACATCACGAAAAATCTCAATCTAGTACACATATGATAAGTTTATCCTAAATTGATTTTGTTAACTACAGAAAACCTTAAACTAATATACTTATAATAAATTTACTCCAAACTAATTTTTTAATAACCAAAAACCCCAAATTAGTATATTTATGACAAATTTCCCATCTATTAGCTTTCATTAAATTGGATTAATACTACGAAAACAAAAAAAAAACTAGTACATTTGTGACAGATTAAGGGCAAAACCTCAAATTGGTACACTTGTCAATTGTCACGTGTCATCCATCTCAGCAATTTGATGGTATAATTTAATGGAAATTAATGAAAGATAATTTCTTCATAGATATACTAATTTGAGGTTTATAGCAATCAAAAAATTAGTTTGAAATAAATTTGTAACAAGTATATTAATTTGATTTTTTTGTGGTATTAACCCTTTATTATTTGAGTCGGAATTGACTTAGAGTTTGAAAACTATATTTTGTTTTGGGACTCACATTGATGTGTTGAAACAAAATGCGATATATAGTAGTATTTTGTGTATTTGATACAAGTATGGGGAGAGTTCAAAATTTTATTTATTTATTTATTTGGCATATTCATTTGTGACATACAAAGGATAAAACTCCAAATTGGGATACTCGTCAATTGTCACGTATCATCCAACTTAACAATTTAACAATAAAATTTAATAAAAGTTAAATTTATCGCAGATGTACTAGTTTGGATTTTGTCTATCAAAAATTAGTTTTAGGTAATTTTATCACATAATACCAATTTGAAGTTTTTCATGATATTAACTTATCTCTAACATGCTGCATCATATCAAATATTAAGAAAACTAATGGGTTAATATCATGAAAAACTTCACAATGGTACATGTGTGACAAATTTATCCCAAACTAATTTTCTTGACAACCAAAAAACTAAAACCCGTACATCTATGACAAATTTACCCAAACTAATATTTTAATCTCCAAAATCCCATAGACTATATATTTGTGAAAAATTTACCATTTGTTAATTTATGTTAAATTGGATTAATACTACAAAAATCACAAAATGGTATAACTGTGATAGATGAAGGGTAAAACCCCAAATCAATATCCTCGTTAATGCCACGTGTCATCTAACTCAACAATTTAATGGTAAAATTTTAACAGAGCGTAAATTTGTCATATATATAACAGTTTAGGATCTTTGGCAGTCAAAAAATTAGTTTGGAGTAAATTTGCTACACTTATACCAATTTTGGGTTCTTCGTGGAATTAACCATATTATAAAAGGAAATGGCTTGTCTTTTGAATAACTTGTGTCTGAGATAAGTCATTTACATGATTGTGGCATCAATGTTGAAGTGCCTCGAAGCAAAGACTTTGAATCAAGTTCAGTAATTTTAGTAGAGAGTTAGTAAGTCATAAGAAAAGTTGATAATTCAGAGACGATCAGATCAACCTCGGTAATGGCTCAAATGAGTACTAATGACCGACAAATATCTGATAATTTCATTGAAAATAAAAATATTGATAAGGAATTCTAATAAAGTCGATAATTTGGTATAAATTTGTTAACTTCGATAAGATGCTAGAGTTCTGCATGGAACAGGCATAGAGATGCCCATTTCACCTATAGAGGGTATCGATCATACTTCCAAAATTTATACAAATATGCAATACAACGATAGGACTTGCAAACAAAAGCCTGGCAGAGTTGATGCTTGACAGAGAGTGTCTTATTCCAGCATACAAGTAGGTCTCCTCCTCCCGCAGTTCTCTTCAAGTACCACCTGCTCCTTGTAAAATTGACAAACATGGATGAGAAAAGCCAGCAACAAGATACAAGCTGGAATCCAACCAAGTTATGCAAATGAAACTACCAAAGTAGTTGATGCAATCGAGTTTCTTTTCTACAACACTCTATCTCTCTCTCCCCATGCGAGCGTGCGCATGTGCGTGTGAATGGAAGGGGGCTGTCTGGTAATTTTAAGTAAAACCTTCACGCTGTCCAGAATTTTTCTATTACCGTTTTTTTGCCTTATTTCTTCTTATTGTTGCAGATCAGCTATCTGCAATGACCATTGTATACGTTCATAAAGGTATTTGACTTGTAATGAACTGTCTCGCATCTTTTAGATTCTAAGAATGGTCAACATTCAATTTGCATTACCCAAGATGTCACAAGGAACATAGCAAGGACTCAGTTTCATTCTGCAAAGATGATGCAACCAGTAAATTTGTGGGCTTGCTTCCTAAGCATCAGATGTCAAAAACTGTATCTACACGGGGTGGAAATTGATCAATATGGACTTGAAAATTGGCATGTAGAAAGTCTCTTTGATATGACTGGAGTGAGATTCAGCAAGATAATCAGAGGATGAGAAATTGACAAATCTTTTATGTGTCCAATTTCAGTTAAGAAGTTGGTATAGGTCAAACAGATTTATGATGCTCCCGGCTTGCGTCTCTTCCCATCATATTAGTCGTTAGTCTAGCATATCCAGTGTATGTACGGACTCTAAACAAGTTGAGATCTCTAGGCTATTTGTTGAATGACGAGCAAAGACTGGAAGCATGCTGTATATTGACTGAGATTTTGTAATGATACCTGGAGTGTTGTTGCTCCAAAGTACTTGAACATCAATGGTAGACAGGCTTTGATCATCAAGGCGCTTCCATGTTTTAATTGACTTCAAAGGACCCCAACTCGCCTCGTCTGTTTTCTCTAATGTTGCTACGACCACCCTTGCCCTCCTTGCCCATCCAGCCTTCCCATAGGCATGGTATCCAAAACCCCCAGCATAACAAAGCTGTATACCGGTATTTTCGCCACAGAAGTCATTAAGGTGATCGTGGCCGTTGAAAACAGCTTTAACATCACCTGCTTCTACCAAAGTTGTAAAGAAGCCCGAGTTTACAGAAGCAGAGCTAATGGGATCTTGTTTTACACCAGTATAATTGGATGAATCCACCACATTTGTAAACTCGGGCAGAGGGATATGGAAGTAAACGAGCCCTGGCGCCGGTGCTTCCTGAGCCTCTGGCTTACTCATATATGCTCTCTGCAGCAGAAACACCCAAAATGACTTAGTTTATCATGTAATTATTGTCAACAAGTTGGGATAAGGTGGAAGAATCTTAGGCTTCATTTGTTTCGCCGAAATTGAATGATTTGGAAAATATTTTCCTAAATATTATTATTATATCTTTTACAAAAATGAATGAATAAAAAATATTTTTATCTTTCCTGAAAATATTTAGACGTAAATTGTTATCAATAATTAAATTATTTTCATTGTGAAGCTACATGATGGCTATTGATTTTGAATCTGTGCTGACTCTATTGTCTATAAGGAACAAGACAGTAAGGACAGAAGAAAGGAACTGGCAACATTGATACCTGAAGCTCCAAAGACCTGCGTTGAAACCAAACTTGCTGAGAGGGTTTGATCCAATCATAACCAGAAATCGAGGGAACTTTCGAATAATCTCCGCTATCGAGGAAGTAAAGATTGAGGACTGATTTGTTTCCAAAACCAGAGCCTTCAACCCCATGGACCTCCAAGTTGTAATTCCCAAAACCATCAATGAGATCAACCCCGGCAGGATTGACCTGAGACAAGGTGTGGTTGAGGGTAACTATATGTTTCATGACCCCTTCTCTTGACAAGGCGGACTCTTGGTCGTGGTTCCCCAGTACGGCAGCCCATGGTATGCTTGCGGAAATGGCAGGAGAGAATGCAGCATCTAAAGATCTTGCAGCATCAGTCGCATCAGAGGCATAGATATTATCCCCTTCATCAGATTGTAAAAGAATGAAACGGTTAGCTTTGGATACCTTCATTCGTCAAGATTGGCGCCTAAGGCTGAGCTGTGATGTAGAGCGAATGCGTATACAATTCGTACAAGCACAAAACGTGATTCAGTAGCTTGATTTGCTTGAGAATAGAAGAAGGGAACTAACCCGTGAAAACAATGAGGTCGGGCTTCTCAGCCAGGATCATCCGATGGAGGAAGGCGGTGGTGTTGAGGTCGGAGCAACTTACGTTCTCAGAAGGAAGAACGTCCCTGCAGGGTGTGGTCTTGCCATCGGCGTAGTGCATGTCCGCCACCTGCAATATCTTGAATTCCCCGTTTTCCTTGAACCGCAACTGCTGCTGCTTCGTTTCTTCCGTCGAAACGGCGAGAGAGCACAGACAAAGGACGACCGCGGCCGCCAGCAGACCTCGGACACCGATTGTCTTCTTCTTCTCCTCCATATTCTTGATGCCTACGGAAACAGAACTCCCGTTTAATGGTGGCCTCATGCTGTTATACCGCCTCATCTTCTCTCTCTACTTCAGTGTGAAACCAAACAGAGTCAACAAGATTTCTTTGAAAAAATGGGAGTCCTTATCGGTGGACCGGTTGACTTGAAGACTATTCGTCAACCTCCACGGTGAACGTCACATCCTTCACAGCGACGAATAATAAAGAGAGATGGTCTTTGAGTTGTTAGCCATTAAAAATTCTACATTTAAAGAACCTGCCATGACCGAGGAAACCAAGAGGCTCTAATTTAAAAAAAAAAAGAATATATATATATATATATATATATATATATATATATATAAATGTACTAAAAAATTAAGCTTCCCTATTTCATTTTGAGGAAAATTTTCGATTCGATTAAAGATGATTTTCCATGATGAGTGATGATTGAATTTCTCAATGAAAGGGAAATCACCACCCTCTAATCGCAATTTGATTCTTGGAGGCCCCTAGACCTTTTGTCCTGTGGTTAGACTATTGAGGCCTACTTTATGTACGTGCTAACAACCTAAGATAATATGACTTGGTAGACTTTGCATTATGGAGTAAAAGATTTGGATAATCATGTCACAAAAAGAAGGAAATTTCCAGGATTTTTCCAATTGAATATAGAGATTGAGCATCAAAGCGAAGCACATTTTGAGATTCCATCCGACGGTAGCGATGAGGACGCTGGCGGTCTTTCTTTAGATTTTCTAGAAGACTCCCATATTTATTTATGAGATTATATCCAATTATATGATCTAGGCATAGCAACTGGGAATTATCGTAAGATCACAATGACATGAATGACTCTACGCGGTCCATGCATGAAATATGATAATAGTGGTCACTGGTCAATACATTGCGTCCGGATTCCTGGGGAGAATGCTGTGAAGACTCCACCCATAGTCACACTTTTCCATTTTTTTCCCCATATTTGAGATATAGTATAAGGAAAGATAGGGTTAAGTATAGTATTAATACTTTAAGTTTCAGCGTTCGTGTAACTAAATGCGGAGCTTTGATGCTAGTGTAATTATACTTTGAACTTTGATGTTTAATCGTTATTTGGTTCGATTAAATTCTCTAACTCTCTTGATCTTTGATCCTCAAAGTTTTATTTTATGCAATCAAATTCTCAACTTTCTCGACTTGTGCAATTTGAATCTTCGGTCAACCACTCTCACTAAACCGACAAATTAATTAATATGTGACACTATCGATAGTAGAAAATGACACGTGAATTATGATATTGATGTAATGTCAAATTGACACAAGAAATAAGAAAAATTACTACACTCCAGTCGAGAATTAATTCCTGGAGGCCCCTAAACCTTCTGCCATATGATTAGACTATTGAGCCTTACTTTATGTAAGTACTAATGACCTAAGATAAGATGGCTTACTTGTGTCATCGAGTCGAAAGTTTGGATGATTATGTCATAACAAGAAGGAATTTGCCAGGATATTTCCAATTGTTAATAGAGATTAAGCATCGAATCAAAGCACGATGTGAGATTCAATCCAATGTTAAGGACAATGAAGCAAGTAGTCTTTCTTTAAACTTCCTCGAAGACTCTCAGATTTATATATGAGTAAATACAATGGTAGCAACAAGGATCCTTTTACAACTAGTCTTGCTTCGTTACATACAACATTACCTTTTTCGTTAAGCTTGTTTATGAGTACTCAATTTGTTCCAATGAATGAATGATCATGAGGAGGAGGCAGAAATTCCCATGCTTTGTTGACTTTGAATTGACAAAGGTCCTCAATCCCATTCTCATCAACAATAGCTTCATCAACTTCTCTAGGCTTAGTTTTGGTCATTAATGCTATCTTGTTCATCAACTCTTTAAATGAATATCTGGTTTTGATTTCTTTGTCATTTGCTTCAAGGATTCACTCTTTAGGATGACTTGATTTGAGTCTCCAACACTTTGGTGATAGTGCAGATTTTGAACTTTGTATTGTGGATCACCAATGTTGGGGAATATGATCAATTGGTGTTGGCAACAGCACTAGTTCTTCATCATTATTAACTTGTACACCATTCAAAATATCTTCGAATCCAATATTTATGGATTCTTCTACTTCTAGCAAAACTTTATTAAATACATGATATGATTTTTAGAAGTTGAGTAACTGAGAAAAATACCTTTGTATGTTCCGTTGGTGTTGACATCTAAATTTTTGCCAACAAATTTTCAAAATTCACTGATTTAATTCATTTTTAAACATTGGATTAGGAAACTAGAATGACTCAAGATGTCATGCTTATTTTAAGATTTTAAGTTCAAACGAGTTGGCTAATGTTCGAACACGAGTTTAGGGTTATGATTAACTTTTTTTCAATCCCATTAGTTCAAGCAAAATCACTTTCAATGTGAATTTGGACACAATTATAATATTTTGGAGAAGTAAGCACAAAATGGTGAATTTGACCGCAACTCAATTCGGCCCAATGGGAGAACCAAATGAAGTGGCCAAGCCCATCCCCCATTAGAAGAAATAGAACAATTGAGAATCTCGGTTCAAATTGGTCAAATTAGGTCATTCCGATTTAACCAATTTTAACCCTAGTCAACCAAGTCAACACAAAAGTTAACAAAATACAGCGCAAAGTCCCATGGCTGCCTCCTCTCTGCCTATCTAACAAAACGTCATTTTCCCAAATTATCAAAAATCAATCTATGTCATGCCATTCATTTTTCACTCAATCTTGGCCTTAGAGGGTCCCATGTCCCCTATCGATAGGAAAGAACAAGAGTCAATCATATGCTTACTTAAAGTACATCTTAAGTACCAAAACTTAGCATGTGTGGACTTTTAAGTGTAAAAACTTCCAAAAAGTACATTTAAGTGTTACTTTTTTTTGAAAATTAGATACTTAAGTACTGACGTGGCGTGATTTTTAAAAACAGAAGTGGTCCACGTAACTCACTGAAATATCCACTTAATAATCAATGTGCAAAATATCTTTTTGCCCTCAAATTTATTACTTCAATTAAATTAAAAAAAAAAAAGCAACATTCAGCAAGTGCTTGCACAGCCCTCGCCACTGTCGGCCCATCATCACCAACCCTTTCCAACAATGGTAGGGCGGCGGTGGCGAGAGTTATGAAGGCCCTTTCCGACGATGGTGGGCAGCGGTGGCAAGGGCTGTAGAAGCCCTCACTGAATGCTGCCTCTTATTTAATTTAATTTAATTATTATTTAATTTAAAAATCAGATTTGGGGGCAAAATGACCTTTTTTTAGGCTTATCTAGCCAAGTCAACGCCACGTGAATATTTTGCTACGTCAATAAAAAATACAACTGGAAAAGGCCACATCAATAATTTGGCCGAAAAGTTTCACCATTGGCACTAAAGTGTTTCTTTCTTTTCTGATTTTAGCACTTGGTATACATTTTGAAAGTTTTTACACTTAAATGTCCACTTGTACCAAGTTCTAACACTTGGGGTGTCTGGCACTCCTTACTTGCTCTTTAAATAATGAGCTATGGCCATTGGATCATATAATGAGGTGTAAGATTAGGATCAACTTATTTTTAAAATTTAACCTCGATATTTTCCCATATCTTTCTTTTGGCCAAACCGTTTTCCCATATCTTTTTTTTTTCCCCATATCGTTCTCTCTCTCTCTCTTAGCATCCTTGCTCTAGCAAAGCTCCGACCCTTCACTAGTAGAATTCCCATTTTTTACCACCAATCTCTTCATGCAATTGGCCTTGTCAAAGTATCCAACCCAATCGTGGTTGACACCACCTCCAATTGTTGCCAGAACTTGCTTGAATTGGCTGACTCTCACTGTTGCTTGCCGGAGATCATATTGAGAGGTAAGAGATCCAATAATTGATATTAATTCCAAAGGATCATCCTAGAATACCTATGTTAGTTTCTATTAATTTGGATTAATACCACAAAAACTAAAAACTAGTACATTTGTGACAAATAGAGAGTAAAATCTCTAATTGGTACACTCATCAACTATTGTCATGACCCAATCTCACCGCCCTCAAATATCTCATCATCATGAGGAAAAAAAGGGGGAAAGGTCGGGTTTAGGGGTACTTAATCATGAGAGTTCCCTCACGGTTCGCGTTCCAAAAGACGTCATCACCTCGCCTTTTGGATGAAACTTCTCGTGAATTCCCTCCATGAGATCGCAAGCTCTCTCAAGCTTGTACCCTGCGTGACAACGGAGTATCGCAATCCATATCCACATGGGCGACACACCTTAGAAAAAGAGGTCAGGTGTGGATATCATATTTAAGGGTACTTTTACCATGATAACTCTCTCGACAGTATACTTTACTCATAAGGATGACATCACTTCATCCTTTGGGATACTCCCATATCGAGTATATTAAACCGTAGTGAGTTTCATTGAAACTCGTATCCTACGTGATGGGTTTATTTATATGATCTGGTTGTTTATGACAATTTAAAAATAAGACGGGAGTCATCATTAGCCTCATTTTGGGGGCCAGCTAGAAAACCCAATCGAGGATTAGGAATGTTCCCTTGATGCCTATGCAACTAATATCTAGGTTTGGGGACTTGGGTTATGCTAATATTTCTATTAGCGCCCTTTTGGTACCTAAATAGTATGTTGTGTTTTCTTAACATGACCATGCGTTTCTTTTTACATTTTCGGGATCATTAGTCCTAAATTAAGCGATCATACGTGGTTAATCATTTTCATTATATTCTATTTCTAGAACAAGAAAAGAAAAAAAGCAATCAACGGAATTGAAATTACAAGAGAATAAGTAAACAATCAAAGAAAGCAGTAAATCTATCATGCAATCCTAGAAAATATAAAAGAGAAACACAATTGAAAAAGATGAGAGAAAGAGAGAAAACCTGCAACTCGTTGGGCTTCATAGGGCTTCATACAACAAATGAAACCGAAGACATATGTCAGAGAAATGAATAGTACATGATAATGGTGGAAATGGACATCGACCTCCATTGTCTTCTCGCTTTCTCCGTTTTCGGGGTCCTAATCTAAACCTAATATAAGAAACTCATAACTAGGTGTATACAATGAAAAGAAACAAGTATACACATCAAAACAATAAAAAACAAGACATCATGTCTAGATCATCATTTAAAGGAAGTGCAATGTGAAAGTCAAATTTTGGGGCTTCAGGGTCGGCCTTTGTCTTTCATTCAAGGGTCTCACTAAGACACCTATCCTATCCATTTTTTTGTGACTTATAGCAATTGTTGACCAATTGTATTCTTGCATGACCAACAACAAGTTTCCTAATGAAGCGATCTACGTGATCCTAAGGTTTTCTCTCGATATCTTGCAGGCCTTTGAACCTTGTTTCTCAACCAATCAAGCAAGAAAGTAAACCATCGGTAAGTCACTTATTACCAAGGGCATGCGCCAATCACAAATGTAGGCAATTTCTAGTGCATGATGGGATTATATGTATGAGGGTTACATGTGATATTTTAAAAAATATCTCGAAATCATTCATGAAAAGTTTTGAGACAAAATAATGTCTCAATTATGAAAGGCATTCAATTGACAAGGGTAGCTCAGGGCTCCCATAAATGCACTCACAAGCATCGCATGCATTTTGAATACAATTGAAACTGTGACTTTAATGATATCAAAATAGGATTTTAAAAAGGTTTGAAAATATTTAGGATTAAGGAATATCTAGGCTATGGAACACATTCAATTGCCAAGGCTAGCCTAAGACTCACATAAATGCACTTACAGGTGTCACAGGCATTTTGAATATGGTCCAAATCACGATTTTTCCTAAAGCTGAATCGAGTTTTGGAGAAAAACTTTTTGATAAACTTTTTTGATAAATTGTTTTTGAGAAACATCACATGCACCAAAGCATTTTTTTAAAGATTCAATTTGAAAAGGCCGATTGTTTAACAACAAAGATCAAAGCATTTAGAACAATTTTCATGAAGATGGCGTGGCCTAATTTCATGCACAAACTAGCCTAAAAAGTATAACTAAACAATCACAATCATGTTTACATCAGGAAACTTCAAAACAAGCATGTAAGGACAGCCAAATTGAGTAATACCCATAGACAATCTAACTATGAAAAAATTTCCTAATATATACAACATGATAATGAACAACTTTCATGGAGAAAGTTTTTTTGAACGAGTTACACATGAATTTACAAAAATCAAATAACAAGCAATAACACATCATAAATTTGCCAAAACAACAGGACATTCAGCTAATGTCACAAGAATTTTTCCGATCAAAACATGTCTAAACATCATCAAATTTACATATAACATAGCTAACATGATGACAAGCAAGTTTCACTAAAAGGCCGAGTTCAGATTCCAAGTAGTAAAAATGGAACAAAAATATGAAAAGTCTATTCAAATAGAGGTTAGTACGAGAGTCCGAATTTGATCTATTGTCCAAATTGTGATCTAGTTTTGAAAAAAATGGAAATTGATCCAAATGATGAGCGATTGACATGAAATTAGTGGCATTAGAAACTTCTAAGTGTGCCTTACATCATCCTAGAAGAGCTCGAGTCCAAACTAGGTTAATTTGGTATCCTAAAATTGAGATCTCTAAAAGTGTGCACATCGATAATTAAGAAAACAGAACATACGCATTCATTAGAAAACCTCAAAATCTCTCAAAGAATGCACCAACAGCATTAAGAAATCACATGGGACTCAGGATTGGATGTGACGAAAAGTTTGGATAGTCATCTAATCCTAAGTCGGTATGCAAAATGTTATATAGTTCAAATAATATTATGAGATGACTCATGATTTTTAATGGTATGCTTGGAAATCCTAAGTGCGATGAACACTTTTTGTGAGACAAATTTAATGTGCAAGATTATATTCAATGAAGATGACCTAAACATGTATGCAAACCTTACAACATGTGGTTCAATTAACAAGAAGGTATGATCGTGAGATTTTGATCACTAAATGACTCAAACAAGTATGGAAAGGTGCACATATGACAATGTTTCATTTTAGCATTAGGTTTACAAAACAAGTATGATTTCAGCCATCCTTAAAACATGCATAAATCCTACCAAACTATATGTCCAACACATATTGCTGCAGTATATTTTACTCTAATGCATGAAATTGACTCACTTTGCTAATGTAAAAACCTTGCAAAGCATGCATTAATTGAACATATATATCATGTATTTAAACTTTCATGAAGGATTGAGACCAAATAGGTGCATTTATGGACTTAATTTCATCAAAACAAATCTTGGACCGATGCAGGACAAACTGACCTATGTTCAGATTTAAGTGATTTTGACCTATCTAAACATGTCTAAAAATTTTGAAAAAAAAAATATAGAATATGCAGAACACCTGTACGGGCAACTTTTATGAGGAAAATTGTTCCAGAACTCAACACAAAAATTAGCACAAAAATAGCAAAATCATAGATCGATATGGAATAGATTGACCTAAGCCTAGATCTAAGTAGATCTGACCTAGTTGAACAGATCCAAAAATCATGAAAATATTACAGAAGATGTATGAGACAATTTGGAACAAAAGTCATCAAGAAAATTTTGTTAAAAACTGATCATAAAAGTTGGCACAAAAATAACAAAGCCAAAAGGTGGAACATAATCAAAACTGAAAAAGACCTAAACTACTACAAAATCATTAATCTTTGGAGGTGTTTTTTGTGGGTCAAAAGACACTTAATTAGGGCGTGCGACGTATCGTTTCGAAGCTCCGGATGTTTATTATCTAATCCTAAGAGGACTTGAGTTGAAACGAGATCGTTTCGAACCTTGTTTCAACCAAAATAGTGACCTATGTACAAACCTACAAAAATCACATATTATACTAAAAAAACACAATCATCATTCAAATCATCAAGAAATCATTGCAGCATTCATCTTCATTTATCTTAAGCATGTAAAAGCTCATAATCTTGAATCCTAGCCCCGATTGACTAACTCGATCTCGCTTTATTGGATTCAAGTTTCAAATCGTTACATTCATCGCGATTTTCGTTGATTTCTATCACGATTAATCGGATCAAGCTGCCGGATCACGATCAGGACTCCAAGAATGTAGATCAGGTCACTACGGCTCGGATTGGGATCAATCGAACCACTGGCTCAAGGAAAAAAAGGAAGAACTGGTCTAAAATGGATCGGCCTTGACTCGCCAGTGAAGATTGGGCTGCTGGTAAATATCTAGCCACCAATCTAACATTCTCTATTCACAACAAGGTCAAAGACCTCTGCTACTGCAGATCATTAGCAACTTGGATGCTTGGGAGCTCTGGTGACCACCGGTTCGAGCCTCGAATGGAATCGGTCCAAGAGGTGAACTGAAACTTAGAGAGAGAGAGTGATCCGTTTGGGCGGGATTTTAGAGGGAGAAAAGAGAGAGAGAGGCTTGAAGAGAGAGGATATTTCGTACTAAAGATTTCATTTATATACTCCTTACATTGAGCAATTTCGGCTATCAATTCAACCCGATGGTCGAAATCTCGATCCAACGGTCAAAAATTCATTTCGAAGGCTCCATCATGATCTCGAGGTGTCGGGTAATTGATCTAGTAGGTTTGATTTGCAAAAAACCAAGCCAAAATCAGGAATTGCATCAAAATGTCTAATTAGGGGTTAATTTGCAATTTGATGAAATTCAAGAACCAAATTATAAAATTTTGAGAAATTGAAGGTGTAGAAGTGAAATTGGGATGAGAGAGTTCCAAAACCAGTGATCGAAGGTCAAGAATCGGCCAACAAGGGCCTGAATCGGCCAGTCCCACCAGTAGCCGGTTAGACTAGCCGAACCAGTTCGGTCCGGTTCGGCCAGGTTTTAACCGGTTCTTGACCAGTTTGGTCCGGTTTCTGCTATTTTGTCAACTTGGGATCCTTGTGGGTTAAAAATTTATGCAATGTGACCCTTAAATGACCAAATTGAAAAGGAATTTAATCATTTTTATGAAGAAATTGACCAATTAAGATACAATTAAGCTAAAAATCTTATAAATGTGATCTAGGGGTCTTTTATTGACCTAATTGAATGATTATCATGGAAAAAAATGAGTCGAAACCATGGGTGCTTTGATATGGGCCTAAAGGGCTAAAATGGCAAAATTTGCATTTCAATAGGCAAAATTGCAAATTAACTAAAATTGAACTCAATTAGTGTCACAATTGCCATATCTAATGAGCTACCCATATGCAAGATCATCTGTCATATTCAAATTGACTTTGAATTGAAGCGCTCGAGCTTAGGTCAAAAATGGATCTAAGCCTAATATTAAAATTGGACCTAGATTCATGGAATTAAACCATAGCTATGAATGGGTCAATTCAAATATGGTCGATTGAAGCTTAATTGCTTGATTTTCTAATGCTTGGGAGGATAAAATTCTTCAAATTAATGAGTTCTTGTGTGAATTTCACAAAATCAATCTCAAATTTTCTCTTATCTTAAGAAAATGAGTGAGAAACAATCATTCATCTGTAACTTATGAAGGATCGATTTTAGTCTCATAATTAGGGCTAAAAATGACAATTTGTATTTTGACTCAATAGATCGTGAAAATGAATGCTCAAACAGATTTCAGATAGTCCCTAAATCAAATGTCAAAAAAGGAATTGCACCTATTTATGATTAGAATAAAAGTAATTTTATTTTTGGTCGATTTAGAACCTAAAACTGAAAAATTCCGAGATCAAGGTTCTTAACCAAATTTTATGAAATTTTTGACACAAAAGTCAAATTAGTGTTAAAAGAAAAGCATTTGTGCATTTTTTTATTTTTATTTTTATTTTTTTGGGTCAAAGGTTTGACTAAAAGTTAACCTTTAGTTGATTTTTCCTAAAAGCTGATTTTTTGGTCAAATCTTTGAATTATCAAGAAATTGATTTGAAAAAAGTGAAATTGAAATTATGTGAAAATTTTTTTGGTAAAAAGTCAATTTTTGACCTGAGTTGACTTTTAGTCAAATGGTTGATAAAAAAAGTCAATCCGAAAATCAACCATTTGACATTTTGGGTTTTCTTGAAAATAAGCTAAAAACTGCTTAAAACTAACAATGCAAAATAAAGAAATGAAAAACGACACTTTTGGTCGAGAGAAAGGGCTCCATCGCGATTAGAAACTTGAATCTTGATTTTTTACCTTTTAATGATGCGTCGACTAAAAATTAAGTGTCAATAACTGTCACATGTCATCCATCTCAACAATTTGACGGAAAATTTAGTGGAAACTAACAAAGAGCAAATTTATTACAGATATATCAAGTTGAAGCTTTCGGTGATCAAAAAAATAGTTTGAAATAAATTTGTAACAAATATATCAATTTAAGATTTTTATTGCATTAACCCTTTCTTATTTGGGTTAGAATTGACTCAGAGTTTGGAAACTATATACTATTTTGTGACTCACATTGACACTTTTTGGAGAGTAGAAAAGATATCTTGAAATAAAATGTGATATATAGCAGTATTTTGAGTATTTGATACAAGCATGGGGTTAGATTGATTATTTGTTTGGCAAATTCATTTGTAACATAAGAAGGGTAAAACTCTAAACTGAGATACTCGTCAGTTGTCACATGTCATCTAACTCAACAATTTGATAGTAAAATTTAATATAAAATAAATTTGTTATAGGTGTACTAATTTCGGTTTTTGTTTGTCAAAAATTAGTTTTTGGTAATTTTATCACATATGTACTAGTTTAAGATTTTTCATGATATTAACCCATCTCTAACATGCTACATCATATGAAATAATAAGAAAACTAATGAATTAATACCACGCAAATCTGTACAATGGTATACACGTGACAAATTTATCCAAAATTAATTTTTTTGATAACTCAAAACTCAAAACTCAAAACCGATACATTTGTAACAAATTTACCCAAATTAATTTTTTTGATCTCCAAAAAAACCCCTCAAAACTAGTATATTTGTGATAAATTTATCCTCTATTAATTTATGTTAAATTATATTAATATCACAAAAATTACAAAATGGTATACATATAATAAACAAAGGGTAAAACCCCAAACTGATATCCCTATTAATTGCCACATGTAATCTAACTTAATAATTTGATAGTAACATGTTGCATTTGTCACTGATGTATCAATTTGGAATTTTTAGCGGTCAAAAAATTAATTTATAGTAAATTTATCACACTTATACCAATTTTGAGTTCTTCGTGGAATTAACCATATTATAAAAGAAAATGGCCGATCTTTTGAATAACTTGTGTTTGAGATAAGTCATTCACATGATCGTGGCATCAATGTTAAAGTGCCTCGAAGCTAGACTCTGAATCAAGATTTTGTAATTTTAATAGAAAGTTAGTAAGTCTCGAGAAAAGTTGATAATTCAGATCAACCTTGGTAAATGGTTCAAATGAGTACTGATGACCGAAAAATATCTGATAATTTCATCGAAAGAAAAAAGGAATAAATGTAATAGAAGTCCTAAAACTTGTTAGGAAAATATAATTGAGTCCTAAAACTTGCAAAAAGTACAATCAAGTCATAAAACTTATCAAATTGGTTCAATTAAATGCTAAAGTTAACACCGTCAAACTTACTAATGGAAAATGCTAACGTGACATGGACGTGGCATTTTAAATAATTTTTATTTTCCACGTCGCCTTTTAAAATTATTTTTTATTCAATTTAAAAAAAATAAGATTTAAAAACTAAGTTTTTTTTTTTTAAACTATTAAAAATAAGATAAAATGGCAGCTCCTCCACCGCCGTTGCTTTCTTTATTTGAAGGGGCTGACGACAATCGCTGTCCTTGGGCGGAGGTTGTCGGCCATTGCTCGACCAGGGCAAGGCCTCGCCAGCCCCAAGTAAGGGTCGGGTGCGGGTGAGGGCGCCCAGATCTGGGCACGCCGACCCTCACGGGGGGTCGGCAATCATCGCCCGCCCTGGGCGAGGCCTCGCCTGCCCTCACTGGGGGATGGCGACCGTCGTTACCCAAACCTATGCGAGGCCTCGCTTAGGGCGGGCGATAGTCGCCGGCCCCTCACGAGGGCCAGCGTCCCCAGATCTAGGCACCCTCGCCCACACCTGGTGAGGGTTGTCGACCCTCGCTTAGGGTTGGTGAAGCCTCGCCCTGGTCGGGCAGCGAAGGTCGCCAGCCGGCAACCTCTGCCCAAGGCCAACAATCGTCGCCGACCCCTCTGGCGATGCACGATGGTAGAGGAGCTGCCATTCTCTCTCTCTCTCTCTCTCTCTCTCTCTCTCTCTCTTAACAGTTTTTTAAAATAAATTTTAGCTTATGTAGAAAATGAAAATTTATTTAAAATGTCACATCCGAACCACGTCAACATTTTCCATTAGTAAGTTTGACGGTGTTAAGTTTAGGACTCAATTGAATTAATTTGACAAGTTTTAGGACTTGATTGCACTTTTTGCAAGTTTTAGGACTCAATAGTGCTTTCGTAACAAGTTTTAGACTTTTATTGCACTTATCACTAGAAAAAATATCGATAAGTAATTCTAATAAAGTCGGTAGTTTGATATAAATTTATGAACTTCGATAAGATGTTAGAGTTCTGCATGCAATAGGCATCAAAGATGCCCATTTCACCTATACAACATTCATACAAATATGCAATGCAACGATATGACTTGCAAACAAAAGCCTAAGTTGATGCTTGACAGAGTGTCTTATTCCAGCATATAAGTAGATCTACTCCTCCTGCAGTTCTCTTCAAGTACCACATGCTCCTTGTAAAATTGGCAAACAGTGGATGAGAAAAGCCAACAACAAAATTCAAGCTGTAATCCAACCAAGTTATGCAAATGAAACTACCAAAGTAGTTGATACAATTGAGTTTCTTTTCTATGACACTCTATCTCTCCCCATGCGAGCATGCGTTTTGTGCATGAATGGAAGGGGGCTGTTTGGTAATTTTAAGTAAACCTTGGTGCTGTCCATAATTTTTCTATTATCATTTTTTGCCTTATTTATTCTTATTGTTGCAGATCCGCTATCTACAACGACCATTGTATACGTTCATAAAGGTATTTGACGTGTATTATATTGTCCGGCATCTTTTAGATTCTAAGAGTTGTCGACATTCAATTTGCATTGCCAAAGATGTCACAGGGAATATGTTAGGGGCTCAGTTTCATTCCGCAAAGATCATGCAACCAGTAAACTTGTGAGCCTACTTCCTAAGCATCGGATGTTTGGTTGCATGGGTGTAACTTTTCTTCTTTTTCTGTTTTTTTGGTGGGGAGGGGAGCGGGCGAACAACGAAGAATGAAGGTATACATAACAAGGTGGTGAGATTCAAAGGGCAAGCACTATTGTAATGTTAGGGTTTTGGATTGGGGTTACTATGTTTGTGGGGGAAGAGATTTCGGTGGGGAAGATAGTGAAGAAGGAGGGGTATCCAAAACAGGGTGTATAGATTCAACGGGGGAGAACGGAGAGTTCCATGGTAATGTTAGGGTTTTGGGATGGGGGCAGTTAGGTTAGCTATCACCATGGATAGAGAGGATCTCTTACCATGAAGAGAGAAAAAGTTTCCATGGATAGGGGTGTCAAATTGTGGCAAAGATGTTTTGCGTAGTTGTCTTAGTAATCACTGTAAACTGTTAGCAACAGGTATAAATATTTGAATTTTAATTTGTAGAAAGGACCGGTAAAAGAGCATCAGTTATTCAATTTTACTTCTGATTTATATTCACGATCAATTATCCTTTACATGACTGGCAACAATTGTTCCTCTCAGTACCTTTAATTTTCTCATTGCTTGTGTTTCTTGTCCAAAAATCAAGAAAGGATCCTTTCAAGACCTTCGTTGGTTTGCATTACTCCATATTGTAAGACTAATTTTAAATAAAACATGATGATTCTGATTTATCATTCACAGAAAAATCCGTACAAAATTTAGGATCAATTTACAAAAACATAAAGATCAATATCCCTCTAGCCATTAATGAAAATTTGCAAATGTGAAAAACCCTAAAATCTTGGATAGATTCACAATACATGATCGATCTGCAGAAATGAAAACACCACATTTGTACGTCTGGTTCCACTAGCCAATAGCCCTCAAATGTGATTATGTATTTTCTATAATGATAGGGTTTGAATTAGACAACATAATGTTTTATTCCGTTTCTTATGTTACCGATATTTTCTATTAAGACCGTTATAATAATCTTTTAACGGGCAAATATCAAGTAATAAACGCGGGTAATAAATTAGACAATAAATCGAAATTAATTGGGAAATACAAAATTGTGATCACATTTAGAATAATAAAATATTTTATAACACATATTTCAGAGGTAGTTTGTGGACACTTTTTGAGCAGACAATTGAAGGAAAATGTTGCATTGTTAAATATGGGTATGTGGGCGGACGCATACATTTATCTGTTTGCCACCATATAAAAACCCATAATTTCTATTTGAAATCTATCTATCATGAACCAAACTCGAGCTTGAAATCTCTGACTTACTAACGAATCGGTTTTCAAGGAAATTGTACCACGACGTGGATAACCTTCTCTTTTCCCTCGGTAAGCAAGAGTTGCACGAGTTCAATAGGCACGAGCCAAGGAATCTGGCCCGACCATGACGCACCTGGGCCAGGGCACTAGTGACGTAAGTGCAGGGCATGGCCACCGACGTGGACACGAGCAATGAAGTGTAGGATCCAGCATCTTGGGACCCGCACATAGGGGTCGTGCTCAAGTTTCGAGGTCTGACGTCCAAGGGCCAAGTCATATGTTGGGAAATGAATTTTGATATTTAAAAAAGGAAACTATTTTTTAGAATTTAAGCATGAAGGTTTCGTTGATTATGAAAAAGTTTTCTAATTACTTATTTTCTAATTGATACAAATGCTGGAGATTGAGAAAAATGTTTTTTAACAGAACTTTTTTTGCAAAATTATTTATGAGATCAGATTTGATGGTGTCGACACGGATGCCAGCGGTCTTTCCTTAAACTTCCTCGAAGGCTCTCATATTTATTTATTAAATTTGATCTAGTGGTACCGACAAAGACGCAAGCGGTCTTTCTTTAAACTTTCTCGAAGACGCCCATAATAATTTTTTAGATTTGGTCCACTTGTGTGATCTAGGCGTAGAAAAAAGAATTATCATAAGATCCCAATGACATGAATGAATCAACGCGGTCCATGTATGAAATATAATAATACTGGTCACCAGTCAATACTCGGTGTCCGGATTCCTGTGGATGATGTTGTGAAGACCCAGTCAATCACCCGGAGTTATACTTTTCCATTTTCTTCATATTTGAGCTAGTATAAGGAAAGGGAGGGTACTTACACCAAAAAAGAGAGGGTCAAGTATTTTGTTAATCCCTTAAGTTTGAGCGTTCGTATAATAAACTTTTTTTTTTTTTTTGATGACTCAGGGAACCCCGCACGGCCGGCAGCCGGAGATAAACCACGGGGGCGACACGTGCTAGCTACCACACACATGCCACCGGGTAAGTCACCAATGTCTCACGCCAGCCTCCCTGCAACTTGCGTCGCAGGGGTTTCGAACTCCAGACCTCTTAGCGAAAGGAAGCCTGAAGCCTATCCAGCGGAGCCACCACGGCGGGTGGTGTATAATAAACGTTGAACTTTAGTTTTCTAACCTTTGTTTTGTTCAATTAAATTTTCTAACTTTCTTGATCCATGAGATTTGATCATCTAAGATATATTTTATGCAACCACATTCTCTACTTTCTCGACTTGTCCAATCCAATCCTTTGATCATTTGATCGCACTAAACCGTCGAATTAATTAATGACATGGCTCTCTTAATGGCAGAAAATGACACGTGAATCGTGATGTTAATGTAACATCAAATGGACAAAAGGAAAAAAGAAACTTGGAATAAAAAGAACAAAGAAACCGTTATTTGATAGTGTTTTCTAAGCGGGTAAGCAGAACACTCGATTGCACAAACTGAATCAGTTATAGGGTTTGATTGATTCAAATAAATCTTACACAACCAAATTGCATGAAATGAAAATATAGAGGATTCAGTTGCATAAAATAAGAGTTACTATTAAATCAAACAAACATTAAGACTTAAAAGATCGAAACTGCACTTAATCCTCGATGGGATACCCGAGTTGGTGGTTTAGTGAGATCGAGAAAATGGTTGAGGAAAAAAAAAAATTAAGTACTCGTATTTCATTTTGAGAAAAAAAAAATGGTTCGATTAAAGCTGATTTTCGGTGATGAATGATGATTAAATTTCTCGAGGAAAGGAAAATCACCGCCCTCTAATTGCTATTTAATTCTTGACCCCCATAGACCATCTGTCATATTGTTAGAATATTGAGGGCTACTCTATTTACGTGCTAACCACCTAAGATATAATGACTTGCTTGCGTCATCGAGTCGATGGTTTGGATAATCATGTCATAAGCATAAGGAAATTGCCGGGATTTTTCCAATTGACTATAAAGATTGAGCATCAAATCGAGGCACAATTTGAGACTCCAACCAATGGTCGCGATAAGGATGCGGGTGGTCTTTCTTTAAATTTCCTTGAAGTCTCCCATATTTATTTATGAGATTATATCCAATTGTGTGACCTAGTCAAAGCAAATAAAACTATCATTAGATCACAATGACATAAATGACTACGCGGTCCTCGAATGAAATATGATAATAGTGGTCTGTATAATCTCCTTAAGTTCTGCGACCGCTCTAGTCTGGGATTTTCCCCAAGGTGGGGGATTCTTTTTTAACATTGTTTGCAATGGAATGAGCAATTTTGCAATATTTGGAACAAAATCTCTAAGATAGTTGATTATCCCAAGAAATTGTTAAACTTGCTTTGCTGTAAAGTTTTCCTCAGGAAATTTCAGCAGTTTCTGAGCAATATGTGGCATTGAGTAGTATGTACCTTTGTTAAGATGCATACCAAAAAAATTACTTTCTATCTGGGCAATGTTCATCTTTCTCTGAAAAAGCATGATTCCATGTTTCTTCATAATTTCTGTGAACTGGTCAAGAAGTTGACAGTGTAAGTGCTCATTGGGACTGTAGAGCATAATGTCGTCAATGTATATTGCCGCACTTGACAATATTGGTTGAAAAATTTGACACATGGCCTTCTGGAATAAAGACGGTGCTAGTTTTTGGTCAAAAGGAAGAACTTTCTATTGAAAATGTTGATTCAAGATACAGAATCCTGTTTTGGGTTTGTCTTCAGGATGGATGCCCAATTGCCAAAATCCGACTTTGAGATCGAATTTGAAATAGATGTGGGCTTTGGTTAATCCAGTAAAGAGGGAATCTTTGGAAGGTAAAGGGAATTTGTCATCTTGGAGGAAAAGATTAAGGGGCTGGTAGTTAATTACCAGTCTCATATTTCCTCTGTTTTGCTCGACATGCTTGTTGACATAGAAAGCTTCACAAGCCAATTGAGACTTAGAAATTTTAATAAGGCCTTGCTGTAATAATTCCGAGCACTCTTTTTTAGCCAAAACAAGATGCTCTGGCTTCATACCCACGTGACTTGCCTTGGTGGGATTAATGTCTTCATTTTTCTTGAAAGGAAGGCGAACAAAAAAGTCTAGGTTTTTCTACAAAGGATGAGAACATTTTTGGGCAAATTCAGAATGAGATTCTAAACATGATTCTAGCAACTTTTGCATGATTGGGTTTAACAGATTCATGTGAATGGAAAAGAGTCTCTGTATATTGACAAATTCAGAGAATTGGTCTTTATATTTGAGACCCTTTTCAGGAATAATGCGAAGTTGAGAAATTTGAGTCATGATGTCCCATCCAATGATGAGATCTTTGTTGGGAAGACTGGAAGCAAAGATCTTTGTGGTTATGGAGCACCGAGGGAAAAATTGAATAGTTACTGGAGTAGTTCTAATATTTGTAGAAAAAGTATCTCCTGAGGCAAAATTGAAGTATCGGACGCAGGGAGTCCAATATTCTTTAGGAAGGACTTTAGTATCTAAAATTGAAGAAGCTGCTCCAGTATCTATGAGAGCGATGACTGTGATTGGTTTGACAAATTTCGAAGTGAAGATTTTTACAGGGAAATGGGGACAATGAGTCTGGTTTGAAAATATATCAGTGCTTTGTTCTAGAGAAATAGGGAATAAATGGAAAATATCTTCGAGGTCTGAATCTGAATCAGTGTCACTAGAGGTGCGCATGACAAAATTTCTAGAACAAATTTGATTTCTGGCCAAAAATTGATTTCTCAATTTCTATTCCCCAGACAAATTTCTAAGCAAAGAAACTCATTTGATAATGACTCAAAATTTTTATTTCTAGAACAGAAATTCATTTGGTAATAGAATAAAATTTCTATTTCTAGGAATAGAAATTGATTAGATTACAACATAGGAAATCCTCAAATACAAAATAATAGTCGAAATAATAGTAATATATTACAAAAGTTGAAAATACAATTTCATGGAATTTCTGACATATTATGGTCCCTTGCTATTTTATTGGCAATTTCATGAAGGGTTTTCAAAAATACGGTACAGGATGGATATAGATTCTGATGGAGTTCTGGCCTCTAAAGCCTAAGCAACTGAATCCGTTGTTGTCAGGAGATAAGACGTCACCATCTTTGTTCACAACTCAAAAACCCTAGAGAACAAGAAATAACAATTTGATATTAGATGAATGCTAGACCACCACGACATAACTGAACCCATACTAGATGAGGAAAAAGTAGAAGAACTCATGTAATTTGCAAAGCAGCCAATCATTCAAGTTTTTGACTAAATTCATCACATTGCAGTCTCTACTTCAACCCTCACATTATAAGGTATAAACATACATACGATAACCTTGTAAAAATCAAAATAACTTTCCAAGGGTTGCTTTGCTACAATAAGCAGTATTTTGATTCCCATTCTTATCTTGATAAAGCAAATGCAAAGAAAAATTATACCATTTCTTATCATCAGGAAACAAAGAAAAGCTGCTCAAGGGAAAGTGTTTGCTGTCATAAAAACATCACCTCCGATCACCTCTTGAAAGCACCAAATCAATTTTCGAAACAATCAAACGTATTCTAATGACTAATAGAGATCACTTACCTTCTGCCAATCAATAGTAAAACCAGAACCACCGCGGTAGAAAATTTTGCCACCACCTAATGCATTACTTGCCAGCGTCACCAATACTAAGCCCATAACAATCATGCTCACTTATCATCAACAAAATCCTTCTAAAACATAGCATGTAGTGGTGGTAATGCAGCCATTCATGGCAATTTTCGCCACTAATACCCAAAAAACCCATCTTAGCTTCTAATGACTTGGGATGAAAGTCACAAGCAAAAACGATAACTTTGGGACCTTCCCCAAAAAGATATGCTCCATAACATCTCTAAACCTTGTTTTGAACAAGAAAAGAGAAACCTCTCTAAACCTTTTGAATAAACATATACTGAACAAACAAAAAGAACACAGCATAACATCATCTGAAGACACTTCATCTTCCAAACAATCAACTCATGACTAAAAATCGTCTAAATCATCCGCCATCCATCACTTGTATTTAGTCAACAACTGTTGTTGCAGCCCAAAACTTGAAAACAATCCCACGAGCATAAAATTTTACATCTGATTAAATAAAATTTAAAAAATCATCCCCATCTCCTTCGGATGCTCATTCGTTCTTTGCTCAAGGGACTAAATGTGTTAAAAGACTCAATAACGATGATTTCTCAGATGATTTGCAGAGTGTATACCTGAATCTCACTCACTACACTAAGAGCCCAACACATAAAACATCAACGAAGGCAAGCGTGCTCGATTCAACTCGACCATCTAACAAACACCAAACAAGGTTTGCTAAGTCGTAACCGTGCATAGAAAAAGTGAGGCGCGAAATCAAAATTACAAAATTGCAACAGAACCACAGCAGGAGGAAGACCAACGATGCGGCAGGAGCAAAGCTACTGAAATCGCTAGCTAGCCTGCGATTCGCAATCTAGACAGACGGATTCGACGCTCGCCAGTGATCAAAGAAGAGGGCAAAAGAAGAGATTGGAGAAACTGATTCGAAACCCTAGCCGAGGGAGAAAAAAAAGGGAAAGACTCCTTCCTCGTATACGAGCTCTTGTTCGTTCAAGAAGACAAAGCATTGCAAATTGCTAACCTACATGCGTAAAAGGCGCTTACCAGAGTCTTCGGGAATCGCTCACCTCGTTGACAACGAGGTGAGCGACGATGTCACCGGCGAGAGGATGGAGTTGCAGTTGACGGCGAGGATGGATAGCTTCGGAGTTGACGGCGCTAGGGTTTTTGGTTGAAGAGTTGAGGAGAAGGAACGCCCAAAATGCCCAAATTGGAAAAAGGAAGAAATAATTTCTATTTCTATTTCAAAAATTGAGAAGCTAAAATTTTTAGCTTCTGATTTCTTCTCCAAATCAATTTTTAGAATAGAAATCTGTTTTAGAAATAGAAAAATCAAATTGCGTTACCAAACAGACTTTTGTTCCAAACTTATCTTGAGGAACAGAAAAACAGAAAAACAGAGAAATCGAGAAACATAAATTTTATCATGTGTAGCCTAGGAGTATGGTAACAAGGAATGACACAAAGAGTTTGTTCATATGGTTCTTCATCCGCAGAAAATAGGGATTCGATATCATCATTTTTAAGAAAAATACCAATTTCATTCTCTATATGATGTATCAAACAATTCTTACATTTTTTTGCTTGAGGACAATTTTTTGCAAAATGTTCTTTCTGATTGTAGATGAAGCATCGATTTGATTTCTTGTGGCCTGAACGATCTTTCCTTTTGCATAGGTATCGCCACTTCTTCTTTCTTCGGAAGTGCTTAGATCCATGTCTGGAATTCTTTATCCAGAGCTTCTTGAAGTGCTTATTTTTTCTAGAAGGTTTTTCACAAGAACCATCACAATCTTGCTTGGAGCATTTGATCTTTAGCTTCTAGCAAGAGCAAGCCGCATCAAGTTCTCTGTTGTCATGAACATATGTTTGGATCATGTGACGCTTTACGCACAATTCTTTTAAGCACAAATGGATTTTCTGTTGAAGTTCTCCTAGTGGAACATCCTGGATCATTCTTTGTTAGGTGAGAAAGGTCCTTTCTACAGTTTGGGATAATTCTTTGGGGATGGAGGTCAAAAAGACATGCTTCAGATTTGCATCAGCTCCAATCTGGTAGAAGAGTTTAACCATTTCTCGATAATGCTTGTCAAGGTCTTTTATTTTTTTTTAAGGGAGCAACGTCTTCTCTCGAAAAATTCTCTTCTTCTGAGCTCTATAAGGTCAACAGGTTTTCCTACAAAGAAATGATATAGAAGAGTAATGGCATACGTAAAGCTTGGTGCAAGTAAAAAGTGAAGTTGGTCTTGTTCCGAGACAAATGCCCACCAAAGCTTAAGGCTACCTGTAAACCTTATGACAAAATTGAAGAAAGCATCATACTTGTCGTGGTTGGTGATGGCTTGGGTATTCAACCAAGTATGGAATTCTTCAAGCCTTTCTGGCCATTTGTAATAAGGAATATCATCAATAGTGAAGAACTGTTTTAATGAAGTCGATATATTCTAGGGGGAGTTATTTAGTTGAACGACTTCTAGCTCATAAGGGTTTGATTCCATATCTTGGTCTAAAGGATCAGCCATGAATATTGATGAGATAACGAGCATAATGGGAGAAGAGTCAATAGAAGGGATTGAGAATGATGATGAGGATGAGAGAGATATCGAATCTGATTTAGTATAAAAAACATTTGAAAATGGAAGTGATGCTAGAAATAAAATATGGTTTGTCGGAATGACAAGATCAGGCTGTTGAGTAACAAGATTAGGTTGTTCCTGATTACCCAAATCTCTTAGGAAAGATTTTAATAGGTTTGACATCATCATTTGGTCTGGTTCCCTTATGACAAGGGAGGATTCCTCATGCCTCTTCTCTTTTCCTTTTTCTTTCCTTATGCGATCCAGTTCTTTGAGACGGTTTAGCATTTCAGCCACATCTGTCTTGTTTTGTGTGACAGGGACATCTGTGATGGTAGCAAAAATAGACGTCTAGGGTGGTGGAAGAGATATGGACGTTCGATGTGGTTGAGGAGAAAGGCACTCTATCATAATAGTTGGAAGTGGATTGAGTCTTCCTTTTTTAAGGATCTGGATCTATTTCTTGAGTTTTTCAATCTCCACATTAGGACTTTCAAGATAATGATACCCTAAATGTTGTCCAGATTCCAAGGCATGCAGCCTTTTCTGGAAGTCTGAAAGCATCTTCTTGGTGGTTTCATCATATCGTCGAAGATCTTGTTGCACATTCCCAAGCTTGGAATCAATTTCTTTAAAGGCATTGTTATGTGCCAAAAGAGTTTTTGATTGTCAATTTAAGAAAGCTTCAGCAATTGGAGTCTTTTTGTGTCCTCTATGCTCATCTACATCTGTAGGGGTAGGTATTTTCGGAATATGCCGATATCTATCTTGTGGATCAATAAATTCCTCTGGGGTAGCAAACGAGAGTTTGGAATTTTCTCGAGCAAGAGGAGGAAAATCTGTTTCATGGAACATGGCGATGGAAGATTTCGGAGGAATTTCTGATGGAGCCAAAAGTGGGTAGGAATGTTTTTTTGCCCACTTTTGAATTGGCTTGTAAAATGGGGAAAGAGCTATCTTTTTCCGAGGAGGAGATGGAGGGGGTGATGGTGGTGAATTTGATGTTACTAGAGGTGGAGCAATAAACTCCGGGGGTGGAGTTGGTGCATAAGAGACCATAAACTGAAATTTGTCACACTCACCAAAAGTATCAACGGAGGGATCTCCATTCAGAAATTTTTGGTACAAAGGGTCCTTTGGCTTCTTATGCTTCCGTCAAGGTCTTGAACTTGGATCTACCTCCTCGAGGGAGTTTAAGTAATAAAAGCATTGACAAAAAGGATCCCAAAAACAATGGCCATACTTGTCTTTATAATAATGGACAAGATGCCCATCACTTTTGAAGTATTTGACAAGCTTTTTTTGATCTGGCTTGGAAATGAATTTTAGGAATACATGGTTTAATCATAAAGAGAGTCTGGAAGATAGAAAAGCTTTCTTCCTTTACCTTGCCGAATTTGATGGAAATAGTCCCATCATTTTTTCTGATAAATTCAAAGTCCTTAGATTGGAAAAGCTTGTTATTCTAATGAAGCTTTTCATAATTGGTAATCCAAGTTTCTGGGAGAAGCTTGGCTAACTTTTCCTTTGGGATCTGTCTAGGAACATGAATGCAAGATGCTTGATCATTTTGCATGGAGATGAATAAAGCATCTTCATTTGCATTGTTGAAATTCAAATCAAGTGCATGATTTTGCACTTGATAAACTATCTGGTAATGGAGCATAGTAGCAACAGAGTCAGAAGTCTGAGGTGTTCCTATGAGCTAGACTTGGACTTAAAAAAAAAAAAAAACAGCAACTGTGGATTTGAAAGAGTAATGTTGAAATACTGGAAGCATATATTACTGTTGCTACATCTCCATCTTCTTCCACCCCTTCAGATTTTCGTGTTTCAAATGCTTCTAAGATAGACTATCTCTACAAAGTCTCTCTTAGTGATGAAACCAAGATCTCTAAAACTCAACTTCCTCTGATGAATCCCTATTCTGCTTTTGCCAAACCCAGTTCATCATTTTCTCCCATCCGTTCTATTCGTCAACTCATTCGCAAGACCCCAAAGGAAGTAAAGGAGTATGTTCAGTCCTCCAAGTTCAACTAACATCCCATCCCTGCCTCTAAAAAGGAGTATTTCATTACTCTCCAAATTCCTCCAGAATTTCCTAAGCAATGGACCCAACAAGGATATTCCCATGTCCATTATGGAGCTATTCGTCTTGCTCTTATTTTTCATGGCCGAAAAAGTTTACCAGTTGTTGCAAGAATAACATTATTGGATACTCGATTTCTCAAGTACCAATGCTTGCATTGGGTACTGTCCAGACTACTCTGAATACTGGAACAGTCTTTGTGACCCTATATCCAAATTTCAATATTGCTCTTTCAGACCCATAATTACTTTCTTTTTTAAAAGTCCAAGTCCAGCTCACAGGAGCACCTCAGACTACTGACTCTGTTGCTGCTACGCTCCATTACCAGATGATTTATCGAGTGCAAAACCATGTGCTTGATTTGAATTTCAACAATGGAAATGAAGATGCTTTACTCATCTCCATGCAAAATGATGAAGCATCTTGCATTCATATTCCTAGACAGATCCCAAAGGAAAAGTTGGCCAAGCTTCTTCCAGAAACTTGGATTACTAACTATGAAAGGCTTCATCAGAATAACAAGCCTTTCCAGTTTACGGACTCTGAATTTGTCAGAAAAAATGATGGGACTGTTTCCATCAAATTTGGCAAGGAAAATGAAGAAAGCCCTTCTATCTTCCAGACTCTCTTTATGATTGAACCATGTGTTCCTGAATTCATTTCCGAGCTAGATCCAAAAAAGCTTGTCAAATACTTCAAAAGTGATGGACATCATGTCCAATATTACAAAGACAAGTATGGCCATATTTTTCGGGATCCTTTTTGTCAATGCTCTTATTGCTTAAACTCCCTCAACAAGATAGATCCAAGTACAAGACTTGACGGAAGCATAAGAAGCCAAAGGACCCTTTGTACCAAAAATACCTAAATGGAGATCCCTCCGTTAATACTCTTGGTGAGTATGACAAATTTCAGTTTAAGCTCTCTTATGCACCAACTCCACCCCCGAAGTTTATTGCTCCACCTCCAGTAACATCAAATTCACTGCCATCACCCCCTCCATCTTCTCCTCAAAAAAAGATAGCTCTTTCTCCGTTTTACAAGACAGATGTGACTGAAATGCGAAACCATCTCAAAGAATTGGATTGCATAAGGAAAGCAAAAGGAAAAGAGAAGAGGCCTAAGGAATCCTCCCTTGTCACAAGGGAACCAGACCAAATGATGCTATGAAACCCATTATAATCTTTCCTAAGAGATTTGGGTAATCAGGAACAGCCTAATCTTATTACTCAACAGCCTGATCTTGTCATTCCAACAGACCAGATATTATTTCCAGCATCACCTGCATTTTCAAATGTTTTTTATACTGAATCAGATTCGGTATCTCTTTCGTCCTCATCATCCTTCTCAATCCCTTCTATTTATTCTTCTCCCATTATGCCCGTTACCTCATCAATATTCATGGCTGATCCTCCAACCAGGATATGGAATCAAACCCTTTTGAGCCAGAAGTCATTCAGCTAAATAACTCCCCCCAGAATATATCCACTTCATCAAAACAGGTTTTCACTATTGATGATATTCCTTATTACAAATGGCCAGAAAGGCTTGAAGAATTCCATACTTGATTGAATACCCAAGCCATCACCAACCATGACAAGTATGATGTTCTCTTCAATTTTGTCACAAGGTTTACAGGTAGCCTTAAGCTTTGGTGGGCATTTGTCTCAGAACAAGACCAACTTCACCTTTTACTTGCAACAAGTTTTACGTATGCCATTACTCTTCTATATCATTTCTTTGTGGGAAAACCCGTTGACCTTATAGAGCTCAGAAAAAGAGAATTTTTTCGAGAGAAGATGTTGCTCCCTCCAAAAAAAAGACCTTGACAAGCATTATCGAGAAATGCTTAAACTCTTCTACCGATTGGAGCTGATGCAAATCTGAAGCATGTCTTTCTAATCTCCATCCCCAAAGAATTATCCCAAAAGGTAGAAAGGACATTTCTCACCAAACAAAGAAGGATCCAGGATGTTCCACTAGGATAACTTCAACAGGAAATCCATTTGTGCTTGGAAGAATTATGTGTAAAGCGTCAAATGATCTAGACATATGTTCATGACAACAGAGAACTTGATGCAGCTTGCTCTTGCCAGAAACTAAAGATTAAATGCTCCAAGCGAGATTGTGATGGTTCTTGTGGAAAACCTTTGAGAAAAAAGAAGCACTTCAAGAAGCTCTGGATAAAGAATTCTAGACATGGATCTAAGCACTTCCGAAGAAAGAAGAAGTGGCGATACCTACGCAAAAGGAAAGATCGTTCAGGTCACAAGAAATCAAATCGATGCTTCATCTGCAATCAGAAAGGACATTTTGTAAAAAATTGTCCCCAAACAAAAAAATGTCAGAATCGTTTGATACATCATATAAAGAATGAAACTGGTATTTCTCTTGAAAGTGATTATATCAAATCCTTATTTTCTGTGGATGAAAAACCATATGAACAAACTCTTTATGTCATTCCTTGTTACTAGACTCCTAGTGACACTGATTTAGATTTAGACCTTGAACATATTTTCCATTTATCCCCTATTTCTCCAGAACAAAGCACAAATATATTTTCAAGCCACACTCATTGTCCCCATTTCCCGGTAAAAATCTTCACTTCGAAGTTTGTCAAACCAATCACAGTCATCGCTCTCATAGATACTAGAGTAGCTTCTTCAATTTTAGATACTAAAGTTCTTCCTGAAGAATATTGGACTCCCCGCGTCCGATACTTCAATTTTGCCTCAGGAGATACTTTTTCCACAAATGTTAGAACTACTCTAGTAACTATTCAGTTTTTCCCTCAGTGCTCCATAACCGCAAAGATCTTTGGTTCCAGTCTCCTCAACAAAGATCTTATCATTGGATGGGACATCATGACTCAAATTTCTCAACTTCGCATCATTCCTGGAAAATGTCTCAAATATAAAGACCAATTCTCTGAATTTGTCAATATACAGAGACTCTTTTCCTTTCCCATGAATTTGTTAAACCCAATCATGCAAAAGTTGTTGGAATCATGTTCAAAATTTCATTCTGAATTTGCCCAGAAATGTTCTCATCCTTTGTGGAAAAACCCAAACTTTTTTGTTCACCTTCCTTTCAAGAAAAATGAGGACATTGATCCCACCAAGGCAAGTCATGTGGGTATGAAGCCAGAGCATCTGGTTTTGGCTCAAAAAGAGTGCTCGGAATTATTACAGCAAGGCCTTATTGAAATTTCTAATTCTCAATGGGCTTGTGAAGCTTTCTATGTCAACAAGTGTGTTGAGCAAAATAGAGGAAGGATGAGACTGATAATTAATTACCAGCCCCTTAACCTTTTCCTCCAAGATGACAAATTCTCTTTACCCTCTAGAGATTCCTTCTTTGTTGGATTAACCAAGGCCCACATCTATTCCAAATTCGATCTCAAAGCCGGATTTTGGCAATTGGGCATCCATCCTGAATACAGACCCAAAACAGGGTTCCGTATCCTAAATCAACATCTCTAATAGAAAGTTCTTCCTTTTGGCCTAAAAGTAGCACCATCTTTATTCCAGAAGGCCATGTGTCAAAATTTTCAACCAATATCGTCAAGTGCGGCAATATACATTGATGACATTCTACTCTACAGTCCCGATGAGCAGTCACACTGTCAACTTCTTGATCAGTTCGCAAAATTTTAAAGAAACATAGAATCATGCTTTCTCAGAGAAAGATAAACATTACCTAGACATAAATTGAATTTTTTAGTATGCATCTTAACAAAGGTACATACTACCTAGGGCCGCATATTGCTCAGGAACTACTGAAATTTCCTAAGGAAAACTTCACAACAAAGCAAGTTCAGCAGTTTCTTGGGATAATCAATTATCTTAGAGATTTTGTTCCAAATATTGCAAAGTTGCTCATTCCATTGCAGACAATGTTGAAAAAGAATCCCCCACCTTGGGGAAAATCCCAAACTAGAGTAGTTGCAGAACTTAAGGAGATTATGCACCTTCACTTCAGATCCCATCAACAGGAAAGAGAATTCTCCAAATTGACGCCAGTGATAAATATTGGGCAGCCATCTTGTTTGAAGAAATTGATGATAAGAGACATTTGTGTGCCTACCAGAGTGGAAAATTTTCTTAAGCTGAGCTACATTATCATTCCACTTTCAAAGAAATCTTGGTGGTAAAAAATGACATAAAAAAGTTTGAATTCCATATTATTGACCATCACTTCCTGGTTGAGCTAGATATGGCATTATTTCCTCATATGACTAAGTTCAAATAGAAGCAGGTTCCAAACTCTCAACTACTCCGATGGGCTGAATGGTTTTCAAAATACTCTTTTGAAACCAAACATATTGCTGGAAAGAAGAATGTGCTTGCTGACTTCTTATCAAGACCAAAAGCACCAGCAGAAATCAATATGTACATCATGAGACATGCTTTTCATACTTCACATCCCAATGAGAAGTATAAGATTCAGAAGATCAAAGATTGGCCAAGTTGGAAATACCCCCATGAGATTATTGAGTACATTCAGAACGACAGCCTCACTAAAAATCTAGAAAAACTCATGTGGCAATGCCACACAGATCTATTCAGGTTCAATGGAGGTTTGATTCTTTACTCTTTTGGATTAAATGCAGACTATCCATTTATCCATCCTCTAATCTAGAAGGAAAATGATTTCCCTAATCAGCTTCGATGGTTGTTATAGTACTTAACCAATAAGTACTTGATAGCTATTGAAATTCCAACCATAAGTTTCATTGCTAATCTCACCAGGATATTTCAATTAGGTAAAGGTAAAATCAAAAAGGAAAGCGACGGAAATCTCTTAGATTTCCTTAATTGGTTTTATCCCCCCACTCACTGAAAATATATCCTGCAAAAAGAATTGACAACCATACAGCCAAATCCTAAAGTCCATACCATTCTTTTTTTTTTTTTTTTTTTTTTTTGTCGACCATGGGTTTTTATTACTAACAATGTAACATTACCAATGCTCCTCAAATTATAGGAACCACATCCTATAAACCCTAGCCACTTAGTGCAGAAGCTCGAATTCACAAATCCTATCTAGGACTTGTTGGATGTTGTAACGACACTACAGATGACACTACAGATTGGGAGCAAGAAGAAGCATCGGCATCCTCATTGTATCAGTTGAACCAAATTCTCTCACTAGAAGACCTTGAAGCACTTGAACAAAAATATAATGAATATCTCCTAGCAATAGTGCACAGTTTAGATGACTTGGATTATGACTACAATGCTTGCGATGGAAGAGATCGCAGACCGTATAAGTTACTGTAGCAAGTTACCGTTCACTTTTACTGTAGCACTAGGCTAAGGAAGTTACTGTTCACTTTCCCTGTTCATACCGTGCGAATAATTCCCTACTGGAAATTTCAGTGTTTTTCCGGCGCTTTTGTTGGTTCGAGGACCTGTGACCTTGGTCCTTGCTTGTTTGTTGGTTTTGTAACCTCCTTTTGCCTATAAAAGGTGAGGATGATGTATTGTCACCTCTATGGCTCGATGAGAGAATTTCGCATCAACCCATTCAAAATATTTGTACTTTAACCCTTCTTTGTATTGGGCACATCCATAGAATCTTCTCCCGGGATTCCTTCAAGTCCATAATGTTCTTCTTGGACTTGGTAACCCACAAAAATAGAAACACTCGCCTTCTCCTTCGCTTTAGCGAGAAAAAATTTGAGCCGTTACTAAAAGTCCTACTCTCCATTCCTAATATTCGACCGTAGAATTTGGGGCAAATCAAATTAAGGTTCAGGATTAGGGCTCTAGCGCTTCAATGGAATTTTGCCCGATTTAGGGTTTTAGATTTAGGGCAATTAGGGAGACAATGTCGTTTTGGCTGATTTAAGGGCTCTATTTTGGCCATCCTGAGGAGAGGACGTCGTTTTGGGTGAATTAGAGCTGAGTCAACTCTCCGGCGAGCCACCTCGATGAGAAATAATCATATTTAATTGCCACGTATGATTTTCGGCCAGCTTCACCGGAGGTGGCACTCAGGTGTCCAACTTTTCTTAAAATGTGGCACTTAAATGTCACTTTCGTAACTTTTGGCACTTAAGTGTCCCTCTGTGCCAACTTTTGGCACTTGAAGCAATCTTCTGCCCATTTACTATATTGCTCGTCCTATAAATATTCTAGAGGACTCCGGAAACTCGAAGAGACCTACTTGGTCTTCTTGGATCATACACGTTCCTTGTCCACAGGGAATCTCGCTACCGTGACAATAGCAAGTTACTAAAGTTGCAATGAGCTGAAGCTTCTCCACTCATAAGTGTCAGTCTCGTGGTAAAAAACTATGTAAGCTCCTTTGCTTGATTACAACAAAATTGTAGTTTGATAAAAGAACAAAAATACTTCGGTCTGGTCAGTCATGATCCATTCCAACTTGACTCACTCTCCTCATAATATTACTATTTACACAACCTCTCTCCTTTGTCACTAAACCTCTTCTTAAAATTACAAAAAGAAAAGCCAAAACAAGTGAATCGAGTATAACCAAGTTTTTGGTTATGATTATATTCAGTTCGGGTTGCGATTTGGTTTAAAGCTTATACACACCCAAAATAGTTCAATTCGGTTCGATTCAAATTTCCTGATTTCTTTATTTTTTTCAGTTTTTTTTTTTTTTTTTTGAAATTTCTATTTCTATTGAGTTGAATGAAAAGCATTTTGTTGGATGGCAGTAATCATAAATTATGTGTGATTCGAATAGTGGTTTCGAAATGATAAAGCTTCCCACATAATTTTTTTGTGATATGGTATTTTATGCTCACATCATACATTATTTGATTATCGAAACTCGAAATGTCAAAATTAGGGATCGAATCTTTCTTAATTCGATAGTTTTCAATTTACTCTATACATCCAATAAAAATTGGAGTGATCAGTTCCCTTCCTAAAAACGGAACCCAAAGCTAGATAGAAAATAAATAAATCAATTTAGATTTAGAATCATTTTTCTTAACGGAGTAGCTTAGTCTATATTAGTACAATCCTTACTAATATGAGTAGGAACTAGACTCCCCATAAGCTAGTTCAAATTTAGGAATTAGGAGTAGTCTCTAGGATCAAATTTATGGGGACTTCACATCCCAAGGCTTAGCACAAAGCCATGTATGTTTTCTGCCCAACAAGTATCGAAATTTCTTGTACTTTTCTTTAAACGTTGTCAATACTGTGGTGTTTACTTTTATCACTTTTAATACATTGGTTGTTTTTTTCCCCTTTTTAACATGGCTACAATAAGCGTAGGATCATAATAAACTTCCAAAAACAATTGAATGACCTTTAGGATTCATATTTGGAAAAGACTATTTGATTACTTAGATGAACAATCTAACCACATTAAAGGTACTGGAATGGCATTGATAGACACTAATGGAGTAACCAAGTCTCGAAATGTAGAAAACTCTTGTTGCATAGGAAGTGAAACAATCTCGTGTGCCTCACTTGATTTCTAGCAGACCCCAAAATGCTAATGGCAATTCCAATCTCACATAGAATTCTTTAGAATTAATTCGAACTTAAAACAAAGTCTAATGTCACACAAGGTAAGAGCTTTGGACAATATGCGCCTAATCGAGGGCCATCGGCCCGCCTTTTAAGCATGACCTTTAACCCTCATTCCTTTTCCTCTAACAGAAAAAAAAAGAAAAAAAGGATGGCGACGGCTTGGCGACTCTATTGAGGAATTGATTATATTAAAAGAACTTTGGCTTAGATTAACTTGGTTGATTGTTCACTAACGTGGTCTTAATGGCAATGCGCGTGAAAGTCATGAGATAAAATTGAAAATATTAATATGACTAATCACAATTAATGTCTTTGACTATATGTGATCTAAAGGCTCTTAATGTATATAATTTAATATAATCAAAGATGTTGTGGCTAATCTTTAATTAATTAATTAATTAATTAATTAAGGATCACTGGACATTTAATTTCATGAGACAATATTCATAAAATTAAACGTAAGGGAAAAATAGTAAAATCAAGTGCAAAAGAGGTAAAACTAGAATTTTACAAACTAGGCCAGAATTGGAATTTCACTTTTAAGGGATAAAATAAGAATTTTACACCCAAAAGGGCAAAATCATAAATTTTCATGCCCATAGCTGGCAAAATCGGAATTTCACGCTACTAGGGCAGAATCACAATTTTCCTTAATGCGGAGGGGCAAGATTATTATTTAGTCGGTTGATGGTAGAATTGCAATTTCGCAAAAATAGAGGGGCAAAATCGAGAAAACACGCGAGCGCTATTCCCCCTCGTTGCATGCGCCAACTCTATGCACTAGGGCGTGTGCTTCATGCTCTCGGGCGCATGTGAGACCTTCTCTTCCACTACTACTTTGTCGTGACCAGCTCCGTTCCGCCGCCCAAGTCTCCTTTCACAACCCATATTCAACCAAATTGATGGATGGGTTTTGAAGAGGACACTGAGACAAACAAGATCAGGCAAAAATGACCAACATATTGATCGAAATTAAGCCTAAAACGCTCTGCCCTAAAACCCTAACCACTAAAAGTTTCACCACTCAATCAACCTTTGACGATCAATAATATGCCGAATAATTTAAGGATTTTTCTTCCTAATAGCGTTGTGACCATGCAAATCTATTATCATGTGGTGGATCACCCGAAGTTGGTTGGAATTTAAATTCCGTTCCAAGCCTTGAAAGGTCCGAATTTTACTCATATATAATTCAGTGAAAACATACAAGAATTCCAAAATTTTCACCAAGGCAGAAATTATAAAGATGCTCAAATACCAATTGTAAGACTAATTTTAAATAAAACCTGACCATCCCGATTTATCATTTACAAAAAAATTCATGCAAAATTCGGGATTGATTTGCGGAAATATAAAGATCAACATACCTCCGACCATCGATGAAAATTTGCAAATGCAGAAAACGGTAAAACCTTCACGGATCCACGAAACACGATCGATCAACGGATATGGAAACACTAGATCTATACGTTCTATTCTACTAGCTAATACTCCTTAAACATGATGGTATGTTTTCTATGGTGATAGGGTTTGAACTAGACGACCTGACATTTTATTCCCTTTTTTTTATGTTACTGACATTTTCTATCAAAACTGTTATAACAATATATTAACAAACAAATATCACGTAATAAACACGTGTAATAAATTGGATGATAAATCGGAATTAATTGGAAAATATAAAATTGTAATCACATTTAGAATAATAAATTATTATAACACATATTTCAAAGGTAGTTTGTTGACACTTTTTGGGCAAACAATTGAAGGAAAATTTTGCATTGTTAAATATGGGTATGTGGGCGTACGCATACATTTATCTGTTCGCCACCGTTTAAAAACCATAATTTCTATTTGAAATCTATCTATCATGGACCGCACTCGAGTTTGAAATATCTGACTTACTATCGAATCAGTTTTCAAGGAAATTGTACCACGACGTGGATAACCTTCTCTTTTCCCTCGGTAAGCGAGAGTTGCATGAGTTCAATAGGCACCAGCCAAGGATTCCGGCCCGACCATGACGCACCTGGGCCAGGGCACTAGTGACGTAAGTGCAGGGCATGGCCACCGAGGACGTGGACACGAACAATGAAGTCTAGGACCCAGCATTTTAGGAACGTAAGTGCAGGGCATGTCGTGCTGAAGTTTCGAGGTCTTACGTCCAAGGACCAAGTCATACGTTGGGAAATGAATTTTGATATTTAAAACAAGGAAACTATTTTTTAGAATTTAAGCATAAAACTTTCGTTGATTATGAAAAAGTTTTCTAATTACTTATTTTCTAATCAATCGAAATGCTGGAGATTAAGAAAAATGTTTTTCGACAGAACTTTTTTCGCAAAATAAACTGAATCTTGGGTTAGAAGTATTGTCCTCTAGTTTTAGCTCCTTCAGGACGAGTTTGGCATTGTACTCTCCTTTATGAGAAACTAGTTGAACTTTTATACTTTGCAGTGGTTTCAAAATTGATATAGAGGAGTTTAGTTGGATACTATAATTTTGAACACTAAAACAACTTATGCGAGAGTAATCTTTGGATTTATTCTACGAAGTGAAAAAGGGCTTTGCCTTTAGACCAAGCGATGTAGCAGCAAGTCACCAAAAAAGTTGATAACTTGGAAACGATCTAATCAACCTTTGGTAAATGGCTCAAATAAGTACTACTAACCTAAAAATAGTTGATAATTTCTTTTTGAAAAAAATGTTAATCAGTAATTCTAATAAAGTCGGTAATATGATATTAATTTAATAGCTTCAATAAGACAATAGAGTTCTGCGCAAAACATGTCGATTTCACCCATAGAGGGTATCGATCATAATTCCAACATTCATACAAATATGCAATACAACGATGGGACTTGCCAACAAAAGCCTAGCAGAATTGATGCGTGACAGAGAGTGTCTTATTCCAGTACATAAGTAGATCTCCTCCTTCCACGGTTACGGTTATCTTCAAGTACCACCTGCTCCTTGTAAAATTGGCAAAGAGGATGAGAAAAGCCAGCAACAGGATACAAGCTGGAATCCGACTAAGTTGTGCAAATGAAACTACCAAAGTAGTTGATGCAATCGAGTTTCCTTTCTACGACACTCCTCTCTCCCTCTGCGAGCACGCACGAGTGTGCACAAGTGAATGGTAATTTAAAGTGAAATTTCTTGCTGTCCAAAATTTTTCTGTTACTGTTTTTTTGCCTTATGTCTTCTCACTATTACAGATCAGCTATCTGCAATGACCATTGTATATGTTTATTAAGGTATTTGACCTATACTGAACTGTCACGAGCCTTTTAGATTCTAGAGTGGTCAGCATTCAGTTTGCAATGCCCAAGATGTCTCAGGGAATATGTCTAGGACTCAGTTTCATTCTGCAAA
The DNA here is from genome assembly GCA_014182555.1 of Eucalyptus erythrocorys. Lineage (NCBI taxonomy): Eukaryota > Viridiplantae > Streptophyta > Magnoliopsida > Myrtales > Myrtaceae > Eucalyptus > Eucalyptus erythrocorys. The sequence goes on along the minus strand of CM024601.1, from coordinate 29,450,750 downwards.
GATGATGCAACCAGTAAATTTGTGGGCTTGCTTCCTAAGCATCAGATGTCAAAAACTATATCTATATGGAGTAGAAATTTATCTATATGGACTTGAAAATTGACATGTAGAAAGTCTCTTTGATATGACTGGAGTGAGATTCAGCAAGATAATCAGAGGATGAGAAATTGATAAATCTTTTGTGTCCAGTTTCAGTTGACAAGTCGGTATAGGTCAAACAGATTTATGATGCTCACCGCTTGCGTCTCTTCCCATCATATTAGTCGTTAGTCTAGCATATCCAGTGTGTGTACGTACTCTAAACAAGTTGAGATCTCTAGGCTATTTGTTGAATGACGAGCAAAGACTGGAAGCATGCTGTATATTGACTGAGATTTTGTAATGATACCTGGAGTGTTGTTGCTCCAAAGTACTTGAACATCAATGGGAGACAGGCTTTGATCATCAAGGCGCTTCCATGTTTTAATTGACTTCAAAGGACCCCAACTCGCCTCGTCCGTTTTCTCCAATGTTGCTACGACCACCCTTGCCCTCCTTGCCCATCCAGCCTTCCCATAGGCATGGTATCCAAAACCCCCAGCATAACAAAGCTGTATACCGGTATTTTCGCCACAGAAGTCATTAAGGTGATCGTGGCCGTTGAAAACAGCTTTAACATCACCTGCTTCTACCAAAGTTGTAAAGAAGCCCGAGTTTACAGAAGCAGAGCTAATGGGATCTTGCTTTACACCAGTATAATTGGATGAATCCACCACATTTGTAAACTCGGGCAGAGGGATATGGAAGTAAACGAGCCCCGGTGCCGGTGCTTCCTGAGCCTCTGGCTTACTCATATATGCTCTCTGGAGCAGAAACACCCAAAATGAATTAGTTTATCATGTAATTGTTGTCAACAAGTTGGGATAAGGTGGAAGAATCTTAGGCTTCCTTTATTTCACAGAAAATAAATGATTTGGAAAATATTTTCCTAAATATTATTATTGTATTTTTTACATAAATGAATGAATAAAAAATATTTTTATCTAAAAATGAATGAATAAAAATAATTTTTATCTTACCCGAAAATATTTAGACATAAATTGTTATTAATAATTAAATTATTTTTCATCTGTAGCTACATGATGGCTATTGATTTTGAATCGGTGTTGACTTTATTGTCTATGAGGAGCAAGACAGTAAAGACAGAAGAAAGGAACTGTACATGGATACCTGAAGCTCCAAAGACCTGCGTTGAAACCAAAGTTGCTGAGAGGGTTTGATCCAATCATAACCTAAAATCGAGGGAACTTTTGAATAATCTCCACTATCGAGGAAGTAAAGATTGAGGACTGATTTGTTTTCAAAACCAGAGCCTTCAACCCCATGGACCTCCAAGTTGTAATTCCCAAAACCATCAATGAGATCAACCCCGGCAGGATTGAGCTGAGACAAGGTGTGGTTGAGGGTAACTATATGTTTCATGACCCCTTCTCTTGACAAGGCGGACTGTTGGTCGTGGTTTCCCAATACGGCAGCCCACGGTATGCTTGCGGAAATGGCAGGGGAGAATGCAGCATCTAAAGATCTTGCAGCATCAGTCGCATCAGAGGCATAGATATTATCCCCTTCATCAGATTGTAAAAGCATGAAACAGTTAGCTTCGGATACCTTCATTCGTCAAGATTGGCGCCTACGGCTAAGCTGTGACGTAGAGCGAATGCTTACACAATACGTACAAGCACGACACGCGATTCAGTAGCTTGATTTGTTCGAGAATAGAAGAAGGGAACTAACCCGTGAAAACAATGAGGTCGGGCTTCTCAGCCAGGATCATCCGATGGAGGAAGGCGGTGGTGTTGAGGTCGGAGCAACTTACGTTCTCAGAAGGAAGAACATTCCTGCAGAGTGTGGTCTTGCCATCGGCGTAGTGCATGTCCGCCACCTGCAATATCTTGAATTCCCCGTTTTCCTTGAACCGCAACTGCTTTTGCTTCGTTTCTTCCGTCGAAACGGCGAGAGAACACAGACAAAAGGCGACCGCTACGGCTAGCAGACCCCGGACGCCAATTGTCTTCTTCTCCTCCTCCATATTCTTGATGCCTACGGAAACAGAACTTCCGTTTAATGGTGGCCTCGTGCTGTTATATAGCCTCATCTTCTCTCATTACTTCAGTGTGAAACCAAACAGAGTCAACAAGACTACTTTGATACGACCTAAAAAAAAAAAAAGAACAAGACTACTTTGTAAAAAGGGAAGTCCGCATTGGAGGGCTAGTGGGACGTGAAGACTATCCGTCTACCTCCACAGTGAACGTCACATCCTTCACGGCGGCGAAGAATAAAGAGAGATGGTCTTTTGAGTTTTCTTTTTATGTTAGCCATTAAAAATTTGAACAAATTTTACATTTAAATAACATGCCATGATAGAGAAAACTAAGAGGCTCTAATAAAAAGAATAGAGATAAAGCATACTAAAAATTCTAAAACTTGTTACGAATTAGTAATTGGATCATAAAACTTCCAAAAAGTTTAATTATGTCCTAAAATTTATCAAGTTGATACCATCAGATTCTATCATTAACTCTGTCCAACATGATAAATAGAAAATGTAATGATTTTTAGGACTTGATTATGTTAACTTGACACGTTTAAGTATTTTATTGTATTTTTGTGATAAATTTGAGGACTTAATTATATTTTTTGAAAGTTTTAGGACTTAATTATACTTTCGTAACAAATCTTAACATTTTTAGTGCACTTATCCCCAAAAGTATATTTAATTAATGTACCATATTTGGGAAAATGCTACCAAAAACCCTAAACTTTGCACAAAATGATAAAAATATCCCAAACTTTTTTTGCACTACCAAAAATCCGAAACTTTACAAACCGTGACACATTTACCCCATTAAGGGCATTTTCATCTTTTTTTGTATTTTCTTTTTTTTTTTTTTTCTTTTCTCTTCCCTCCACCAGCTTCGGCGGAGGGAAGCCTACGTTCGACGAGGGCAGCCCTTGCCTGACACCGACGAGGGCCACCCTCGCCCGAGGCCCTCGCCCAACGCCGACGAGGGGGCCGCCTCTGGCGAGGGAGGCCCTCGCCCGACCCAGCCGAGGCCGCCCTCGCCCGACACCGGCGAGGGCGGCCCTAGCCGGCGTCAAGCAAGGGTCGCCCTCACCTGGTGTGTCTTTATCAAAAATTGCTTTCACTTGGTACATTAATTTATCACCTAATTTGGTGTGTAATTAGGCAAAGATAGAGAGACTATTCCATTTCAATTTTATAAACAATACCTGAGGTATCGATTGTTGATTTGGCCACACTCTATCAATATAATAATGAGTCAGTCAATCAGTTTGTTGCTCGATTAAAAAAGGCTAAGAATATATGTCTTACTTCACTCTTAGAAAAAGAAATCACAATATTGGCTTTCAATGGATTGAAATTCAATCTAAGAGAAAAATCCAAAGGCCAAAAACTCTGCCAGTTTATTTTAGTTGGCAAAGCAAGTGTCTAAATATGAGCAACTACTTAAAGACAGAGATCGAGGACCACATGAAGACTTTACACAAAATGTGACTTTTGTGGGAAAATGTGGTAGATGATGAATCTGACCGATAATGTTTAGTAAGGAAGAAATCGAATTTGCCGATGACAAGGGAGCACATTATGACTCCTGATTATCTAGTTACATGGAGAATATGTTGACACCAAAAAATAAATAATTTTTTTTAATCATTATCAACAAGTATCAAACTTAGTTGATATGATCAGAGTTTGATCAACAATGAACAAAACAATCATCAATTTGCTAAGGAAGTCATCGACAACATTAGTTATCAACCAAAGCATTTCTCAAGGCTTGAGAAGTTGATCGACAAATTTATTAATAGTGGGCAATTGACAGATGACGCGACTGCTAAGTAATTATGTTTAGTTGCTACTAAATTTAGGGATTTCTAACGTCTTATATATGTTTGTTCTACATAATAGGCGTTAGTAGATGACACAACTTCTTGTAACCGCTGTTAGGAAGTTATTTATCATTAGAATTCCAAAATTGAAACTGTTGTATGTAGTAGTGGATTGTGGGCTATAAATAGCCACATTGCACTGTCTATAAGTCCAATCGATCAAATAATCAATCAAACAAAGAACTCAACAATCTTAGAAATTTATCTTTATCTTAACCTTTTTGCAATTTTAATATCTTTCAATTCATGTACCTTAGTCGTAATTTCAAATATCTATTTTCAATTCAATTCTATCGAATATCTTAGTTATAGTTTTCAGATCTTCAATATTGATTAAATTCCAACAAAACTTTTTATGTCATTAGGCTTCATCGTTGATTAAATTCGATTAAAGCGTGTACATTCCTTGTCTTCCATTGATACAACTCCTGTCTGGAGTCATTACAGAACCCGTCTTAATCTTAAAAAGCCAAAGAATGATTTTCAGTGAAAATTTTTTTGTCAACTATCCACTTTCAGTGAAACACAATGGGATTTTTCTTCAATTACAGTTTTTCTTTACCTATCTAAAGCATACTTTATCGTAGATTGAATTTACATGAGATTCATAATTGATCATAGCTAAGCTATATATTCGTGAGACATCTCTTGTACACAGTCTATTTAAATACTTTAATGCGTTACGTTTTGCAATTTTTTTTTTATTTTATTTTTGGTATAGTTACATAATGTTGTCTTGTTTGGATGTCAATTTCACATTTATTGTTTATCACCTCTATATATTTCCAAGAAAAAGCTGTATATTATTATCGTTTAATCGGAATATGATATAACTTAGAGTGCATTTATTTCACGGAAACTCAATGAACAAGGAAAAATGAAAAAGTATTTTCTAGGAATACAATTAGTTTTTACTTTTTATTTTTATTTTGATGATATATAACCGAAAGCGTTCTCTAATATTTGAATCTTATTGGAAAATGATTTCAATCTCATGACTTTATCTTAGGCCAAATATTGAATTTTTTATATTTTATTTTGTGTTTCTAAAAAATTGGAATTTTAATTATTTTTTAATTTTATTTTTCCTCCTTTCTCTATCGCGACTAGTCGGTGACGGTCACAGGCGAGCTTGAGGCTCACCTGACAACGGCTAGAACCAAGCTCGAGCTTGCCGTGATTTGGCGAGACTCAAGCTTGCCGACCTTGAGCGAAAAGCACAGGCATAGGACGACGAGGCTTGACCTCACGTGAGGTTGATGAGCTTGAGCTTGACCTCACTGGGATCTGGCAAGCTTGAGCCTCACTTGCTCATGCTTATGACCAATTGTCGACCATCACCAAGGCCCAGCCACGACTGAGGGAGAAATGAAAAGAAAAGAAAGAAAAAAAGAAAAAAGAAAGAAAAGCGAACACTAAAAAAATTTTAAAAAAAATTGCAAAATTTGAGATGAGCAATTACATAAAGTATTTTCACATCTTTAGATTTATGAATTCACTTTCCTAAATTTATAACATAAATATTTTTGTTGACCAGAAAGTGTGTTTGGTTAACTAACCATTTTCCACGAATCATAAGAGTGAAGTCCAAAAATCAATTCCTGCTTTCCCCAACAAACACACTCTTAGGTGCTAATTAATAATTGGTTAATTACGTTTTTAGTAGGCTTAATTGATTCTTTAGATTTTTTTTTTTAAAATTCTTATAAGAAGATGATGCTTATTACTTATTTCTTTTATCTTAATTGTTCAATTGCTTGATGGTACTTTAGTTTTCTGGTTTGCAAAATCCCATCATTTTTTATATTTGATTTTTGTTTTAGTGGTTATCTTCTCAAGATTGACCTATTTGTTATCTTTATTCATTTTTCTTTTTCGTATTTTGGCAACTTGCTACTAGGCAGGCAACACTTGCCAATCAATTCGCCACGTGGCAATCTCCAATGATAATTAGAAAGCCTTCTACATACTAATGATACTGATAATGAGGTGATATAGGGCATACCCAAAAGGAAAATTTTCATGAGAACATAATGACATGAAAGAGTCAACGCGGTCCATGCATGAAATATAATTATAGCGGTCTTGGTCAATACTCGGTGTGTAAGGAAGACCCAATTAACAAGACGGGTCATACTTTTCGATGTTTTCATACTTGAGCTAGTACAAGAGAGGGTTAAGTATGGTGTTAAACCTTCAAGTTAATTCCCCTCAAACTTTGGTTTTCTAATCTTTATTTCGTTTGATTTAAGTTCTCTAACTTTCTTGATTTGTGCAATTCAATCCTCTGAGTTTTATTTTGTGCAACCAAGCCTTTTAACTTTCTTGATTTGTGTGATCAAATTCTTCATTCAATTATTCTCACTAAATCATAAAATTAGTCGATGTGCATGACATTGCCAATATGGAAGAAGATGGCATGTGAATCATGACGTTAATGTGATTTGAAATTAACAAAAGAAAAAAAAATTTGGAATAAAGAAGAAAAACACTTGATTACACGTACTAAAAAAGTTATTGGATTTGATTGAATAAAAGAGAACTTACAGAACCAAACCGCACAGAATGAGGAAATTGAGGACGCAATTGCATAAACAAAAAAATTGTTAGGCTATCAAATCGAACAAACACTGAAACTTAGAGGATTGAACCAACACTTTATCTGCGAATGGATCCCCAAGTAGGCAGTGAGATCAAGAAAATGGCTGAGAAAAAATAATTAACCATTCCCATGTCATTTCAAGAACAATTGTCGGTTAAATTAAATCTAATTTTACACCAATGGGTGATGATTAAATTTCTCGACCATAGGGAAATCACTGCTCTCCAATTGCAATTTGATTCTTGGAGGCCCCTAGACCCTCTGTCATATGATTACACTATTGAGCCTTATTATATGTAAGTCCTAACGACCCAAGATAAGACGATTTGCTTGCTTGGTCGAGTTGAAAGTTTGGAAAATCATGTCGAAAGAAGAAGGAAATTTCGGGACTTTCCAATTGATAATACAAATTAAGCATCGAATCGAAGCCCAGTGCGAGATTTGATCTGATGGTAATGCGAGCGGTCTTTCTTTAGACTTTCTTAGAGACTCCTGGTTTTATTTATGAGATCAGATTTGATGGTGTCGACACGGATGCCTGCGGTCTTTCCTTAAACTTCCTCGAAGGCTCTCATATTTATTTATTAAGTTTGATCTGATGGTACCGACAAAGACCCAAGCGGTCTTTCTTTAAACTTTCTCGAAGACGCCCATATTAATTTTTGAGATTTGATCCAATTGTGTGATCTAGGCGTAGAAAAAAAGAATTATCATAAGATCCCAATGACATGAATGAGTCAACGCGGTCCACGTATGAAATATGATAATAGTGGTCACCGGTCAATACTTGGTGTCCGGATTAGTGTAAATAATGTTGTGAAGACCCAGTCAATCACGCGGAGTCATACTTTTCCATTTTCTTCATATTTGAGCTAGTATAAGGAAAGAGAGGGCACTTGCGCCAAAAAAGAGAGGGTTAAGTATTTTGTTAATCCCTTAAGTTTGAGCGTTCGTATAATAAATGTTTTTTTTTTTTTTTTTTTTTTGCGCCGAAAAAAGAGAGGGTTAAGTATTTTGTTAATCCCGTTAAGTTTGAGCATTCGTATAATAAACGGTGAACTTTAGTTTTCTAACCTTTGTCTTGTTCAATTAAATTTTCTAACTTTCTTGATCCATGAGATTTGATCATCTAAGATATATTTTATGCAATGACATTCTCTACTTTCTCGACTTGTCCAATCCAATCCTTTCATCATTTGATCGCACTAAACCATCGAATTAATTAATGACATGGCTCTCTTAATGGCAGAAAATGACACGTGAATCGTGATGTTAATGTAACGTCAAATTTGACAAAAGGAAAAAAAAAACTTGGAATAAAAAGAACAAAGAAACCGTTGTTTGATAGTGTTTTCTAAGCAGGTAAGCAGAACACTCGATTGTGCAAACTGAAACAGTTATAGGGTATGATTGAATAAAAGAAATTTATACAACCAAATTGCATGAAATGAAAATATAGAGGATTCAGTTGCATAAAATAAGAGTTAGACTATTAAATCAAACAAACATTAAGACTTAAAAGATCGAAACTGCACTTAATCCTCGAAGGGATACCCGAGTAGGTGGTTTAGTGAGATTTAGAAAATGGCTGAGGAAAAAAAAATTAAGCACTCGTATTTCATTTTGAGGAAAATATATTTGGTTCGATTAAAGCTGATTTTCGGTGATGAATGATGATTAAATTTCTCGAGGAAAGGAAAATCACCGCCCTCTAATTGCAATTTGATTCTTGACGCCCATAGACCATCTGTCATATTGTTAGAATATTGAGGCCTACTCTATTTACGTGCTAACGACCTAAGATACGATGACTTGCTTGCGTCATCGAGTCGATGGTTTGGATAATCATGTCATAAGCATAAGGAAATTGCCGGGATTTTTCCAATTGATTATAAATATTGAGCATCAAATCGAGGCACAATTTGAGATTCCAACCAATGGTCGCGATAAGGATGCGGGTGGTCTTTCTTTAAATTTCATTGAAGTCTCCCATATTTATTTATGAGATTATATCCAATTGTGTGACCTAGTCAAAGCAAAGAGAACTATCATAAATGACTCTACGCGGTCCTCGAATGAAATATGATAATAGTGGTCACTGGCCAATAAATTGTGTCCGGATTCCTAGGGATGATGCTGTGAGGACCCGATCAATCACACATAGTCATACTTTTCCATTTTTTTTTTTTTTCATATTTGAGCCATAGTATAAGGAATGTAGGGTTAAGTATAGCATATCCTTTAAATTTCAGACTTCGTGTGATTAAATGTGGAACTCCGATGCTCATGTAATTAAACTTTCATGTTTTAACCTTTATTTTTGTCGATTAAATTCTCGAACTCTAGTGATCTATGTCATTTGATCCCCAAAGTTTTATTTTACGCAACCAAATTCTCTACTTTCTCAACTTGTGCAATTTAAATCTTTGGTCAACTACTCTCACAAAATTGTCATATTAATTAATCCATGGCATTGTCAATGGTAGAAAATGACACATGAATCGTGGCGTTAATGTAACGTCAAATTGACACAAAGTATCTTTTCCTAATTTTGAAAAGTTAGATCGGAACAGGGAATAATCTACAATGATCAAGTTCCATTGATTTTTCCAAGTATTAATTGGCCATAATTAAGAAAAGTGGTTGTAATAAAAGTTGAAGTAGACATCCTAAGTTTCAATTACCAATTGTAATTATTCAATTTGGAGTTTGTTATGGCATTTAGGGTCCGTTCGTTTCACGAAAAATGGGTCATTTCTAAAAAACATTTTCCCAAAAGTCATTTTTCAGGAAAATGAGCATATTTTCTAGTGTTCGGCTGAAACCTGAACTTTGAGTAGAAAATATTTTCTACCGTTCGTTAGTTAATTTTGTTTAGGAAAATTTATCAAAAAATTGAATTTAAATTTTTTAATTGACCACAAAAGTAGTTTTATTTTTTATATTTTTAAAATGAATTTTCAATTATCACTATTTTCAAAAAATCAAAATTTTTTTTTTTCTTTTTCTTTTTCTTTTTTTCCTTTTTCTTTTCCTTCCTCCTTCCTCCTCCTTCTTCCTCCTCCTTCCTCCTTCCTCCACCGCCGCATGCCTAATGATAACTGGCTGCTCGACGGCTGACCAAGACCCAGTTGCTAGATCCGGCGAGCTCAAGGCTCAATGGATCTCGCCCGAGCTTGCTGAAGGTTCGTCGGGCTCTAGCGAGCTTCAAGGCTCAATGGATCTCGCCCGAGCTTGCCGAAGGTTCGCGGGCTCTAGCGACTCACTAGATCTAGCGGCGGAGATCGAGCTCGCTTGGATCGGGAGCCCGAGCTTCGCTGCCAGATCCAACAAGCCGACGGCTCGCCAAAGCCCAGCGAACCTCCAGCGAGCTTGGGCAAGACCCGGGCCCCGCCTAGCTCGTCGGATCTGGCGAGGCCAGAGCTCCGCCCTAGGCCGATGAGGCTTTGCCTCGCCTGATTTGGCAAGGCCCGAGCTCGGCGAGTGAGCTCGGCCCCAGATCGGGCTAGGCGGAGCCTCGCCAACTTGGGGCGGAGCTCGAGCTAGCTCACAGCCGCGGCCGGTCATTGGTTGCCAGCCGCCGTTGTGGCCGACGACCGGCCAAGGCTAAGGAAGAAAGATGAAAGGGAAAGAAATAAAATAAAAAAAAATAAAAGGAAAAAATCAAATAAAAATGTGTTGGTGAAAACTCAAAAGAAGCAAGAACAAGTTATGGAAAATGTTTTCCACTTTAAAAAATGGAAAACATTTTCCTCATCTTTGAAGGTTGTTTTTTCCATTGATTAAAAACATTTTCCTTGAGTGGTTTATTTTTCGTGAAACGAACACCGGAAAATCCAAAAAACATTTTTCTAGAAGTCATTTTCCGTGAAACGAATGGAGTCTTAATTAGATTAAAACTTGAAAGGTCACAATTAGGGGTAAAACAGAGAAGTTACTCTTTTGCTCAACTAATTGATTTCATGGTTTAGAATGCTAATTTTTTTTTTTTTTTTTTTGTCAGTTCTACTTTATTCCTATTCTACATTCACTCTCAGACTTTTGTCCTACCTCTTGCGGACGTGGGAGTCGAAACCCACTCCTTAAACTTACGCGTCCCCACCCCATCCCTCCCTGAGAAGGTAGAGATTTGAACTCTTCACCTCCCCCTTTCATGGTTTAGAATGCTAATTGATAAGGCATTCAATTAGACTAAAACTTCAAGGTCATAATTAGGAGTAAAACAGAGAAGTTGTTCTTTTGCTCAACTAATTGATTTGTGGTTTATAATGCTAATTAGCCTAAATGCATTATTAATTGACCTTACTTGTGATTGAATTGATGATTGATTGATCTCAATGTCGATTGGTGATGCATGACAATTCAACGAGTGTCGTGGCCTTTTTTTCCATTAAGGAAAAAGATGGGGTTTACAAGTAATATCAAGTTGGGACCAATAGTCCTAGTTCAATGCAAGTTCTCCCAAATTCTTATCTTGCACAACATTTGCGAATTTATTTAAAGTTAATTAACCCTACCAAAATTCTATTGATGAGTCAATACTAACCAATTGGGATTGGCTAGAAATCAAGTGAAGCATGAGAGTATAACTCAGTTGCTATTCAACTAGAGATTTTCTAGAGTCGGGAACTTGATTACAATAGTTACTTAACTAGTGCCTTTTGGTGCCTAAACTTATTACTTGTTAATTAAGGTGTCCACATAGTTTTTCTATGCAATTATGAGTCATAAGTTTTTGTCCACTAAGAGTCTGTGTGATGTTTCTTATGATCCTATTGTATGGCCTAACCATCTCAATTGGGCTAAACAAAACAGAAGAAAAACAACAAAAGAAATGACCTAGAATAATCACACACATCAAAAGAGACAATAAAGGAGAAAGTTTAAAAAAAAAATGCATTGTTGCAAAATAATTTGATGCAAGTCGGGCAAAGAATATGACATGCCCTCTTTATTAAGCCTCAGGAGCTACAATTAAATAAAATACAGTTACTTGTCTATAAAATCAATCTACCAAAACTAAACTATAAGTATTCACTAAAATCTCTAAACTATATGAATATTAAATGACCCTAAGCTTAATCTAATATTAAGATATTACTATCTATATAAGGCCTATTTTCTAATCATTTTTTGTTTTCTACTTTTTATTTTGGAATGTTTTATTTTTATTTCTTTGAAGAAAAAGACTCAAGCTAGGCCCCTGGGCCTAGTTTGTGAGTTCGGTTAGACTTAAACTCACAAAAATGTGGGCCAAGCTCTATTACTTGGTCCACATGCAAGAGGCATATTTGGGTTGAGAACAAATCATAAATGGGCTTAATAAACCTTTTCAATTAAAACTTCACAAACCCATCTTTGAACCTAAGCTCACCCAAGCCCATTCTTTGGCAAGTCATAACGAGCCCACACTAATCACCCCATATCAAGTTTACACGAGTGATGAAAGATGGTCAAATCGACAGCAAAGATTGTTCATATAATGAAACCGGCAATCTGACTCGGCAATCGTGTGTCAAGCGGGAGTAGAGTTCTTCAAATACTTGGATTGCATAATAAAGGAAAATGGAGAGTTCATCCAGCACAAGAATGAGAACGGTGGAAAGTGGCATCATCAATGGTCCGGCAGCTTTGGATATTAAGAGTAGTGCTTGTGAATCGATTCCCCGAGAGAATTTCGTTGCCGGTTCTGTGTGTTTTTGTTTCTCTCCTTCTTTGCGTGCTCGCGTATATGCATGCGGACAAAAAACTGATTCTATTAGGGTTTCCTCCAACTTTGTAGGTTTCAGAATGAGTTGTGCGTGTCATCCACTGATGGCACTCGTGCTATGGAAAATGCAGTTGAAAAAACTACTAGAGCTAGTGGCGGTACCATTGTAGCCTTGCTCCTTAGGGGCATGGATGGGCTAAAGCATATAGTACACAAAATTGCCACGTGAGATGTCTAGCTGGAATTTTTTGGATGATTTTCAGTTGAATATCTTTGTACTCTTACTGGGTATGCTGTCAATTTACTAATAGGTTTAAGTAGCAGCCATTCAAGATTACCCCTAAATATTATGCAAGACAGTAAGATAAACTAGCAATTCTCCACCAAAAAACTAATAGGTTTAGAGAGAAAAAGAGTTCAAAGAGAAAAAGCTCTGCTAGAGAATGCTTTGTATTTCTTAAGTGTTTAGTGGATGCAAATGAGAGAGAGCTCCCTATTTATACAAGCGGGCCTCTCATTACAACTGTAGATTATTTCTAAATCTAATGACAGAGATTATATCTCCTCTAAGTAGTACCGACATGAACGCGCAACACGCGACACGACATGACATACCGACACATCATTTTTCAAAAATAAAGAATTTCAATACGTTGGGACACGTTATATATTAAATGAATATTTTTTAATTAATTTGATTCAAATTCATAAATAAATAAATAAATAAAAAGCTAACTTTAACGAAAATTATTGATGAAACTAATAATTAACAAGAGATTGAATGAACTTATTTAAATAAATTTATGACATTTAATTATCAAAATTTATTATTATTTAAAATTCTATATTTTTATTTTTCAAAATCACTTTTTAATCTCATTTATTTATTTTTTACCAACGCCCCACCCCTCCCAAAAAAAAAAAAAAAAAATATTTCAATGCTTTTATTTTCTGACCCAAAAAGGTTCTCTCACCCATTTATTTCACCCTCTCCGTCCCATTCCCTTTCCCCCGCAATTTGTCAATTCCTTCCTTGAAAGTTGAAATCACACTCCTCCACCCACTCCCTTCACGCCAAGTCCCATCAAAATCCCCACTTTTAATTTCTTTTTTCTACTTTTATTGTTAAAAGCCTAAAATTTAAAAAGAAGCGAACTTGAAAACCCTAGCAGTCAATGCCTCCTCCTCCTCCCACGACCTCTTCTCTTGATCTTTGCTCTCTCTTGTAATCGCTCACCTCTAGCCCTCCCTCCTTCGCACCTATAGCCGCAACCTCGCCTCTAACCCTCCATGGCAGCATTGCAATTGTGGCCCTCTAGGTCGCTCTTCCTTTGGCCCTCCCTTCCAGTCGCAGTCTTGCTGTCGCTCACGGCCTCGCCTCCACTCCATCACCTTCTTCAATGACCTTCACACTTGCAGACTCGTCCCAGAAATCCACCTCTCGCAACTTCGAACACACGTGTTCGAACGTGTCCAGAAGAGTTGACCACATGTCAGAAATCTAACATACGTTAACTGCGTGTTAAAGCATGTCCAAGCGTGTCGGAGCGTATTGGACATATGTTAGAGTGTCCGACACGAGACGGAAACTTCTAGAACGTGTCCATGCTTCATAGCATCTCCTGTCTACCCAAGAATTCTCTAGGACATGATGTTATTGTGGCGTCAAATGATCAGGGCAAGAAAAAAACAAACTTAGAAGAGATTTAAAAAAAATAATAATTTAATAGTGTTAATTAAAGATTCTCCTTAGGCCATTGAAGGAGAGTCTTTTGAATTGTGTTTTTTTTTTTTTTTTTTTTTTTTTTTTGTATTGATCACCATAAGAAGGATCATTATAGGAATCTTTTTTCAAACATTTAATTCTTAACTCAGTCTTTTGACAAGCCCGATTAAGTTCTTTGTTGCTCTTAAAATGACTCATAAAAGTCTTCCTTTGAATGTAAATATCATCGAGAGCAAAACATTAGATTGGACAAATTAATAAATTTATGGACTTGATTGAGTAAATAAAACTTAGATAGCGAAGCCGCACAAAATAGAAAAATAGATGACTTGGTTGCACAAAAGAGGAGTTAGATAACCAAATCGAACAAACATAGGGAATCAAAAACTGCACTTAATCCAAAAATGGATAATCGGGTTGGTGATTTTACAAGAAAGTGATCGAGGAGCAAAATTACCTACTCTATTTAAATTTCTAGAACAATTTTTTAGTCCAATGAAAATTGATTTATCAATATTTGGCGATAATTAAATTTGAAATTTTTTGGCGAAAGGAAAATCACTATAATTCAAATAATTGTTGGAAACCCTTATGACCTCTTTATCCTATAGTTGGACGGCAGAACCTTACCCAATGCACGTTTTCAACGCCCTGAAACACGGTGGTTGGCATGCGCCGTCATTGAGTCGAAAGTTTGGACAAGCGTTTCCGAAGAAGGAAATTGCAGTGATTTTTCCAATCAACAACAGTAATTAAGCACCCAATTGAAGCAGATCTTCAGATTAGATTGTGAAACCACCGACGAGGAATCGTGCCGAGAAAGGATGCGCGTGGGTCCCGCGGCTGCGGCGAGGGGAGCCAAGGAGGTTGCCACGTCACCCGCTCCTTTTCTCATGTGAGCCCCCTTTTATTTTCTTATTTTATTATAGTACTTTCTGACTTTATCATATTGCTCTTTATTCCACCCTGTGCCTATTTTCTCCTTAATTGAAGCCTTTCTTTTTAATCTTTATTAAAGGCAGGTACGGAAAAAATCGTAAATATTTATAGGTCACATGGGCATTCGTCATCATATTTTTCATTTTTTTATAAGAAAATATTTATTTCGTGAGAATGCCTATGAACATTAAGATGTCAAATTTAAAAGAGCTTTCGTGAATCATATAATTCAGATTATTGTTCTGCAAGGTTTAAATCTAAATTAATTTTTCGCAGTGGGTGGTGAATTAAATTTTAAATTTTTGGGGAAAAGGAAATCACAGGAATCCACCCAATTATTGAAGGCCTTTATTACCCTTTAATTTATAATTGTATTTTAGGGTCTTACTTGATGTGCATTTTTAATGTCTTAAGATATGTTTCATTGTATGTCCCGTTAAGTCGAAAGTTTAGATAAGTGATTTCTCAATGAAAAAATTATGATGATTTTTTAATTAATAATGGAGATTAAACACCGAATTGAAGCGGATTTTGAGATTAAATCCGAATCAACAGACAAACATGCGCGCGGGACCTTTTTGGAAACTCCGTCGAAAATTCCCACAATTAATTTCTGAGTTGAGATCCAACTATCCCGACAAGGATGCGCGGGGTTCCGCGATTACAGCGACAAGGACGTTGCCACGTCGCACACTCTTTTTCTTATTTTATTACCCTTTTTTGGCATATTTTTATTATGGTACTTTCTGACTTTATTATATGGGAAAATCTCAAATAAGACCCTGAAATGGAGCAATTTTCTCAAAAAAGGATCCAAAGTGAACACTGTCTCAAATAAGGACCCGGAGTGACTAACTTACTCTCAATTAAGAACTTGAACTTCTAATTTTATTCACAGCCAGGGGTACTTTTGTCCAAAAAAATTGTTGTTTATTTTTTGTCTCTCTTTCTTCTTTTTTCTTTCTTCATCTTTCTCACTCTCTACATCACCATTATCAGCCCCTCCATGGCTCTGTGTCATCTCGTTGTATGACCAAGATTAGGTTTTTTCTTTAACACAAGCCATCGCAACATAGTTTAATTCGTTGAAAATTTTAAATTTCGCTCTTCAAAATGGTTTGTAGACAATTCCATGAAGTTGAAATGAGCTTTCAAAAATAAGTTCTTTTTATTCTAACATTCATCGCAAATTATGATCTCAAAGCCATAATATGTATCCGCTTTTCTTTGAGACGCAACTTCTTGTCCAACTCTCAAGCTATGCAACTAATCCCTTTGGCGACGTGTTTCTCGAATCTCGAGAGTACATCAAACTCCACTTATTCCGGGCCTTCCGCTAACCCGGCAACTGAAATTTTTTGCTGTTTGCGGTCCTACTTGCCAACAACAAAGTAGCAATATCCAAGCATCACCAGATCGTCTTGTTCGACTAACTTATGCCTCTATTCAATTAACACTTGGGGATCAACAATTTCATGCCAAAGAACAATTTTATTGCAGCTGGCGACTATTTTAACCTTGGCAAGAGTTTGCCTCATCAATTTCAAATTTGGGTTTGCCTCTCTTGTGTCAATTCAATCTTTCAAAGATCCCATTTTCCTTTGCAATGCCAATGGCTCCTTTTAATAATCCATAGTCTAGAGACACCCACTCACACTCTTGCCATTCTCATCGACATAGCTCTTCTCCTCAATTGATACCCCATCTTGAGATTGATCATTAGTTGTATTTGACATCATTAGAGACTGTTGTACTTCGTTGCCCCATTACCGCCATTGACAAGTCCTATTTGAGCTCTCGACCTCATTAACCACTGCCCCTGATAAAAAATCCAGCATCGTCTTCGTTAGATGGAGGTCAATCCGAGCTTTAGGCTGAGCACAAGCGAGCCAAGATTTGATGCATCTTGAGGAACTGAGGATTTTAGCATCCGAGAAGGTGACCGGTAGCAAATAACTCCAATCCAACTTCTTGTCACTAGGACCAACTACGTGACGACATGAAGCTCACGAGGTTGCTTGTAAGGGCCCTGATTATGGTGTTGAAGAAGGAGGCAATGTAGAGCGAAGGAGGAGGTGTGAGGAAGATGAGAAAGAAAAAAAAATTAAAGAAAAAATGTTCTTGGACAAAACTACCCAAGTTGTAAATAAGATTGAAAGTTTGGGTCCTTATTTAGGACAAAATTAGCCACTTTGGGTCCTTATTTGATACAGTGTCCATATTGGGTCATTTTTTGAGAAAATGAACCTATTTCAAGCCCTTATTTGAGATTTTCCCTTATTATATTGATCTTTATTCCATCGTCTGCCTCAATTGACCCTTTTTTTTTTAATAAAAGCGTGAAAGAAAAGAAGTCATGCTAATTATGGAAAACACGGGTCTGCCACGTGATTATTCTGGAATGAGTTATATATTTAGATTCACGCTGGCCAAACAAGTCATGCTAATTATGGAAAACATGGGTCTGCCATGTGATTATTTTGGAATGAGTTATATATTTAGATTCACACTGACCAAACACTCGAAAAGGAGTGCACGAACGATAAGATTCCCTGTCAAAGGCCTGGGGAAAACCCGGCCCTATTGTTTAAATATGCGCATATGTGAAGCTGCAATAATTCATTTCGTTATAAGAAAATAGACATGAAAAGGTAAAGCAATATATCAATTTCGTGGCATTTCAAGTCGCTGGGGTTTGGACCAAAAAAAAAAATCACTAGGGAAAAAAGTCTATTTGATATGAAAGAATCAGGACATTCACAGTTCATGACACTGCTCTTTGTCGGTGCAGTAAAGAAATTCACTAGTTTCGTACAATGACAAGTTTGAAATGAAAAGCCCTTTGCGATTAGATTGAATAGACACAGCAACGTCGGCCATGCTTATAGGTGGGTTGAAATCTTAGGGGTGATAATGGCCTTAGTTGTTGGAAAGATTTCTCGATTTTAGGAGCATTTTTGTGCAAAGAACTCGGCATCCCTGTTCACCCAAATTGATCATGGCGTGAAAAGGACGATGAATAACTTGGATGAACGGATGGAAAAATGCCATGCGTCGAAATTTTTTTTGGAAATGTTATTCGGAGTGTAGTCCCCGGCGGATTTGACAAAGAGCACGACACTATTGCTTCTCAAGATTGCCGCATTTTAGTTATGTTTTGAAACAGTGGAAGGTAGAACCGAATCAATGCTAATTGCAGACAAGCGAAATCCAATCAAATTAAGTAATTGTCTAAGACCGAATCCGTGGATTTGATCAAGCTTGGGACCAATCCAATAAAACCAAATCCAATGTTCAGATCTTTGAAATATTCTACATTCTTCGATAATGAGAATTATATATTCTCTATATATACTTATCTTTCTTCACCAATTAGTTTAAACGTTTAGGTTGAACTTTCTAATAAGCTCAATGGCTAATTAATTAGTTAATTGACAGAAAAAACCATACATAATTAAAAGCTAGTCATATAAATGTTTAGGTTAATTGACATATAAATGTTTAAAATGGACATTCTAAAAAGCTCACTGCCTAATTAATTAATTAATCAATTGACAGAAAAAACCATACATACTTAAAGTTAGTCATATATATATGATTATACATTACTATCACATTTTGTAAAATATTCCTTATAAAAAGAGAACATACACTCAGATTGATATATCGTTGCGCTCTATCTTAAAAATCAATTCGAAACTTTTTGAGGTTGATTAAGCTATTTTTTTCCCTTTTCATGTTTAAGACCGGAGAGGTTTGAATAAGGGGGTGCATGACAAACTACAATTTCTATTCCAGAAACAATTTTTCTATTCCAAACTTGTTTTTGTAATAGAAATCCATTTGATAAAATTATTCCATTTTTCTATTTTTTAAATAGATTTTTGTTCCAGAAATAGGTTTGGAATAGAAACTAGAAGTAAAAATTTTCTACTTTTCTATTTCTGTAATAGAAATGAGAAATAAAAATTCTTCTCATCGCTCGTCCTTGCTATGAACTGGTCATCCATCTATCGCCACCGACCGCCTTCCGTCGGTCGCCGCTGTCGTTCGCCATCCGTTGTCCACCGATTGCCGACTGCCATCGTCGCTGCCGTCCATCGGTAGCCGGTCGCCTCCACCGTCCATCGGTCGCTCGCTGGCTACCATCCGTTCTTTGCTGGTCGCCGCCCAGTTGGCTGCCGCCCGCCGTCCACCGGACGCAACCATTCTCCGCCATCCGAAAGAAATAAATTTTCTATCATTATCAAATGAATTTCTATTTTTAGAATAAAAATTTTGTGTCGTTATCAAACAGATATTTTTGTTTAGAAACTCATCGAGAAATAGAAATAGAAAAATCTATTTCTCTTCCAGAAATCAATTTCTGGCTAAAATAGTTATCATTCGCATAACTAAAGATGGTAGGACAAATGCTTCATTCGTTCATAACCAATTTATCAAAAGTAGAATTTCATGAGTGAAAGCCGCAATGTAAGAAATGCCCCGGATTAATCTTTGGATCATGGTAATCTCTGTTTAAAGTCCACATGGATTGATGATAACTTCGAAAGGTCATCTTCGACTGATAAAAGACTCATCGAAAAGATGATGAGCCTTTTCTCCTTTAAGCGAATAAAGCCATAGCTGAAGAGAAGAGGCATTTACAACTCAGTCTACTACTACATCATTTTACTTAACGTGAGTCGAGGTTCACGACAACCCCGCTCTCTATCCCACAAAAATACCACAAGTCATTCGCAATCGTACACAGAGATCGTGATCTACGCATGGGATCGACCATTAGGGTGACTTCATATCACCTCCGGCGTCATCGTAGCCACCACGTTTCATGGTCCCTGCCGGAGCGAAGGTCGCAGAACACGAGGGATATGATCTCCACCCCAGCCTCGGCAAGGATGCTCATGCTCGCCCGGCGAGCGACGAACCTGCGGCACAGAGGGCACGTCGCGTTCTTGTAGCCAAGCCACTGGTCCAGGCAGGCCCTGTGGAAGACGTGGTCACAGCACTTCAGCTCCCTCACCTCATCCCCGGCCCCAACCATGCACAGGCACACTGCGCACTCTGTGGGCAGTCCGTCGCTGTACCGGGCCGTGCCGAGCCTGCGGATTATTCCGAAGGCTCCTGGCTCGCCGTGGCTGTGCGAGTGGCCAAGGATGGAGGACCTGAGGGAGTAGTCCGAGGCCCATATGAGGGGCCCGACGAGGGCGGACACGGCAGCTTTGAGAGGCAGGAGCTTCGGGACCTTGCGAGCGAGGAAGGAGATCGCCCAGAGCGCGGCCAAGAGCGCGAGGGGAGAGAGGGTGAAGATGAGTGAAGAAGACATGGTTTGTCGCAAGAAAATGACGAGGAAGCTTAAGCTGGGACGTGTGTCACTTCTGTTGTTGAAGCGGCGGCGCGCTCCTTTTATAGACGACGATCACTGGGCGATAATTCGTATACGTTGACTCTTACACTGACATGTTAATTTTCCTTGACTTTCACGCTTCACTTATTACAGAATTTTTGCCTCTGCTACAGTGTTGCTAAAATATGCTACAGTGATGCTACATTACACCGTCCTAGAATATGTAACCCGTTTTGATGGGTATGTTTAGAGTTCTAGATGGAACTAGAAACCTTAAACTTAGAACCTGGAACAAGTCCTTGTATTTTTCTTTTTCTATAACTTTGCACAATTTTACGACAATCTATGACATCAAATGATGAGTACATAATCTGAAGACCACTAGCCTAAACTTCTATTTTCGACGATATCTAGACTGAGACTTTTACTTTATTAAAATTTCATAATTTTCACATATCTAATATGAGTTATGATTAGTGGATTGTAGATGATAATTCATTGCAATCATTTAATTAATAGGACATGTGAAACTTGGGTAGACTTTGGAACTTGCAATAAAGTAGGTTTTGGTTTCCAAAAACTAGGAAATTTATTCTGATGGGTAGATTTCAGGTGGAACTTGAACAAAACTTGAAATTGCTCACCCTGGCTTGTGCAATATTAGTGCACCAGCTTTGATATTCACATAGATATTTTCATGGAATTGTCACCGTTCAAGAAAAATGAAGAACTTGTCTCTTGGTCCACGGTAGATCGAGCGACCAGAGATTTCAGATCCAACATGTGGTTGTGCTCTGCTCCTATGAAGTTGTCCGTGCTTCTGTGTCATGTTCGACACGTGTTGAAGCGTGTTGGACACGTCAACACACTCGGACACAGTCGGGCACGCAGTCAACGTGTGTTGGATTTTCCAACACGTGGTCAACCTTTGCTCGACACGTTTTGACACACGTGTCCAGAAGACGATGGACGGTGGAAGCAACGGCGAGGGAGCAGACCACAAGCGACGGCGAGAGACAGCCGAGCATAAACTGAGGTGAGGGTTGCCACTGTGATGCTGCGATGAATCCGACGAGGCTGCAGCTATGAGGGAGAAAGGACTGAAGGCGAGAGGAAGAGGAGAGGAAGGCGGTCATGCTGCAAGGAGCGGCAAGCGGCGAGGAAGGAGAATGATTGAGAGGAGGAGAAGAGGAAGGGTCGTGCGGCAAGTAGCGAGGAGGAGTAAAGGAGCTAGGGTTTTCGATAAGAAACTCAAAAATAATTAAAAAATGAGAGTCTGATGGGCCATCACATATTTTGGGGGAAGGAAAGTGACGGACAGGTGGGGGAAGTGGATGATGGTGGGGAGGGAAAGAAAAATAAATAAATTTGGGGTGGGGGAATGGACGATGGTGGGGAGGAAAAGAAAAATAAATTTGGGGGTGGGGGAAATGGATGAGGGAAAGAAGAGAGTGGCGTGGACCCTAATGGGGATTTTTTTAATCAGAAAAATAAATAAATGAGATTAAAAAACAATTTCAAAAAATAAATATACTAAATTTGAATTAAATTAATTAAAAATTAAAATATTCGTTTAATATATAACATGTCCCAACATATCGGAATTCTCTATTTTTAAATAACGTATCGATATGTCGTATCGTGTCACATGTCTATGTCGTATGTCCGTGCTACTTAGCTCTGCTCATGGTTCATATCATGGTTGGCCATGTTTAAGTAAGAAGATAAGTTAATCCACAGGAACAAGAGTGAGCAATCATCCTCATAGGTTGGCGTAGTGATTAAGATGTTTGGGTTGAGTTACTGTAACAATATTGTTGGTTATTATTGTGGACCATGATAGTATTGTAACAAAAACAAAAATTGGTGTGATGTAAATTTATCTAGATGAGTCTATTTCTATCATTTCTCTTATTAATATTATGGTCAGTATTTCTATTCTTGATATTAAGATACTTCCAGAAGAATGTCCTCTTCAGCATTTTGTTGGACAGCGGAATTTTTTTTTGTTCTTTTTTTTTTTTTTTTTTTGAATTTCTGTTTTCATTGAGTTGAATGAGAAGCATGTTGTTGGATGGCAGAATTTCTTTTTTGGAGCTTTTCTTTTGAAATTTCTTTTTTTATTGAGTTGAACGAGTAGCATTCTTGGATGGCAGTAAACATGGAATCAATGTTTGATTCGAATTCCCACATAAATTTATATAAATATGGTATCTTTATGTGTCATATCTTACGCCAATTGATCGGCAAAATTCGGAACATTGAAATTCAGGATGACTAGTTCCCAATTCTACCCAGTTTGAATTAGTGTTTTGTTCAAAATAAATCAACTTTTGCAATAAGAAATTATCATTGCACCATTTTACTATGAAAACATATATCGATCAAGTGGGTAGTTTTATTTTCTCAAGTTGAAAATCATAATTCGATTCTCAATATATGCAATTTTTTTTTTTTTTTTTTTTTTTGTAACGAGGTTTATACATATATATCACAAATAAAATCCTTTTACCATATTTGGGACATTTCTTACCATGGAAATGAATTTTAAAAGAGAGCCCAATTTTGTGTAAAATAGGCTTGGATTTTTTTTTTTTTAAAAAAAGGCGGTGGATTTCGGGTCCGGCTCGTGCCGGGCCCATTTCGGGCCTTGGCTTCAACAAACCGGGTCGGTCCCAACCCGGGAATCGACTCAAGTCATTTTTTATATATTATTTTTAAGAAATCAGAAATATCGAAAAAAATATTCTATATTTTCCAAAAAAAGTCAGAAAAAGTCAAAATAATTTATTTTAAAAAAATATCAAAAAAATCTGAAAAATAATTTTTATGTTCAAAAAAATAGGAAACGACCAAAAATATGTTTTCCTCCATGTCACGACCTAAATTTTGGGTGTACCACCTAAAATTAGGCTAATGGATTACTAAGTCTAACTTGGCTCGAGTTCTCCCAAGTCCATACCAATTCGCGACTTAGGTTCAAATTTCTTAACATGCAAATGGATTTTATCTAGGAGTCGCCACTAATCCGTTTATGGTTGGTCGATTAGACACCTAAGTAAAATAATGGGAGAATTATTTTACTCCTACAAACCAGAGACTTTGGGTCCGAGGACTTGGTTACACTAGATTTCTTTAATGCCCTTTCAGTACCATTTCTTTTTATTTTCAAAAAATGTTTTTGCAAGCAGTTTGGATTTATTTTAAATCTATTTCCCTAATATATGAGGTAATCATGCGGGTGTGCAATCCACCAATTTAACACCCAGATAAAGCAGATAAAAAAAATGCAACACTTATCTCATGACAACGAAAGCATTTGTGTTGTTAGATTATAATTCACATCAACAGCCCTAGATATGATTTCTAATTAACACGTAATCCCAATTTTTATTTTTACTTAATTAGTGAAAATCATGCAATATGCAATGCATGTTACTATATGAAATGATATGACATAGCCGTATATCCTAAGCTATATGACATGAGTAAAAGAAATGCAATAATTAAATGTAATCTAAATGGAACACAAAGTGCGATTTTTTTAATTTTTGGGATAAATAAAGCAATCAAAAGATAAGCACCAAATCATTCATAGTCATCAAAGATATTATCCATCGCTCGAATTTGGAAACGATATCTAATTAAACTTGATTATTTCACTAATAAAATCAATAAATTGATCTTAAGCTTTAAAGATTAAGATATCAATTTTATTTCCGCTAAATCAATAATTTCATCTAAAGCCTTATAGAGGAAATCAAAGGTCATATGCAGTTGCAAATTAGGAATAAATCCTAATTTTGAGATATGTCTATCATTCATGGATATGAAGACTAGATGTTAATAGACATATATTAGGCAACAAAATATCCAAATATATTAGAGATGTGCATCTTACCTAATTCGAGGATACTCTTTCTAAATTTGGACCAAGCGCAATTGGACTGGGATTGCAACCGTTTCCTCGACGGTGAAAGGCGACAGATGGTGGGGCGGCACGGAGATTCACGATCGAAGCTGGCACAGTTCGATGAGCCTGCAAAAATGGAAACTTCGAAGGTCGACTTGGCCCGTGGCTGCTTGAATCAGGAACGTTGTACGCTGTAATGGTGGTGTTCCTTTGCTAATGAATCTCCCACTGCCGGTGGAGCTCAAGGTTGGATGAAAATGCTCGCGGATGATTTGTAGGCGCGGCAGAACAGGTTGCCCGAAAGATGAGTGAATGCATCGAATTGTGGGTTTATTCTTTTGCCCACATGACTGAATCTATAGTTTTGATTTCACCACGTTCGCTCTGACCTTTTTCAAGTCAAAGTCAATGGATCTTCATGCAGCAAGTGGAATTGTCTTCATGCAGCAAGTGGAGTATTCAACGTGAGTGCTTTCGGCAAAAGAACCACGCCTGGAATTGCTGGAACTTAACAGTGAACGTAGAGCTCGTGGCGTATCGGGTCAGCGGCTTAGTCGTTGAGGTTGGGGTTCGCGGCGACAGGTGCTTAATGTCGCCGGGCTCCGTAGCAAAGGGTTAGCACGAGTTTTCTTTCGACCAAGCCTTGGCCAAAGAAGCCCCTGCTCGCTCTCTCTCTCTCTCTCTCTCTCTCTCTCTCTCTCTCTCTCGTGTTTTGATCAACGTGCTCCGAGAACTCTAAATTGCGGACCTCCGATTTTTGTGTGTGCTGTGCTATGGCCGTCTCAATCTTTGCGTGTGGAGGGTACTGCAAAGAAGAAAGCCAAGTGTTGCAGATTGACTACACCAACTTATTTGCCGATGGAGGGGATTCGTCGTCGTTATGGATCCCAGTCAAGTCAGCCCTCATCAATGCAATGGACAACAGGGGCAGCGACGTCCATGGGCGGTGGACTGGCTTTTCATACGGGACTCCTCAATCGGCAACAGGAGGTGTTGCGATTCCTGATGCTTCACGAGCACTCTGTACAGAAGCTTCCCCTCACGATTTTTTCCTCAATTCAGTGTATGGCCATGTCTTCAATTGTGTGGCCTCGACTAGCAGATCTACAGGCTCTCATGCAAATGAAGGCGGATAAAAATCAACGCATTTGCTTTATTCCTTTCATTTGAGGTTCTATCCTCTGTAATTGCATTAGCTAGACCTTGTCCTTGGAGGTGCATTTCCATATCAAGGCACCAGGATAAATAATTCTTTCCACTCACTTCCAAGATGTGGAATTTGGGCTTTTCAATATTTGCCATAATCCTTACAAAAATAAATCCTTAAATTAATTAAAATGATTTCCAAAATATCCATCGTTACTTTAGGAGCAGAAGGATACTTTTAGATTAGAAATTTGGCTTCGGGCCAAGAAAAATAAAAATGAAGGATTGATAAAAGAAGATGAAGTATAAGTTGATTAATAAAAGAATACCTACCTTGCAAAATATACTTACTCAGTCGATAGATCTTCGTGCTGATAACGTATTGTAAAATGTTGCGTTGCGAATATATAATAGGGGTGTGCATGGTCCGGGCGGGTGGTTCCCGACCTAGAACCGGAAACCACCCGCTAAGGACCGGTTCCGAAAAATTGGAACTGGGATCCACCCGTTTGTTGCATGGATCCACCCGGGAACCGGACCGTCGGTCCGGTCCGGTTCCGGGTGGATCCATGGGACCGATCTTGACGCAAAACAATTTTGATTTTCAACATAGAATGGTCGGGTCTATGAATTGGGAAGGATGGGAGGAGGTCTATGGTTGGGTTTTCAACATAGAACCGTCGCGAAACAATTTTCCGCGGCTGTGGCGGGTGGCGGCCGACGCAAGGGGGCAAATAGTAGTGGCGGAGGAGCCGCGGCGACGGCGTCAACGCTCGGGGAGGAATCGAAATGGTGATAGGATTAGGAGGAACCGAGGAAGAGACAAAGAGAGAGATAATCGAAGACGAAGGGAGTGAGGAGATGGGATCTAATCTAGGATTTCTTTTAGTATTTTTTTTTTTAATACTAAAAAGGTTCCGGTCCGGTCCGGGTGGGCGGATCCGCCCATGGAACTGGGAACCGGACCGGTACCCACCGGTTCCGAAAAATTGGAACCGGGAACCGGACCGGTTCCCTCAAGAACCGCCGGTTCCGGGCGGTTCCGGTCCAGTTCCGGTTGGTCCGGGCGGTTCCCGGGTATTTTGCACACCCCTAATATATAATAGAGAAGAGATTGAGAAGAGAAAGTAAGTGAACACCAGAGATAGTAGAGAAAGTCGGAAGAGATAATTTTATTTCCAGTATCTCACTGTTGTTCTGTGTTGTGATTGTTGTTCTTCTTTTGTACAACAAAACTAAACTCCTATTTATAGAAGAGCAAGAATGTACTTATCATTAATATCAATGTATCGAATGATACATGTACTGGATAGGGGAGATAAACGTTCATTGTATAGGGAGATGTACTTAGAATATATGATACAAATGTACCATAATAAGTACATTAGATAAGATGAATATAATGAATATTCATTAATATATTTCATAACAATTTGGAGTTTGTTAAGGCATTTAATTAAATTAAAACTCGAAAGGTCACAATTAGGGGTAAAACAAAGAAATTACTCTTTTGCTCAACTAATTGATTCCGTGGTTTAGAATGCTAATTGGTAAGGCATTCAATTAGACTAAAACTTCGAGGTCATAAATAGGAGTAAAATAGAGAAGTTGCTCTTTTGCTCAACTAATTGATTTTGTGGTTGATGATGCTAATTAGCCTAAATGCATTATTAATTGACCTTACTTGTGATTGAATTGATGATTGATTGATCTCAATGTTGATTGGTGACGCATGACCATTCAATAGGTGTCGTAACCCCTTTTTTTTTTTTTTTTTTTTTTTTCATTAAGGAATAGGATGAGGTTTACAAGTAATACTAAGTTAGGACCAATAGTCCCAGTTCAGCGCAGGTTCTCCCAAATTCTTACCTTGCACAACATTTGCGAATTTATTTAAAATTAATTAACCCTGTCAAAATTCTATGTGATGAGTCATTACTAACCTATTGGGATTTGCTAAAAATCAAGTGAAGCATAGGAGTATAACTCACTTGCTATTCAACTAGAGATTTTCTAGAGTCGGGAACTTGATTATAGTAGCTACTTAACTAGTGCCTTTTGGTAACTAAACTTAATTACTTGTTAACTAAGGTGTCTACACAGTTTTTCTATGCAATTATGAGTCATAAGTTCTTGTCCACCAAGAGTCCGTGTGATGTTTATTATGATCCTAGTGTATGGCCTAATCATCTCAACTGGGCTAAACAAAACAAAACAAAACAATAAAAGAAATGACCTAGAATAATCATACACATCAAAAGAGACAATAAAGGAGAAAGGAAAAAAAATGCAATGCTATAAAATAATTTGATGCGAGTCAAGCAAAGAATATGACATGGCCTCTTTATTAAGCCTCAAGAGCTACTATTAAATAAAATACAATTACTCATCTATAAGATCAATCTACCAAAACTAAACTATAAGTATTCACTAAAATCTCTAAACTATATGAATACTAAATGACCCTAAGCTAAAAATAATATTAAGATGTTACTATCTATACAAGGCCTATTTTCTAACCATTTTTGTTTTCTACTTTTTACTTTTTGGAATGTTTTATTTTTATTTATTTCAAGAAAAAGGACTCGAGCTAGGCCCTTGGGCCTAGTCTGTGAGTTCGGTTAGACTTAAACTCACAAAAATGTGAGCCAAGCTCTATTACTCGATCCACATGCAAGAGGCATATTTGGGTTGAGAACAAATCATAAATGGGCTTAATAAGCCTTTTCAATTAAAACTTCACAAACCCATCTCTGAATCTAAGCTCACCGAAGCCCATTCTTTGTCAAGTCTTAACGAGCCCACACTGATCCCCCCATATCAAGTTTACACGAGTGATGAAAGATGGTCAAATCGACAGCAAAGATTGTTTATATGATGAAACCGGCAATCTGACTCTGCGATGGTGTGTCAAGCGGGAGTAGAGTTCTTCAAACACTTGGATTGCATAATAAAGGAAAATAGGGAGTTCATCCAGCACAAGAATGAGAACGGTGGAAAGTGGCATCATGAATGGACTGGCAGCTTTGGATATTAAGAGTAGCGCTTGTGAAATTTCTATTTCTATTTTTATTGAGTTGAATGAGAAGTATTTTGTTGATGGCAGTAATCATAAATTATGTGTGATTCGAATAGTGGTTTCCAAATGATAAAGCTCCCCACATAATTTTTTTGTGATATGGTATTTTATGCTCACATCATACACCATTTGATTAACGAAACTCAGAATGTCAAAAATTGGGATCAAGTCTTTCTTAATTCGATAGTTTTCAGTTTATTCTTTTCATCTAATAAAGATTTGGAGTGATCAGTTCCCTTCCTAAAATCGGAACCCAAAGCTAGATAGAAAATAAATAATGTTTGGTCCGAAAATGGATAATCGGGTTGGTGATTTTACGAGAAAGTGATCAAGGAGCAAAATTACCCACTCCATTTATTTTCTAGAACAATTCTTTAGTCCGGCGAAAATTGACTTATCGATATTCGGTGATAATTAAATTTCAAATTTTTGGGCGAAAGGGAAATCACTATAATCTAAATAATTGTTGGAAGCTCTTATGACCTCTTTATTCTATAGTTGGACGGCAGAACCTTACCCAATACACGTTTCCGACGCCCTAAAACATGATGGTTGGCATGCGCCGCCAGTGAGTCGAAAGTTTGGATAAGCGTTTCCGAAGAAGGAAATTGCAATGATTTTTCCAATCAACAACAGTGATTAAGCACCCAATTGGAGCAGATCTTCAGATTAGATTGCGAAACCACCGACAAGGAATCGTGCCGAGAAAGGATGCGCGTGGGTCCCGCGGATGCGGCGAGGGGAGCCGAGGAGGCTGCCACGTCACCCGCTCCTTTTCTCATTTGAGCACTTTTTTATTTCCTTATTTTATTATACTACTTTCTGACTTTATCATATTCTTATGCCTATTTTCTCCTTAATTTAAGCCTTTATTTTTAATTTTTATTAAAGGCAGGTACGGAAAAAGTCGTGAATATTTATAGGTCGATCTTTTTCATATTTTTTTCAATAAGAAAATCTTTATTTTGTGGGAATATCTATAAACACTAAGATATCGAATTTAAAAGAGTTTTTATGAATCATATGATTCAAATTATTATTGTGCAAGGTTAGCTCTAAATTAATCTTTTGCAATGGGTGATGAATTAAATTTTAAATTTTTTTAGGAAAAGTAAATCGTAGCAATCCACCCAATTGTTGGAGGCCTTTATGACTCTTTAATTTATAATTGGACTTTAGCGTCTTAATTGATATGCATTTTTAATGTCTTAAGATATGATTGATTGTATATCCCGTTAAGTCGAAAGTTTAGATAAGTGATTTCTCAATGAAAAAATTGCGGTGATTTTTTCAATTAAGAATGGAGATTAGGCACCGAAATGAAGCAGATTTTGGGATTAAATCCAAATCTACAGACAAAGATGCGCGCGGCCTTTTTAAGAACTTCCTCGAAAATTCCCACAATTAATTTATGAGTTGAGATCCAACTATCCCGACAAGGATGCGCGGGGTTCCGCGAGTACAGCGAGGAGCCAAGGACGTTGCCACGTCACATGCTCCTTTTCTTATTTTCTTACCCTTTTTTTGGCTTATTTTTATTATGGTACTTTCTGACTTTATTATATCGATCTTTATTCCATCGTCTGCCTCAATTGACCCTTTTTTTTTTTTTTTTTTCAAATTTTTAATAAGAGCGTGAAAGAAAAGAAGTCGTGCTTTTTATGGGAAATATGTGTCTGCCGCGTAATTATTCTAGAATGAGTTATTTTTAGATTCACGTTGGCCAAACACTCGAAAGGAGTGCACAAACAATAAGATTTCCTGTCAAAGGCCTAGGGAAAACCCGACCCTACTGTCTAAACATTTTAAACATGTGCATATGCGAGGCTGCAATAATTCATTTCATTCGAAGAAAATAGACATGAAAAGATAAGGCAATATATCAATATCGTGGCATTTCAAGTCACTGGGGAGACAAGTCCATCCGACACGGAAAAATCAGACCATCATAGTCCATGAAACTACCCTTTCTCGGTGCAGTATGAAAATTCACTAATTTCGTACAATGACAAGTTTGAAACAAAAAGCCCTTTGTGATTAGATTGAATGGACACAGCAACGTCGACCATGCTTATAGGTGGGTTAAAATCTTAGGGGTGATAATGGCCTTAGTTGTTGGAAAGATTTCTCGATTTTAGGGGCATTTTTGTGCAAAGAACTCGGCATCCCTATTCACCCAAATTGATCATGGCGTGGAAAGAACGATGAATAACTTTGATGAACGGATGGAAAAATGCCGTGCGTTGAAATTTTTTTTGGAAATGTTATTCGGAGTGGGGCGGATTTGACAAAGACCACGACACTACTGCTTCTCAAGATTGCCGCATTTTAGTTATGTTTTGAAACCCAATGGAAGGTCGAACCGAATCAATGCTAATTGCAGACAAGCGAAATCCAATCAAATTAAGTAATTGTCTAGGACCGAATCCGTGGATTTGATCAAGCTTGGGACCTATCCAAAAAAAACCAAATCCAATGTTCAGATCTTTGAAATATTCTACATTCTTTGATAATGAGGCTTATGTATTCTCTATATATACTTATCTTTCTTCACCAATTGACTTAAACCTTTAGGTTGGACTTTCTAATGAGCTCAATGGCTAATTAATTAGTTAATCGACAGAAAAAACCATACATAATTAAAAGCTAGTCATATAAATGTTTAGGTTAATTGGCATATAAATGTTTAAAATGGACATTCTAAAAAGGTCACTGCCTAATTAATTAATTAATCAATTGACAGAAAAAACCATACATACCTAAAGTTAGTCATATATATATGATTATACATTACTATCACATTTTGTAAAATATTTCTTATAAAAAGAGAACGTATAGATTGATATATCGTTGTGTTCTATCTTAAAAATCAATTCGAAACTTTTTGAGGTTGATTAAGCTGTTTTTTCCTTTTTCATGCTTAGACTGGCAAGGCTTGAATAAGAGGGTGCATGACAAACTACAATTTCTGATTTAGAAATAATTTTTCAATTCCAGACTTGTTTTTGATATAGAAATCCTTTTGATAAAATAATTCCATTTTTTCAATTTCTGAAATAGATTTTTGTTCTAAAAATAGGTTTTGAATAGAAATCACAAGTAAAAATTTTATACTTTTTTATTTCTGGAATAGAAATGAAAAATAAAAATTCTTTTCGTCGTTCGTTCTTGTTAGGAACCGGTCATCCATCCGTCGTCGCCAACCACCTTCTCGCTAGTTGCCGCCGCCGATCGCCGTCCGCCGTCCACCGGTTGCTGGTCGCCGCCGGTCACCGCCGCCACCAATCGCCGCCGTCCGAAAGGAAGAAATTCCGTATTGTTATCAATCGAATTTTTATTTTTAGAAAACAAATTTTGTGTCGTTATCAAACAAGTTTTTTTGCTTAGAAACTTATTTATAAATAGAAATAGAAAAATTTATTTCTCTTCCGGAAATCAATTTCGACCAGAATGGTTATCATTCGCGTAACTAAAGATGGTGGGACAAATGCTTCGTTGGTTCGTAACCAATTTATCGAAAGTAGAATTTCATGAGCGAAAGCCGCAATGTAAGAAATGCCCCGGATTAATCTTTGGATCATGGTAATCTCTGTTTAAAAGTCCCCATAGAATGATGATAACTTCAGAAGGTCATCTTCGACCGATAAAAGACGCATTGAAAAGATGATGAGCCTTTTCTCCTTTAAGCGAACAAAGCCACAGCTGAAGAGAAAAAGCATTTACAACTCAGTCTACTACTACATCATTTTACTTAACGTGAGTCGAGGTTCACGACAACCGCGCTCTCTATCCCACAAAAATACCACACGTCATTCGCAATCGTACACAGAGATCGTGATCTACGCATGGGGTCGACCATTAGGGTGACTTCATATCACCTCCGGAGTCATCGTAGCCACCACGTTTCGCGGTCCCTGCCGGAGCCAAGGTCGCAGAACGCGAGGGATATGATCTCCACCCCGGTCTCGGCAATGATGCTCATGCTCGCCCGGCGAGCGACGAACCTGCGGCACAGAGGGCAAGTCGCGTTCTTGTAGCCAAGCCACTGGTCCAGGCAGGCCCTGTGGAAGACGTGGTCACAGCACTTCAGCTCCCTCACCTCTTCCCCGGCCCCAACCGTGCACAGGCACACTGCGCACTCCGTGGGCAGTCCGTCGCTGTACTGGGCCGTGCCGAGCCTGTGGATTATTCCGAAGGCTTCTCGCTCGCCGTGGCCGTGCGAGTGGCCGAGGATGGAGGACCTGATGGCGGACAGGCAAGCTGCCACGGCGGCTTTGAGAGGCAGGAGCTTCGGGACCTTGCGAGCGAGGAAGGAGGAGATCGCCCAGAGCGCGGCCAAGAGTGCGAGGGGAGAGAGGGTGAAGATGAGTGAAGAAGACATGGTTTGTCGCAAGAAAATGACGAGGAAGCTTAAGCTGGGACGTGTGTCACTTCTGTCGTTGAAGCGGCAGCGCGCGCCTTTTATAGGCGACGATCACTCGGCGGTAATTTGTATATGTTGACTCTTACACTGACATGCTAATTTTACTTGACTTTCACACTTGACTTATTACATAATTGTTGCTTCTGCAATAGTATTGCTAAAGTATGCTACAGTGATGTTACATTACACTGGTCCTAGAATATGGAACTCGTTTTGATGGGTATGTTCAAGATTCCAGATGGAACTAGGAATCTTAAACTTAGAACCTGGAACAAGTCCTTGTGTTTTTCTTTTTCTATAACTTCGTGCAATTTTATAGCATTCTAAGACATCATATGATGAGTGCATAATTCGAAAACTACTAGCCTAAACTTTTGTTTTCGACGATATCTAGACTGAGACTTTTACTTTATTAAAATTTCATAATTTTCACATATCTAATATGAGTTATGATTAATGAATTGTAGATGATGATTCATTGCAATCATTCAATTAATAGTACATGTGAAACTTGAGTAGACCTTGGAACTTGTAATAAGGTTGGTTTTGGTTTCCAAAAACTAGGAAATTTATTTTGGTGGGTAGATTTCAGGTGGAACTTAGACAAACTTGAAATTGCTGCAATATTAGTGCACCAGTTTTGATATTCAGATAGATATTTTCATGGGATCGTCACTGTTCAAGAAAAATGAAGAACTTGTCTCTTGGTCCATGGTAGATCGAGCGACCAGAGATTTCAGATCCAACATGTGGATGTGCTTTGCTCATGGTTCAATTCATGGTTGGCCATGTCTAAGTAAGAAGATAAGTTAATCCACAGAAACTAGAGTGAGCGATCATTCTCGTATGTTGGCGCGGTGATTAAGACGTTTGGGTTGAGTTACTATAATAGTATTTTTTTTGTTATTATTGTGGACTATGATAGTACTATAGAAGAAATAAAATTTGTGTGATGTAAATTTATCTGGATGAGTCTATTTCTATCATTTCTCTTATTAATGCTACGGTCAGTACTTCTATTCTTTTTTTTTTTTTTGTGACCCAGGGAACCCCGCACGGCCGGATGCCGGGAGTAAACCACTAGGGGCGACACGTGCTAGCCACCACACACGTGCCACCAGGTAAATCACCCTGTGACGCGCTGGGGTTTCGAACCCCTCCCTTTCATGAGGGGGAGGAGGCCCAAAGTCAACTGCGCCACTCAGGTGGGTGGTTCAGTACTTCTATTCTTGATATTAAGATACTTCCATAAGAATGAGGCTTATTTTTATTATGGCACTTTCTGACTTTATTATATTGATCTTTATTCCACCGTCTGCCTCAATTGATCTTTCTTTTTTTAAAAAAAAAATGTTTAATAAAAGCGTTTGCTAAAAAAAATGTTTAATAAAAGCGTGAAAGAAAGAAGTCGTGCTATTTATAGGGCACATGGGTCTGCCGGGTGATTTCTTTTAAAAAATTAATTTCCTTATCTCCATAAGAAATTCTTTATTTTGTCGTACTATACTATTCAATTTAGACACTAACGTATATCAAGACGTGGATATAAAGTGGTCTCGTGGATCACATGATTAGAGTCATTAAATTAGAATGAGGGTTTCCATTTTCCATTTCATTAACTGATTCATTAAATTTGATGTGAAGCAAAAATAGAAAAAGATCCTCAAATTGCTCATACTTGCAGAAATTTTCGACCTATGGAAGTCAAAGACCATGCGCATCTATTTGATTACCTAGAAATTCAGGTCTGATTTTTAACTCCACGTAATTAATCATAAGGTAAATACAATGCAGTCGTCCTTATTCCAGTTGTCCATGGCAGGATATTGAAAACTTTTGTGGGTCGTAGATTTCCTGCTATAAAGAGAAGAAATCCTCTTCAGCACTTTGCTGGACGGCAGATTTTTTTTTTAGTTTTATTTTTAATTTATGTTTTCATTGAGTTGAATGAGAAGCATATTGTGGGACGGCAGAGTTTCTTTTTGAAGTCTTTCTTTTGAAATTTCTTTTTTTATTGAGTTGAATGAGTAGCATTTTGTTGGATGGCAGTAAACATGGAATCAATGTTTGATTCGAATTACCACATAAATTTATATAAATATGGTATCTTTGTGTGTCATATATTACGCCATTTGATCGACAAAATTCGGAACATTGAAATTCAGGATGACTAGTTCCTGATTCTGCCTGGTCCAATTATCGTTTTGTCCAAAATAAATCAACTTTTGCAATAAGAAATTATTGCTGCACCATTTTACTATGAAAACATATATTGATCAAGTGGGTAGTGTTATTTCTTCAAGGAAAATCATAATTCTATTCTCAATATATGCGATTTTTTTTTTTTGGTAACAGGTTTATACATATATATCACAAATAAAATCCTTTTGCGATATTTGGGACATTCTTACCATGGAAACGAATTTTAAAAGAAAGCCCAATTTTGTGTAAAATGGGCTTGGATTTTTTTTTTAAAGAAAAAGGGGATAGATTTTGGGTCGGGCCAGTGCTTCGGGCCCATTTCAGGCCTTGGCTTCAATGAAACGGGTCGGTCCCAACCCGAGAATCTAACTCAGGTCATTTTTTTATATATTATTTTAATATTTTAATAATAAAAATAATCAAAAAATCAAAAATAATTTTTTTTTCAAATACTAGAAATATCCAAAAAATATTCTATGAAGTCAGAAAAATCAAAATAATTTATATTTTCAAAAAGATCAAAAACATCTGAAAAATACTTTTTATTTAAAAAAAAGGAAAAGACCAAAAATATGTTTTCCTCCACAAATGCATGGAAAAATCCTTGAAAATCCAAAAGTCTTAGGGTTTAAACAAGATTAGGTACCGGAAGGGTATTAGTGATTAATTAGTATAATTAAGTCCGCGATCTTAATTACTTCGATTGCATAGGAGTGAAATATTTCTCCTAATATTTCACTTGGGTTTCTAATCGACCCACTACAAATTGATTAGTGGTGACTCCTATTTAAAATTAACTTATAGGTTAAAAAGTTGGACCATGAGTCGTGAATTGATAGGCTTTGGAGAGCTTGGGTTAAGTCTAATAGACTTAGCGAGCCATTAGCCTCTGTTGGCGCCTGCGTGATGGGGCGCTGAAAAGGAGGTCGCAACATCCATGGCATTGTCAATGGCAGAAAATGACACATGAATCATGGTGTTAATGTAACGTCAAATTGACACTAAGTATCTTCTCCTAATTTTGAAAAGTCGGATTGGAACAAGGAATAATCTACAATGATCAAGTTCCATTGATTTTTCCAAGTATTAATTGGCCCACAATAAAGAAAAGTGGTTGTAGTAAAAGTTAAAGTAGACATCCTAAGTTTCAATTAGCAATTGTAATTATTCAATTTGGAGTTTGTTAAGGCATTTAATTAAATTAAAACTTGAAAGGTCATAGTTAGGGGTAAAACAAAGAAGTTACTCTTTTGCTCAACTAATTGATTTCGTGGTTCAGAATGCTAATTGATAAGGCATTCAATTAGACTAAAACTTCGAGGTCATAATTAGGAGTAAAACAGAGAAGTTGCTCTTTTGCTCAACTAACTGATTTTATGGTTTATGATGCTAATTAGCCTAAATGTGTTATTAATTGACCTTACTTGTGATTGAATTGATGATTGATTGATCTCAATGTTGATTGGTGATGCATGACCATTCAACAGGTGTCCTGACCCTTTTTTTTTTTTTTTTTTTTTCATTAAGGAATAGGATGAGATTTACAAGTAATATCGAGTTGGGACCAATAGTCCCGGTTCAGTGCAAGTTCTCCCAAATTCTTACCTTACGCAACATTTGCGAATTTATTTAAAGTCAATTAACCCTATCAAAATTCTATGTGATGAGTCATTACTAACCTATTGGGATTTGCTAGAAATCAAGTGAAGCATGGGAGTACAACTCACTTGCTATTCAATTAGAGATTTTCTAGAGTTGGGAACTTGATTACAGTAGCTACTTAAAACAAAACAAAAACAATAAAAGAAATGACCTAGAATAATCACACATATCAAAAGAGACAATAAAGGAGAAAGGAAAAAAAATGCAGTATTGTAAAATAATTTGATGCAAGTCAGGCAAAGAATATGACATGGCCTCTTTATTAAGCCTCAAGAGACTATTAAATAAAATACAATTACTCATCTATAAGATCAATCTACCAAAACTAAACTATTAGTATTCACTAAAATCTCTAAACTATATGAATACTAAATGACCCTAAGCTAAATCTAATATTAAGATATTACTATCTATACAAGGCCTATTTTCTAACCATTTTTTGTTTTCTACTTTTTATTTTTTGGAATGTTTTATTTTTATTTATTTCAAGAAAAAGGACTTGAGCTAGGCCCTTGGGCCTAGTCTGTAAGTTTGGTTAGACTTAAACTCACAAAAATGTGGGCCAAGCTCTATTACTCGGTCCACATGCAAGAGGCATATATGGGTTGCTCAAGAACAAATCACAAATGGACTTAATAAGCCTTTTCAATTAAAACTTCACAAACCTACTTTTAAATCTAAGCTCACCCAAGCCCACTCTTTATCAAGTCATAACGAGCCCACACTAATCCCCCTATATCAAGTTTACACGAGTGATGAAAGATGGTCAAATCGACAGTAAGGATTGTTCATATGATGAAACCGGCGATCTGACTTGGCGATCATGTGTCAAGCGAGAGTAGAGTTCTTCAAATACTTGGATTGCATAATAAAGGAAAATAGGGATTTCATCCAACACAAGAATAAGAATGGTGGAAAGTGGCATCATCGATGGATTGGCAGCTTTGGATATTAAGAGTAGCACTTGTGAAATTTCTATCTCTATTTCTATTGAGTTGAATGAGAAGCATTTTGTTGATGGCAGTAATCATAAATTATGTGTGATTCGAATAATGGTTTCAAAATGATAAAGCTTCCCACATAAATTTTTTGTGATATGGTATTCTATGCTCACATCATACACCATTCGATTAACGAAACTTAGAATGTCAAAAATTGGGATCGAGTCTTTCTTAATTCGATAGTTTCCAATTTATTCTATCCATCCAATAAAGATTTGGAGTGATCAATTCTCTTCCTAAAATCGGAACCCAAAGCTAGATACGAAATTGATAAATCAATTTAGATTTAGAATCATTCTCTTAATGGAATAGCTTAGTCTATATTAGTACAATCCTTACTAAAATGAGTAGAAACTAGATTCCCCATAATCTAGTTCAAATTTAGGAATTAGGAGTAGTCTCTAGGATCAAATTTATGGGGGAGTTCACATCCCAAGGCTTAGCACAAAGGCATGTATGTTTTTTGCCCAACAAGTATCGAAATTTCTTGTACTTTCTTTAAACGTTGTCAATACTGAGGTGTTTACTTTTATCACCTTCAATACTTTGGTTGTTTTTTTCCCCTTTTTAACATGGCTACAATAAGCGTAGGATCATAATAAACTTCCAAAAACAATTGAATGACCTTTAGGATTCATATTTGAAAAAGACTATTTGATTACTTAGATGAACAATCTAATCAAATTAAATGTACTAAAATGACATTGATAGACACTAATGGGGTAACCAAGTCCCGAATTGTAGAAAACTCCAGTTGCATAGGAAGTGAAACAATCTTATGTGCCTCACTTGATTTCTAGTAGACCCCAAGATGCTAATGGCAATTTCAATCTCACATAGAATTCTTTAGAATTAATCCGAACTTAAAAAAAGTCTAATGTCACACAAGGTAAGAGCTTTGGACAATATGTGCCTAATCGAGGGGCCATTGGCCCACCTATTAAGCATGACCTTTAACCCTCATTCCTTTTCCTACAGCCAAAAAAAAAAAAGGATGGCGACAGCTGGGCGACTCTATTGGGGAATTGATTATATTAAAAGAACTTTGGCTTAGATTAACTTGGTTGATTGTTCACTAATGTGGTCTTAATGGCAATGTGCGTGAAAGTCATGAGGAATACAAGGTTAGTTAACCACATGTTAAATATTCTTGTAGGTTTGGAGTTATAAGGGGAAGCTTATTTGTTAATCCCATGTTTTGTAGGTGAAGAAATGATGTATTGAATGAATGATGATTATTTAGAAGCAATTATTGATTTGAATTTACTATGCATGCCTTTAACACTTTAGCACTACACATTGCATACACAACCCATAATCCACAAAACCTCTAGTTGCATTAGGTAAATCTTGGGCGGTGTTGTGTGTGGAATCCACATGGGGAAAGTACTCGTGGTAATCCATTCCCAATTCCGCTCATTTCGACCATAAGGGAGTGGCACCATCCGACCAACGCACAAAGGGTAAACCCTTTTTTATCTAATTGAAGTGGGAGCTTTAAACCTTTAGATTTTGACCTTTAGGCATCAAACCTCACAAGTTGCACGTGTGTGTCTTTGTGATTGACGTATCCTTTCCTATTTAATTGGTTCATATGAATTGTTCCAACTCTCAATCATTGCTCTTTTTTATACAATGCAATTTCTTTACAAGAATTTATTTCTTTTCGTAATAAATGGTAATTGATCAAAACGCCCTCTTAGGTCTAGAAATAATGGCCCAACTGGAGCTCAGAATCATTCTCGCCTCCAAAGATGACCCTCTTCGAATTGTGGGAGAGGCTTGATCTAGAAAAGCAAAAATATGTTGAGATGAGAATTGGAATACCTCATCTCTCTTCTACATGTCGAGCTGCAAATAACAATGTTTAGAGCTTGATCCCCTTTTTGGAACCAATGACATCTACATTTGTTTTTGGTCGAAATGAGTTCACTCCAATAGTAGAGGAAGACGACATTGCCATGGGTAGACATGGCTTGTTTGGTTTAGTTGGGCCTCCAATTGATCAAGATATCGTGTCTCTACTAAGTCAATTCTTAGGAATAAATGCTATCGTAATAAAAAAAATTTTCTTTAAAGGAAATAGTAATGCTCTTCGTTTTTAGCATTCTTAGAAACAAAAACTCTTGGGCCTACCCATAGGATCGGGTTATCAATCTTCCAAAATATTTCTCCTAACTTTCTTTGGGTTCATAACATTCCCTTCCATCAAAAAGGTGAATCCTTTAGTCACTTGTATTGTTCATCAAGTTTGTCAATTCAAGAGATTCTCAAATATGATTTTGGCTGAAATCTTCATTTCGCCCACCCGATCTAAGCACTTTTAAAGCACCCATGGGACTCCTCCAAATTTGGTATCTTTCTCACCTCAAAGAGTTTGGCCTAAACATGAAACTTACTTGACATTTGCCAAGATTCTCATTCTATCCAAAATTTTGAAGAAAAAATCCAAATTTATTCCTCCTTGGTCACTTTACGTGTGTATTAACTTTCTAAATGATATTACTGCCAATAAATTCTATGGCAAGGTCGTTGGGTAGGACGTCATGAAGCCCACCTTATTCATGGGCAAGACAACCCGATCCCACTTCCGAGGTTTTCGGAGTCTTTGTCATGTTACCATTGTACTCTAGTTTTCTGGTGTCATCATTTTCTAACGTTTGATTTTTCTGTTAGTGGTCATCTTCTCGCAAGAAATATAGATAAGGTGGCAACCGGTCAATACTCGGTATCCAGATTCCTGGGGATAATGTTGAAGAGCTGGAACTTAGTGCGAAGACGCAGTCAATCACACGTCCTCATTCTTTTCCATTTTTTTTTTCCATATTTGAGCTCTGTGCAAAGAAAGAGGAGGTTAAGTGTTGCATTAATCCCTTAAATTTCAGCGTTCGTGTAATTCGAGGTTGGACTTTTGGTTTTCTGATTTTTATTTTGTTCGATCCTTCAAGTTTTATTTTATGGAATCAAGTTCTTTGACTTTCTCAACTTGTGCAATCTAATTCTTCGGTCAACAACAGCCCTCACTAAACCGTCAAGTAAAATGATGATGTGGCATTGTAAATGGCAGAAAATGGCACATGAATCATGATGTTATCGTGGCGTCAAAATTAATTGGGCAAGAAAAATACAAACTTAGAAGAGATTTAAAAATAATAATAATAATTTAATAGTGTTAATTAAAGATTCTCCTTTGGCCATTTTTTTTTTGGTCATTCCTACTCTATATCTAATCTACACTCACTCTCAAACTTTTGCCCTGCCTCTTACAGGACGTGGGAGTCGAAACCCACTCCTGAAACTTGCGCCTCCCCACCCAATCCCTCCTTGAGAAGGTGGGGGTTCCTTAGGCCATTGAAGGAGAGTCTTTTGAATTTTCCTTTTTTTTTTTTTTTTTTTTTTGCATCGATCACCATAAGAAGGAACATCACAGGAATCTTTTTTTAAACATTTGATTCTTGACTCGGTCTTTTGACAAGCATTCCTTTAAATGCATATATCATCATGAGCAAAACACCAGATTGGACAAATTAATAAATTTATGGACTTGATTGAATAAATAAAACTTAGATAGCAAAGCCACACAAAATAGAAAAATAGATGACTTGGTTGCAGAAAAGAGGAGTTAGATAACCAAATCGAACAAACATAGGGAATCGAACTACACTAATTCGAAAATGGATAATCGGGTTGGTGATTTTACGAGAAAGTGATCAAGGAGCAAAATTACCCACTCTATTTAATCTCTAGAACAATTTTTTAGTCCGACGAAAATTGACTTATCAATATTTGGTGATAATTAAATTTCAAATTTTTTTATGAAAGGAAAATCATTATAATTCAAATAATTGTTGGAAGCCCTTAAGTGTGAGCATGGTCCGAGTTGGGCCGATCCACCTCCTAATCTTAGGACCAACCCGCACAGTGCTGCTTTTCAATTTTTGGGATCGAGAATCGACCCTATTAAGCTTGGGACCGATGACCGGACCGATCCAATGGGTTTGGTCCGGTTCTAGAGTCAACCTGGGATCAACCAATAATTTTTTATTTCATTTTTTGTACTCCTTAAATAACGATTGAGGACTGAACTGATCCAATGGGTTCGGTTTGATTTTAAGGTCAACCTATAACCAATCAATAATTTTGTATTTCACTTTTTATACTCCTTAGAAAGAGCAACCAAGGATCGTACCAACCTAATGAGTTTGATGATAAGTGAGGTTAGCTAGGAAAGGCGAACAATGAAAATTAAGTGGGATGAGCGTGGAACAGAATAAATATCGAATGTCGAGCGGGGAGCAACAAACCAAGCGACCATCGAGCGGCGAGTTGTACGAGTGACCCAAAGTAAGCAAGGCAAGTGTCAAGTGCTGAGCGGAGAAATTATTTCTTTCTTTTTTGGAAAATTGAAGACTAAGAGAACAAATAAGACGAAAGAGAACAGGTACTAGAAGAGGATGCCATAAAATGCCTTTTTTGGACATTGTGAGAACTTCTCACAAAAATATTTTCCTTCTTTATAAATTATAACTATTGACGTCGTAAAAGACATTAAAAACTTAAGTTATTAAAGAATAATGAAAAATTACTTGAACTCCTCATTAAAGAGTTGTTTAATGTTGTTGGCGCCGTTTATTTTAAGGTTTTCTCTATATAAAAAAAAAAATTATATATATAATATAGTTAGAATTGATTCAGGTTGGACCAATTTGAAATTCTTAGGATCGATAATCGACCCGCATAGTACTGGTTTTACCCACTTGAAACTCCAGCAGAAATACCACCAAGGACTAGTTCTATCTTCTTGTGAACTGGATCAGGATCGGTAGGGTTAGACCAGTCGAGGGTTAACCCTAGACTGATGCTTATCTCCTAGAAGTCCTTATGACCTCTTTATTCTATAATTGGATGGCAAAACCTTACCCGGTACACGTTTTCAACGCCTAAAACATGATG
The DNA here is from genome assembly GCA_014182555.1 of Eucalyptus erythrocorys. Lineage (NCBI taxonomy): Eukaryota > Viridiplantae > Streptophyta > Magnoliopsida > Myrtales > Myrtaceae > Eucalyptus > Eucalyptus erythrocorys. The sequence goes on along the minus strand of CM024601.1, from coordinate 29,408,093 downwards.
GTTGGCATGCGCTGTGATTGACTCGAAAGTTTGGATAAGCGTTTCCGAAGAAGGAAATTGCAGTGATTTTTCCAATTAACAACAGTAATTAAGCACCCAATTGAAGCGGATCTTCGGCTTAGATTGCGAAACCACCGACAAGGAATCGTGCCGAGAAAGGATGCGCGTGGGTCCCGCTGATGCGGCAAGGGGAGCCAGGGAGGTTGCCACGTCACCCGCTCCTTTTCCCATTTGAGCACTTTTTTTATTTCCTTATTTTATTATAATACTTTCTGATTTTGTCATATTGCTCTTTATTCCACCTTATGCCTATTTTCTCCTTAATTTAAGCCTTTCTTTTTAATTTTTATTAAAGGCAGGTACGGAAAAAGTCGTGAATATTTATAGGTCACATGGGCCTTCGTCATGAACTTTTTCATTTTTTTTTTAGTAAGAAAACTTTTATTTTGTAAGAATGCCTAGAAACACTAAGATGTTAAATTTAAAACAGTTTTTGTGAATCATATAATTTAGATTATTATTGTGCAAGGTTAAGATCTAAATTAATTTTTCACAACGGATGATGAATTAAATTTTAAATTTTTTAGGGAAAAGGAAATCACAGCAATCCACCCAATTGTTAGAGGCCTCTATGCAAGGTTTTACTTGATGCACGCTTTTAATGCCTTAAACTATAATTGATTGCATGTCCCGTCAAGTCGAAAGTTTAAATAAGCGATTTTCCAATGAAAAATAATGATGATTTTTTCAATTAATGATAGAGATTAGGCACCGAATTGAAGCGGATTTAATCTACCGACAAAGATTCGCGCGGCCTTTATTGAAACTTCCTCGAAAATTTCCACAATTAATTTCTGAGTCGAGATTTAACTATCCCGACAAGGATGAGCGGGGTTCCGCGATTACAGCGAGGAGCCAAGGAGGTTGCCACGTCACACGCTCCTTTTCTTATTTTATTACCCTTTTTTTTCTGCTTATTTTTATTATGATACTTTATGACTTTATTATATTGATCTTTATTCCACCGTCCGCCTCAATGGACCTTTTTTTTTTTTTTTTTTTCATCAAATTTTTAATAAAAGCGTGAAAGAAAAGAAGTCATGCTTTCATAGGGCACATGGGTCTGCCCGCGTGATTTTTTTTTTTCAAATTCATTTCCTTATCCAAATAAGAAATTCTTTATTTTGTGGTACTATACTATTCAATTTAGACACTGACGTATACCAAGACGTCGATATAAAGTGGTCTCGTGGATCACATGATTAGAGTCATTAAATTAGAACGACGGTTTCCATTTTTCATCCCATTGACCGATTCATTAAATTTGACGTGAAGCAAAAATAGAAAAAATCCTCAAATTGCTCATACTTGCAGAAATTTTCGACCTATGGAAGTCATAGACCATGCGCATCTATTTGATTACCTAGAAATTCAGGTCTGATTTTTAACTCCACGTCATTAATCATAAGGTAAATACAATGCAGTCGTCCTTATTCCAGTTGTCCATGGCAGGATATTGAAAACTTTTGAGGGTCATAGATTTTCTGCTATAAAGAGAAGAAATGTCCTCTTCAGCATTTTGTTGGACGGCAGATTCTTTTTTTTTTTTTTTTTTTTTTTTTGAGTTTTTTTTTTTTAATTTCTATTTTCGTTGAGTTGAATGAGAAGCATATTGTTGGACGGCAGAATTTCTTTTTTGAGGTCTTTCCTTTGAAATTTCTTTTTTTATTGAGTTGAGCGAGTAGCATTTTGTTGGATGGCAATAAACATGGAATCAATGTTTGATTCAAATTCCCACATAAATTTATATAAATATGGTATCTTTATATGTCATATATTACGCCATTTGATCGGCAAAATTCGGAACATTGAAATTCAGGATGACTAGCTTCCGATTCTATCCGATCCAATTATTGTTTTGTTCAAAAAGATCAATTTTTACACTAAGATCTTATCGTTGCACCATTTTACTATAAAAACATATACCGATCAAGTGGTCAAGTGGGTTGTGTTATTTCCTCAAGTTGAAAAATCATAATTTGATTCTCAATATATGCTTCTTTTTTTTTTATAAGAGGTTTATACATATCTATCACAGATAAAATCCTTTTACCATATTTGAGACATTCTTACAATGGAAATGAATTGTTTAGCATAATCTAGTAGGATCACTACGCATTTATTAGGTGTTATGTGTATCTTGCGTGTGAAGCACATTGGGATACTGGTCCTTAGCCGGCCTTAGAAATTCGAAATGGACCAGCTCTCCCTAAGATTCGATCGAGCTAGACCCAATTCTCACCCTTATCTTCTTCTTCTCCCCCAAAAAGGTGTTTTTTTCGTAATCTATCTATTCAATTTATTTGACTTTTGATAAGCATCGCTGTCGACCCAACAAAAATCTAAGGACGATCTACAAAACGTCGTCGTCGTCGTCGTCGTCACGCGCCACGGCTGAAGTCGCGACCGTTTCCAAGAAAACGGAAAAGCCGCCCTCCGTTCCCATCCGGCGCCGTCAACGCGAAACGCCGTTACGAAGAAAAAGGTAAAACAAAAATTAAAATTAAAGTAAGACAGCGAAGCTGAGTAGACCAACTACCAAAGCCGCCAACCCGTGCCGAGTCGCCTAGAAACGTCCTCCCCCCACGCGCCCATGTCGCGCGTGGGGTACACTCGTCCTCGTCATCGTCCCCGTCCTTGCGCGTTCAAACTTCCTCGTCAACGTTTTCTCTGGCTGCTGCTGCTGCCTGGAGCTCCTCCTGTAGCTTGCCCCCGAAGTTTCATCTCCGCGTCCACACGCTCCCTCCCTCCTTCTCTCCTTCCTTCCTTCCTTCCTTCCTTCACACTTCCCTCCACCGTTCCCCCCATCTCCATGCCTTTCGTCAACGCTCACGTCTCCCTCTCTCTCTATGTCTCTCTTTCTCTCTCTATATAAAACCATAGCCTGAGCAGCAGCAGCAGCAGCAGCATCTACATTTTCAGGGCATACCCAGAACTTTGTTCTCGCCATCTCTAGCTCCTTTCCACGCACGACCCACGATTCCCCTCCATTCGTTTTGCTTTGTTGGCCTACTTCTCCCGTAATTCATCTTTGTGCTGTTCTGAACTCCGCTTGCTGCTTATCGACCCGAGGGCCGTTCGGAGCTTCTGGGTTCGTGAGGAAAATTTGTCCTGATCCCGTCGTGCAGTGGGTGAAATTCCCCGTCTTGTGGGTTGTTCTTGCGTTTTAGCTCAGATTTGAATCGAATTCCGGGGAAGGGATCCGGATACCGGCGTGTGGAGCTTTTGGGTTTCGTCAAGTTGGGTTTTTGGGAGAAAGTTTGCTCCGTGAGCGTGGATTCAGTGCCGCATTCGATGGACACGAAGACTTCGGTGAGGTTTACCTTGGGGAAGCAGTCGTCTCTGGCGCCGGAGAGGCTGGAGGATGAGCTGGATGAGCTGGAGGAGTCGAGTGACGACGAGCTCGACGCGGCGATTCAACCTGGAGTGAGGCTGATGTACTTGGCGAATGAGGGGGACGTGGAGGGAATGAAGGATATACTGGATACCGGGGTCGATGTCAATTTTAAGGACATCGATGACCGGACCGCCCTGCACATAGCCGCGTGCCAGGGTTACGTGGACGTCGTCGCTTTGTTGATTGAAAGGAAGGCCATTGTCGATTGCAAAGACCGATGGGGGAGCACTGTAAGATCAATGTCTCCACGAATTTCCTGTTTCTGTGATGAATTCTTTCTGTGTTGTTGTTTCGATGGATAAGTATGTCTCCTGTGTGAATATTCTGTGGGTTTGGGCGTGCTTGCTTGCCGTTGGTGTCTATGACTGAGTGCCATCCCTTTCTTCTTTCTTACTGTTTTGTCATTACTCTGGGAGTTCAAGCTATAACTTGTTTTTCATGTACTGAATTCATGTAAAAAGAGGATTGTGAATTTGGTGGCGAAGTACATGAAAGGAGGAACTCTTTTTGTTGCCCTTCAGGATGTACCTTCCTTCTTCATACTGCCTGTGAAGTATTCTATGTCTACTTTTTTTCTATACTCTGCATTTCCCCCCTCAAGTTCCTTCTTTTCTTCGGCGGCTCCATCGTTCCCAGTCTCTCGTGATCTGGTGCTGTCCCTTCTCGTAAGGAGCAATGCTTAGCAAGTGCTAGATCATTATTTATGCCTGATGAGCGTGAGACCGTTAGTTTGGTGCAGTATCTTAATCAATCAAACTTCTCTGATGTTACTTGGAAAATTTAGTGGCAGCAATAGCTATATGTGAAATTCTCTTTCAAGAGAGTAATTTCTTCTCCTTTGCAAGCACAACCAAAACAACTTGGTCTCTTCACCATAAGACATTCTATGTAGTGACAGGATACAAATAGAATGGCCAAGAAAATTCCCTTTTTAGCATCAGATAGAAGTTTGTATTAACATCACTGCACAGTCAGTTGTATATTACATGAGAAAAGATGCCCAAACAGAGCCTTAATAGTCAGTCCAGTAAGAACCTGAAGCCTGCATATACATAGGCTTGAATAAACTGTTTTATGGACAGTCTACTCCATCAACTGTAAAGATGGAGTGGAATCAGTAATCTCTCTCTCTCTCTCTCTCTCTGTCTCTCTCTCTCTCTAAGTGACATTTGTCTCTGGGAATATAATTTAGTCAGCTAGTCTCTAAACATCATTGAGACAATGGAGCTAGTATAACGGGCTACATATACTCTTGTTGTGCCCCATTGTCCATTAATTGCTTGTGATTTACTGTGTTTCAGCTGTTACATAGTGCACATATGTTTATATTGTTTATATCTTGATTTTCCTAGAGATTTATCCTTGACTGTAGTTCAGAACCTAATAATGTTCAAACAGCCTCTTGCAGATGCTATATACTATAAAAAACATGATGTGATCAAACTTCTGGAGGAAAATGGTGCAAAACCTTTGGTATGTTTCCCGATTTGTTTTCTTTTCATGGACTGCTTTTGACTTCATTTTACTGACATGAGTCATTTTTAATATCTAACTCAATGCTAATATATGACTTAAGATGGCACCAATGCATGTCAAACATGCTCGAGAAGTTCCAGAATATGAGATCAACCCGAATGATCTGGATTTTACCAGCAGCAAGGACATAACAAAAGTAAGGAAATCTTTTTCTGATGGTATTTATATTTTTCAAGTCCTTGGAAATTCTGAGGTTTGTTAACTTCAGAAAAACATTAGAGCTCATCCCTTTCTGGGGGGAAAGAGAAAGTTTATTCATTTGCTTCTTCCTTGGGGAGAGATTAGCATTCACTTTAATTATGTTGTCACTGCCTTTACTATTATAAGTGTATTTTGGCACACAACATTCATTTATTGCAAGTCACACTAATTTACAGAGGCTGATATGTTAATAATTGAGCTCGCTTGACTTTGCTTCCTCTAATTTCTCTGTTACATCAACAAGCATGAGGGAACCGGGGTTTCATTTGCTTGATATGATTTTTTACTGCTCCTAGTAAGCGATATCAATCAGGTGAATCTGGAAGTGCAGTTTTTCTCCTTTTGAAAGCTTCTGGTTAGCTCATCTTTGCAATATTTTACGGAACTTAAAGAGTTTAGTGCTATTCTCAAAAGCTTATTGTGGAATGTTCTCAAAAACACGAGACTTCTGGGGAGATTTTGTTGTATGTAATTTGAGTTCTGAGTGCCCAATTCAAAGCTTAACCTAAAATTATCATGACCTTCGATTGGCTGAGTGCTCATTGTGAGGTGATTTCATAGTTACTTGTGTATTTATGGGTACAAAATTCAAATGGTAAGACATGCTCTGATACAGGACAAGTGCTTTCTTAGTAAAATGAAGAAGTCGAGAAAAATCATGGCATCTTTACCCAAAAAAAAAAAAAAAAAAAAAAAAAATTCATGGCATTGCGGTTGTCTATGTTTGATATATTAATAGTAGAGGCAGCTGAATTGTAGTTAGCCTTTGTCTGGTTCTTGAACCCTCAACTGTTTTCATGCACAATGTGGTGAGAATACAAGCGGCAGCTCAGAGTTAAATGTCTCAAGCTGCAAACAGTGTATATGTTCTAAGTTGTCAACAGTTCTATGGTGTGGATACTGTTGATTGGAGAGAATTGCATTAAAGCAGATATGTGGGATAATAGGACAGGGAATGGTTTTGTTGCATGATTGCAGATATTGTGAACAGAAAGAAATAGTTTTTCCACATTTGACCAGAGGATTGAGCTTCGGTTACTCTGGGTGTTATTATTTTCTGTGCAATATGCAATTCGGTGAGGTGCAGCTTAACTGTATTTAATGGAAAATGCTGGTTAAGTGGCAATTGGATGCAGTTTAGCTTATAGATGCAACCACTGTGATTGTTGGGAGATGAAGCAAGCCATTCTCTACGTGTTTAGGAATTAAGGAGATTTCGTCTCTCAATTGGAGTTCTTATTATTGAGCATTTGCTAACTTGATGGTTTCCTTCATAAATAGATATGTGCCTAGAGATTGTACTTTTGGTGCTCTAGTATCTAAAATTCAATGTTATCTATCTGTTAAGGAGGAGTTAAAATCCTCCCCCCCTTCTTCCTCTTTCAATATCATTTGCTCATAATAATTTACATGGTTGAATATTTGTTAAATAAATTCTTCTGAACTTTAGTGAAAAGCACACCATGCTATATGCCCTTTAATTTTCCAATCCTTCTCCATGAAGTAACCTCTGCATATTTGCAGGGGACTTTCTGTCTGGCATCGTGGCGTGGAACTGAAGTTGCTGTGAAGAAGTTTCGAGAGGAAGTGTTTGCAGATGAGGACAAAGTGTGAGTTGAGATTGTTGGCGTGGTTTTTTGCACGAAATTGTTGTCATTGTCGTTGTCGTCATCATTATGCTTTCCTTTCAAAAGAATTGTTTTGCTGCAGGAGGGCTTTTAGAGATGAGCTTGCAATCCTTCAGAAGATTAGGCATCCAAATGTTGTCCAATTTCTTGGTGCTGTAACTCAAAGCAGCCCAATGATGATAGTGATGGAATATCTACCAAAGGTTTTAATTCCAACTATAAAATTACCCATTTTTTGAAAACTTTGATGCTTTTGGATGTTTCATGCCTTTGTCAAAGAATTATCTGCTCACTGACTACTAATTTGAAATCTCTGCGTTTATACTTTCACATGGGGAGAAATATCATGTGATACACATTATCTCATTGTTTATGCTTTCTTTGGTATGAGTGTCATTGCTCATGTGCTGTTCTTGAACCCTTCACCGTGCTGATATCTCGTGTCATGTTATTGGTTATGTATTGGTCTTTGAACCCTTTCATTGTGCTCCAGAATATCAACATTGAATTCATCTGTCTATGTCCAATTGTACTCATCTGTCTCTATTCATGGAACTCATTTGTACCAGCTACATTTGAGTACATATGCATCCACCTGAAAATGATTACTGCATTTTTTTTCTCAAAAAAAGTGCAGACCCCCAATGTTTTTATTGAGATATATGAATATTACATCCCTAGTGCTTGCTAATATGTTTATATTGAGATATATGAATATCACATCCCTAGTGCTTGTTAATAGTCCAATTATGAGAACTTCTCTTTTTGATATTTTAATATTTGCCTTCTTATTTTGACATGGTTCTTTTATAAGATGTTGAAACTTGAGTTTTGGAACTAGAGCGGATGTGCCATGCAGTTGCATTTATATTTCTCCATTCTTCTTCTATAAATTCAAAGCAAAAGTAACAGATGAATTGAAATTTGGGAAGCAAATGCTTTGCAGAGTTGAGCATAATTGACATCTATAAGGCGTCTAAGTGGGGATATTCTTTTCTCTTGCTAACGTGTAACTGTTGCATCCTTTGTTTGTGACTATTAGATTTTGTCACAATATGAAAAAGAAAACAATCTATGTTGGATGCTGAAATTTTGTATGCTCGATCTTTATGGAATTCTTGACATTGTTTTACTTTTGGATCTTCCAAAAATGAGAAGACAGCCACACAAAAATATGTTGAAGTAGGAAAAGTACATCTGGCACTGTTTTCAGAATTGATAAGAATGAATGATCTGCATATTGAAAATCTAGTCCTCTGGCCAGGAGAACTTGTTATTGATTTATTATAACTTTCCTGGGTATTGCTGAAGAAGATAAAATCAACTTTTGATTCTGTAATTGCTAAACCGATGCAGGGCGATCTCCGTGAATACTTGACAAGCAGAAGAGCACTAAAGCCATCAAAAGCAATTAGGTTCGCTCTTGATATTGCAAGGTATGAATGGGATAGATGATTAATTTTCACTTCCAGTTTGTGTGATTCTGTCCATCATCCTTCTGAAAACTGTTTATAAAAAGCTTGTAATAGAAGTACATCGGACAAATTTCTGTCTGTAAAAGACCATTCTTAGTTGAAATAATGCATATATTTCCTTGAGATAATCTTTGAACTATCTGGAAGTATATAGTTGGTATTTGCAAACTGTATGAATCAAAGGATTCAAACATTAAGATAATCATTGTGACTGACACGTATTAGCTGCTCTTGTGGAAAATGATGAGTGATGATATCTGGAACCACTACAGGTCCTAGAGTATTGTACTATAGTTAGCATTCTGATGCTGACATAGATAATGGCCTCTAATGAACCTTCTTCTTTTCACAGTATTTGAATTTATAGCAATCATTAACTATGTCTTTTGCAAAATTTGCAGGGGAATGAACTATTTACATGAAAACAAACCAGCAATAATCCATCGAGACCTTGAACCTTCGTGAGTTTTTCTTCGCCTTGGTGCATAAAATAGACATTAGTGTGTAATATAGTGTTAATTCTTAAGTTGTAGTCATATCAATTCAATATTCCTTAATTTCTGATATTCAGAGCTTTATCTGTTGCTTTCTATATGAGAGAACAGGAATATTCTGAGGGACGATGCTGGACATCTAAAGGTCGCAGATTTTGGAGTTAGCAAGCTGCTGACTGTCAAAGAAGACAGACCTTTAACATGTCAAGATACATCTTGTGAGTCTTCTTTATGAGCATGATAAATGAATTTCTGCTATGATTAGTATTTTAGTTGGATTGGAGATTCAATTTAAATATTGAAAGCAATCGTCAGGTCGCTATGTTGCACCAGAGGTTTTCAAAAGTGAACAGTATGATACCAAAGTGGATGTCTTCTCATTTGCTTTGATTCTGCAAGAGGTAAATATACTTTCCTTTAGTTGTGGTTTTAAGAGTCAAGAATTTGATTTCTCTTTATTCTGTTTCTTGGATAGTGTCTTGTAGTGAAAAGAGAAACATGCTTTATGTTCAGTGTAAAAAAGAATCTCGTGGTTTTAAGTACCATTATTTTTTAATGTATAGCAGAAACTCGTGCTTTTGAATTGATAGTGGTCATGGAGGTAAAGAAGCCTGCTAATTCTCTATCACAAATTAATTAGTATGATTTGGTTTAGCTAGTAGGGAGTTTCTCAGGATATAAAATTGAGATAACACTATGAATTTATTAAAGAGCAACTGTGGAAACTGCAAATATGAATGCGATGATTCTTGGCTTAGGAAAACTTGTTTAGAGATCAAATCACTACTGGAGATAGATTTCAATGCTAAAAATTATGTGATTAGGTTTAGAAAGTATCATTCTCCTGTAATCATAATAATGCTTATGAATAGTAGAACTTAGGCTACTGCATTCTCATATGCTTGGTGGCATTATACTTAGCGTGCTATATTTTTAAAACCGTTATTCCCAAAGTAAAAGGATGGAGCCATTTTACCTGAGAATAATGTGTGATAGCCTGTGAACAGTACAAATCATAAGAGGATAACAAGCAATTACACTAATTTTTTGTTATACTCTTACTTAAATGAGGATAGGTAATTTTTCCAATTCACTGTCCCATATATCTGGTGTGGAGAAAGAGTAATTCCTCAATTGTGTCATTCATGCAACCAAAGACTTTTATAGGTCTACATAGTCCTACAAATTTAAACCAATGAGATGCAGCTTTAGTGTTTGTCTATTTTAAGAAGAGATTTGCATGTTTTCGACTTCTTTTACTATAAACAAGTGTTGCTACAAGATGTGAGTGGGAATTGAATGGCTATGCAGTGAATGCTTTTTCTTCAACTTTCTTGCTTTATCAAATCCTGGAAGGGAAAATGTCACAAATGGTCCCTATATTTTTAGTCAATGTGCAATTTCATCCCTGAACTTTCAATTCGCTCAATTTGGTCCCTGAACTATTGATAAATGTCCGATTTAGTCTCTGAACTTTCGATCGGCTCAATTTGGTCCCTGAACTATTGATAAAATGTCCGATCTAGTCCTTCGTTATTATTTTTCCTTTTTTCCTCTTTGATAAAACGAAGGATTAGATCGGACATTTTATCAATAGTTCATGGACCAAATTGAGCCAATCAAAAGTTCAGGGACTAAATCGGACATTTATCAATAGTTCAGGGACTAAATCGGATATTTATCAATAGTTCAGGCATCAAATTGAGCGAATTGAAAGTTCAGGGACGAAATTGCACATTGACTAAAAATATAGGGACCATTTGTGACGTTTTCCCTTCCTGGAAAGTGAAATCTTCCCTTTGCAAATTCCCTTTTCCATTCAGTGACTTTTATGCACTATAGTTGTTTGAATGAACTTTAGAGGGGGCAGTCTTTAGCCATTCTGAGTCTTCTTCTATCCCAGGCATGATAAGTCATACTTGTAATGTGCTGTAGATGATAGAGGGATGCCCACCATTTTCTGCAAAGAATGAAACGCAAGCTCTTGAGGCGTATGCTTCCAAAGATCGTCCACCATTTACAGCTCCCGCAAAGCATTATCCCCATGGGCTTAAAGAGTGAGTGTCTCTCGTTTTATTGCAAGTGTGTGGTGTTGCCTGTTTGAGTTGGTGTCCTCAGTCTTCTATGGGTTAACAATAGGAATTTTGGCCTTCTGTGGCAGGCTGATTGAGGAATGCTGGAATGAGAAGCCAGCCAAACGGCCATCGTTCAAGCAGATAATATCAAAGCTGGAGCATATTCAGCGCAATCAGGGCGTTAAAAGGCGATGGAAGGTCCCTGCCTCCTCCTCTCTCTCTCTCTCTCTCTCTCTCTCTCTCTCTCACACACACACACGCACACACACACAGAGTTATTCATGAGAGTGCTCTTTGCTATTACTGTAGTAGGTATTGAAGAAATTACTTGTACATTCTACATCATATTTGTTCACAAAATACTAAGTTGTTGATACATTTGATGTCTGAGGATAGTAATATCAAGGTGCCACTCTTTTTCATATTCAGGCCTCAGTAAAAAGTTTAGTGAACTTTTCCTTGATTTCTTAGGGAACTTTGCACTCTAGACTGTTAATTGTTTTCATCGGTAGTAGATTACTGCACTTTTAGTTTATAGAGGCAGAATATATATATATCTTTTCCCTTTTCCCTTGAACACTAATTATCGCTATGGCCCAACTCATGGTGACTTATCATCCATGCCTAGGTTCAGCCCTTTTGCTTCCAGAACTTTGAGGATATGTTGAAGAGAGAGCACTCAGATCTAACCAGCCGTGCCGATTCATCTCGTTCCGCAAACAGCATTTAGCATCTCGTGTGCAAGTCTGCAGAATTTTATCACCATAAATTTTCAATGTACGAAGCATATCTCCCACGCCAGAAGCATTGTCGGTACATGGTTTGCCGTATTCAAACCCGTTAAAACGTTGTCCTCTAAGAGTAGGTATTCAGCCCTTTTTACTTGATTTTCAAATTGAGCTTACATATGTACAGAAAAGTAGATATTTGTTTTCTTGAAGAAGAGGAAAAGCAAGGTGTTTGATTCTTCCTTTTTTCTGGATGTTTCCCATTTGCATTTGCCAGAATCTGTGGATACTGAGAACAAGAGATGAGCAATAGAAATCTGTGTAGTTGGTTTTGAAGCTATTATCTTTCCCTTTTCCCCTTTTCCGCTCGAAAAAGGCAGGACCTCATCGTATTATCCTAACCTGAGTCATTGTCTCGAGCATTCATTGGTTTAACAAATCCGAGAAAAGTTTATCAAAAGTTCTAAATCTGGAACATGACACGCAATCTGATCATGAATATTTCATTTAGTACTATCAGGTGTTAAATTGTATAAGATTGTGAACAAGCCTAATGGCCATCTATACTGTCAATCGCTTAAATGGCAACGTTAGGGATTGAAATGTGTAAGAAAATGGAGAAATGATGGCCAATGAGGCTTGCTTGCGCTTCAGAAAAGAAGTTTAGAAATGGGCCGCATAAATTTTAAAAAACAGTGGTTCCTTGGCAAGGAAGAAATCAAAAATTCATCACTTGATTACATAAAATTTTTGGGAATCAATATACTTTTTCAACTCACTTTTATAAATTCATATTGAAATTTTAAAATTAAGATTAAATACACACTGCATGTAAAAACTTAAAACCGTGTAAAAATGAAAATGAAAATTCAAGTATGCTAAGTCGATCCCACTCAAATAAGAGACCCACTTCTATGATATCAAGAGTGTACCGTACCATATTAACTTTTGTAATTAAGCATAAGAAGGTCGTAAAATCGACGTATGATGTTATGACGAATCGTTATAATTTGACATTTTGACGAATGGACGAATGGTCATAATCCAAGGACAAAATAATTGAAAAAGAAATAGTACACTACTCTAATGCACGCCAGAACGCCCATACCTTCTATTGATTTGTCAATATCTTATCTTCTATTCTCCATTCCTGTAGAAAATGGAAGTGGAAATCTATCCAACATGGCTTGAGAGGTTCGTCAGGAGAAAGAAATAGAAATGGGAAAATTAGTATATAGAAATTCTATATATATATATATATATATATATATATATATATATATATCCATATATAAAGAATGCCATTCGAAACTATTATTCACTGAAAAATAGTCGTAAAACAACTAAATAAGAATATGTTGTGGTTTCCGACGTGTATTAAGAAGTGTTGACGAGTCATGTAATAATAAGTTTCGTGCTTTTATGAAATTGGGCCAAAGTGGGGCCGATTGACGATGACAATCGTATAAACGAGCCTTACATCAATGTAAATGAGAAACCCTAAGGTCTCCATAAATCCTTAAAAATTTGTGTTGGAGTTATCTCGATTTGCATCATATCCAATTGGTTCCGCATATCTCTCTAGTCTTCCCCCCAACCAGCTTTTAAGGTTGAATCAATCAAGGGTGTTGGAATCTTTTCATGGGGTTGACATGTGTTCTCCAAATTTTCATTCCAACTGGATGCGACCAAAATCTCACGTCCCTAGTTTGATTCGGATCGTTTCGGACCATACATCAATCCGGACAAAAACTTATGGATCTGGGAAGATCTCTAACCTGAATCCAAATCGAAACAAACGAGATCTCAGTTCAGACAAATTTTAAGATATTGTTGCTATCGGTTTGGTTCCAAGCAATGGAACGATTACTTAGAGAGCGTGAAATCGGAAAGTGATAGTGAAATCAGCTTTAGTGTCCTCATAAATTTGAGAAATCCATTTGGCAGACCAATCTGAAATTAGCTCGCTCTCTCTCTCTCTTTCTCCTTGCCCCGGCCCGAACCACGCCGTCCGGCCAGTTGTTGCCGCGATCATGTCGCTTTCGGGTCAAAAAATGCCGCCGTCGGCGAAGACCTTGGATCGCGGTTCTCCCTCCCTCCTGGAGGAAGCAGACCTAACTCTATTGTCCTTGGCAAAGCCGGATCTACTCCACTGACCGTAGCCTTAGCTTCGCCGACGACAGAGGAGCGTAATGTTGATTGACACCGTTCATGTGGTCGGACGCATAGAGAGAGATATGGAGAGATTTAAATCGGTTAGGGTTGTCCTGTTTTGGATTGCTTCGGCGTTGTTATAGGTAGGGGTGTGCAAAATACCCGGGATCCGCCCTGGGACCGCCCGGAACCGGACCGGAACCACCGGAACCGGCGGGTCTTGAGGGAAGCTGGTCAGTTCTCGGTTCCAATTTATTGGAACCGGTGGGTACCGGTCCGGTTCTCGGTTCCATGGGCGAGATCCGCCCGCCCGCCCACCCGGGACCGGACCGGAACCTTTTTAATATTTAAAAAAAAAATTACTAAAAGAAACCCTACATCTATCTCACTCTTTAGGGAACCTTTACCTTTGGTAAAAGAAAATTTAACCATCTATGGTTATTTGCAAGTAGGAAATGGAAGAATGTTGCATTCCATGTGTTCATGTTTTTTTTTTATCTACAAGATACATTTTTAATTACAACAAATGAATCTTTGTTCCACGTACTTAAATTTGATTTTTCTTTCTTTGGCTTGCTTTGATATCACGTAGTTATTCTATGTTGAAAACCAAAATTTTTTCCTGTCAATATCAGTTCCATGGATCCACCCGGGAATCGGACCGGACCGGCGGTCCGTTTACCGCGGTTCCAATTTTTCGGAACCGGTCCTTAGCGGGCGATTCCCGGTTCTAGGACGGGAACCGCCCGCCCGGACCATGCACACCCCTAGTTATAGGGGTTTTTTTCCGTTTTTTCTTTCCTTGATGTGACGTAGGCTTTTTTGGTGGGCCAAATGAATGTCTGTCCAACACTCGGAGAACCTTAATAAGAAATCACGAGGATTTTTGGACAAAAAGGAGAAATTCCAAATAAGGACTTAGAGTAAATATTTTCTTAAATAAGGACTTGAAGTACTCTTATTTTTCCAAATAATAGCCTAAAGTGGACCTTGTTTCAATTATCTAAACTTTGAAGTGATTATTTTAGGCATTTATTTGAAACTGATATGGTCACTTTAGACTCTTATTTAAAATAAAGTTAACTTTAGATTATTATTTGATAAAATAAGGGCCTAGTACCCGAAAAAACTTCAACTTTAGTTTTTGTTCCAATTCTACCTTTTATCTCATAAACAACCTCCAATTTTAGGTTTAATTTCAATTCTATTCTAAACTTTTCTTTTGTCTCATAAAAACCTCCAACTTTAGGTCAAATCCCAAATTCGCCATAAACTTTTTCTATCTCATAAAAAACCCCAAATTTTAAGCCCTATACCAATTCTACCAATAATTTTTTATTGTCTCACAAAAAAACTCCAATTTCAATTTTTTTTTTTTGTCTCATAAAGGATAATCAACTTTTACTTGAGTCCTATATTTGCCTTTATTAAACCTCCATCAAAATCTCCCTCAGTGATTTTATGCTTGGTCTTCGATATCTCGTGTTTAGGAATGTTCTATCTCTTACAATCAGAGAGCTCACGCTCGAGATGCTTGAACAACTCGTGCTTGGGAGTTTTCCATCTTTTAGTTGTGAACGAGAATTTTTTGACAAAAGGTTAATGGTGGCAGATTTGTAATTCAAGTGAAAGTTTTTCATTTTTATAAGATTGGAAAAATTTTAGGGAAAAATTTGGATTAGATAATAAAGTTGGGATAGGACCTCGAGTTATGGGTTTTTTTCATAGTACAAAAAAAAAAAGTTTAGGGTAAAATTGGGATCGACCTAAAGTTGAGGGTTTTCTTATGAGATAAAAAAAAAAGGTTCAGGGAAAAATTGGGATTGAACTTAAAGTTGGAGGTTTCTATGAGACGGAAGGTAGAATTGGGACAAAAACCAAAGTTGAAGGTTTTTTCGGCTATTAGGCCAAAAATGAGAGCACTTCAAATCCTTATTTGAAATAATGTCCATATTAGGCTCTTATTAGAGAAAAAAATGACACTTCAGGTTCTTATTTAGAATTTTCTCGAAAAGAAATGTTGCTTGATTTATAGATGATATATTACCAAATTGATCTGGAACAACAATGACGTGGATCCCTATAATGAAATACACATAATAAATGGTTCATATTATATAATTAGTGCACTTATTGATAGACCATGCAACCATTTCTTGCGTTTTCGGCATCGTTCCCTTTTCTTTGCTGAAGATAATGTAATTAGTCCTATCCTCCACTTTCTTGAAAAGGGCACTGGTTGACGTTGGTTTTCTGAATTTGCCAATAATTGGTTCCTCAGTCCTCCTTAAAATCGAAATTGGGATGTCTCCGGACCTTATTCATGTTCTTCGACATCGCAGAGTTTGGCTTCGACAATTTGTTTCGTTTATATGAAGAAATAAGAGCGAAGCAGATCCGAGAGCCGATACTTTCAAAAAAGATATGAGAGCTGTCAGTATAACAGCAAACACTTGAACTTCACACATGAGAAGTTCTAAATTGTGGGGTAGGTTTTGAGGCTCTCGGCAAAAGATTAAATTCTCGTTTTGGTTATGCCGAAACGGTAGAAAAGACCATTCACTCTCAACATCCATCTCTTCCATGGTAAAACCCTAAAGAGAGCAAGAGAAGATGGTGGGGATGATGAGATAGCGACGGCTATAATTCATGGTCAGGAATTAGGTTGTGACATTGAAGGCATTAGAACCCTCGAAACATTATGTGACGCCAAGTATGAATGTTGCTATCTGGTCCCCTTCTCTGCTGTGAGCATAAAGGCTTCCCCCACTCTATTCTTTAAGTGCCTCCAGCTATTCTACTTTACCTCTTTTCACTTTCTTTTGGCATGGATGGGGTCTTGGGTCAGTACACAGCCAGTTTGGCAACTATGAAAATAGAAGACTTCACACCTACAAAACTTGGGATTATTATTTCAGTACGTTTTGTCAGTTTTAAATTTATTGTATGGATAATTTTTTCAATTTGACTAATATAGTCTTAAAGCTTTATGCGAAATTGTAACATAGTCGTTCTGGTCAATTGCCATTGAAAATTGTTAATGTCACGTTAATTGTGGTAAAAAAATTGTTAATGTCGCGTTTAGTTATTGTTAATCATCTTACATGGCATGCTGATGTGAACAACTTATCGATTGTCATGTCAGTAATTTTCGATGGAACTAGTTTGAAGGATTACATTGGGATTTCACGTACAGATTTATGACTATATTGACAAAATTAAAATATTTACGTTTAGGGTTGAATTGATAATTTTTCTGGCAAAACTATTATAGAGAGAAATTGCTGAGCTAGCCATCTTTCGGTTGCTACCACATCTATGATAAACTGCCGTAGACTGGGTTGCAAAGGCACTTTGCCTTAAATTTCTTCCTTCAAATTGGTTGCGCCAACCCCCGATCCCTTTTGGACTATCTTGTGTTCAGATTCCAACTTATCTTTTCCATCTCGTCCTTTGAATGAATGAATGAAGCACTATTATCGACCAAAAAGGAAAAAAAAAAAAAAAAAAACTATGATAAACTGTGATTGACTATCATCAAATTAAAGTCGCACACGCATATAGATGTAATTGAGGGGAAGTTATATATGTGGTCCCAATAGTTTCGAGGGAGTTCGAGGTCACGTGTCTGTGGTCCGCACTGACTGAATAGCAAATTTCGGCAAGTTTTGAATGGAAATTTGACAGAGGAAGGACTAAAACCACAACCAAATACAGTATAAGGACAATGAAAGTGAATTCCCCAAATAGTACAGAAACCAAAGATTCAACTCCCATCATAAACTCTCTACATTGATCGATACATTCAAGAGGCAGGAGCCCATTGGTTTTCCTCTCCGAATTGGTAAATGAGGAACAATGGACAG
This sequence comes from Eucalyptus erythrocorys, assembly GCA_014182555.1. NCBI lineage: Eukaryota > Viridiplantae > Streptophyta > Magnoliopsida > Myrtales > Myrtaceae > Eucalyptus > Eucalyptus erythrocorys. The sequence goes on along the minus strand of CM024601.1, from coordinate 29,390,479 downwards.
GCAAGAGCAAACGTAACCCCAAAAGCACTTGACTTTCTTGGTATTTGATGCGATATGGAGAAACGCAATGGAAAGAACCATGTCAATTTCCAAATTAGTTCACGTCTTTAATGGGACAATCGACAGATCCTAGAAGGGGCTTTTTTCTAATGGTGACCCTGAGCTGTCGTAGTGGCTACTGTAGCCTATTTGGTCAGCCAAATCGAAGCCGTTTTCTTTGAATTATCTCTAGAATGTGCATGTAAAGAATGTTTATCAAACGAAATGATGACTTCTCTTTAGGGGCTACGTTGTTGTCAAACTTGTATGTCGTTTTCATTGCAACGACCGAGAGAGGGGACCTCCATTGTAGATTACTCCCACATGAAGAAAAGTTGGTGGAGCTAGAGAGAGAAGAAAGAGCAGTTAAAGCCCATCTTTTGTTCTTTTTTTAATATTTATGTCATGATCACTTCCGAACCTCTATTTTTTCAAATGCATTTTTCATGCCTCTCAACGTAAAAAGACTGAATACCCTCTTTGAAAAATCCCGTCTTTCATGTCCTTTGACTAGGGGTGATCGGATCCAGGATGGGTAGGGTCTAGACCTAGACCCTATACCCAACCCTATTATAATCGGTTTCCATTTTTTGGACCCGGTACTTGACCTTGTTTGTATTGGACTCTATACCCAATCCACCCTATTTTTCCGGTCCGACTCAAGGGTCAACCTTGTTTTCATTGGAACCTGTTTTGCAATCTCCTGATATCTTATACAACTTTGAATTTTATATTAATACGCGAGAAGATAATGAATCTTCCTAATTTGTATTGAAACATTAAGTACTTGTAATAAATAAATACATGAATTTTTTGACTAAATGAAAAATTGAGGATCCATAAGGCTAATTATAATAAATAAAATCATAAGGCAAAGAATTAGCAACAAACATGGGTCAAGTTTTATTCTCACAACTATTACATGAAACCACTCATTTATGCAAGCATAACTCCTTCTACAAAAGAGAAATTAGGCGAGCCAATTTATGTGATACACAAAAATTTGGCGGCGATGAACACCGTCCGTCCGTCCGTCAAATGGTGCTAGAAGGAGCCGATAAGGGAGGGAAGCAAGTGAGGAAGGGGAACGATGAAGGAGGAGTGCTGTGTGTGTTTGAGAGAGCTAAGAGAAAAAATGCCGTGTGATTGCAGGAGTAAGAATAGAAGTAAGAGGGAAAAATAGGGTTTTGAACATATACTTACCAAACCGATTCCCAAACCGGTTCCAAAATAGGTTCGGGAACCGGTTTCTGAGTGGGTAATCAATTAGACCCTGTTCCCGGACCGGTTTAAACTGGTTCCAAATTTTGGGAACTGATTATTGACCCTATTTTCCAGGTGGGTCGGTTCGGTTGCACACCCCTACCTTTGACTATCGTCCCGACTAGCCACCTGCCCACCACCTTTATCTCCATCGCTGTCGACTGCTGCATCACCCTGTTATCATGTCTGTCTAGTCCCATCTAATCTCTCGCTAGCTCATCTCTCTCTCTCTCTCTCTCTCTCTTTCTATACAAAGCCTTTCTCGCGCTACGTTCACCCAATCGCATTGCCTATCGCATTGCCACATTGCTACAACCGAAGTGATGTCCCGTGGTCGTCAACAACCTCCCATCGAGGTCCCCACTTGGCTACAACCTCGAACTGAGGACCATGGATGGCCTCGGTGGCAAGGTCGTTCATGGCTTCCGCGACCTCGATCCGAGGTGGTGGGGATTCGGCAACCTCGAATCGAGATCGCGATGGCCACGGTGACCTTGGATATGATGTTGCCACGGCCGTCCTGGGCATTGGCGGGCCTCCCAGGCGTGAGAGAGAGGTAGGGAGGGAGAGCACATCGCGAGCGAAGCGACAATGCAGAGGAGAGAGAGGACAGGGATGCAAACAGCGAGGGATGGGGCATCGGCCGTCGACAAGGAGGGCCGCGGAGCGGGCGTGACAATGTATGGCGGCGGTAATGATCGGTGATGGCTTAGTTTTGTTAGTTTGTGGGATTTTGGGTGTGTGCAGCGAATTTGGAATGAGGGTGGGGTATTTTTGTTAGGATTTGCCGTACAATCAAAAAAAAAAAAAAAAAAGAGAGAGTAAAAGTGAGAAAGAGAATATGAGACGTAAGATTTTATCTTAGTTTACCCTTAAATTCGGGTTACACACATATAGGGATTCCATTCTAATTACATTCCTCAATTATAAGAGAAAAAGAATTTATATATATCCAATAGTTATTTATGAGCCCAAGCTTAAATTATCAATAAAATATGAGAAATATAACATATATATATCTAAACATAATATAATATATTCAATAACTATTTATGAGTTTAAGCCTAAATTACCAATAAACTATTAGTTTAAAATATAAAAGTCCTCTAGTGTCGCGGGGGCGCTATCCCTACACAATTGATGACAAGTATGAACCACACTTAAACAATTAAGTGGACGCATGGCCGCGTTGGTTGAGGCGTACCCCTTGATTTGACCACCAGGTCAGGGGTTTGAGTCCCTGAGTCCTTCACGACTCTCAGAGTAGTTCTGTGATTTAAGCGGAACGCCCTGGCAATGAGTTGTTAGGCCAGTCTCCGTCGAGGTATAGTCGGTGCTATGCTTCTGTAAGGTGAGTTAGGACAGATTCTCGGCATCAAAAAGATAAAAATAAATAATTGGCATAGATCACATGAGGGGGTATATAGAGCTAAAACTAAAGGTGCAAAGATGTATTTTAGAAAGTAGAAGTAAGTTTTTTGGTCATTAGGTAAAAATTCATCCATGGTGTTGGTATTTTATTTAATTTATTTTTAGTCCTTATATATTGTACGCTTCACCACATTAGCGTTGAGAAATAAAAGTAATCAAACATCTGAATCCGCTTACTTCTTTAAATGGTAAAGTCGTCCGCAATATGGACAAGCCTCGTGTCGAATTTGCAATCATTTCTGCCAAATATGAGTTGGAAAGGGACCTGTTGTCCTTACATTATACATGCGACTGTTATTGAAGTATCAAGATTAGGGTTTGCCGAATTCGAAAGCACATAGACTAAACTAGACTGCTTCAATCTTTTTGTTACATTGCATATAGCTTCTATAAATCGAAGCCCAACAAAGGATGGATGAAGGAGAAGTTCATAAAAAAGAAAAGAAAAAATATTGAAATAGACCCGTACAAAGTATGATCAAGTATAAATGGAGGGACCAACCTAGATTTAGCCAACGAAGGTGAGAAACCAAATTACGGGACGTCCAACGATAGGAGATGGACCAGGTTTCCAAACCGCCAGAGTACAAGAGACGAAACCGGCTGAATAATTGGAAAAGCTCAAGAGCAGGAACCCTAGATTCGAACGAGCCGTGCCTACTTTAGGTAGTTTCAATCTATGAAAGATGGGCAGCACAAATTGTGTAAATTCTATGTTGAGATATACGGAAACTTCGCAAAGGCGATTTACATTTAAATAGAATGGAATAAACTAAAAAGGTCCTGTCCCGTTCTTCTGGTTCTTTAGAGCAAGTGGACACCTTTTCCAAGAACATAGCCTCATAGAAAGAACAGAAACTAGGAAAAAAATGCTGCGTATATAACTATCGTTAACGACCCATTTTAACGCTATTTTATAAATGAAAAAATTCGAAGAAATTGCTTGTATAATTTAACTGCTTGAAGAAAGTAATGAAGAAATGAGTGCAATTACAACCCCAATTGATCACCTCCTTGTTGAGGTGATGGTTCAAGGGGACCGTCATTTATACCTCATTAATTTTTTCTTGTACCTTTTCGATTGATCGTGATACCAATACAATTCACTTGACACGATTGGGTTGGTGGTTCTGAAGAAGCATCTTTTGCCAAAAAAAAAAAAAAAAAAAAAAAGCTTTTACAACTATCACTAATTGAAGCATGGTTTCCCATTCGATCTAAAAACCACATAATCATAAAATGATTTTTTTGTCTTTAAATCATGCAACTTTTACAAAAAATGATAAAATTTTAATTTTTACCCAAAACCTGGAATGGGTTGGTTCTTACTTCTTGAACCTAGAATTGGTAGTTCTAGAATTGACCAATTTGATTTCGATTTGGAACTACCGCCCACATGGTGGGTTTTTCATTCTAGGCTAAGAATTGACCCACCTTAAAATCGATCATCCCTATTTATAATAATGTCCTCTTGATATGTCTAGATATAATTTTAAGAAAGATTGAAAGAGTTATGTTGACTCAACTTGGAAATTTGATTCTCAAATATCTATAAACTTTCTTTATATATATATATGAGAATGACGACAGTATTCTATAGGATTAAATCCTTAGGCAAATTTGAGCTTCATAATTTAACAAGTCCGAAATAGCTGAAAATAACATGCCTCCCTCAAATATTTAAATTTAATTGCTTAAATAGAAATACAAATAATTGAAGCTGAGATCTTCGTCCATGAACCATTTGTATATCTTTTTTGTAGTATAAATTTAAATCATCATATTAATCATGTGCATGAAATAGAGATTATTTTCGAGTTATTTTTGGTTTATTTATGTCGACTATAATTACGTCGTGATTTTAGTTTGGTCACATGCATTAATCGTGAGCTAAATTAGTACTTTCCTTTAGCTTTCTAACGCTAATTAGCAATTTTCTTGAGTTGGAGCAGTTGCCAATGGCCTAAATCACAAGTTACCTTTTCTGACCATAATACAACTTGTCATAATCACGTCATAATTTCTTAGTACACAATCTCATTAATGCAAAACCCTGACCGTACTACCATCCTGTGATCCAATGCCTGTCGAATTCCGAAGAAGGGGTTTGTCGAGACACTGGCGCGGCACTCGTCCGTGCTGGCGCGACCGGTACGATGCTGCTTAACATCACATTAATGCAGTCGTGGAAAAGGACAAAGCTGCAACGTGTTTGCTGTCGTGGTGGTCCTCGCTGCGGGGGGGATTTGGAGGAGATTTTGTAGTTGCGTCTCTTGACCATTGAATGTGTGGTTGCTTTCCAAGGATTTGATGTTCGCTCGAGCCCGAAACCGCCCACGAGCGTCGGGCCAAGATGCCACGAAATGGTTTGAGAAAGTTCGTGGATTCAGGGGTTACGTATGGGGAATGGAAATATGTAGATCGGCTTGGTGATGATGTCTTGTGAAATCAATTGGAGAGACATCGAACGAGAGATTGAGACTCTAAACTAGCTGGAAAATTACCAAAAATACTCGTAAACTTATTGTATTTATGCTGATTCTATCTTAAATTTTTTGACGATTTGCTAATTGATTTCTAAACTTTTTAATTATGCCATTTAATTCTAAACGTTTTGAAAATTTGTCAATCTAGTCATTCCAATCAAATTTGTGCATAAAACTTTGACATGATGATCTAGTTAACGCCGATTGTCCATGTGATATAGCCACGATTAAGGTTGATGTGGACAACTTTTTTTATTTTTGGATTTTTAGAGATATTTTTCTGAATTTTTTTATTCAAAACCTCTTTTTCTTTTGATTTAGAAAAATAAAAAATTAAAGAAATGCAAAAAAAAAATGTTTATGTCAATGTCAAACATGCCACATAGGATAACTAATACTAATTAATAAATCGCTACATCTTCCGAACAAATTGGTTAGAAGGCTCAATTGGCAAATCATTAAAAATTTTATGATTGAATTGATATAATTAAAATGTTTTAAGACTGATTTGATATAAGTGAAATTCTTTTATGTTTTTTTTTTTGGTAACTTCCCCTCAAACTAGCGTAAAGTTCATCAAAAGAGAGATTGCGATTGCATCAAAAATTTATTTGTCATCATGCTCTCGAAACGTAACGGAGAAAAAAGAATGTGCTGATGAGGGATGAAGAAGGCTTTATGTTATATTGGACATTGCGAATTCAGAATTAGATAGAAAATGTTCATAGATTTAAGTCATGTGTGTTTGGCTAAGAATTGTTCAATTTGAGTCTCTCAGGACATTGAATAGTCGGGAGGGCTTTAGGGTAGCGTCGCATTGCCAACCCTACTCGTCGCCATATCTTTTTTTTTTTAATAGCTATACCAGGAGCATACGCAAGATGTTTGATTCAGATATATTCAAATCCTAGGGAAGGCGAAAGGTCTTATCAATTGAGCAATCTCAGGATCAGTCCGCTGCTTCATTTGTCCGTGCAGTTTGCACCATTTGTTCTTTAATAGAAAACTATCGATCCGTCGTACGGTGCACGACTGATTTGAGGGTCTTACTCATGATTCCATTTGGCGAGTCCTAGGCTTGGCTTGGAATGTAGCTTGCCATATTTATATAATCGATTGATTGAGCTACGAAGCTGATTTCTTGGATTGACGCTCCCATTGAATTTTGTCAAGTTTAGACTACATTTAGCTGTCCAAATTTCTGGTTCGATTAGGATTGGATATAAAATTCAAGGACTTTAGTATATCTGATCCATAATTAGATGAATGACAATAATAAAACCGGAAATTTTTATATCCTATCATGTCAGTTGTTTAATATTTGTGGCATATACCATATTTAATTTAAGTGCCGCAATTTATTTTAATTTTAGATTGTTACAATACCAAAAAGTGTGAGCAAATTAAACGTTTCGAGTAAGAAATTAATAACAAGAATAAAACTTGCACAAGATCATTTTACGTGGTTTGATGGTATGTCTATTCCATAAAGGAGAGATTTGAGATGGTTTCATTGTAATCAATAAAAAAAGAGATAGCAATTCCTCAATCACACTTAGGATGCGTTTGGTAACATTTCTATTCTAAGGAATAATTTTTTAACAGAAATAGTCATTTTTTTCCCCGGAACAATTTCTGAATATAAGAACACACTTGGTAACTGCAAAAAATTTTTACTCTGGGAATAGAAATGCGTTTGGTAAACTTGTATAATTTTGCTATTTATTTTAATTTTTCAATTTTTTTATTATAATTTTCCTTTTTTTTTTCCTTCTTTTTCTTTGTGGCCGGCCACCGGCAACCGGCTGTGTGAGCTCTCCAGATAACAAGCTTTGCCTAGTCCTAGTTCCTAGATAACACTGGAATCTATAAGAATCAATTGCAAAAAAAGTAATTTTCTCACATATTCAATTCTATTGGTTGACGGATTTCGAGAGTTTTCCCAAATTGTATGGACAAACATACAAAAAGTTTGCATCGAGTCTACATTTCGGCCGGGAGTCCAGCTGCAATAGGCCCGGATACCTGAACACTATGTTGAAAATTAGATTTGGCTATGGATGTTTGTCGAGTGTCCGGCCAGGATCTCGACCACTTCTTGGTCGGGAAAAGTGCCAAAAAAGTCCTAAACCTTTTGCCTTTGTGCCGATTTAGTCCTAAACCTTTTTTTGGTATCGATTCAGTCCTAAACCTTTTTACGTTGTGCCAATTTAGTCCTTTTCGGCCAAATTGGCCGGATTTTGCTGACTGGACGCCGGCCGGCTGACGTGGCTTTACCGGCGCTGACGTGGACAGCTTTTAATAATATTTTAATATTTTTTATTTTTTATTTTTATTTTTTTATTTTTTTCTTTTTAGAGGCGACGGATAGCGAGGGCAAGGCCGACCTCGCCGGCCACCTTGCCCATGGCCGGCAAGGCTCAACCTCGCCGGATCCGGCGAGGGCATGGCCGTCCCTCGCCGGATCCGGCAAGGACGAGCCTCGCCGGCCATGGGCGAGGCTCGTCCTCGCCGGATGCTCTCGCCGTATTTGGCGAGGTCGAGCCTCGCCGGCCATGGGCGAGGCTCGTCCTCACCGGACCGGCGAGGCGAGCCTCGCCCATGGCCGGCGAGGCTCGACCTCGCCAGATCCGACCATGGGCGAGGCTCGACCTCGCCGAGATCCGGCCATGGGCGAGGCTCGACCTCGCCAGATCCGGCGAGGGCGCTCGATCCGGCGAGGTGGCCGGCGAGGTCGGCCTCGCCCTCGCCGGCCGTCGCCTCGGCCGATCGCCGGACCGGCGACCGGCTCGAGGAAAAAAAAAAAACAAAAACAAAAACAAAAATAATAATAAATAAAAATAAAAAATAATAATAAAAATAAAAATATTATTAAAAGTTGTCCACGTCGGCGCCAATAAGGCCACGTCGGCGGCCGGCGTCCGGTCAAGAAAATCCGGCCAATTTTGACCGAAAGGACTGAATTGGCACAACATAAAAAGGTTTAGGACCTGAATCGGCACCAAAAAAAGGTTTAGGACTAAATCGGCACAAAGGCAAAAGGTTTAGGACTTTTTTTGGCACTTTTCCCCTTCTTGGTCGGCTACCCCTTAATGGCCTGGCTTGTCCAGGCGATTAGGTGGGTCGTCTTCTAGTGTCTCCCGGTCGTCTGTTTTCGTCTTCGATCTCCCGCAAGCACTCCGGAAGATCTCATTAATCACATAATCAGGTCAATTCCAAATCGAATGGAAAAAACCTCAAGCCCTAGTCAACTCTCCCAAACCCTCCGAGGCTCCTCACCGCTGCAAATGTTGACCAAGGCAGAATAGTATCAGAACTTGGTAAGTGCAATAGACTTCATTAAAGAGTTCTTTGGATTATCCATTGTGTACTTTCTCAGTGGATATGGTTTCCTAGGACACATATCACAGATAAAACGGTACTTGATATCAATGTATCTCATCCGCCTGTAACAGGTCTTATATATGGTCAAATGTATTGCGCTTTTTTTTCAAATGGAAAAATGTATTGCACTTTGATTGTTGTAGTAAACAACGATCTTCTTCTATTGCAAACCTTAGTCACTGAGCAAACTTTGAGCCAAACAACTGTTTCGATTGCCTTGGTTTGTGCTTTCAACCTGATGGCACACCTGCAAAATGAACATATAATGTGTCACGAACCTCCACCCATCCAAGTCACCGGCAAAATCTAAACCTTCATCAACGGTTATACCTCTTGGAGCCCGCCTCTTCCCCATAGTTAAATTGACATCTGTTGTCCCTCTTGTGGTGCAGGATAAGCTAAAAGCTTAAAAGCGCGCAACTAGCGGGGCACTCACTGATTTGGTGTTCTATATGCTAAATAGCCTTGACACTCAAAAATGGAATCACTTTGTGATGCCTGAAGCGTACCTTCAAACCTATCCCTCTAGACCTTCACATCAAGTATCTTTTAAGCTACGCCTAAGTCTTTCATATTGAACTCACTACTCAATTGCCATTTGGCTATTAGAACATCAAATAGATGTAGCTGCCATCCTTTAACCTCCTCCATCACAGGTGCTTTGCACTTCTTTTGTCAAACATTTATTCTGTTTAAATGCATTTGGTAACTATTATGTTTCAGAGAAATATTTCTACTTAAAAATGATTCTTTTTCATTATGTTTCCTAAACAAGTTTTTGAGTATTTGAAGATGTTTGGTAACCGTTCAAAATTTAAATTCTCAAAATAGAAATGCGTTAGGTACGATCTTTTATTTTTTATTTTTTGACTTAGAATTTCTTTTAATTTCTTTTAACTTTTATTATATTTTTCTCTCTCCCTTTTTTTTCCCCTCGTTTTCCTCTTGGTCTTTTTCCATCCCTCATCTTCTTTTCTAGTCGGTCGCCGGCCACGACAATTGCCAATGACTGGCTGGGCGAGGTCTAACAACCTTGAGTGAGCCTTCCTAGGCTAGGATGAGGTTCGAGGAGGAGAGGTCGCGACGGTTGGTGCCTCATCAATGGCTAGGCCAAGCCTCGCCCAAGCCTAGTGAGGCTCTTGCTAGGTCGCCAGACCTTGCCCAGCCGGTCGCCGACCATGGCAGGCTCTAGCAAGGTTGCTGGCTCACCCAATTGGCCATGGGGAGACTAGCAATGAGGAAGAATAAGAGAAAATGAAAATTAGAAAAGAGAAGAGAAAAAAAAAGAGGTTTGGTTTGATTCTAAAGTTGTTCCCCAAAACAAAGAATAACTTTTTTCCACTTTCCAATTCTATTCCAAATTTATTTCACCGGAACAAATTTGTTAATGAGAACATAAAAGTTACCAAACAAATTTTTTTTTATTGGTATCAGAGAACAAAAAAATAAAAAGAAAAATAGAACAGGCCCTTATCCTTCATGAGTGGGCGTGTCAATTGCATCTCGCCTCCCTCAGCTATGGGGGTTGAACCGGCCTAGCATGAGTCTAAAGTCCTCCTCTTGCTTCGAAATACAAACTTTTCTGGTCGGACTTCCCCGCTCATACATTATAATGGCCTGAAAAGAATCATCGTTCTGAATATGGTAAAGTCTTCACCGATCAAAAAGTACAGAAAGAAGGAAAGAACCTCCACGAGTCATGTGCACATTGCGATCCATTCAGATCTCCTACTCCAACTGCAAAAACCTCGCATGGGAATCTTCCAACCCAGATGTGTTCTTCCAGCCACGATCGATTTCTGACTCTGGCGCAATGATGACTACGAGTCCACCAATCAAATCTATCAGATGAAGCTGGGCGTGGGAGACGGATGACAAGATGGGGCACGGACGGCCTAACAGAAGAGCCGAGTGATTTCGTGAATGACTTTTATAGTCTTCGCACGAATACGGACCAGACGACTCCGATGGAATTTACTCCAAAATGGTATCGACTCCAAAGCCCTTGGCTTGTGACACGAAAAGATGGAAGCAAAACGAGGGCTGCACCACCTAAGCGATGCTCCTGTTTCAGCACAGATGGAGACCAGAGGCAGAAAAGCTTTTGCGGGGTTCCATCGTGATGTGGCAATGCCTAAAAAATTGAGATTTATGTTCCATGTGTTTGTTTTACGCAAAATGAATAATTTCAAAAATATATTTTTTTTAAAAATGGTTGTTTGTATCACTCGTAAAACCGAATAAATGAAAAATATTTTCATTGTTTTTTTTTTTTTTTTTTTTTGTGACAGGAGGAACATGCTTGACCGGTAGCCGCCGTAAACCCTCTGGGCGACACGTGCTAGCCACTACACATGTGCCACTGGGTAAGTCACCTAGTTTCTCAGTCAGCCTCCCTGCCACTTGCGTCGCAGGGCTTCGAACGCTCGGCCTCTCTGGTAGAGAGGGAACACCTACCTAGCTGAGCCACCACAGCGGGTGGTAAAATATTTTCATTGTTTATGAATAAATTTAGACATAATTTTTTGTTTACAGTGAAAGTATTTTTCAATCTCAAGCGATATAACTAATCATTTCTATTAAAATATTTTTCAAATCATTTATTTTTCATGAGACAAACGGGTGTTAAACAAACTGATTTTGATCATACTTTGTTGCCCAATTTGACTTTGATATTGGAGTGCATTTTTGATCCAACTCACGCTCTAACTCTACATAGTATTTTATTTGCTCGAGCTTAAACTCGACTATTCAAAATTGAACCTAGTGGAAAACTCAAGCTCCTTCTCAATTTCTTTATCATCAAAATAGAAACTAAAAGTGATATAAGTTTCATTTTTAATTAGTGTTATGAACAAGGGAAATTGTCCAATCAATCATAAACTTATTGTATGGATGCTGATTTAATTTTAAAATTTTCAATTTTGCTAATTGAGTTCTCAATCTTTTCAAACAATTTTGCTAGAAACTGTTAACATGGTAGTGTGACACATAATATGGCCGGTGATGATTGGACAATAAAATCAGCAATTTTCAGCAAAAATTGATCGGAAATACTATATTAATTTTTGCGTAAAGGTTTAAACTAGATTGACAAAATTGGAAATTTTAGGATTAAATTAATATCCATATAACAGGTTTATAATTGAATTGGTAATTTTCCTGTTATGAATACAATTATATTTAATTCAAATGTCTTTTGAACTTCTTAATTAATTAGCTTGCCGAGCCACTTCAATCTAGCACGAGAAAACTAGATGAGCTTGTAACTCACTATGGTTGCATTTGGTAGTCTGAATTTGAGTCTAGATAGGTTAACAAGTTATTCCATTCGGTGATTGGTGATACTCTTTGGACTAGATAAATCTAGATACATTTGGAAAAATTGCCAGATGAGAAATCTGTCCTAGGAGGTAGGATAAATCGGATTGAATATAAAATTTGAAAAAAAAAAAACCACAAGGACACAACCAAGATAGCCAGTCATCTTCACTTCCAACAATCAGCTTCAACTGGGTCAATCGTCACCAATGGTCTCTGATCGCGTTTCAATGAGTGAAAGTGAAAAGGGATCTTAACACAATGTCGTGCTAGGTTTGCATAGATCATCCTTTCCAACTCAATTGCACATGTCCCTCACGTCAAGCTTGACCTTTCACATATGATCCACAAGCTAGCTGTTCACCCGTTGGTTGACGTGGAACGGCTAGTGGACCATTGGCTTTGTGGGGACCTCGCTCTCAAGCATTGACTTCCACTTGATGTGCATCAAGGATGCTGCAAACCTCCTCTTGCGCGAGCCCACCCCACGATGCACACCTTCTTCATTATTGTGGAAAAATTTTTCATAAAATTTTAAAACTTTTACACTTTTACCAATTTAATCTTAAACCTTTCAATTTTGTCAATCAAGTTCTTAACTTTTACATCTTTTGCCAATTGAGTCAATTTAACCAATTTTGCCTGGAAATTGTTAACGTAAATAGTCTGTGCTAATGCTGTAATTTTAATAATATTTTATTATTTTATTATTATTTTTTTATGTTTTTACTTTATTTATTTATTATTACTATTTTTTTTTTTTTTTTTTTTTGGGTTTGGAGAGAAGGCCGGGGAGAGTAGCCGGCCAACCATCATCGATCACACGTAAGGGCAGCATGACCCTTGCCAGCCAAAAGTGAGGGCCGACGGACCCTTACCGGCCTTGGGTGAGGGCCGCGGCGCCCTAATCAATGAAAGTGAGGGTGCTGGAGCCCTTGCCTAGACTTGACGAGGGCATTGTGGCCCTTGCCTTTGGTGGGTGAGGGTCCGCCCTAGCTGGCCTTCTCTCCAAATCCTTAAAAAAAAAAAAAAGAAGTAAAAAAATAATAAAAAAGAATAAAAATTCAAAAAGTCATTAAAATACCACTAGATATTATTTGAAAAAAACTATGTTAGCACCAAACATCCACATTAGTAATAGTGAAAATTTTGATAACTCAATTGACAAAATTAAAAAGGTTCAGGACCAAATTGGCAAAAGTGCAATAGTTTTAGAACTTTTTAAACAAATTTCCCTTGCTATTGCCTCCCATAGCTCCTCATGATTCATGAGCCACTTTCTTTGGTTATGAAGTCCGGCTATATGACCTGAAGGAAGTACCTCTCACTGTTCACGAGACTGTTCTAGAATTAAATGAACTCGTGTTGATTGAGAGTTGTCATGATAGAGGTCGACTTACCAATATGTGATCGAAAAAGTTTCAATCTCACATACAAGATGAACCTATAGGAGATGAGAATTTTAAAGATTTCAAATCCCATTTTAGGTCACACCAAATATATGATGGGATATCTTTACAATTTGAGGATATTTGGAGGATTTTTAATTTCCTTTTATCCAATCCTATCTCAATTCGAATTCAAACAACCAAATGTAGCCTATGAATACTGACTCATTACCCAAAGAATACATAACATGCATAGATGGTCTTAGACCACTCTCTTCCACTCAGATTATGTTGTAATATGCGGTTGAGCCATTTGAGAACTTGAAGACATATCGAATAGGCTCCATTTGTTTCATATATAATGAATAATTCAGAAAATAATTTCCTAAAAATGCTTGTGTTGATAGAAATAATTAGTCAATTAAACATATTTTTATTATCGACAACAATTTATGATTAAATATTTTGCAGGTGATGAAAATATATTTTGTTAATTCATTTTTGTAAATAATATAAGTGATTATTTTTCAAATCATTTGTTTTTACAAATAAACACACCATAAAACTCATCTCCGACTCAGAATAGGCAACTAGTGGGGTTGGAAGCAAGCAATTGCCTATTGCTTATTTTCTCTCTCTCCTGTGTCTCTTAGGGTTTCCTCTCTCTGAAAATGATAGCTCGCTATTCTGAAGCTACGTTCTAGAGGGAGAGAGAGGTCCCTCTTTTGGGGTTTCCTCTCTCTCTCTCTCTCTCTCTTCAAGACCTCTTAATTGATTTCTTGGAATTTTTCTAGATTTGCTCGCTTGCTTTGGTTCTAGGTGTTTACTCCATACTGTCACGCGCTCCGCAAATCTTCGAAGCTTATTTGCGTGTTCAATGGCTGGCTTATCTAAAAGTGATTTTGTATTAACTAGTATTTTTGTTTTGCAGCTATTCTCCCTCGATTTAGAGTTAAATCTAGATTTGGATGCTCTTCTATCCCAATCTAGTTATACATATGGGATTTACAAGGTGTTATCTATGCTCTTTCAACCTATTGATATTGTTGTGTCTATATGGTGATGTGCTGGAGACGCCAAACCTATGTGGATATTGCTTTCGGCAAAGTAGTAGTTACTAGAAAGGGAAATCTCATTGTGCGCTCATCAGTGATGACGATGCAAGTTTCAATGAACAGTCACCGGTTGTGCTTTGAAATCATAATAGATCCTCTCTTGTAGAATAAATGAGTCTCTGCAAACTGTACTAAGTTGTTTCACTTTTTAGATTTGAATTGGATTATAACTTTTTGGGATAGATTTTTTCTTCAAGTTAGGTATCTCTCTCATGTGAAATAAAGATTTTCCTCCTGACAAAAAAAAAAAAAAAAAAATTAACAGGGTTGGAGCAGCCGTTAGCTCGAGCTTAATTGCTAGTTAGTACCTCAAGATCTAATGTAATAAATCATCTAATGAACATTATATCTACCGACTGCGAGAGGCCTGAGCAAAGTTCGAACATTAATGCTGTAATTTGAGCTTCTCAAGTTCTACCACTGTTAAATTTATGGAATCGAATAGTAAGAGAGATTTAAATCCGCGGTTGAACTAATACGAAAAAAAAGAAAAAAAATTATGTACGACGAAGAAATATATTTTAAAATGGGTTAATTCAAGAGAGAAAAATCAAGGAGCAAACGGGTAAAAGGTGCTATAGAGACTACTAGGCTCTCATTTACCGCAAATAACCGTTTGCGTTGTCTTTTCCAGCTCTAATTCTATAAACTATGCTAAGTTCCACTTATTACAGATCAAATAGCACTGTTTAATTACACAAGAAAAAAAAATCGAAATTGTGACCTTCAACGGAATATCAAAAGCTTTGCAGATCACATAAGATTTGTTTATTTTTTTATTTGCTTATTATCAAGTTTCCATGTTTTCAAAATGTTCCCATCTGAATTTTGCTCTTTTGAACAAGTTTTAGGCAGAATCTCAAGTACCGGAGATTAGGTTATAGTCTCTCCTTAGGTTCATAATCATCTCTTAATCACTACTAATCAACTAGCTAGCTTTGCATAGTCTCTTAATCAACAACCTAAAACGAGATTAGTCAATTTTACCAATCGTCGATCCGTTGGTTTCAAGTACCCCACAAGAGATTCTTGCCTAAATGGCCTATAAATCTTAAAGATCTAATCCTGAAACTCAAATTCTCACTTTACAATAGTTTCAGGGTATTTATACAATAATGCATATTTCAATTTTTTATTGTGTTTCCTTTTCCGGATTTCGAACTCTTTTTTTAATTTTTTTTTTTCGCATAATCATATGTATGCTCTTGCGCTACTTACTACACCCAAGAAAACTTCATGATGGTTCTCAGAGTCGAACTTTTTCTAAAAGGCATGAATGCCTTGGCCTATTTGAAAGACAGATCATAATATTACCTTATTTTATAACGAGTAAAAGCGTTTTCTAAAGAATGTTAACATAATCACCGTGGCTCTTTTTGTTGATATCTGAATTTATTTTCTAAAATAAATCAAATAATCTTTTTTCTTCTCCTTTTTTACTAACCCGGAACAGTGTTTGATTCCATAACCATTCAAGGGTCAGTTTGTTTGATGAAAACCCATTTTTGGAAAGTTTTTTTCGGATTTTCTATAGTTTGAATGATAGAAAACTAATTGATTGACACAAAACATTTTCCATTGACTTAAAACAAAGGTTTGAATTATGAAAAACAACTTCTTGTTCCGAAAAGAAAGAATCATTCTTCTTGATTTCTTGCTTTGCCTCCAAGTGAGAGTAATAGGTCTGCCAATGTCTATTTCCCATCTCTCCTAAATTCTCTCTCTCTCTCTCTCTCTCTCTCTCTCTCTCTCTCTCTCTCTCCTTCCGAATAATTCTCATCTATTTTTCTTAAAAATTTTCTTCCATCTCCTAAATATAATTCATTAATGCTCATATCCTTATAAATTCCCCAAAACCATGGTCATGTATGATATATTGCAAATATGATTCCATTATTTCTTTCCTAATATTTTTTGTAATACATTTTATTTTTCTTGGTCTAGTAATACATGTTGTTTTGAAGGGTTACAAAATAAACAAAGACGACGTTGATTCCAATTTATTAGCCATCTCATGTTATTATTAATATTAAAGCTGCCTTAAGTGGTTAAACTTATTGCCAAATACTATAAAATCAATATTTCAACTTGTTTTCAGCACAAATAAGCACCTAAGAATTATCCAATTTCTCTAAAATTAAATTTTTTGAGAACAACTTCCAGCGACAGGAAATATTAAGTGAAACAAAATACCCTAAGCTCTACTGCAAATTCCAAATTTCGTAAACATTCTTTTCTCTCACGTATTTTAAACTGTCATTTTAATTTTTGTTACGAATTTTTACTCAACCATACACCTATTTTACTAGTTTAATACTTCGACAGAGCTGCAATGGTAGCTCAGCTCTTAGCATTCTCATCTCCGCATGATTGCAAGTCTGAAACTTGCTCAAACGTCTCCAATCTCCATAACCTCTAAACAGTCACTTTCAGAGGCTCTCTCTCTCTCTCTCTCTCTCTCTCTCTCTCTCGCGTGTACTCTTGCTATAATTCACATGAAGATCGCAAAAAAATGGTGGATGGGTTTTAGGGGGTCTGAATCTGATGAGAGACGTTTCCATCTTTGACCTTTTTTATTTTTTATAATGTTTCTCTCCCTGCATGCCCCTTGAAATTAATAAAAGATAGTGAAAGGAGCGAAAAACGAAAAATAAAAGTATATATTATGCGGGAGTCTAAAGAATAAGTACAAAGATAAAATTGAAAGTGAAAGTGATAGGTAAGCTCTGAGAGCATAAAGTGGGACGAAGGGTCATCTTTTGCTTTATAAATAACCAGCTCTTAGGGCTAGCTTGCTTTCATCTTCGCCATCTTCTGCGTAGTTTCAACATTTTAGAGTTGAAGAAAAGGAGAAAAAACTAGGCAAAGTAAGTAGCAATTTCTTCTTTTTCGCTCGATTACCATATCAGCTCTTTTGTTTCTTTATCATCTCCAGGGAAGAGTTTTGAAGTTTGTAAATTTCCCACTCAGTTCTTGAGTTCCACTCTTTTGGGATGGATGTTTCTTTTCTTCAATTTCTCTGATATGCTCTTGCCAGATACTTTTGCAAAAATTCTCATCAATTATTTTTTCTGGGTACAATATTTGTAGTCTAAGAATTACTCTTCTGTTGGCTAATTGATCCAGCTAGCGACCATGGTTTTTCCAACCCAAGCCACGCACGAGGAGTCCCCGCAGAGGAAAATGGGGAGGGGAAAGATCGAGATCAAGCGGATCGAGAACACGACGAATCGGCAAGTGACTTTCTGCAAGCGGCGGAATGGCCTCCTCAAGAAGGCGTATGAACTCTCCGTTCTTTGCGAAGCCGAGGTCGCCCTCATCGTCTTCTCCAGCCGCGGCCGCCTTTATGAGTATGCAAACGATAGGTATCTTTGTCCTCTGCTCTTTGGGCTGTTTTGTTTAATTTCTTAGGGTTTGCCCGAGTTTCTTGTATTTCTTTTGTGATCGGAAGAAAATTTCTTTTTCCGTCTTTGTTCTTTACAAGATTTGCTGTTTTTATGAAAAGTACAGCGCTGGGTAAAGAAAATATAGGCAAAATCTGAAGAGGGTGTTCATGATCTGGACCTGATAAGATTTAGCATTCTCTAACATAGATTTTCTTGCCTTCCCCTTTTTTCTCTTCTTTTTATATTTTGGATTTTGTTAGTTTTAAGTGAAGCTCATAAGATTGATCTCTCAACAAAGATTTCTTTTTACCTCTTTTTGCTACTCTCACTTTTTACCTCTTTCTCCTTTGATGATACTCTCTCCATCTTGCACTTGCGGATCCACAGATTTCATAGAAACAACAGCCATTTTGCTCCATGTTAGAAACAAGTAGAGAGATTTCTATGCTTCTTCCCTTTTTTATCCCTTCCTTTTAGATTTTTTTTAAAAATGTTTTTTTGGGCTAAATCTCTGATACCATCTTCCTTTCTCGTCCAATGCTTGGTTGGTTCTCTCTCTCTCTCTCTCTCTCTTTCTCTCTCTCTGCGATTGGTTGCTCAGGTCACCAAACCCTTCATCTTTTCTCGTTGACACTTCCTCAATAACACGTCAGTCTGAGTTTTGCACTTGAAAGGAAACACAGTTCGTACATCTCCAAGAGATTGACGGGATTCCCATCAGTTTACAGAAGACTAGGGTTCACAAAAGCCAAGTCCAAATTGCTTTTCTTCTATCCCATTTTTTTGGGTATGGTTAGGTTTGGTTCTTTTGTTTTTTCCTTTTCATGTTAAACACCTCTTATCCACGGAATCCCAGCTATACCAACAACAGACTTGCTTTTTCCCAGACTAAACAAGGACCAGAAGTTTCAAGCACATGGAGCCACACACTAATGTCAAAACATAACCCAAATTAGGGTTTTATTGAAAAGCGTTTGATGATAACATAATGTGATAAGCGAAGCCACCAGAAGAAGAAACCAATTTAAGTGGTTCTTTGACATACGTTTCTGTCTTTCTTTCAGAGTGATGTAATTGTGGAAATGGAAAAACATTATGGGACTTAGATTAGGTCGGCTCAGTTGTTAGGTATAGAATCTTTGGTCACGTCACCCTCTGATATGAACTTGGTTCCTCCACTCCTGACACAAAGTTCAATTATGTCCTAAGTTCCTCTTTTAAATCACTCATCTTGAGCCCTAAGTCATCATACTCAACGCAAGCTAAGAAAGAAACCCTTCCAAGGCATGTTTCATTTCCGTCTCTTTTTTCGTCTTCTCCTTTTCTTTTTATCGAGTGAGAGAGAAAAGCTGTTCTAAACTTAGCTCTCTTTCTGGCTAAATACACTGATGCTAAAACAGCAATGATGTTGGGTTGGGCGGGGGGGTGGGGGGAGAGAGAGAGAGAGAGAGAGAGAGAGAGAGAGAGGAACCAATGAGAAGTGGGCATGTTTGGTCTAATTTAACAGCATGTTTCACCAATGGCATAGCAGAGTGAGAGTTTTCGTTTTCTCAGGATCTTGCGTAGGTATATTTATGAAAACACTGTAGAGAGAGAAAATATGCAACAGGAACCTGCGAACCAATAAGAGAGTTCTAGGCAATCTTTTTGCTTCTTTGGAAGCATGGGGAAGCGATACAAAATAAAAGCTGGACAGCTCTGTTGTACTCGGAGTTTCTCAGACTTAGAATGACCTTGGATGTGATTATTTAAGCAAGTTTTTATAAAAAAAAATGTACTTTTGACACCCATCAGACATGAAAGATTTGTAAAAGTTTAAGAGCTTTGAATATCCGATATTAATTTATTAAATATGTTCAATAAGTATTCTCAGGAGAAATTAATTTTTTTTTTCTAAAAGTAGCACGTTGGAGATGCGTGCTTTTTTTTTTATTATTATTGAAAAGGCACAACAAAAGATAGCACATTAGAAAATTAGGGATTTTGCCAGGTGTTAACCCATGTGTAACAAATGCCGGACACCCGGCAAAGAGATTTAGGAGTCAGCCAATCATGTAATTCCTAGCAGTTGAGGTTAACCAATCAGTTGCTCGAGAAAATTAAGGTATCCGCAGCCCCAGGAAAACAGTGGCCTCTGTTGCTTTTTATGTTTTTCTGAGTTTCAGTTCCCTATGTCTGATGCACTAAGAGGTCTTAGGTTTCAAAGGGTCGCATCTTGTCATTCCTTTCCTGAAAAGATCAGCTCTTTTACTCAGCCCCAACAAACATTTAAAGCAGGAATTAGATGTGCTCTTTCCTGCCGCGCTGATTGATTTGATGGCGCAAGGATGGCAAGTCATGTAGACTTTGTCCGTGGATGTGATCTTCTGTGTATTGATCAAATGCTGGAACGTCAAAACTTTACGCATCCGTGAAATATTAAAACAATTGAGATGTAGTGCCTTGAATTCGAAACTCTGCAATAGAAGTTTTGGTTCTTAATGCTTACAAATTCTAAATATTTGACCGTAAAAAATTTATTTGTGACTTCTCTAGTCCTAGTGTGAATACCCAATCTTTAACAAGATTTAGGAGGTGAATTTAATTTGATGTGTAAAAATTGATTAAATATCTCATTTCACTGTTACATTATAAAAAATAAAAACAGGAGAATCCATTTTGAGGGTGGCAATTCCTTAATGAGTTAAGGGTAGTTTGAGTCATTACTACTGACATCACACTTTATAAAAACTTACATACCGATATTGTAAGTTAGAGCTTCTAAAAACAAACCGAAAAATCTCAATGTGATTATTTTGATTTTCGCCACTCAAGTTATAATTGGCTAATGTATTCTATATGACGTTTGTATATAGCATACAATGTGTTATATATTTGACACATCCTATCTTTGCATTGTTTCCAAAATTATTTGTCTTTCTCCTCAATCTTACTTAGTAACCTAGCTCTTCTTTTCATATCCACCATGAGGAATCATAGATTTTCTTCTCTTTCATGCATCATCATTTGTTGTATAGAGTCATGGCTATCCTCAAATATTTAAGAGTGAAGAACAAAATCATAGGGGATCATCATTTCTCTTACAAAGTTATGACCTTCAAGCAATTTAAATAAAGTAGAATCGCCACAGTAGAGTGAAATGGAGGTTCAAGGAATAACCTTTAGATGTTGCGCTATGCGATCTCTATTTAGTCAATAATAATAAAAATAATAAATCACCACTGAAGTAGCTCAGTCGTTCTAATAAGGTATACTTTCGTAGGCAGATATGATAGGCCACAGCTAAAGCTCAACTGAAATGTTGGTTTATTATTTAGACCCTATTAAGCAATTTCCATGTAGGAACGGGCTAAAAGTTTTGTGAAAAAAAAGCTGGACCACGGGAGAAAAAAATTTAGGGACGTCAATACCAATTTATAGTAAAACAAAGATGAGACTGCAAACATATTGTTGCAGTGGCAATGAAGGTAGAATTGCTGATAGCCCTGTAGGAGTCAAGCGGTGGGCGAAAGTGATGGTCTTGTCGGTAACTAATGGTGGAGTTGTTATTGAATAAAGTTGTCAAGTAGAGAAGTCGTGACGATGCATAGGTGTTAGAGGTTGCTATAGGGTTAACTAGATGTGGTCACCCATCTTGCTTTTATCCGGAAACATCTAGTATAAGGGAAGGCTGGCTTGTCCACTCTAACTAGCTCGTAGATAGGAAAACTCATAATCTAATATGGCGAAGATGTTCACATCTATAATCTTTTCTATCACAAGGGCATTTCGGGAAGAAAAAGAGGAAAGCCTTCGCCCGTGAACAGGAAGAATTCGTATGTCATGGATGGGTCAAGTGAATCAATAGAGATACTGCACTAAGATGCACGAAATCCTTGAGCTGAAAGAATGGCGATTCTTGATGTTCAAAATCTTGAAATTAAATGCTTTGACAGCTTCTGTGATTGTTTCCTTGAATCAAACTAAGCAAGATTTCATTGGGTTTTGTTGATGCAGTGTCAAAGCAACCATCGAGAGGTACAAGAAGGCTTGCTCAGATTCCTCCAGTAGCGGATCCGTTTCTGAAGCTAATGTTCAGGTATACATTATGAAATATGTTCTGCTTTTTGTTTGCTTTTCCATGTTCTACTTCTGTTGAATTAAAGATCTATGAAATGCAAACTAATAACGTCTCCAGATAAAAAGAAGAAACGAATTCAGAAAAATAAAGAAAAAAACTATAAATTGCGTTGATAGGTCATTTAAACCTAAAGGGACTTACAGTCACATAAGATACTTAATCATGCTCGCTACAACATATTTATTATGGTAGTTCACATGCAATCTAAACCGACTGGCTTGTTTCATGATGAACTTGTGAAAGAAGCAATCCCAAGCATTATATCAATCTCTCTTATGTTAAAACTTCATATGATATGCATGCTGGGAAGATGCGCATATGGGTCTATAGATTAAAATATAGTCGATCGACAATATATGATAATGAACTAAGTAGCTAACTTCCCATGAAACCTGGGGTAGAATGGGAGTAACTTCACTGATGACACCTACTTGATTCAGATATAATCTAGACACATTATGATCACTGTCCAATCTAACTTTGATGTATAAAAAATGGCAAAGATTCAGATTGCAGGTCAACTGTTCATGTTTCAATCATGTTCTAAACCTTGATTGAGGAAATTGTTTGATTGGGCCACAAAAATTTCTCGCATTTGTCTTTAGATAAGTTTACGTGTGAGTGATGTTCATTTTTGTAGCCTACCAATAACATTGGTTAGAGGAAGTTTTCTTCATTTAGAGATGAAGAAAAATATTTAACCTTATTTCACATCATCTTCCTGGATTTGCAAATTTCGTTAAATATAGGTCAAATGTTAAATGTTACTATCTCATTATTAATACATTATGGTTTTTTAGTTTGACTCAAAGATATTGTAATTTACCTTTTCAAGAAGCAATCTTTTTCCCGTACCGACATAAAAAAGATACACTCCATATCTTCAAGGCTAACACCATCAAGAAAGTTACAAAAATTCTAGAGGGTGCATTTGTAGGCTTTTAAAACCTCAGGATCCTTAATGTAAATGTTATGAAACTGCATGGTGCATAGGTGTCCTATCTGCCTGTGTAACATACAAGGATGAGTTATCTCTCCGAATGCACTCGACGTCGAGCAACAAAAGCTGAAATTGCAGTTATGGCGTCCATGATATGGTGGACTAGGATGTCCATACTCATTCTTGGCATCAACTTGTTAGGCTTTTCTGTTTGTTTCAAATTTGTTTACTCTATTTAAGTGATCTTTGATTTAAGAGAACCAAGAGTGCACAACACAATGGAGACAGCCTTGAAAAATAAAAGCACTATATATCCATTTCCAGGTTCTTCCTTAATCTTAGAATTTATTGATGACATCTCCCTCATTGGTTAATGTTACAGTTTTACCAGCAAGAATCCGCCAAGTTGCAACAACAGATTAATAACATGCAGAACAATAACAGGTAAAGTTTAAGATCAGTGACATCTTGTAAGTTTGTGACATCCCAACACAAATCGATGCTGCATATATTACCCTTGCGCATTTGGCATGACAAAGTACTCTTTTGGAAACTCTGAAAGATCAAGGACGAAATTATGTGATTCCAGGCAACTGGTGGGTGACTCAATTGCTGGGATGAATATGAAGGATATGAAGAATACGGAGCAAAAACTAGAAAAAGCAATCGCTAAAATTCGCGCCAAAAAGGTACACATTGGAATGCTATCAATGTTCCTAACAATAAGATTACTCTTTCTGAATAATCAACAGACGACCCTCTAATCTGCTATTATCTTTACTAATCTCTCTATTTCACTCTCTATTACTTGCAGAATGAGCTTCTATTTGCGGAGATTGAGTATATGCAAAAAAGGGTAGCTACCTCTTTTGACTGATGCTTAGAAATTCGTCTAGCTTGTGTCAGACATATGTTTACCAGTTTGAGCATGCTCTCATATATGTGAGTGCTTGCGGAAGCACGAGCATGTGGGTTGTTGGTGTGCTAGCAAGGAAGTGTGCGTGCCAATGCACGTACATCCCTTTTTTCATGCATTAATTTTTGCATATGTGTGTCCATGTGCAGGTGCAGAATAATGATATCAATTGATTGACCTAAATATCATCTAAAGCTATTCGAAAATTATGCAGCATTGAGCTAAAGTGATCTATATTTTAATATATCAACCATTGCCATCTTTCCTACACAGTGTTGCCGTTTTTCAGAAAATAAATTCTTTTCGCCATTCTAGAATGAAAGACGTATAGCCCTAACCTGCAGAGGTTCTGTATGTATCAGGAGATTCAGATAGATAAAAATTTTGTTGCGAGAGCAGGGTACTCATTTAGAAATCAGATATATACTGCCACGTCTCTATAGAGGAAAACAATGGAAAAGAAAAGACATGAATACGATTCAGTGTACATTGTAAGATATACCACGTTTGATTTGTTTTGCAAGATTTCGGGCAGTGAGCTTCTTGCCTACAATCAGTGAAGCTAAAGTGAAAATAGTGAAATGTTCGTATATCTTGAGCAAAGAGGACTGAATTTTTCTGATATAAGAATTACTGTATCGCTTGTCTTTATATTCCACCTCATCTTCTGACACCAAAGTGCTAATAAATCTTTGGTACCTAGTTTGCAATTGCTTGTGTTGAATTAGGTATCCTGCGAAATTGCCAATTTATATGTGCTGGAAATTGCTGTTTATGTGACTAAAAATCTGCATGTGCTTTGAAGAAAAGGGTGACATAAAACATGATTTATTTCCTTCGATGTGACCATATAACAGCTGCTAGAGCTGTTTCCATGAAATATCTTAATGCAGATTACCTTGATGCATCTATCAAATGATGTCTTTGGATACATGCTTTTTGTGAAATTAATGAAATTCTGAATTGTGTTGCTAATGTGTTATTGCCATAATGATTTGTTTCTATTGTGCGGTTGAAGGAAATTGACCTACACAACAACAATCAAGTTCTCCGAGCGAAGGTTTATCTCTCTCTCTCTCTCTCTCTCTCTCTCTCTCTCTCTCTCTCTCTTTTTGTGAGTGTGTGTGTACCCCATATGCATGTGACACCGATAGATTCTGCTTGATCACAACTATACATCACCCTTTTGAAAACTACAATGACCATTTAAGAAGGCATAATATTAGTCTAATTCAAGTCGAGCTACTGGTAATAAAACATTAACAATCGAAGGACTTATTACTGGCCGGTTTGATCAAAGAAGGCAATGAATGATTGCATTCATGCAGATTAAAATTTATAAAGGGTAGATTCTATCCTAGTGTTCTTATGGAAACGGAATGCAAGAATTCTGGGGGCTCATTAGTCATCCTACCATTTAATCATACTAGTTCTGGTTTAGCTTGAAGTTCTTGTTCTTCTCTGCGTTCTCCTTTCGACCTATCATATGCAAATTTGCATTTCCTCTGAGTCTTTTATTTATTTATTTATTGAAGCAACAAAACTAAGACTGCAAGTGAAACATAGGAGAAGGTCAATAGATAAAATATTATAACCCAAATAAATTTCCAAAAGGTATGTCCCAGTTTTTTTCTAGTACTTCCTGATATGTCGACATCTTTTTACTAGATTGAAGTTCAATTAGCATTGTCAAACGCCACCTTTTGCTGATTGGACGTTTACCAGATGTACATGCACATGTATAGTATGATTAATACGTGAATAACTAAATTGTGGGTCTTCATGATGATATGTAGATCGCGGAGAGCGAGAGGAGCCAACAGGCGGATATGAATTTGATGCCGGGAGGTGCCAACTATGACTTCATGCAGCCATCTTCTTCTCAGCCTTTCGATTCCAGAAACTACTTCCAAGTGAACGTGCTGTAGCACCCAACCACTGTGAGTGTGCACAAGTGTGAGATCTCTCTCTCTCTCTCTCTCTCACATTAGGGTTTATAGCTACCTCTAAAAGCCAATTTTAAGGGATCTAGAGATATATCCAACATATAGAGTCTACAGTGAACATGGTTTAAGCTTTTCACTGAACTTAATTAAGCTAGATACGTGAATGGTACTACTTATGAGGTTAATTCAGAGTTTAGCAAGAATTGATATCTTTTCAGTCTTTCTGAACTTTTGCTTCAAAGTAGTTCAGCAAGAGTTCTTAAGATAAATGGAACTCAAATGTGGTAATTCCTGTAGTCAG
This sequence comes from Eucalyptus erythrocorys, assembly GCA_014182555.1. Taxonomy (NCBI): domain Eukaryota; kingdom Viridiplantae; phylum Streptophyta; class Magnoliopsida; order Myrtales; family Myrtaceae; genus Eucalyptus; species Eucalyptus erythrocorys. The sequence continues at coordinate 29,364,443 of CM024601.1, read as the reverse complement.
TAGGTCGATGTGTAAGCAGAACACACACGGTCTTTCCCCTTACCTATAGTAAAAATCTGGGATTCTCCATGAATAACCAAAATGTTGGCGTTTATACTAATTATTTTTTCCTAGAAAAGCAAATCCATTCATTCATAATCTCAGCCTGTACACCCCGCTGTCAGTCACATCATTAAAAAAATAAAAAATTGGATTCTGATTGGACTATAGAGGCTGCCTATTTTCAAAGAACATCGGCAGAGGAGTTGCACTCTGCAAATTCAATTGAATCTCCAAAGGAAGTTAGCTAAGAGAAATCACCGAACATCAAGCATTAGTGAGGAGATTCAAGAAGAAAAACAACAGCTCGAAAAGCCTAGATAATCCCCAAACAGTTTCAGTTTAATGCTGTAAGCATGAGCCTAATGGCTCTGCACAGTTCAGCAGAAAAATTATCAGCCAAACAGATCATTCAGTTGTTTTTTTTCCTTGCCAAAGACGATCGTTCTGCTGTTTGTGTGCTATAAGATCTCTGCTGTTTGTGTGCTATAAGATCTATGTGATTACCATGAAATCCGTTTTGTTTCCCAGTAATTCCTAGCCCCTAGAGTTATTTTCATGTCACAGAAAGTAGCAATATCTTACTCAAGCTTTTTCTCCTTGTGCAGCTAGTGTTGATTGAAGGGAATATAACTACTATATGGAGCTTCTAAGTGCTTATTATGAGATTACGATGGGCTTCATCAGATGCTAATTAAGTAGAAGCAGTTGGCAGATGCATCTATTAGGTGAAGGGCGTCCTCATCCTTTTGTTGATTAGCATTCTTAGATGTCTTAAAATTTCAACCATCTTTGTTAAGGTGTGTATTTGGGTCCCTATGTACTAAACTGAATATGAACCATCAAACTCTAGTCGTGTTAACTAATATATATTTGCGTGAGTCGGACTTTTTGTGCTTTTTCTTAGTAGCTTGTTCTTGTGCCCGAAGACGACAGCATCTAATCGCTACTCTCTCTCACATGAGGTTCCTTAATTATGTCGAGGATTTTTGGTGTAATTTTTCCATCGATGACTTGCTATTGCCTGTAATCATTTATAGATAATGAAAATTTCATTCTTGATCTAATTTGACTATTGAGCAGGACGGTTCATGGAAAATGGCAATGAGTACAATATGTATATTTGATTTGCATAGTAATCTTACTCTTCATTATGGTTCTTGTTCTTGGTATTTTTATTAGTAACATCTTCTATACTCAATGCAAGAACTAAATTTCGATAGTGTGATAATCTCATCTTTCAATAAAATTAACATCTAATGAATGCTTCTTGACCAATTTGAATCAAGATAAATGATTTTTTCTGTCAGTGCAAACCTTGACGGCAAGCGAGTTACATTTTGGTATTGTTGACATTATCACACCACTCTCTACATTCAGATTGGATCAATTTGGAGTTATATCAATTTATTATTTAAGGCATGTTTATCAAAGATAATGGATTTAAAGTACAGATTTTTATATGATGATCCCAATTTCTGCAACGCTGATATAATTTCTTAGTTTCTTATATAAATTTTATTAATTTTCCCATTTTCATCAAATGTAATGCTATATGAAAAAAAAATACAAGATAATATTTAAAGGTGATAAATGTTTTTATTGAAGAAGTTCATTATGACGTTGATGAAAATATATCTTTTGCTAAATCCTTTTTCAAGAACTTGCATGTCAATTTCATGTTGTTTGAAGCGGGATAGGTCTAGCCATGCTCTTAACGTTTGGTGTTGGTTAGATTACATTGTGAGATAAAAGATGAAAATGCGAGAGTTGTTTAATATCAGTATATGTAGTAAACTAAAGAGTATTTATAAATGTAGGTGATATATAAGGTAACATTTATTCAAACTTTCCTATCTTGACTCACGATATCAATCAGAATCAATTATGTATATACATAATCAAGGAGAGAAATAACAATTCTCATCAATATTTCTAACATCTCCTCTTCGAATATAAAGTGATGTAAAACAAGTCATATAGAATTTAGAGAAAAGATAATATCCAAATAGATGTGCCTTAGTGAAGAATCAAGAGATGAAGAGTTCCATTAAGCACCTGATACCATATAAAGTAACATTTTATCTCAATATATTTGTACGCTCATGGAAAACATCATTACATGTTATTTGAATAACCGGTTGTCATAAGAGATGAATGTCTTACTAATATGACAAACTCCAATGTCTTTGAGTAATCATTGTAACCATACAAGTTCAACAATCGTATCAGCAAGAACACGATATTCTTCTTTTGTACTAGATCAAATGATGACAATCTACTTCTTGCTACATCTGGAGATAAGTGAGTTGCCTAGAAAGAAATAATGACCTACGTTACTGGACCATAGATCTAGCTAGTCGTCATCTCCGAATTAGTGGACAAGCCAAATTTGACGGTCTGCTTCTTGTTCAAATTAAACAAGCTGAAAGCCATGTCCAACTTAGTGGACCATAGATCGAGGTAATAAGGGAGCAACGTTTGTGAGGGTGAGAAGAGCAACCGTACCTCGACTTTCAACTATGCCCTGAGCTCAAAATCCTCGACGGATTAAACAAAGCTTAAGTAGATGAAGGAGGAGGCGAAGTACACCATGAATAAACGAGGCAAGGCAGGCTCAGCTTACGCTCCAGCACCCGGTACAGCTCGAGGAGACACACACAACTCACGGTCTAGAGTGATTCACGCACACTCACGGCAAGCCTCGACCTGGTATGAGGGGAGAGACAGATAGACCGAGGGTGAGCCTAACAGAGAGCTAACGGAGAATGGCCAATAGAGAAAGTAAATTTGGCTCGGATTTATATAGGATCGGCTTTAGGGGTATTGCCATTGGTCCAAGGCCCTTACATTCATTGGTCGTTGTCCAACATAGAAGCCCTTAATCCATGGACCCAAGCAAGCCAAGTCCCTAAGGGGCTGCATGGCAAACTTTGTTTCTGTTTCCAGGAACAAAATTTTTTGTTTTTTTGTTCCCGGGAACAAAAAAGGAACAGAAACGCGTTTGGACGCGTTTGGATGCGTTTTGTTCCGAAGTGTTTTTCTATTCCTAAAAACACATCTCGGAATGAAATAAGAAACAAAAAAAGTTTTTTTTCTTGTTTTTGGAACAACTTTGAGAAACACTTCTCTCTTCTCTCTCTTCTCTTCTTCTTTTCTTCTTTTTTCTTCTTTCTTTTTTCTTTGGCCGGTCGCCGGCCTCGGCCATGGCCGGCGACCGGCCGACGAGGGCTGGCGACGCCGTCGAGGGCCGGCGACCTCGCCGGAGCGTCGCCGGCCCTCGGCGAGGCCGAGTGTCGCCGTAGCCGGGCGAGGCTCAGCCTCGCCTTGGCTGGGCGAGCTCGAGCTCCCTTGGATTTGGGCGAGGCCGACCTCGCGCCGGCCGGGCGAGCTCGGCCTCGCCCGGATCCGGCGAGGCCGGGGCCCGGCGGGCCTCGCCGTGGCCGGGCGAGGGCGGCGGCCCACGTCGGCGGTCGCAGGCCATGGCGAGGCCGGCGACCGGCCAAAAAAAAAAAAGGAAAAATAAATAAGAAAAAAGGAAAAATAAATAATAAAAAGGAAAAATAAAATAAAAATATTAAAAAATTAAAAGAAATAAAAAAAAAAATTATACAAATTTACCAAACGTGTTGCTATTCTTTTTATATTTCGGAACAGATTTACCAAACGCGTTTTTGTTCAAAAATTGTTCCTGAAGCAGAAATACTTTTTTTTTATTTCTGTTCCCAGAAACAATTTTTAAACAGAAACGTTACCAAATGCGCCCTAAAATACCCCAAATTTTAGTCCAACTCCAAATCCATCTTGAACTTTTTTTTATCTGAGAAAATCTCAAAATTTAGGTTCAATCCCAAATTTACCTCCAAATTTTCTTTTGTTTAAGAAAAATCCTAAATTTTAGGTCCAATCACAAATTTGTCCCGAATTTTATTGTGTAAAAAAAATACCAATTTTTAATCTATTCTTCATTCTACCCCATTGTCTAGTCCTAACTTAATGTGGCATTTCTATATCGATAATAAAACCGTTCTAGGATATAAAATTAAGGGATGACTATCCATGACTTTTGAACAAAGGGCTAAATGGAGCAAATTTAAGACTGGAGTAAAATTTGATGATTTTCTTTTTGACAAAAAAATTGGAGTAAATTTCGGATTAGACCTAAAATGTGGGTTTTTTTTTTTTTTTTTTTTAATACAAAAGGAAAATTAAGGTTAGATTTGGGACCAAACCTAAAGTATGGAGTTTGTTTAAAAGACAATTTTTTGTTTTTTAGTAGATTTGAGACTAAACTTAAAGTTTGAGTGTTTTTTTAGATAAAAAAAAAAAAGGTTTGGGGTAGATATGGGACTAGACCAAAATTTTGGGTATCTCAAAAGATTAGCCTAGACCCTAGCCTCTTAACATGGATGATTGTGTTGGCCACTTTGCACAAGTCAGTCAACCTTGGTCAACTCGGGCTAGGTTGTACGGTCACGCGAAATGGCGAGTATGCGCTCATCATTCGTACGTTGTGGATGAAATGTTAAAGGGAGCGAGTTTACACGTTGATGTAGGTTTTGTAAAAATATCAAGCCAATAGGAAATTGGGAAGTCCCGCTTTGGTGGCTTAAATCACCATTTACATACTGATCCGTCGGAGTAGGGATCAGCCGACACCTTTTTGTAAAAATGCCAATTCGGGTAGCTACAATTGGAATTAGCGCATGAGCTTCAAGTCGTTAGAAAAAGGACTCGAAGATGCTTGTTGTGATATCTAGCCTACAATTTTCCAAGTCCCTTTAGCCTTAAACCAAAAAGGAGAAGCCGGGCCAAAGTCATCGAGAAAAGGGTTGAGTTATGGTGTATGTCCGATTTGTCTGCAAGTTCTGCCACCTTTGTTGAAATACTAGTCGTCAGGCTTGAGGTCCTAACGCTATGATGTCCCTACTTGCTAAATACAGAAAAGAACTTGAGAGAGATTGTATCTATGATGACGTAATGCTAATGTTTTTAATTAGGCATCGAATTGTGACGTTATTGACAAATTCGATCTCCAATTGTCCTGCAAAGCGGGGTAAGTATACTATCAGTACCAAAAGTTATATACGACGCACACTTTGGTGCCAAAAGTTTTTGTCAGATCATTCAAGTGCCAAATCGGAGGAAAAATGATTACTTTGGTACCACCAGCGATAGATTCTGGCCAAAATATTACATGGCTTTTATATTTAAAAAAAATTGACATAGCTTTTAAACAATGTCGTTTTCCGTCCTCTTTAAGAATTGTTTTGTTGTTCTAAGTAGATTGCCTCACAAAAACGATGCCGCACAACTCATTTTGGGATTTTTATTTTATTTTATTTGGAGATAGAAATTAGGGTTCCAATCCTCGTCGGCCGTCGACCTAGCTAGCTTGGCTGTTGTCGCTTGGCCATCGTCGCTCGGCCGTAGCTTGAGGCGCGTGAAGTTCCTGCACTTGAGCGAGATCAACACGAGTGCGTTGTCGCCGATGCTCAACAACTTGCGTCGAGTCAAACTCGCGCTTTCTGCATGAGCTTTATGACCGAGTTGAACTCGCAGGAATAGCGCCAGGACCGCGTCTAGTAGCTCCAAGTGGGCGTGGAGGGCGAGCCTCTAGTGGCTTTGGCCTTCAATCGCGAGCTAGCGACAGCACACGAGGGAGCATCGGCCCCGGTCGCCGAAGCCTAGGTACTGGAAGACGTAGGCCGGGCAGTCGTCGGGGAGATCGGAGATGGAGAGGGAGAGATCGGGGTCGGCGCACTCATCGGCGGCCTCCCTGAGCACTGGCCAGATCATGGCCTTCGACTTGGCCGTCGAGTGGCCCTTGTCGAGGTTGGGGTCGGGGTCGGGGTCAGAGCCGTGGCCACTAAGCGTGGGGCCGTCGAGGACGGCAATTGGCTGGAAATTTAGGGTTTTGAATTGGGGGAGAGACATCAAACAGGGTTGTTTTATTGTTTAAATGCTAACTATACTCTTCGGCGAGCCATGTCAGTTTCAAAAATTAATCCAAAAATGCCACGTCGGATTTCCTGCCAACTAGATCGGAGTTGGCACTAAAATGATCATTTTTCAAACTTTTTAGCACTTAAGTGATCCAAAATAAACTTTTGGTACCAAAGTAAGCGCTGTACATAACTTTTGGCACCGATAGTGTACTTATCCCAATGCAAAGCATGAATGCCCTATATATAGTGGAACCTAAGTGTTAACAAATCGTGGTGCCTCTAGTTTCTACATATAGAAGGTACATAGCATGAAAAGTGGATTACTGACACCGAATTGTTTTGGTTAGGAATGAAGTTCCGCTGTTATTGGTGGACTCGATAGCTGAAATTTTTTGAAATGTACGATAGATCTACATCTACAAGTGAAAATTTAAGTGTTAAAAGATGCGATAGTCATGACATTTGAAGCACTTCCTACCTTTATCCAATTTTTTCTAGAGCTCTTTAACAATTTCACTGAATTTCCCATTTCTTTCTCCTGTTACGAAGCACTCTCGGCCTTGTTAGAAGAAATATACTCGAAGAAACATTTTCCTTTAGTTGAGGGATTAGCCAAAAACCTACTGCCACCTCTTCATTGCTTATGCAATTTCATAGTTAGCTTGCAAACATTTTCAAAGGATCAACATGGTTGAAATTCAACCAAATTGGTGAAATTCAATCCTCCGAGGAAATAAGCAATGATTTGCTCTAGGGGAAAAGTATCAAAAAATTCATAAACCTATTTTATTGATACCAATTCATTCTTAAATATTTTAATTGAACCAATTTAGTTATAAATCATTTCATGTTGATACATACCAATTCAATCCATCCAGCGAATTTTGGCCAATTAGTGTTGACATGGACATTGACTGTCCGCCCAACATTGACATGATAATTTTTAAATATTTTTTTTTATTATTTTTGAATTTTTTCTTAATTTCTTTTTTCGTTTTTATTTTCCTCTTCTTCCTCCCGGGGTTTCTTTTCCCATAGTGGCTATCAAGGTTTCGGTGAGACTCGTTGGCCATGTGGCCCTCACACGGCCTCGCCATGGCCTTGCTGCAAGTGAAGGTGGTGTTGCCCGTGGTTGGCGAGGCCATGATGGCCTTTGCTTGGGCCTTGGCAAATGCCACCATGACCTCACTAACCATGGGCAAGGCTGCCTTCTCCTTGGCAAGGCAATGATGAGGTTGGCCTCACCCAAATTTAGGCAAAGCTATCTCGCTTGTGGCCCTAGGCGAGGTCAAGTGAGGGGTCTGCAGCCCTCATTGGCCACTGCAGGGAAAAGAAGCCCAAGGAGGAAGAAGAGAAAAAAGAAAAACTTTAATAAAAAATTTAAAAAATTTAAAAAATTTAAAAATTATTTAAAAATTATTTAAAAATTGTCACATCAGTATTGGCTAGACGGCTGACATCTACGATAGCATTGGCCGGTCAAAATTGTTTGGATGGACTGAATTAGTACCAATATAAAAAATTTTAGGACTAAATTGATATCAGTATAATATATTTAGAACGTTTTTGATATTTTTCCCTTTGCTCTTGCATTTTTTGTATTTCACACCTCAAAAGAAGTTGTCCAAACTCCTTATTATACTACTTAGTGCTCATCCCATGTTGATCGAGAGAGCCCAATTTTAGAAACAAGTCTTACTAATAGTTATTGGGCAAGAACCTTTTCTTCTAGAGTTTCTTTAGCTTTTCCCAAAAAATTTACCCTATTTATTCCTTCCTTGCTTTTTGTTATTTTTGAGGTTATCCCAAAAAAATAAGGGAAAATGCCACCAAAAATCCCAAAGTTTGCCCAAAGTGACAAATTTACTTCAAACTTTTTTTTTGCACCACCAAAAACCCAAAACTTTGCAAATCGTGACACATTTATCCCAAACTATTTTTTGTGACATAAAAAACCCTGAACTTTCATTTGTGTGACACATTTACCTAATCTTAGGGGCATTTTGGTCATTTTTCTTTTAAAAACATTTTTTTTCTCTTTTCTCTTCCCTCCGCCGGAGCCGGCGGAGGGAAGCCGGCATCCGGCAAGGGCAGCCCTCGCCAGCGTCGGCCTAGGTGAGGGCGACCCTCGCCCGACACCGACGAGGGCGCGCGCCCGACGCCGACGAGGGCACCCTCGCCCGAGTGAGGGCGGCCCTCGCCCGACGCCGGCGAGGGCCTCCCTCGCCCGACGCAGCGAGGGCGACACTTGCCGACGTCGGGCGAGGGCCGCCCTCGCCTGCTTCGAGCGAGGGCCGCAGCGAGGGCACCCCTTGTGGGCGTCGGGCGAGGGTGCCCTCGCCGGATCCGGCGAGGGAGGCCCTTGCTGGGCCGATCGGCGAGGGCTGCCCTCGCCGGACGCCAGCTTCCCTCCGCCGGAGCGAGCGGAGGGAAGAGAAAAGAAAAAAAAAAAGAAAAAAAGAAAAAAAAAAGACGAAAATGCCCTTAATTGGGTAAATGTGTCACCGTTTGCAAAGTTTGGGATTTTTAGTAGTGCAAAAAAAAAAAAAGTTTGGGGTATTTTTGTCGGTTTGTGCAAAATTTGGGGTTTTTGGTGGCATTTTCCCAAAAAATAAAGTATACTTTTTAAATAGCAAAAAATGCTCTTCTTTTCATCCAATTATGACTTGAAGTATAATCTTATTTGATAGCCTGCAACCAATTAACAAAGTTATTTGGACTAAACCTACCTTCAAATTGAGGTGCTTCCACTCTAATATCGCAATCAATCTCCTAATGCCTCCCACTCCTTCTAGGTTTGATGATGTGTATAACTAGAGTCGCCTCAAGTGTTATTGGATTTGTCATTGAAACTTGGATGTTAGACGGATTAGCATGCCGTGGACAATGAATTGGTGTCTTCATGGTTGTCCTTGTCTCACTTGATTTTCTAAGAGGTTGAGGACTAGTGCCATCTAGCCGATGACTCTATAAGGCATGGTCACACCTCTAATCATGTGCTTGTTCCAAAGTCAAGTTTTTAGGAACCTAATCACTCATTTTTTAGAACAAAGGTATGAATGAAGAATGGAAGCACTCATCAAAAACTTGTTCCAACTTTTAATCTTGTTGGAATTCAAGTCAGCGAAAGACGACTTACCTTTTTTGATGTGCGATCAACAATTTACCCAGGAACGATCGTTGAATTACGGATGAATTACGAACAATATTACCTCACGTTGGTCTGAATGTAATCACGAGAAAAACATCCGATTTCCACGGCGTAAATGCCGATTGTTCTTGTAAAGAAGAAATAGAACGCCTTTTTTTTTTTTTTTTTTTTTTTCTAATGGAAATGAAACAAACAAATGAGAGGATTTTCTGAGCGTATGTTCTACCAACCGTGCCAACGGTTGTCTTCAGGAGTATTTTATATGACTCCATCACACCCTTTCAAAATGTGTCTTTCAATAGTAGCATATCAAGATGAAACGGTGCGTTCCAATCGCACCCCATCATGGACGTATTAATAAAATACATCTCCCACTTGGACATGATGGGCTTGATAACACTCTTTTAAGAATATAAGGCATTCAACATTCATCAACTTTATAAAACAATTCATACTGGCAAGTAAGCTGTGCGACCAGTGAGTATACCTGCACTTGGGAGCTCAAATTATGCACCTGTTAGGGATGACATAATGGCTATAACCCCAAAAAGAAATAAAGAATCGATGTCTTACAGTACCTCAGACATATTTTGTTACATTAGTCCAAGTATACATATCCCTTAAAGGCTATACTTGACTATTCTCAAAACACCATGTATTTACAATTATATTCGCAACCACATAGGGCGATATAATTAGTCGACTAGTAAATGCATGTGATGGATGTAAAACAACAATAGTCTTCCTTCGCACTCATGTCTGTCTCTCTCCATAGAACAACTGCTTTTCTAGACACGTCTTATAAGGCCATATCCATTCATGACCGTCAGTAACATGCTAAAGTAGCAACATTGATTTTTCATTTTGAGAATATAATCAGAAGTAACATAGGGCACAAAATGAGGTAAATGATAAATTACCTCAATGGCTCACACGATAAGTAAATAGGGATAATTTCACTCATCTTCCCTTGTCAGTTGTACAATGCACATGTAGTATGAATTACATGCTATAGTGGATTTCTGTTTCTATAAGAGCGTATGTCATTTATTAAATACATCCATTATATGGATCTTAGCCTAAACATAGTCACGTGCTTCTCACGTACTCATGTTTACCTTGAATGCTATATTAGCTCGCTTTCTATAGCGCCCAATTAAGTACTCTCATTCGGCATCTTTCAGGCATACATGATTGTGGGACTATTGTGACATCCCAAATTTCATCGACTGTCATTAGCATAATTAGATCATTAGAAACTTAGATTTATTTAGAACAGGCCGGAAAGTGAACCCAATGGACTTTGAGGAACGTGTGGGCTTGAGAGTAAGTGGGCCGCACAATTATTTTAGAACCGGGCTTGTGGAATTGAATGGGAAAGCTGGGTTTGGAATTGGTTGGAAGTGGGCCAAGGTTCAGGATTATTAGATTTGTAAGTTTAGTGCGCCAGATCGTTTTAGATTGAGCCTGTTAGGCCAGGAATAGATAATTAGGCCCGAGTGATTTTAATTTCTATTAAGATTCATAAATTATAGTTAAGGTGATTTGATTAGTGAATTATTTATAACTTTAGTATTCTTTTTGTGATTGATTTCTTTATAGACTAACTTTGACTAGTCGATATGTTATGTATAGGGAAAATTACCAAAAAGTCCTAAACCTATTGCAATTTTTCCAATTCAGTCATAAACTTATTTTTTTGACCAATTAAGTCCTAAACTTTTATAATTATTCCAGATCAGTCCATCCGGTCAAAATTGGCCGGACAACACTGACGTGGCAGGTGCCGGCGTCGGTGAGCATTTTTAAAATATTTTTTTATTAATTTTTTATTTTTGATTAATTTTTTTCCTTTTTTTTTTTTTTTCCCCCTCCTCCCTCTTCCTCCCTCCTCCTTCCTTCTACTCGGCGCCGGCCGGGCTAGCCGGTCGCCGGGCGAGGCGATCCGGCGGGGAGAGCCCCGCCGGAGGGGAGGCCTCGCCACGCAACGGCGGGGGGCTCGCCGTCGCGTGCTGGGGAGCCCTCGCCGCCGGATCGGCGGGAGCCCTCGCCGGACCCGGTGGGGGAGGGCTCGCCGACGCGACGGCCCGCCGGATCGGCGAAGGCTCCTCGCCGATTCGGGCGCGAGGGCTCGCCGGACATGACGGCGAGCCCCCGGCGGCGGATCTAGCTAGGGCTCCTCGCCAGATCCGGCGGCGAGGGCTCACCGGACGCGACGGCGAGCCCCCACCCCACCGTCGAACCGGGCGAGGCCTCCCCTTCGGCGGGGCTCGCCTGCCGAATCACCTCGGTCATCGGCCGACCGGCCGGCTGGCCGGTCGCCGGAGTAGAAGGAAGGAGGAGGGAGGAGGGAAAAAAAAAAGAAAAAGGAAAAAAAATTAATAAAAAATTTTTAAAAATAAAAATATTAAAAAACGCTCGCCGGCGCACGGCCACTACCACGTCGCCGCCGTCCAGCCAATTTTGGCCGGATGGACTGATCTGGAATAATTATAAAAGGTTTAGGACTTAATTGGTCAAAAAAATAAGTTTAGGACTGAATTGGAAAAATTGCAATAGGTTTAGGACTTTTTTGGTAATTTTCCCGTTATATATATGTTATGACTTTGTATAATTGGGATTAAGTAGAAACAAAAGGCAATTAGATGAAAACATTAGAAGCTAATGAACTAACTAATGATATCGATTAACTGTTAATTAGCGACGATCGACAGATGGTGAAAATCTTCATGCATGAAAGCCACGACACCAAACCTCTCTCTCTCTCTCTCGATTCTCTCATCAATACCAACGGTTTTTCTCAATCCATAGAACTGAAGATGGCAACTCCAAGGAAACATAGTCATTGGCAAATCTCATCATTAGTCTAGCCTAGGAATTAGCCTTGTCGATCTATTTCCCACATAAAAACCGAAAATCCTCTCTCTCTCCTCAAAACCGAGGAACCCATCTTCATCATCTTCATCTTTTCTCTCGGTTGAGCAAGAACCAGAAAAAACCAGCGAGCTTTCTTCTTCTTGCATGCTGATTTTGAGTGTTGATCTTGAAGCATCTCTGTGTTGTTTAGTAGCTAAAGCAAGGTAAGGAAAGATCTAACTCTAAATTGGAAGTTATCCATTGTTTCATCAAGGGAGCTTGTGTATCTAACCAAACAGTGATGGATATAGTTTGTAATTGCTGTTTTGTGATTGATTTAAGCTTAGTGAGTGTTAGATTGAAGATAGAAGTTATTGCATGTCACTCTTGAGTCTTGTATGTCTCGAAATTCTGGTATAAGTATGCTGTTTTGTTGAGCGAAGTGATGAAATGGATGCCGAGTGTGTTGTTTTGGTAGAAATCGTGATAAGTGGTTCACAGATGCAACAACACTTCAAGCCGAGTTATGGAATTGATCATTTGTTAGAGAAAGACATGCTAAAGTTGCTTTGAGTTGCTGTGAGTAAGCATTGAAGTACTATAGAAGAGATTTGTGGATAGATGAGTTGTTTAGTTGAGTTAGAAGTGAGAAAAATTTGCGTATCTATTATGTTCTAAGTGAAAACAGTTATGGAGTCTTCTGTTTGTGTTTAATTTTCTTTATGTATGTTAATAGAAATAAGAAAGAAACTATTCTACATGATAGAACATCTATAAGATTGAGTTATACACGTAGTTATAACCATATCGATATAAAAATAGAGAGATCGAAGTGAATTTAGTAAAACTAGTAAACTGTTTTGTGAGAATCAGATTGACCTTTATGGATTACATGAAGTTTCTGTAATTACCTAGTTAGAATTGGACTTTGAATCCCTAATGAAAATTGTAGAAAAAATCTTAAGGAATAACATGTCAAAATTTGAGATTAAATGGATAAGAATTGGTTAGTAAAATGATTTTTCTTTGTAGATATAAAGTCTGGACTCGGTACAGGATATTAGTAAGGAATATGTCGACTGTTACTCTTAATACAGTGAGAACTAGACTTAAGTTCCTCATGAAAAATGTTAAGCTATATCTTAAATATAACATACTAAAATTTGGTAGTATTTTGATAAGAATTGATATGTCTCTAATGTTCGAAACCGAAACTGTCCATTTAGCTAGTATACTGTTTGTATCCGAGAACACATATTAGGTGTAGTGTCTTGTATCTTAGACTTGTATAATGAACATAGAGTCTAATAAACCTTATAAGAGATGTTAGTTGTGTATGAGTAAGTCTCATATGTCAATAGAGGTAAAGTGCATATAGAATCATGTGTGTGCAATGAGTGCGGTGCATAGTGCTTGATTATGGGATAAATATTTGTTCGGCATGGTATGGGACATATGTCGTAATGGATTTTATCTTATAATTTGGACACACACGTGTGCTAGGTTCGTGAGAGTTAGATAGATACTTTAGAGTCTTTTCTTTTGCATACGATATAGGCATTAATCAAAGGTGTGGTGGTGTGAAACGTGTGCTTAAAAGAGTGAACAAACCCATCGGGACCGAGATACCGGTGATGCCCCCGGAAGTTTGGGATGCCCTTGTGTGTGATCAAGGATGCCTCGGTTGTATGGTACTGGGATGCCTTAGAGTGAGATGCTCTTGTGTGTGATCAAGGAGGACCTTGGTTGTGTGATGTCGGGATGCCTCGGAGTGAGATGCCCACAATTAGAGGTATTGTGGAAGTCCGGATAACGTACTTTCCGGAAGTGACTCGATTGGGCCGGTAGTGTCCCGGTTGTGACTGATTCAAGGGTGGATTTTATGCACACTAAATATAATTCTATTTGGCGAGTGAGTTCATTTATTATTGTTGCATTATATCTTGATGTGAGATTGAATTTGTGAAGGGTAAGTATAGAGATAGATGCATATAAGATGATTTCTTACATGATGCATTAGTATTGTTTATGCTTGTGATATACTCTCTTAGTGTCCTAAATTGTTTGATGATTCACTTGTAACTTTGATGGCTATTGATTGTTTAAGTTAGAGTTTTATCATTATTTACTAGGCAAGGTTGTTTTGCTCATACCTTACAATTTCAGATTGAAAGCATGGACGTGCCGCCAGTAGCTTGATACGGGGTGGTAACACGCCTCGATGTATCTTTTCATGACGTGTACGGTCCCGACATTGACATGACTTTTTCCAAGTATGAGGCAACACTTTGGATGGACGACGGTAGAGCTAATTTGATTCCCATGAGGTTTGTGGCATGGTTCCTTAACCATGAAGGAGAGATGTTCGGTCCTTTACCTTTCGGTGCAGGTGGACCTGGAGCTGGGATGGATGGCACTTAGACGCCAGTGATCGTATGAAGGCTGGAGGATAGACTTTTTTTTTTTTTTTTTTTTTTTTTTTTTTGTAAGACGTGGGCTTGTGTGGGAAACTCGTGGAGTAGACACCCTTACCCATATCCCTGACTTTTGTTGCGCCTTACTTTTGCTTTGTATATGATGTGTGTGTGTGTGTGTGTGTATATATATATATATATTATATATATAGGCGAGGAACGTGGAAAAGAAAAAGTTCAGGTCAATAACTTTTGTAAAGCCCCGATGATGGTAAATGAAAGGAAGTCTTTTATGATCTTATTTAAGTGTATGGTAGACTACTTAAGTCTGGTTTCCTACCAATCCATAATTCATAAGGGGTGGAAGTGATCGATTTTGAGGGCACTCGGTTAAGTATATAGGCAGCAGTCAATAACGCATCTCCCTAATAGGAGATAGGTAAATTTGCTTGTGCCATCATAGATCTAACCATTTTCAATAGGGTTCTATTTCTTCTCTCAGCTACCTCATTTTGTTGTGGAGTACCAGGAATAGTCAATTGTCGTATAATTTCCTTTTCATCACATAAAGCCTTGAATTGCTCCAATAGATACTCACGTCCGTGATTAGTTCTCAATGCCGTTATTGTTTTGTTCAATTGATTCTCTGCCATTGCTATATATATCGTCTAAAGCAGTCCAATGCTTTTGATTAATGGGAGATCGGAAAGATATAACCGAAACGCATGAACTCATCTATGAAAGTGATGAAATATGAGGCTCCACGCCTCGCTCTCACATTCAAAGGACCACAAATGTCAAAATGTATGAGTTGCGATGGAAGTTCGGCTCTAGTGCCTTTGCCGAATGGTTTTCTAGTTGCTTTTCCCTGTAGACAATGTTTAAATACAGGTAGTTCAACATTAGTGAGTGACCCTAAAAGTCCCTCTCTAATTAATCTTTGCATTCTTTGCAACCTAATGAGACTTAATCTAGCATGCCAAGTACTTGCATCAATCTCAACATTATTAGAAGATGCAATTAAAGAAAAACAACCATCGACATTAACATTGTATTGATCATAGTCAATGTCTAATACCATAAAACCATTCGATATATGACTTGAACCATAATAAACTGTTCCAAACAAAATATTAACACAATCACCATGGAAATTCAATACATAACCTAAGCTAAGAAGGACAACTTTTGAGACCAAGTTCCGTTGAATATTTGGAGCATAGAGGACATCATTAGAAATAGGCTTCAACCACCACATAAAATTAATTTACATGTGCCGATACCCTTCACTTCAATTCTTGAATTATTCTTAACATATATCCATCTTTTTTCAGGCTGTATCTGACGATACTCCACAAATGCTTCTTGATCTCCAGCTACGTGATCTATTGCTCCCGAGTCTACAATCCACATGAGATGAGATTCAGTAAGCATCACAGTATTAGAAATAAAAGCATTACTTAAAGTAATGGAGTAATAGGGTACCTCTTTCGGCTTAGTGTATTCACGAGCAAAGTGACCCATATTGCCACAATTGTAGCACTTCATCTTGGCCTTGTCCTTTTTCCCACCACGCTTTTTACGTTGGAAGGTCTTAGCCCTTTTAGGTGCCTTATCAATCCTCTTTCCTTTATTGTTGAATTGATGATTCCTTTTGTGCTTTAAGCCCAAAGCTTTGCGCGAACTCAATTCAACAACATAAGCATGGGTAGAGGATCTCGCAGCCTCTAGGCGCTCATCCTCTAATTCCAAATGACGCGCAATATCATCAAAAGTGACAATATTCTCATTATGTGTCATATTGATTTTCATATGCTCCCAATTGTCAGGAAGAGACTTTATAACAACCTGAACCTATTGTTCATTAGTAAGGGAATGATCTGCCGATTTCAGCTCACGAATCGTGTTTGACATCTCTCAAAGATGCTGCCCCTTCGTTACATTTGGGCGCTTTCTGTATGTGTCAAACTTGATGGTAAGTCTCTTCAACTTAGTGGCATATGTACCCCCAAACTTATCTTTCAAGACAACCCACGTTGCTTGAGCTTTGTTATAATTATCAAACTCACATATGAGATCATCTTGCATACAACTTAGCAACGTGATACGAGCAATGCTATTTTTCTTTTGTCAGGCTTGATAAGCTTCTAGATCTCTCCTATGTTGAGCTGAAGTTCCATACTTAGGTTCATCCATTATGTAGTTGAGGGTTTCCAAAACCTCTTGCTCCTCAAGGATGTACTAAACCTTTTGATGCTAAATATCATAATTGTCACCATTCAGCTTCTCATCCATATTGAGGTCAGCCACAATGGTCTTGGATGCTAAAGCCATAATCAATTATCATAGCACATTGACATAATAGATGCAAAATCAATATTAGCACATTTTTCAGAGTAACACACATATTTAATTTGCAGCAAAGACAAGCTAAATTAATGATAATTCAACAAAATACATAGAAACGAATGTTCACTATGTTCCCAATCAACTCTCATCTATTATCATTAATTAGTTTAATTTGCGCAAATTTTAAGTTTTAGGCAAGAACTCATTCGAATTCTACCAACCTCAGAACTTCCACTAGGAAAAATAATTACATGACCTCATGTAATTTCTACATTTTTTCATTAACACAAAAACATAGCATGATTTGAACCAATGTACTAAAAATAATCATGCTGCAACTACAATCAAAACTGCAATTCAACATGTAATGGAAAAATAATGATTTCCTATCATTGTTAGAATTTTCTTGGAATTAGAAAATTGCAAGTATATCAAACTATATACATGCTACCATCGAACTAAGCTCTACACAGCATATATGACAATATTTTCATATAGGCTAACTACTGTAGTTCCTAAAACATAAGAAAATACAAGCTAAAAAATGAAATACAATGCATTAAACCCCAAAAAATACGAGTACTTAGGGTTTCCTACACATTTTCATACATTTAAAAAACTCAAAAATAAAAAATAAATATACCACAATGTAGAGCATATTCATTACGAACAAAACGCCTCTGACCACGTTCCAATCGAAAATCCCATGTGCTCACATGCGCCTCCTGAGTGTGCGGCACGTGTGGCGTACGTGCCAGCAAGCCAAAAGGCTCTTGGCTGGTCTGATCGATCCAACCGATGACCGGTCCGACCGGCGAGCGGTCCAACCGGTTCGACCGTCGATCGGTTTGACCATAGGTCCGGTTGACCGATTTGACCGTTGATCGGTCAATGGTTAGGTTGGATTCGGGTCGATTCATGGGTCAGGTCTCGGGTTGCGGGTTGGGTCAGGTCTGGGTCAAGTCGCTGGCAGGCTAACTGCCATCGGTGACGACGTCATCGGTGACGTCATCCCAGCGGTTATCTACCGTTGGATGACGTCACGGTGATGTCATCACGCGTCGGTTCGCCGACTGGTGTGTGACGTGGATGTGTTGGCCTTCCCAGCGCTTCAAGCGCATGGCGCCCATGCATAGCGGCTTCTGGCCGCGTGTATGGGTGTGTTTGATGTCCTCCGGTGGTGTTCTACCCATCGTTGGACTCGTCTCAATGGGTATTTTTACCATGTATATTCAAAAGTTTATTTTGGCTGAAAAAAATATTTTCAAAAATGGCCAAAACCGCATGGGTGTACACGACCCCGAATCCGTTCTTCACTTCGGTTCGATTTTGACAATTCAGATTGCAATTCCGAACATATAAACATCTAGAAAGCATAGAATTCAATCTCTTGATCTCAATATCAAGTGGTAAACGAGAAAATTCGATGAAAAATAAGGCAGAAATCACGATCGGGCTCTGATACCAATGTTAGAATTCAAGTCAATGGAAGACGACTTACCTTTTTCGATGCGCGATCAACAATTTACCCAAGAACAATCATTGAATTGCGGATAAATCACAAACAATATTACCTCACGTTGGTTTGAATGTTATCACGAAGAAAACATCCGATTTCCACGGCATAAATACCGATTGTTCTTGTAAAGAAGAAATTGAATGCCTTCTTTCTTTTGATGGAAATGGAACAAACAAATGAGAGAATTTTCTAAGCGTATGTTCTGTTAACCGTGCCAACAGTTGTCTTCAAGAGTCTTTTATGTGACTCCATTACACCCTTTCCATCACACCCTTTCAAAAGGTGTCTTTCAATCGTAGCATATTAAGACGAAATAATGCGTTCCAATCGCACCCCATCATGGACGTATTAATAAAATACTACAAATCTATTATACCAACTTGAAGCGTGGTGAGTCGGTGAGAATGTGGAAAGTGTTTAATGGAACAAGAGTTTGATGTGATTGAGGGAAAATAGATTTGGGGCAGAAGAGGTCACCACTAATGCATAAAGAAGTATTCCACTAGCCAAACATAGGGCCGTGCATCTAGACTGGTTCTACTTGGGAACCAAATTGGATAGTCTTGAAAATCGATTAAGTTCCAGGTTATTGATTCCAAGTGAAGAACCACCCAAGAACCAGATCAATCAGACTGAATTTGGAACTATTTACATAAAGTCTAAAATTCCTATTTTTGTCTTAGCATCTGTTTCTCTCTTTCTCCTTTGTTCTCTCCAACCTCATTCAAACATTTCATGAATTTCTCTCTTGCTTGCTCACAACTCATCCTCCTCCTCACTTGTCTAAGCCTTGAAACTCTTGCTTGTTCTTGACTTGCCTTCACTTGCTCGCTTGCTCTCATTCATCTTTTATTTCGAACCATTTTGTTGCTAATATTATTTTGCTATGAAATTTGAAGAAAAAAAGAAAAAAAAAAGGTCCTTGAGTAGACTGTGGAGTCGGATTGGAAAAATAAGATACGTTCTTGGACAACCGCATGCCCTCACACACTCATAGGTTCCCTGACTTGCTGCCATCAACCGCTCTTCCAAACGCCACCACATGCCTCTACACATGCCCAGCCTACTTCATCAAGCTGTGTCAATGCTAACGTCGTCAATCACGTTGGATCAATAAGTTGCAACGTGCTAAGAAAGCACCATATCTTAAGCAACATCATCCTATATGACATTGCCATGTTACTTCAAACGACATCTACCACATCATCTACCATATCATTATCCTAATTAGCATCTACGTTCTCTACATGCCACGTGTTAGTCACTTTTTGGTCCAAGTCAGCCGGGCGTCACATGTCGGCAACCCTGACACATGAGGCTGCCCAGTCGATTCGACTAAACCAATCGCACACTTTGACCGTACGGTTTAGTCTTTTCCAAACCAGTTTCTTAGGTTTTGGGACGTGTGTGGGCATCAGATTTTGTAAGTATTTTAACTATTTAAGTTAAGCATTTTCATTATGATCTATAAACTTAACACTTTTTCCTATCCAATCTAAGTAGACTAGAGGGCCAAAATACCGATCTCGATACCCAGGTTCACACTCTTATTCACCACATTTGCTACTATTGAGGGTTCTACTAGTAACTTTTTTATTACTCCATTGTTAAGAAAATCTCCCATCCTTTGAGAATCTCGTAGTTTTAACTCCTGTCTCAACATCTTTGCTCTATTTTCGACCAAAAAAAAAAAATCTCTGCTCTATTGTTATTTAGCTGGGGAATTCACCGTTTTAGCTACCACAATTGTGTATTCCATAGCTCCCCTTTCCTGTAGAGTATTCACTACCTGAGCCACAGAAGATGCTTTTTGACCAATAGCTACATAAACACATATTACATTTTGACCTTGTTGATTGAGAATAGTATCTGTGGCTACTGCTGTTTTACCGGTCTGTCTATTTTTTCGATTTACTTCGATTTTGCCTATTGAAAATACCTGATTTCCTGACTGTAGCATTTTCACATCAAATTCGTTCACTTTGCAAACACCCAATACTCGTATAGCTCATATCTTACAAATGAGAGTACGTCAGAGAGGAGACATTGCGACTTCCACGTTACTTTTACCTAATAGTTTCCCCGTTCCTCAGCTTTCATTAATATGTATCGTTGTGGGTGCAATTGTGTGAAACCTGACTTATACATTTACTTGTCTTGGTCGCCATGCGGAGGACACATGGACAAGACAAATAATTAGAGCAAAATGTATAGTGGGACACCTCTTTGAACTCATCTACTTAAAACTTCCACAACCTTCTTTTGCTAATTCAGTTGCCACGATATCTTTGTGAAATTAAGTATTCTTGTTTGTGCCATGCTTCTTGTCTCGGTTCGTCCTGTAATCTCTAGTGGTCACTTAGGCTTTGTCAAAAATAAACACATTGATTATTTGCCTTGCAAGTTGAGAAAACATCATGCTTTATCTATTCATCTTAGTGATTTTTTATGTCCTATTTAATTAGATAGTCTCTAATATTTAGAAAACTTCCCTAATTGACACTATGGGACGATCTAGGTATTTGGTGATCAATAAATGGAATTCTTGAAAATCCTTTCATAAAGCGGTATTATCTTTCAGCGATTTTATTTAGGAACTTCGCAACAAATTGGTTGAAAGCTAAAGCAAAGGCATGTCCCAACCACTGTGTGTACTCTTCTTATTTCTTATTGTTTAGAATTGTTTTCGAGGGTGGGGAAGGGGGAGCTTGTCATGCCGCATGATGTAGGAGCATCAAGGTCCAATAAGGAGTGCATGCAAGAAGAAGTTTTAAAGTTGAAGAACCAAAGCTTATTCGACCGGATCAAAACTAGAGGGTTGCTTCTCTTTTTAAGTGGGTTTCCTAACTTGAATAGGATTCCAAGTACAAGCAGGTTTCCTAACTTGAGTAGGATTTCTAGTTCAAGTTGTTTCCTAGTTTGAGTGGTTTTCTTATTTCCTAGTCTCAATCCTTTTAATGTTTCCTAGTTTTAGTCCATCTTGTACGGCCTAAATAGGAGGTGCAGTGTCTATTGTAAGGATGTATATTTTTGAGTTGATAATATACTAGACTTTCCCCCAAAGTGAATGATTCTTTATCTAATTTGTTAGTGTGAACCTTAAAAGATCATTATGCTAGGCTAGGGGTGATTGATTTCAAGATAAGTAAGTCCAAATCTATAACCTAGAATTTACCATGTTTGGAAAAATAAGGTACATTTTGGATCACTTGAGTCATACTATTAGTTTATTAATCCAACGTACAATATTGTCTTTGATAAAGAATGGACTATGTTGGTATGACATAAAATAGTCATTTGTCTGTATACTATGGAATTTGATTTGCAAGATCAGGGCTGGATATGATTATCATGGTCGAATTCATGCCATTCTCACAGAAAGTTGCGGGTGTTAGCCGAGCTTGGGACCACATATGAGAATAAGTTGGACATTTCGAGACCTTATTTAAGATATATTGTTAGCCATCGTTTGAGAAAATGTCCCACTTCAAGCTCTTAGTTGAATATTTTCCTAACTCAGAAGTCCAAGTCAAACAGAGGACCTTCTTCAACACAAAGAATTATTATGACATAGACATTAGGATTAAGGGTGTTTTTGTTTTGGGAAAAGTTTCATGATAAAGGAAAATATTTTTTGAGAAATAATTTTCTAGGAAAATGTTTTCCTCTTTTCAGGTTAGGGAATTAATTTTCCTAACTTTAAGTATGTGTGAATAATATATATATATATATATATATATATATATATTGACCATAAATGATTTTCAAGTTCACTAATCATTTTTAACAAACCAAGAGCATGACAGTCCAGAAAATAATTCGCTAAAAATCTTCCACTTAAACGAGTACATCCTAAGATTTAGAAGCAAAACAAAACAAAACAAAACAAAACTTCCCTCCTATTTTGTCACACCCCGATCCACCAAGTGCGTGCCCATCCCTCACTAGTTGATTAAATAGCGACGTCCCAGGACGCGTCACTGACCCATTCATTTTAATGCACATGCGGAGTTAATTAATTAAATCCCCAGACAACAATAATATGTGATAGAAAGGCAAGGCCACAATTTTTCTTGAAAACCAAACCACACTTGTATACACATATCAAGCTATGTCATATACATTACTAGCCAACTATATACAAAGTTTGCAAAACAAGAGAGGTTTAAAGACTACAGGTATTTAGGCGTTCGAGCCTTCCTCAGAATACTCTGGGGTCCCTGGGTTCGACAGATACGGATCCACCACTGATCCCTCCGAAGGATTTGCTGTGCCTTTCCCTGGGGCAACCTTCAGTAGATATAAAGGGACCTCAGACCCAGGTATATGACCTTCTTTCTATCCCTTTCACTCCTGACGATACCATGATCGGTATTGGTGGGGTACCCTATGGGGTAAGGCCTCATCAACCCAAACCACGCTCCTCACCAACTCATACAACCATCCTCTTGGGTTCCCATGCAGCAGGATAAAACACTTATGCTTAGTGACTTTCTTTGGTTGCGCAAAACTCTCAAGAGGGGCAGCCATCTAAGGACCTGAAAATGTTATCCCACAATGGGGTGAGACGACGTCTCAGCAAGTTTGCCCCCTAAGTCCCGACTAGGAAGAAAATACGCCCTGAGGGTTGCCTAAACACAAGCACAAGCTAGAGGACTTACCTTTGTCTCGGTTCCTTCTTGCAAGTCAGTACAATTGGCGAATTCATTGAATCACATCAACAAATCAAATCATCATATTGGATCGAGTCATCAATCAATCGACCCAGCCGATTTCATGTCATAAAGACCATCTCTCAGTCAATTTATTCAATACTATCTATAAAGTCTGATTATATCAAGGATTGCTCACTCTAAGCTGGAAATCGATAGTATAGCTCACACTAAATTAATAAATAATTTATTGCTCTCGCTGAGCTGACATATCAAGCCATCAGGCTGATATAATATATTAATAGTGCTCACCAGAAGCTGCCAAGGTGTACTGCTCTCGCTAAGTTGATATATCCAAGCTCGTAGGCTGATATAGTATACAAGTATACTGCTCTCACTAAGCTGACATATCAAGCCATTGGACTGATATAGTATACTCATGATGCTCTCTCTAAGCCGATAAAGTATACTGCTCGCGCTAAGCTGACATATTAGAGCTTCTAGGCTGATATAATATATTGTTCTCACCATCTAAGAATGTCACCAATTTTATCATTCCTGATAAAAATACTCGTATGTGGGTATACGGTTAACCTTAGCCAAAATACAATATTTTCCCATTTCATAAATCCCACCATTTAATATGGTCCACCAAAATATTTTTGGCATTGTAAACTGATGCTTGGTTATTTTCAGATTAAAACTAAAATTAATAAATTTTGGGATGATTACCTCAAAATTGCAATCAACATTCAAATTGTACCAAATAACAGTCAAATAAATAAATCAATCACAACATTGCAATCGGCATAAAATTCCGGTCACTAGCTATTCCAGTCTAATTTTCGGAAAATAATAATTAATTAAATCATTACAAAAAATAATTAATAAATGCCAATAATGCTCACTTAGATTGTAAAAGCCTAATTAAATACCGATACAGGTTTGGAAAATTTCCAAACCTCACTACGTAATTACTGCAGCTTATCTAGTTGCTAATTACACTACTCTAACCACCTAACATGCATTAACGATCAACTAATTCACTAATCCGTTCTAACTAACCACCTAATCCAAGCTTAACCTAATCTAATCAACTATTAAGAGTCATTAGCTCCCTAAGCGAGGATTAGTGAGTAAACTCACTTGATTAATGAATTGCTTGAACCATGACGACTCGAGGAGGAGATAGTCCACAAACTTCAAAGCGGGTGCATCAAGTGAGGTCTGGAAGGGCACCAAAACGGGCCAAACAGTGCAAGGGAGACCCATGGCTTCGGTTTCTGTGGCCAGGCCGAGAATGGCTAGACAGTGGCCGGTTGGGGTTGAAATGGCCAAGGAGGACCGGCGAAGGCTGCAGCAGGGCTTCCGACGGTTCGGCGGGTGACTGGGCAGCTCTGGCAATAGCGAGGGAGGTGCGAACAGCTCAAGGTATAGCCTAGGGTCATGGCAGAGGCAAAATGGCGGCTAGGGATGCGCGAGTCTAGTGCGTGAGCGAGTGGATGGTGAACGGGCTTTGGTGGCATGAGCGGTGGCTGAACGGGTTTAGACGGGTTGGTTGGCTTGCTGGTTTGGTTTTCTGGATTTTTGGTGGCTTCAAGCAGCTGGAATGGAGGGAAGGGGTCGACGGATAGGAGGGAGAAGAGAGGGGGGAACAGCCTTTGCTTGAGGGGGCCACCTTGGTTCACTTCTATCTTCTTTGTCCCTTTGACTTGGTTCCACCATTCCCCAGTTGGTTTCCTCAGCAATTCTAGCTGCCAAAGCTTCCATAGGAATTCATTGAGAGGGTCCAAAGGTGGTGTCCAAGGTGGGCTATGAATTTTGATTGGATTTTTCCCAAATTGGACAAAAATCCCACTTGAATCAATGCAATTCGGCTCCCATAAATCCCACCGACGTATGCTTGATCAAATTGGCATTTTTCCTCGCCTATAGAACCTACTTGCATCCTAATTTGCGATAAAAAACGGTCCTCTAATTTTATGGACAAAAATGGCCCTATATTGACTTTTCGCCAAAATCTTGGTTTGCAGAAAAATCTTCGAAGGTTGAGTTGATGTTCCTAAAATGACTTGTGACATGACAGGATTTTCAATTTTTGAAATTGGATTCAAATTCGTGATTAATTTCAATCTGGCATGATTTTAGTGTGACTTAGGCTACCCGGTAGCTTTTAGAAATTTTTAGTACAAATGACTTGTGGACGATTTTCTTTGAGCCACAATGAACCTCTTTGACACATTGACGACTCTTGGTGGTCGTGAAAATCTCAAGGTTTCAATTACGGACATAGGATACCAAAACGACATAAAAATCAATCTAGTGCCGATTGATGAGTATTTTGCAATTTAGTGGAATCACCCATATTTAGCCACACATCTCAGTCGAACCGATCTAACCCTGATCTCTAGTTGATTTTTAACTATATCGTAATGGTCTCTGTAGATGTACACAGTCGAGTAGTCGGTTCCTGGTCACATTCCCAAGTCTATTGCATTAAAATTCCTTAATGACTTCCCCGATAATTTAGTTATCTTATGAGTGATCATCTCTGAGAATAACATTATAGGCGCGTCAATGAAAGGTCTGATTTATTCAATCAAAAACAGGACTGAAATTCCAGGATATCACATATTCCAAATGAAATTCCAACGGGTTATAGGTCACTTGTCAGTGAGAAAAGAAATTCCATAAGTTAAAACCATCCTAGAAAACAAATGTTCAAATCCTAGACAAATTTACAGAACTACACCGGCTAACGTGCGAAATTTGACACACGTTTTGTAAGTCTATTATGGAGTTGTAAGTCCCCTATGAAATTGTCTCAAAGGTACATATGAAATTTGTAGTCATGTTATCCTTAATATCTCATGAGATGTAAAATAAAAATCAAAAGACTAATTACACAAGAAGATTGTAGGAAGCACAATCATATTATCCATAACTCTTATCATATGTGAAATATGTAGTAATATTTTTCATAATATCTAATCATATGAGAAATACAAATCAAACAAAAACTGAACGCTGAATTAATGTAGCCCCTTGATTTGAACTTTCTCAAGGGTTTCTCTGATTTGAGGTTTCTCCTTGAACAGATGTAGCTTCTTGATTCCTTTGATTTATGGAAAACTGCAAATTCCGCCGAAGCTCCTCCATTCGCGCCTTCATTTGTTTGAGCTCTTCCAAGTTGAGCTCTTCCATGGGAGCTTCCCACCAACCCTCACCGCTCCGTGCTTCCGTTTTTTGTTTCAGCACTTTGCCTTGTGCCTTGTCAGCTTTGACCTGATCAGCGAGCTCATCATGTCGCCGATTGAGCTCACCAAACCTAAGGCGTCGATGGGACTCAACCAAGGTGTCAACACCCTCGTTTTGCGCAGGGTTTTGGTTACGGAACCGATTTGCAATCGATTTGATTGACGGATGAGAAAATGAATAAGGCTTTCCGGCAGGAGAAAATGTTACTATTCCCACCTCGGAGCCACAGAGGGTTACAAGATCACTTGCTTTTTTTATAAATACCGGATTTACGCTTGGAGAATGTTACGAGCTTTTCCTCCATTTTTTCAATTTCTCTCATCTCTTTTTGTCGACGTCCTCTTGTCTGTCTCCTTGCCATGACTAAAGACAATAACCTAAGAGGATTGCAAGATAGTAAAGATATGATAGTAATTCTGAAATTAGTGTGAGCATAATGAAAAGAGTAATCCTATTTATAAGGTGATAGTGATGTCAAATCTAGTATGCAATGGTTTGGGATAATCTCTTTGAGTAATATTTATTAAAAGAAGTAATATTTGTTCAATTAAGAGGTTGATTTTCCAATATGTGCATTTAATTAAATGTTTTTATGATTTTAAAGCACAACTCTGTATTTCTCACCATATTTGCCTTTCAAAAGCAATCCCTATAAAGCAGTACCCTACAATGAAATAGCCATATTGAAATTTGTATTTTGAGTAAGAAATCTAAAAAGTAAGCTCCTTTGGAAGCACAAATCGGGCAAATATCTTTGTTGGAATATAAAAATTATAAAATGAGAATTTTTTTATAGTGCAAGAGCCAAATTGAAATAGGTATATTAAGTAAGAAATCTAAAAAATAAGCTTCACTGTAAGTGCAAATTAGGCAAAAATCTTAGTTAGGAAATGAAAATGAGAAGATGAGAACAAATCGTAATGACTATTGCTTGTATTCCTTGTTGGGAAATTTTTTATTGCCAAATACGTAATTTGAGTTACTTTATAAGAGGTGGCTTGAAATTCGTTACTATGTTTGCTTCGAAGAGATAATACGTCAAAATTTCTTCAAACACGTGGCAGATAATATCAAAGTAGCATAAGGACCTTTTGAAGGAATCAAATGGTGAATTTGCATAAACACTATGCTTTGAAAATTAATCTCTATAAATGAGTGAAAGGCCCAAATTGAAATTTGTGTTTTCAAAGACATAATTAGGGTATAAGCTCCATTGGGGAAAAGTTACCAAAAAAGTCCCAAACTTTTAATATTTAATTTAGTCATAAACTTATTAATTGGACCAATTTAGTTCTAAACCTTAAACCTTTTTACATTGGTTTCAATTAAATCCATTTGGACAATTTAGCTTAGAAATTATGCATGTGGACACTGGTCATTTTATGTGACACATACGTCGACAATTTTTTTACTGTAATTTTTTAATGATTTTCCCTTTTTTTTTCCCTTTCTTTTTTTTTTCTTTTTATGTTGGCCTATGAATAGTATTCGACATGGCTAGTGACTGGCCACATGCAAGGACTAACAAGAGTCTTGCGGCCCTCATTGGGCACATGCGAGGTGTGACATCCTCGATTTGACTCTCATCTACAGAGCAATATTACGACGGTAATCGACAAACCACAGGAAAACAAATGAGGCCAACTTAGGATGAAAACTCCTCAATTTTTCATTGGCAAATTGTGAAATTTCCGAAAAGTGTAAATGGACCATGAGCAAGGAGCCACAAGGGCCCAAGTATGGGCGGGCCCAATGGGCCTCACGCCCACTATGGGCAGCCCAAGAAGGCCCGTTAAGCCACCCAAGCACACCTTAATCTTTTGGAAGCTTCCACTTTAATATCCCCATGTGCTTGAATAGTGAATTCGACTATAGTTTGGGTTAATTCCTATTTTACCCCTTCTAGAAGATGATCGACTTAATGAGACAAAAAAATTATGGGCATGCAGATTGGCGGCCAAGGAAGGAGGAGAGAGAAGAAGACAACCTAGCTAGTCTACCAATTTACTTCCTAATTCTAGCATGTGTAAAGTCTAAGCATTAATGAGTTTGGATAGGATATCTTCATGAAACATTCTTGGCCATGCAAATGGCTTGGATATGAGGGAATTAAGGGAAATTTGTACTTGATGTTTGCTCATCCCCTCTCTCATCTCTCTCATTTCTCTCACTCACTCACTCACTCTCTCTCTCTCTCTCTCTCCCCCCCCTCTTATCATTGATAGGTGATAAGGACTTGCAATAGGTTATTGTAAATAATGATAAGTGGCGCGTTAACCTATTGTGAATTATGATAAGTGGACATGATAACCTATCATAAATATTAATACATACTAGTGATAGCCTATCATGAATAGTGAATAGTACTTGTGATAACTTATCGAAAATGTGATAAGTGCATGTTATATTTCCATTGTTAAATTTGATAAGTACCTATTAAATTCTGATTTTTAAAGTGATAAGTACTAAATGAATCCCATTTTTAGAATGACAAGTGCTTAATATATTCTATATCTAGAGGTGATATGTGGTTAGGAAATCCTCATTTTAAAAATGTTATGTGTTCATGGTATTCTATTTCATACATGATGAGTGCTTTCAAAATGTTATTTTGAATGATGAAATACTAAATTGATAAATGAATTCATGGTATGATGTTGTGTACTATGAGATTAATATATGATTATTCTAAGAGATAAATAATCAATGGGTGATCAGGTGGAATTATTTCGTGGCATTTACATGTGCTAAAGTTGCTAGTATATGTAGTGTGTGAGCACTAAATACTTTTGCATTAGCTAATGAGAAACATAAGAGTTGGCTTGAGTGATTGATGTGCTCATGGGATCACATAATGGTTCC
This sequence comes from Eucalyptus erythrocorys, assembly GCA_014182555.1. Lineage (NCBI taxonomy): Eukaryota > Viridiplantae > Streptophyta > Magnoliopsida > Myrtales > Myrtaceae > Eucalyptus > Eucalyptus erythrocorys. The sequence continues at coordinate 29,335,395 of CM024601.1, read as the reverse complement.
ATACTTATATGATTACGAGGGATAATGTCCGATGGATTTCGGATGGCCCCCACATCAATAGGATGCCGTTCGTGGATGGATTTTGGAGCAAAGCTCTTTAGTTGAAATGTCATCTTCAAGTGAGGTTGAGACATTGCTATGCTCATTGGGGCGAGACGATACCTAGTTATGCCAAAAGACCACTAACATGAGTGCCGGTCATGGCCAAGAGCGGTCGTAATAATCTAGACTCATGTGATGCATTGTGCATGCCAGTATTTATGTTCATGTTTGGATTATTAAGTATGATTGTCATATGCATGTTGGAATGGTGCCCTCATGTTATGAATTAATCATGCAATAATTGGACATGTTGGTAGGGTGTCATATGTTGGGTTGCCTATTTCTTGCTTATAAATAATGCAAAGCTAAGGCTTTGATATTGATTTGTCATCGATAAATAAGCTACATGTTTATGGCATCTCCGAGTGGAAGTACTTTCCTACATGAGGATTAGGGAGTTTACTTACTGAGCATATCTCATTCGTTATTGTTTAAATTTTTAAGGCCCTAATCATGACTAATCAACTGCAAGCCTAAGCCATGGTACTTGGAGACAAACAAGTACTAGGTGCATAGGGGATACCACTTTTTGAGGTCGCTCTCATAGTATAGAGGTGCTAGGCTAACCCCAACCCCCTTTTTGACAAACTGGAAGGAATCCGCTTTGCGGATGTGTATATGCTAAGCTTTTGGTGCATTGAAGTTAGCTTGTAAAGGTCAATATATATGAAAGTGTGTTTTGATATGTGTTCTATGTTATCCCTATTGATATGGATGATTGGGTGGTGTTAATTCTGCTTCTACTTGAATATAATTGAAAGATAAAATGAATGTGTTGGTGATACTTCTTGGGACATCGCAATTAAATGACCAAAGGAAATGATGGGATGCCGCGTGCTCAATGGTTGTGGCATGACATGAGGCTCAACCACCGTGGCCTAGGTAAGGGTCACTTTTGTTTGCAGCCGATCGTCACCCATGGTTAAGTATTGGCCATATGCCAAGGGAAGAAAAGTGAAGAAAAGAAATGAAATGAAAAAAATGGAAAAAAAAGGAAATTTAAAAATTAAAATTTTGAAAACATATTTAAAAAATTTAAAATATTATCATTGTCAGTTGTCATAACATGTAGGATGGTTGGCATCATTGTCAGCAATTTTTGGCCTAAATTATTCCAGTGGACTAAATTAGTACAAATGTGAAAATGTTTAGGACTTGATTAATACCAATATGAAAAGGTTTATGACAGAATTGATACCAATTGATAGGTTTATGACTTTTTAAATACTTTTCTCACTCCATTGGAAGCAAAAATTGGAAAAAAAAAAATCTCAAAAAGAATTTAAGATTTAAAGATTAAAACTAGGTTAAGTAAATGGTGGAGAGAGAATTTTCAGTAGGAAAATCATATGATAAGCTAATAAAGCTTCATTCCAAACACACATTCCCCATAATTTCCAACCAAATGGGTTTGAGGCAACTACCTTATGGTTGCTAACAATATCACCAAAAAGGAAGGAGTGGAGGGGGGTTGAATCAGTTATTTAAAAAATCTTGGCAATATAATGTAGAATTATTGCATCGGATTTAATAGAAGAGCAATTGGGTAAAACACAATATGAATATAAGCAAGTTATGATTATATTCAATTAGTGTCGTGCAGTGTATCTTCAGTAGTATCGACACACAACACGACACAATATATCATGCTAACATGTAATTTCTCAAAAAATAGAAAATTCTAACATGTTAGAACACGTTATATATTAATTGCATGTATATATATATATATATATATATATATATATGAGATACATTATCATTTTTATCCAATTAATTTAATTCAAATTCACACATAAATAAATAATAAAAAGAGTCTAGAATGAATTTATACTAAAAATATTAATCTACAAGTTGTAATATTATTCAGTGTTTCAATTTGACAAATTTAACTCCATTCCAATAATTTATGAAACTTGAAGGGAAAAAAAAAAAAAAAGCAATCCACATTCTAGACTAATGTATCGGAGTGTGTGGAAAGAAAAGAGAAAAAAATAAACTTAAAAAGTGAATCGTGCATTATGGAAAGTAAGAGTCAAAAGAGAAGAGAATACCGGATTTTCTTATTTCTCCTTTATTATTTTTATTTTTTTCACCAACTTTTATTTTGACTTCTCATTTATTGAAAATTTTCAAAATTGACCCCGTGTGTGTCGGAATTACATGTCAAAATTCCAAACTAGCATGTCGGAATTTCACACTCGCTTGTCGAAGTGTGTTAGTAGAGTTAATTAAGTGTCGAAAAATTGATTGGGTGTTGGAGAATGTTGAACACATGTTGAAGTGTCTGACATGAATGGAAACTATCGAAGAGTGTCGGTACTTTATAGGGTGTATCTATCAAGCGGTGATTGAGTATGAGTAGAGATAGAAGACGATGCATACAAATCTTGTAGTGATTTGGCTTTAGTGCAAGCCTATGTCCAATCCCTATACTAACAACCTATTGGCTAGATTCCATTAGTTAACCAATGGGAAGTTACAGTCATTTGTGCTTACTTCTATCCAAGCACTTTTTCACCTAAACACACAATTGAAACACTACCAACACTTCTCAAAATATTAGAATTGCATTCTCAAGAGATAAAAGAAAGTGAAGCTTTCTTGAAATTTGGAATTTTGAACTATTGATCTCTCTCTCCCGCCCCCCCCTCTCTCTCTCCCTAATGCCTTGCTCTTCTTTTATAATCTTGAGCATCTAAGCTTCCCATTTGGACAATCTTTTAGAGGATCAATTTCCAATATACTCATTAGACAATTGTTTAGAAGATTAGGTAGCCCTTGAGGTTGATCAGTCAAATTGTTGATTTGGTCGTCCATACAATCAAATCTTGGTTTCTAGAAATGGAGTGCTTCAACTATGGGGAAAAATGTCTTTATAATGATTGAAAATCAATCAAGATGTCCCATGTGTGAATATTTCGCAAAGATAATCTTTAAGATTGATAGAAAATCAAAATATTCTAAATTAGGAATCCAACTAGATCATTACTTGTTGAGTGGATGAGATTAAATGTCTCAACATAATAATCTTGAAAAATTGTGACACAAACTTTGTTGCAGGTATTTTAGGTATGATATATTAGATATTTCAGTAGTTTTGAAATATTTATTAAAGATTATGACTGTCATGCAAGCCATTATTTCTGTAATAGCTTTCTAATGGCCATATAATGGCTCTTTAACGGTTTTATAACGTTGGATTTATTTCTTCATAAATTGCATTATTTTATAACGGCTATATAATGATCGTATTTTTTATGAAATACATAATGAATGAAATGCATGAATGAATATTTATTATATTCATCTTATCCAATGTACTTATTATGGTACATTTGTATAAAACGTTCTAAGTACATCTTCCTATACAATAAACGTTCATTTCCCTTATCTAGTACATGTATCATTCGATATGATAAGTACATTCTTGTTCTCCTATAAATAAGAGTTTAGTTTTGATGTACATTACACATAGAACAATCACATCATGAACAGTGATATAACAATTATACACTGGAAATAAAATTCTCTCCTTCAACTTTCTCTATGATATTTGGTGTCTGATTTTCTCTACTCAATCTTTTTATTTTCTCTATTATATATTTGCAACGCAATATTTTACAATAGTATTAATCTTCAATTACCAGTTGATTTATAACAGTTTCCAAATGGCCCTTTCTTTCTTTAACCTATAAATAGTTACTTAGAAAATAATTGGAAAGTGTTATCTATATATCAAAACTAGAATATCCTTATTTCTCTTTTGCTATCTTGTTACATATTAATATATCAAAATAATAATATCCTTGCTTACAATAATTATTATTTTCATGCAATCTAATATTTTCCAACGATTTTAAGGTTAATTGCCTTATGAATTGCCAAACTGGAATTATTGTTGCTACCACTGCCATTGGAATTAAATGAGGCATTGAAGTTGGCGAAGGATGAGTATTGCATATTAATGGGTGGTTTGTCATGGAACATTAGCGAGCATCAGCATAGAAGAGCTTTTAGTCACTTTGGTACGGTTACTAAATGTCAGGTAAAATCAAATTTTGGAAACTTTGAGTTAAAGCCCAAGGGCGTAATTGTCATATTGGTGTGCTTTTTTAATCTCTTGAGGAATCATCACAATTATCTCTCATTTTGCCAATGATCTTTATTGAGTTTGAAAATTAAGTACTTTGAACTAATATCAAGGTTTGCTTTATGGGGTTCTTAGCCTAAAATAGGACAATGGTTGCTATTGTTGGCTTGACTAATTGATAGCAGTAGCTAACAAGTTGCTTGGTTAAATTTGGTGCAAATTATGTAGCAGATTCAAATGAATGCAAGACTTCTTGTTATATTCATGGCACTTGAAGTCACACACCTAGGTCAAGATTCTTTCATTTTGATTTTTGAAATTGATGTCACAGAGCGAGTTTTTGGTGAATTTTTGTGTGTCCTCTTCGAATTTGATTGATGGAGTGAAGCATATTCCAAAGCATATTTCATGAATATGTTTTTTTTTTTTATAAATTTTCAAATTACATTTCTAAAAAATCTTTAAAACAACATTGTAATTTTGTGTGGCTACTTAAAAAGAAATAGAGAAGGAAAATTAGAAAAGAAATGGAAAGAAATCAGGTTAATCTTTCTATTATATATTTATTTTTATGTTGGGGAATTCATGGTCATACATTACATATAGTTCATCATGGGAAAAAGTACACTAAGAATGTCAATACTTGACATAAGTAAAAACTTAAGTGCTTAAAATTTTAAAAGATACACTTAAGTGCTACTTTTATAAAAAGTTGAGACACTTAAGTGCCAACTCCATCGAACATGCTGGAAATTCGAAGTGCCATTATTTGAATAATAAAATTGGTCTATGTGGTTCGCTAGAATGTCCACTCAACAATCCTTGTCTTAAATTACGTTGCCTTCCATGTTTACTTAAGTGCTGGTTATAATGTAAGTGACACCTAAGTGCCTTCGTCATTAAAAGTGGCTACGTAAGTGTCAAGTTTTGCAAAAAATGATCACTTAAGTGCCAAAAACGACGTCGTTTAGCATATTCTTGGTATCTACGTGGATGAATTTTTAAAAGAATTGCCATGTCAGTAAAACATCTCACCAGAAAAAGCCACGTTAGAGGTAAGAATTTTTGCTGTTGGCACTTTTTTTTTTTTTTTTTGGAATTTTGATATTAAAGTGTCCCAATGTGCCAAGTTTTGGCACTCCAAGTGTCTGCACCCTATTGGTCACCGAAGCTAGGAGAAACATGCCGTGTGACATGAATGAATAGGCTCAGAAGGGAAGGAGCTGATTGTGGACAATTGCAGTTCTGAGAACTTGTTTTTCATAAGGACTTTTTTTTTTTTTTTTTGGCCAAATTCTCAAGAGGACGTGTTGATTGGTTTAGTGGATGCTTTTTTTGACTGTGCTTATTGAATTTATTACGCTAGTAATCAGTAATTAGGATGGACAATTGTTGACGCAATGTTGTGGAGAAGGATCTTATAATTTGAAACATTGTGCATTGGTATATGATGTTGCTTTGATCCTCTAGTCTGAATATCTAGTTTTTCTATATTAGTAGCATTGAATTTGGCACTCTGTTAGATGCTGATCACTTGATGCATGAAGCACTTTGCATGCTTCATTTTTTTTTTTTTTTTGGTCTAAAACGAAGTCTTTCATTCAAGTACGACCAAAATTACAACCCATAGAAAGGGCATCAATACATAGCAAATCCATTAACATTTGGGGAGGTGAGAAAGCCCAATTTGGAGAAAGGGTGACGTGGCCATGGGCCTTAGCGGCCCAATTCGCTGTGGCATTTGCTTCTCTTCTACAGTGTCGGAGTCGCAGATGGGAAAAGCTGAGAATCAAAGCTGTAGCATCGGCGACCAGGGCTCGATAGTCCCACGGCGGAAGGCTTCAATCGTTGAAGATCTCCACAAGCGTTAAACAATCAGACTCAATAATGAGCTGAGCATCATCCTATCCTCGATATAGCAAATAAGTAAGAGCGGAAATTAGGGCTTGAATCTCACTTTGCAGCGAGGAAGATGCTCGAATCGTACTGGTGTATCCGGCGATTAAAGTACCGGTGTGATCCTTACAAACGCACGCAATGGCACCCATTTGATTCGCCATGGGAAAAGCCCCATCGATGTTGACCTTGATACTGCCTCGATCCGGAGGAATCCATGCTCAATTAGGGTTTAGAAGATCTTGTTCTGCATCTGTCAGTTGCCGAACCATGTTGATGTTCAACTTTGCATTTGTGAGCGCTAGATCCATCAGCCGTTCGGGATTGGTACATTGGTGTCGAAAAGTGAAGTGATTCCGCGCCTTCCATAGCTACCAAAGGATGGACGCTATGGTCTCCATTGTAGGTAAGTCTGACTGATTTTCAAGTATATCTTCTAGCCACACATCCATTCCGCGCCTTCTGAAAGTTGAGTGATCAATCTGCACACTTCAATGAGAGCAGATGTTTTGCGTCCATGGGCAAAATAAGAAAATATGTTAAGTTATTTCTGGTGTGTGTGACGAACATAATTGACATGCTGGGTCTTGAATGATGTTTTGCCGAAATAGGTTGTCATTAGTAGATAGCGCATTCTGACATAACGACCATAAGAAAACTCGAATCTTTGGGGTCGTCTTTAGTTTCCAGATTTGTTGCCAGAGATGGGTTGAAGGTTGATATGAGGATGACGCTCTATTCCTGTTCTTTCTATGGTCTGAGTTTCTGAGATTATGGTAGGCACTTTTAACTGAGTATATACCTGTTTGTGTGCCTGTCCAAATGATTTGATCTGTGGTAGAAACAGGGCTTAACGGAATGACTATAATCTCCTCCACTATTTGGTAGTCGAAACTGTTTTTTAGAAGAGGAATATTCTAGACATTAGCATATGGAATTATAAAATGAGCAACCTGTTCTGGCTCTCCTCTAGGCACTGATTAGCCAATAATGCCCCTGGTGAGCCATTTATCATCACGTATGTTAATCTTCTACCCATCACCAACAGACCGCTGCAACTTGTCTAGGACAGCATCTCTACCTATAGTCAAACTCTGCCATCCCCAAGAAGAATTATTGCCCTTTCTTGCATGCTAGAAACTACTAGAATGTAAATAAAGAGCCTTAAAAACTCTACACCATAAAGATGAGGGATTTTGGAAAAGCCTCCAAGCTTGCTTTGCTAGTAGGGCTTTGTTAAAAAGTTAGAAGATCTCGAAATCCAAGCTCTTCTTCAAGCTTCCATTCTTTGAGGAGATCCCATGCCCTCCAATGAATGCCTGATCTAGTAATACTATTTTGCCACCAGAATTTTGCTATTCTTTGTTCAATAGATTGACATATAGAAACAGGGAGTTTGAATATGGACATAGTGTATTGCGGGAGTGCTTGCACTACAATTTTAAATAGGATTTACTTACCTCCTTTAGACATGATATGCTCATTCCATCCTTCAAGCTTCACATTTACTCGACCCAGAATCCAAGCAAACATGTCTTTTTTGGAAATCCCCTAGTCAAATGGGATACCCAAATATTTCCCTACCCTTTCAAGCATAGGCACTCTTAATTTTGCAGCCAAATTTTGTTTTAAAATAAAGGGGCAATCTCTATTATAGAAGAGTCTTGATTTGTTTCTATTCACAGCCCGACCCGTTGCAACACAATACTAGTTTAAAATATTCGCTAGATGCTAGCATTCTAGGGTTTGTCCATCAAAGAAAAGTTTTGCATCATCCACCAAAAGTAGATGGGAAAGTGTAGGGCACCACCTATTGAGGTTAATTCCTCTTGAGGGTTCTGGAGTCAATAGCTTGCTGGATAAGAGTAGATAAGACGTTAGCTAATAGGAAGAACGGATATGGAGAAAGAGGATCTCCCTGTCTTAACCCCCTTGTAGGACGAAAGTATGGCAACGTTTCACCATTTAACTTAACACTGAATGTTGCTGTGGTAACGCATTGCATCACCCACCTTACCCATTGATCATGAAATCCTAATTTTTTAAGATAGGCCTCTAAAAAATCCCACTCTACTCAATCATAAGCTTTATGCATGTCTAATTTTAAAACTGCCAGAAATTTTTTCTTTCTTTTCTTGACTTTGAGGTGATGAAGGACCTCTTACACAACCATAATATTATCTTGTATGTGTCTACCTATGACAAAAGCACTCTGTTCTGTTGAAATCAATTTAGGTAACCACATCTTTAGTTGGTTTGCCAGCACTTTTGAAATGATTTTATATATAAAATTGTAGAGACTAATGGGTCCATATTGTTCTAACCTTTATGGGTGCAGAACCTTTGGGATAAGAGTGATGTGAGTTCTGTTAAAACCGGGGGGCAGCACTCCAAATTTGAAGAAAACTTGTGCTGATGTAAAGATATCCTCTTCCATTATATCTCAGTGGTTCTGATAGAATAGCCCATTGAAGCCATCGGGTCTCAGGGCTTTAGTAGCCCCTAATTAGAAAGTTGCTTGCTAGACTTCCTCCCTAGAAACCATTGCTGTTAAACCTGTGTTCATGTCTGCTGTGACCACTTGAGAGCATTGTGTGAGAACAGGGCCATAATCTCGGTAGCCAGCAGAGCAAAATAGATTTTGAAAGTATGTCCGCGTCATATTCTTGAGCTGATTAGGGTTACGTGTCCAGCCAATTTGTTCATCCTTTAACATGCTGATTCGGTTAAGTTGTTTGTGTTGAAGTGTCATTGCATGCAAGAACTTGGCATTCTTGTCCCCCCACCTCAACCATTGGATCCTCGATCTCATAGCCCAATATTTTTCCTCCTATTGCTATATGTTTTGAACTTCATCTTTCAGGTAAGCTACAAGTTCCTTATTGTAGTTATGGTTGGTTTGATTAATTTGAAGTTGTATTTGTTGTTGTAACAGGTGAATTTGTTGCTGTCCATTGCAGAAATGTGACTTACTCCACCTATTGAGTGCCAAGGAAGTCTAATGAAGCTTGCAGGATAGAGTGGGAACTGCCGTCAATGGAGAAGCCTAAGCATCTCTGATTACTGATCGACAGGCCTTGTCTTGAAGCCAGAAGGCTTCAAAACCGAAAGTTTTCCTCCGTCTTGAGAGGCTGGGTTCGGTCGTGAGAAGAAGAGGGCTGTGATCTTATCCCAAAGCTGGAAAAGCAAAGGTTTCGGCTTCCGGGTACGTTAATCTCCAATCCGTTGTGCATAGCGCCCTGTCAAGTCTTTCCTTAACCACTTCGTCGCCATCTCTATTGTTCACCCATGTATAAGTACAACCCTTGCTTTCTATATCCATAAGCATGCGGCTGTTTAAAAATACTCTAAAGGAACGTAACCTATACAGCTCTGCTATCTTTTTACCCGTCTTTTCCCAATGATATAGTATCTCATTATAATTGCCAATACACACCCAAGGTAGTGTATTTGAGGTTTTGAGTTGTCTTAAGTCTACCCATACTTGCTGTCTTTGTTGATATATCTTTGACGCATGAAGATAGGTAAGTCTCATTGTAATATCCCTCTAATTATTAGTGCAAATCATGTCGATGAAGTTTATAGTGTGATGTTCCACAGTTAAAGACACCTTATTAGTCCAATAAACCACCATTCCTCCAGCCAAACCCAAAGGACTCACCACAAAATAGCTAGAAAACTTTAGCTTCTGGATCACCATGTCTTGATTTTTCGTTTCCATAAAAAAAACATTGGGCCTTTCATGGGCCACTAGGGCCTTTAAAGCTTGAATTGTCAAGGGGTTGCCCAGCCCTTGACAATTCCAACTGATAATCCTCATTTGTCTTTTGGTGGCTGTTTTGGGCAAGCCACCATGGCCCATCTGTCAATCCCTTCAGCTGCATATAGAGGGGTATCCATAAGGAGTGATTCATCAAGTTGTTCATTGACATAAGAGCATGTCCCATAAGGATTGTATCTCTCGGCTTTCTTGAGGGGACTCACCTTGGTAATCATTGCTGGACTTTTTAGCTTCTTGCTGCTTACTGATGAAGGTTAACTGATTCGTCACTGGTACTTTCAGTGTAGGTTCTGCCATGCTAGGTGGATGCTCATCCATTGAAGAATGTTGTCGAGTAGGATTGGGAGTGCGATGAAGGTGCTGTTTTGTGCTAGTCTCCACAGCTGTTGGTTGATATGTGGTGCTCTAAGGTGCTACAGGGAGTAAGAGAGATTACTGCTGTGGAGTTTCTGGTATGATTTCTTCAACTTCATCTTGATCTGGTTACTACTCATAAAATGCTATCCAGAATGGGTTGTGTTCTTTGAGCTTTGCCCTCAGCCACTGACCATTAGAAATTGAATGATGAAGCTATTGTCAATTGGGTGTGCAACAGGAGCCAATACCACAACATTAATCTTAACCATCAGAAACCGAATGATGATACTGAGGTTACCTATTGCCTCCTTTTGCTGCTTATGTACTTTGTTCTCTGATGTGTATGTTTATGCATGTGTACCTATCCCATTTATTTATTCCGATTGCATCAAAGCTTGGCCCGGTTGTTCACCTGAAATAATGATGTGCTTGCACAAGGCGGTTAAGATAAAAATTTTATGATGAACTGGTAAAATGCCATTTTGAGTTTGATTTGATGCGCCTCATATGGAAATTTAGGTGAAGGCATACATGATTAAGAATATGCTAGAAAAGTTAGATATCAAAATTCTTATGTGCATATGTAATGAATATCTCTATGCTTACCACTCGCCGTGGTGGCTCCGCTGGATAGGCTTTAGACTTCCTTTCGCTGAGAGGTCTGGAGTTCGAAACCCCTGCGACGTAAGTTGCAGGGAGGCTGGCGTGAGACATTGGTGACTTACCCGGTGGCATGTGTGTGGTGGGGCACGTGTCGCCCGAGTGGTTTATCTCATTGCCGGCCGTGAGGGTTCCCAGGTCATCAAAAAAAAAAAAAAAAAAAAAATCTCTATGCATATGTTTGATTAGACAAATCTATAGTAGTGTCATGATCTATAATCTTTCAAGACATAAATTAATATGGTATATTTTATATTCACATCATAACTTCTCAATTTGAGGAATTTTACTCTTTCAAGTATAAGAAAGTTAACCAATTGAACTTCAATTGAAGAAATTCAAGTTGACCTATTCAAAGATATGATTCAACTTCATAGATCTAGGTCCAATTTTAATATTAGGCCTAAGTTTATTTTTTACCTTAGCTCGAGCACTTCGATTCAAGGCCAATTTGAATGCATTAAGTGATCTTATACATGAGTGATTAATTAGATGAGGCAATTGTAATAATAATTGAACTCAATTTTAATCAATTTGCAATACAATTTGTGATTTTATCTAACGAATTGCAAAATTGTTCATTTTAGCCCTATAAGCTCAATTTCAAGAACCCATGGTTTTGGTCAATTGTCTTTCGTAGCCATCGTTCAATTAAGTCAATAAAAGATCCCTAGATCACATTTATAAACTATAATTGGCTTAATTGAATCACAATCGAGCAAATTCCCCTCAAATTGGTTTTTTTTTTTTTTTTTTTTTTTTTTTTTTTTTTTTCAATTTGGTCTTTTAGAGACCAAATTACATAAATTTTGAACTCATAAGGACCACAACTAAGTGGACTAGCTAGAGCCGGACCAGACTGACCAAGAATCGGTCAAACTGGCATGAACTAGTCTAACTAGTTTGACTGGCCGTCAATGAGGCAAGTCGATTTGGCCTTTTGCCAATCGGTTTTGGACCTCTGGTGACCATTTTCGGGATTTTTATTGTGCTGATTTCACTTTTACACCCTCAATTTCCTATAATTTTGTAGATTGGTCCATAGATTTAGCAAAATTGCATTTTGACCCTTAATTAAACATTTTAAAGTGATTCTCGATTTTGGTTTGAGTTTTCGTAAATCAAACCCATTAGATTGATTACCCGACACCTCTAAATTATAATCGAACCTTCGAAGAAAAATTTTTCCTGTTGAATTGAGATTTCGACTATCGGATCAAATCGATGGCTAAGATCAATTGATTTGGAGGTGGTATAAATAAATTTTTCCCTTCAATTTTGAGAGGGGTTTTATTTCTTGTAGATCTCTCTCTATACTAATCCTCTCTCTCTCCTCTCCATTTTGGTGCCAAAATTCTCGACTCTTTCTTCTCTCTTTCTATAGTCAAATCAGTGTGATCTAACTCTACTAGAATCACGCTGATTGCCATCCAACCGTTGATCAGCCCCCTCGGCAACTGATTCCTCTGTTTGAGCTTCCTCAAGTGGTCTCAAATCGGCTTAGACTTGATTGGAGCTACTCCAATTAAGCCTAGCATCCATGACACCTAAATGGATAGCTTTAGTCGCTTGGACTGGCGACTAGCGGCAACTTAGCCAGGGTCAAACTAAGTTCAGCCTACCCCCAGCTCCATCTTTGACCCCTTGGTGGTGGGAGATCTTCAGATCAACCACCGGAACAGTTCCGGTTACCTAATCTGTTCCAAGCACTAAGGGATCGGTTCGGTTTTGGACCGGTTGTCTTCCTTGACGAAGTTGGCAATTGATGACAATCCAACTACTGTCGGACTAAGTCCGATTGCTCCCTAGGACCATCCTCGACCGGGTGGTGGTCAGAGATTAGAGGATGCGGTGTGTGCCTTTTGCAAGTTGAGGTCGGATTCCATCGATAATTTATTTTTTGGTTGTCGCGTCTCAGCCAGCCTCGCTTTCTTTTGGGTTGCTAGATGCAACCTTCCTTGGCATAATAGGTCTTGGTGGGAGAATCTTCAATGGGCTATGAAGTTTCTCTCAGGCAAGGATTTCTATCATTGCATTGCCCGTTTCTCTTTTAGAGCCCTTTGCCACATTATTTGGAAGAACAAGAATGGTATTCTGTTTGGGGACCTATCTTTGGCGCTTCCGACCATGAAAAATCACCTCATTAAAGTTATTAAGGACAAGGCCTCAACGTTTAGAAACGTTGTGGATAATCCAAGAAATAGGAGGCTTCAGCGCAGTTGGGGAATGGACCCCTTCATCTTCTCCTCTGGGGTTCCAGAGCCTTAATGATATGCTTCATGGTTGTTTGCTGTTGTGGGCGTCTGCCGCTCCATTTCTTCAGCTGGTTGGTACGATGCTGGCTGCGAGTTGTGGATTGCTTGGTTGGCTTCTTAGTTACTAGTTGTTACTCGAATGCCTTTAGTGTTGGCGTATGCTGTTGGTTGGTGTGTGCTGTGATTTCTTGAAGCAGCTAGTTGCTTGGGTGAACCTCCATTTGCTAGCTATGGTTACCCTGCTGCTGTTTGGCTGGTTGTTGCATTTGATGGTGTGGCTCTCCTGGTTTTGGAGTCCCTTTTCCTTTGTTTTCACCCGTTGTTTGTCATGCTGGTTGCCTTTGTTTTGGTTCTGTTTGGCTGTCCTGTTGTCTTGTTTTTGGCAACTGATGTTTCTTTGATAGCACCCTTCCACTCATTCTGACTAGTTTGTTTTTATGAGTATAAGTTTTTGGTGCCGTTTCGCTTTGTATAGTTATGGTTAAAGCTCAATATATTTTTACTTTTACCCAAAAAAAAAAAAAAAAGGAGGTGTATTGTCTATTGTAGGGATGTATATTTTTGAGTTGATAATATACTAGACTTTCCCTCAAAGTAAATGATTCTTTATCTAATTTGTTAGTGTGAACCTTAAAGATCATAATGCTAGGCTTGGGGTGATTGATTTCAAGATAGGTAGGTCGAAATCTATAACCTAGAATTTACCATGTTTGGAAAAATAAGGTACGTTTTGAATCACTTGAGTCGTATTATTAGTCTATTAATCCAACGTACAATATTGTCTTTGATAAAGGATGGACTATGTTGGCATGACATAACATAGTCATTTGTTTGTATACTATGAAATTTGATTGGCAAGATTAGGGCTGGATATGATTATCATGGTCGAATTCATGCCATTCTTGCAGAAAGTTGCTGGTGTTCGCCGAGCTTGGGACCATATATGAGAATAAGTTGGACATTTCGAGACCTTATTTCAGATATATTGTCGGCCATCGTTTGAGAAAACGTCCCACTTCAAGCTTTTATTTGAATATTTTCCTAACTCAAAAGTCCAAGTCAAACAGAGGACCTTCAACACAAAGAATTATTATGACATAGACATTAGGATTAAGGGTGTGTTTGTTTCGGGAAAAGTTTCATGATAAAGGAAAATACTTTTTGAGAAATAATTTTCTAGGAAAATGTTTTTCTCTTTTCAGGTTAGAGAATTCATTTTCCTAACTTTAAGTACGTGTGAATAATATATATATATATATATATATATATATATATATTGACCGTAAATGATTTTCAAGTTCACTAATCATTTTTAACAAACCAAGAGCATGACAGTCCAGAAAATAATTCGCCAAAAATCTTCCACTTAAACGAGTATATCCTAAGATTTAGAAGCAAAGCAAAACAAAACAAAACATCCCTCCTAATCAAAAGACTAAGTACACAAGAAGATTGTAGGAAGCACAATCATATTATCCATAACCTCTCATCATATGTGAAAGATGTAGTAATATTTTTCATAATCTCTAATCATATGAGATATACAAATCAAACAAAAACTGAACGCTGAATTGATGTAGCCCCCTGATTTGAACTTTCTCAAGGGTTTCTCTGATTTGAGGTTTCTCCTTGAACAGATGTAGCTTCTTGATTCCTTTGATTTATGGAAAACTGCAAATTCCGCCGAAGCTCCTCCATTCGCGCCTTCATTTGTTTGAGCTCTTCCAAGTTGAGCTCTTCCATGGGAGCTTCCCACCAACCCTCGCCACTCCGTGCTTCCGTTTTCTGCTTCAGCACTTTGCCTTGTGCCTTGTCAGCTTTGACCTGATCAGCGAGCTCATCATGTTGCTGATTGAGCTCACGAAACCTAAGGCGTCGATAGGACTCAACCAAGGTGTCAACACCCTCGTTTTGCGCAGGGTTTTGGTTACGGAACCGATCGGCAATCGATTCGATTGACGGATGAGAGAATGAATAAGGCTTTCCGGCGGGAGAGAACGTTACTACTCCCACCTCGGAGCCACAGAGGGTTACAAGCTCACTTGCCTTTTTATAAATACCGGATTTACGCTTGGAGAATGATACGAGCTTTTCCTCCATTTTTTCAATTTCTCTCATCTCGTTTTGTCGACGTCCTCTTGTCTGTCTCCTTGCCATGACTAAAGACAATAATCTAAGAGGATTGCAAGATAGTAAAGATATGATAGTAATTCTGAAATTAGTGTGAGGGTAATGAAAAGAGTAATCCTATTTATAAGGTGATGGTGATGTCAAATCTAGTATGCAATGGTTTGGGATAATCTCTTCGAGTTGTCACCTTCCAATAAATATATTTCTTAAAAGAAGTAATATTTGTTCAATTGAGAGGTTGATTTTCCAATAGGTGCATATAAATAAATGTTTTTACGATTTTAATGCCCAACTCTGTATTTCTCACCATATTTGCCTTTAAAAAATAATCCCTATAAAACGGTAACTAATAATGAAATAGCCATATTGAAATTTGTATTTTGAGTAAGAAATCTAAAAAGTAAGCTCCTTTGGAAGGCACAAATCGGGCAAATATCTTTGTTGGAATATAAAAATTATAAAATGAGAATTCTTTTATAGTGCAAGAGCCAAATTGAAATAGGTATATTGAGTAAGAAATCTAAAAAATAAGCTTCATTGTAAGTGCAAATTGGGCAAAAATCTTAGTTAGGAAATGAAAATGAGAAGATGAGAACAAATTATATGACTATTGCTTGTATTCCTTGTTGGGATATTTTTTATTGCCAAATACGTAATTTGGGTTACTTTATAATAGGTGGCTTGAAATTCGTTAATATGTGTGCTTCGAAGAGATAATACGTCAAAATTTATTCAAACACGTGGCAGATAATATTAAAGTAGCATAAGGAACCTTTGAAGGAATCAAATGTTGAATTTGTATAAACACTATGCTTTGAAAATTAATCTCTATAAATGAGTGAAAGGCCCAAATTGAAATTTGTGTTTTCAAAGACACAATTAGGATATAAGCTCCATTGGAGAAAAGTTACCAAAACAGTCCCAGACTTTTAATATTTAATTTAGTCATAAACTTATTAATTGGACCAATTTAGTTGTAAACTTTAAAAGTTTTTACATTGGTTTCAATTAAATCCATTTGGACAATTTGGCTTAGAAATTATGCATGTGAACACTAGTCATTTTACATGGCACAGATGTGGACAATTTTTTTATTATAATTTTTTAATGATTTTCCCTTTTTTTCTTTTCCTTTCTTTTTTCTTTTTTTTTTTTCTATTGGCCTATGAATAGTATTCGACATGGCTAGTGACTGGCCACATGCAAGGACTAACAAGAGTCTTGTAGCACTCATTGGGCACAGGCGAGGTGTGACATCCTCAATTTGACTCTCATCTACGGAGCAGAATTACGACGGTAATCGACAGACCACAGGAAAACAAATGATGCCCAACTTAGGATGAAAACTCCTCAATTTTTCATTGGCAAATTGCGAAATTTCCGAAAAATGTAAATGGACCATGAACAAGGAGCCATGAAGGCCCAAGCTACGGGCGGGCCCAATGGGCCTCATGCCCACTATGGGCAGCCCAAGAAGGCACATTAAGCCACCCAAGCACACCTTAATCTTTTGGAAGCTTTGACTTTAATATCCCCATGTGCTTGAATAGTGAATTCGACTATAGTTTGGGTTTATTCCTATTTTACCCCTTCTAGAAGATGATCGGCTTAATGAGAAAAAAATTATGGGCATGCAGATTGGCGCCCATGGAAGGAGGAGAGAGAAGAAGACAACCTACCTAGTCTACCAATTTACTTCCTAATTCTAGCATGTGTAAAGACTAAGCATTAATGAGTTTGGATAGGATATTTTCATGAAACATTCTTGGCCATGCAAATGGCTTGGATATGAGGGAATTAAGGGAAATTTGTACTTGATGTTTGTTCATCCCCTCTCTCATCTCTCATTTCTCTCACTCACTCACTCACTCTCTCTCTCTCTCTCCCCCCTCTCATTCTCTCAACCGAACACCTCTTTCCCCTCATCCTTTCACTCAGCTCACCCCCATACCCATTTCTCTCTCTCGATTTGTCCCTCACCACTGTCTGCCACCCCTTGCTGCCCCTTTTGCCGTCACCTAGCCATGCTACTATCCACCGCCACATTATCGTGCTGCCATTCGCCATGCTGTGCCAATGCTCGTTCCTTTGTTGAGCCACCCTCATGCCATCCTTTCCGTGAGTTCCCACCACCGAGCCGTTGTCCTCACCCTCGTAGTTGCCGCCTCACCGAATCGCCGCCGTGCCATGCCATTCTCATGCTTTGTTGTCGCCTCACCACATGCCGTTGCTGTCTCACGCAGTCGTCCCCTTTTGCTGTGCAATCCAAGATCGTGAATTTTGAGCCACCGTCGTCGCCGCTGCCGCTCACTATTAAGCCTAGATCCAGACCGTGATTAACTTTATAACTCTTGTTTAATGTGGTAGTTACGCTTAGGATTAGGATTATATTAAGGCTAATGATAGTTAAATTAGGTGATAAGTGAATTAGGATAATAACTTATCATTGATAGGTGATAAACCATGTGATAGGTTATCATTGATAGGTGATAAGGACTTGCAATAGGTTATTGTAAATAGTGATAAGTGGCGCGATAACCTATCGTGAATTATGATAAGTGGACGTGATAACCTATCATAAATATTAATACATACTAGTGATAGCGTATCATGAATAGTACTTGTGATAACTTATCCAAAATGTGATAAGTGCATGTTATATTTCAATTGTTAATTTGGATAAGTACCTATTAAATTCTGATTTTTAAAGTGATAAGTACTAAATAAATCCCCTTTTTAGAATGACAAGTGCTTAATATATTCTATATCTAGAGGTGATACGTGATTAGGAAATCCTCATTTAAAAATGTTATGTGTTCATGGTATTCTATTTCATACATGATGAGTGCTTTCAAAATGTTATTTTGAATGATGAAATACTAAATTGATAGATGAATTCATGGTATGATGTTGTGTACTATGAGATTAAATGTCTCAACATAATAATCTTGAAAATTGTGACACAAACTTTGTTGTAGGTTTTTTAGGTATGATATATTAGATATTTCGATAATTCTGAAATTTTATTAAAGATTATGACTGCCATGCAAGTCATTATTTCTGTAATAACTTTCTAATGGCGCCATATGACGGCTCTTTAATGGTTTTATAACGTTGAATTTATTTGTCCATAAATTGCATTATTTTATAACGACTATATAATGGTCGTATTAATCTTCAATTACCAGTTGTTGCTAAAAAAAAAAAAAATCTTTAATTACCAGTTGATTTATAACAGTTTCCAAATGGCCCTTTCTTTCTTTTACCTAAAATAGTTACTGGGAAAATAATTGGAAAGTGTTATCTATATATCAAAACTAGAATATCCTTATTTCTCTTTTGCTATCTTGTAGACGTATGTAATCGGACCGGGTTTACCTGGTTCTCGGTCCGGCCCATGCGGAAACAAGGTCGGGAACCGGTTCTGGTTGAAACCCGTTTGAGAAATGGTTTCCAAAATTCAGACCCTGTTTGAAGCGATCCGGGAACCGGTTCCAAGGGATTACCCACCCGGGAACCGGATCGACCAGACCGGTTCGGGAACCGGTTTGAGAACCGATTTTTAAGGCCGCCCAAAAAGACCAAAATCCTAATTTGGTTCTATCTTTATTCTTTACCTCTCAGGCTCTCACACCCATAAACTTCCTTGAGCTCGCGACCTCCACTGATCCTGGTTCCATCTGAGTGCTGATGCTGCTTCCGGTCGCCCATTGTTGCCTTCCTCCCGCAACACCCACAGCCCATGAGATCCCAATGTCACCACTCCGACTCTCCCTGCTCCATGCCCCTTGAAATCGCGACACCGCCTCTACCAACCCGGTTCCTGGCTACTCGCCAGCCTTGCTCCAAGCTCCACCGCCAGATCCAGCTCCCCGTCGCACTACTTCCTCATCTGCGTTCATCTGCTTCCTTGTCGCGCCATTGCCAGCTCCCCATCACGCTGCTTCCTCATTTGAAATGGATGACGATTCTAGTTCACTGTGATTTTTGACAGGGGGAGTTCGAATCTTTGGGTACCCTCATCAAAATGGTACCTTTCAGTCAGTCTTTGTAGTATTCTGTCTCAAATTGGTGCCATCTAAACTTGGTTCAACTGATGAATTTTATTGTGACATTGACTAAAGATTTCACCTTCTGGTTCAGATTGCTTGCTATTTTCACTCAAAGTTCAAGTCCAGTGATTCAAGTACCTACAAAAAAGAACGGTATGGAAAGTTGCTCCTGTTCTAACTAATAGTGTTTTAACAACATTTTTTGTCATCTCTTCCTGCGATTCTTTATCTTGCCATGGAGCTGCACTATTTTTATTGTATTTGAAATTTTAAATAACCAATCTCTAGATTGGACATTACTGACTGTGGTGGAAACCTGGGCACTACTTGCATTCAAAGACCGTATACTGATTAGAAGCTCTAATTAGATTTTTTTATTTTTTATTTATCTTGTTTTGATACTGGGTGAAGTTTAAGATTTGAAAACTTCCTAAAGAAATTATCTAACATCGCACTTGACAATATAAAGCAAGGATCATAAACAATTCTACGGTCATATCACTCTCCTCTTTGACTGTGGAGATTAACCATGTCTTTATTCTTTTTTCTTCTTTGGATTCAGGGAAGCTTGCTGAAATCCATTATGGCACTGGAGCCATTTCGGGCTAGACCATGTCAAAGTTGGTGATCTTGTTGTTAAGGATCAGGTATGAACACTTATGATTTATGCAATCGTTGTTCCACAAGACAACAGACTTACCTGGGCAGTTATTGTCACGCCCCGATTCTTGGGCGCGTGCACATCCTTCTCACTTGGTCGATTTTAGATTGCGATATCCCAGAACTATATATCGCTGACCCTTTCATTAATTAAGCACATGCGGAAGCAGTTATAAATCCCTAGACAATAAATGGAATAGAAAAGCAATGCCATATTTTTCTTATTGAAACTCACAATCAAACTTTTATACATACCACACTCCAAAGTATTTCACAACTATTCATAACCTCCAAATCTCACTTTATCTACACATAGACAGGGATTCACAAAAAGAGAATAGGCTCACAATTCTCGTCAGACTCTTCAACTTCTTCCAGCTCCTCAATAGGTTTATCCAACAGGTAATCCTCCTCTTTGGGATCTTCCACCTAGGAGTCTAAAATTGGTTTTTACAACAACCAATGAGACTATGTCTTAGCAAGTTCTACCCCCTAAAACTCGATTAGGAAACCAACATACCACATGGTTGTCTAAGCACAGCACAAGTCAGGAGACTTATCTTAGTATCAATTCCAACTTGCAACTCAAGATTATGCACACATGCCTCGTATATTGCAGCAAACAACAATCAATTCATAACAATCAGATCAAATCATTGATCAATTGATCTAGTCGATTACATGTCATCTCGACCCCTTCTTGGTCGACTCATCATATACTATCTATAAGTCCGTTCATATTAGGACTGCTCATTCTAAGTTGATAATAGATAGTATAGCTCACACTAAGCTGATAAGGTAAAGGTATACTGCTCTCGCTAAGATGACATATCGCCCATGGGCTAATATAGTATACCCTTGATGCTTACTCTAAGCTGATAAAGTATACTACTCGCGCTAAGCTCACATATCGCCTGTAGGTCAATATAGTACACCAGTATACTGCTCTCGCTAAGCTGACATATCAGAGCCCATAGGATGATATAGTATACTATCCTGATTTTTCAATTAATTTGCTAATTTCTTTATCATCTCTGATAAAATACACGTGTGAGGGGACATGGCCGACCTTAGCCAAAATATCATATCTTTTTTTTTTTTTCATAAATCCCACCATTTTATATAGTTCACCAAAATATTTTTGGCGTTGTAAACCGACGCTTGGTTATTTTCCAATTAATTACTAGAATTAAATCAATTTAGAATTATATCCTTAAATCACAATTAAATCAATTTAGCACAAATTGAAGCTCAAATAAATAAATGGACTACACCACAACAATCAGCATGAAATTCCGGTCACCGGCCATCCCGGTTGAATTTCCGGAAAATAAATAATGAAATAATTAATTTCGAAAATTAAATAAATAAACACAATAAATTCAATTTAGCACATTATAAAGCTCAATTAAATAAACGATCTGCACCACGATCATCAGCATAAAATCTCAATCACTTGGCTATCCCAGTTGCATTTCAGAAATAAATAATTAAATAATTAATTTCGAAAATTAATATTTAATTACTAAAAATTCCACTTAGGCCCGAATTACCTAATTAACACCCGATAAGGGTCGGGAAAAATCCCAAGAAGCCTTCAATAAATAAAAGGACAAGTTTACTAGTTAAATGCACAATCAATTTAATGAACATGCATCAATGAGTCTTTAATTTAATTACTTTAATCTAATCTATCCACATAATTGCAATTAATTAAATCTAATAAACTTTTAGACATAATTAGTCTACTAAGAAAGAATTAGTGACTAAAACTCACTTGCACAAAGTGAAGACCAGGACACGGCAACAACGACGCAACGGCGGCCGAACTTGGGCCTGAGCTTGGGCTAAGGTTGATATGGGCTTGCGAAAATTGCTACTAGACCTCACTGATTTGGGCTTCAAGAACTAAATTAATGGGTTGATCTCTTGGGTTGAAATAAGCCAAGCTGGGCTTCAAATCTAATTGATGATAGGCTGGCTATTGCTTTCAAATTTGGCTGAGCTGGGCTTGTGTTGAAGCTGGGATGAGGACACGGGCCCAATTGCTAGGCCAAAATTCGCTGGAGCAGGCCACACGAAATGAAGCAACCTCGGGCTTCGTTGACCGAGCTGGGCCACAAGCAGGTAAACAGAAGCAGTTGGCCACGGAGTTGAGGGTTGTAGGAGGGATGACTGAAGACGCTGGCATGTCGAGCTAGGGGAGGTGCGGAGTCAACAGGGGAATTTCAGATGGTTTGATTGTTGACCAACGTGGGAACTTGAAGCAGCTGCGGCAACAATTGAAGACGCGTGGAGGTTGAAGGGCTTCGGTAGTCAACCAAGTGGACTCCGTGGCTTGCTGTTGAGTGGTGTGCTGCAAGAGTTTCGGTCTTCAAAGAGGCTAGAGTTGACTTGAAAGATGTTGTTGAGGACGAGTGGCGCTGCAGCTTCGCTGGCTTCAGTGGCCGACCGAACTTAGTGGAGAAGGGAGCAATCGCTGGCAGCCTCGGTGGAATTATGGGTTTGCTTTGGTCAACAAATGGGAAGAAGTCCTCAGCTGTTGAGCATGAAGAAGCAAGCTGATGACGCGTGGAGCTGCAACAGGAATTGTTTCGGTGGTGGAGAGGATGGGCTGTTCAATTGGAGGTCTGGTGCAATGAAATGGAGAAACAATTTTTGGCGTGAGTGCGTTGACCCGCAAGAGAGAGAGGTCGGCTTCAATTGAGGGAAATGAAGAAAAGCAGGGCTGCATCGTGGGAAGCAGCTGGCTTCTTCAATCAAAGAGATTGGAACAAAGAAAAAGGGAAACAAAGTCAAGGATCTCTCCCTTGCATTAATTCACTTGTCTCCTATTTCTTTCCACTTGATAAATCTATACATTATCCATTTAAATGCCCAAAATTCCAGCATCTTATTCAAAACCAAATTTCACAACTTAAATGTCAATTTCATCACCCGATTTCCCAAATTGAGGTCAAATTTTGACATAGAAAAATTCCGAACAATTTTCTATAAATCACCGACACTCTCAGGCTCAGCCTGGAAGTCCAATTTTCCATCGATTTAGCCAATCTAAATTTCTGCCAAATTTCCGCGACGTCTGAAACGGTTTTCCGTAAAAATCCCTAAATCTCTGAAAAATCTTCTAAGACTGAGTCTACATTCCTAAAACAATTTGTGAGACTACAGAACTTTCAATTTCTGAAATCGAACTCAAATTGACGGTTAATTTCACTCAAGCGTGCTTTTAGCATGACCTAAACTACCGGATAGTTTTCAGAGCTTTTCAGGACAATTGACTCGTGGTTGATTTTCTTCGAGCCACAATGAACCCACTCGATACATTAGCGACTCTCGATTGTCGTAAAAATCTCGAGGACTCAATTACAAACACAGGGTACCAAAACGACAAAAAAATCAAATTAGTGCTAGTCGACGAGAATTTTCCAATTTAGTGGAGTCACCCACGATCGGCCACACATCTTAGTCAAACCAACATATCTCTGATCTCAATTCAACTTTTAACTGTGCCGTAATGACCTCTAAAGATGAGCACGGTCGAGAAGCTGATTCCTGGTCGAATTCTCAAATCAATTGCCTTAAAATTCCTTAATTGTCCATCCAACTAGTTTAGTTATCTTGAGAGTGATCAGCTCTGAGAACAACCCTATAGACATGTCAATGAAATGCCCGATTAATTCAATTGAAAACAATACCGAAAATTCTGGATGTCACAGTTACATTGGCTTTTAGGAATTTATTGAAGCTACCAGGGAGCCAAGCATCACATTCTTGCCTGCAAAGTTTGACGGTATACTTGGACTTGGGTTTAAAGAGATCTCAGTGGGTGACGCTACTCCTCTCGTGGTAAGTCGGTGCATGCCCACTGGCGGCGTTAGATGCCTTTCAAAGCACCTTCGGGAGTGTATATACAAACCAATGTCTTATCATTTGACATTATTCCTTTCCTTTGTACCTTTATTGAATCTCTAAATTAGAGGACATGTGCAGGTACAATATGGTCAATCAAGGGCTTATCAAGGAGCCAGTATTTTCATTTTGGTTAAATCGCAACACTGAAGGGGAAGAAAGAGGTGAAATTGTGTTTGGTGGGGCTGATTCTAGTCACTGTAAGCCTTAAGGGAGAGCATACATATGTTCCTGTGACTCAGAAAGGCTACTGGCAGGTTGGCTACCAAGACCTAATAGGTTTTTTGTCCATACTTCGGGCATTGCATTTAAGTGTCTGTTTAATTGGTTCTTTTTTCAATTGACAGTTTAAGATGGCAGATGTCCTCATTGGAAATGAAACTATTGGTAAGTGTTTATGCATAGTGTTATTATGCGTCTCTGGATCAATTATCATTCTTTTCCTCCTCCTTATGGCATTAAGTGATTACAAACTCTCTTTTTAGGATTTTGTGCTAGTGGTTGTTCAGCCATTGTAGATTCTAGGACCTCCTTGTTGGCAGGCCCAACTGTAAGTTTCATAAGCAGCGAGAAATTGCCATTGTTCATTCTATTGACAAATCCTTTGACACGCTGAACAGTGCACATGTGCTTGAGTCGCAGATTCACTAGATTTGACTATTATCATATTCTGCATTATACGAATTTATATTTATGAATAAACTTGGTTAGTTTAGTGTTTGAAAGGGATTAAAATTGAAATAGGTAGTCAATTGTTATTTCTTGTTTTATTGGTTTCACTTTTTAACTTTTATATCTGAGGGAAAAACTTATTTAGTTCTATAATGTGAGAGGAATACAATTAGGAACTCATCTTTCATTTTTGTATTCACTAGCTTCTTTATTTGAGATAATTATGCAGAAATTTTCCAAGAGCTTTGAATGATACATGGCTTAAATTAACTTTTGTTGATTGAACAAGATACTGGCAAATGGGTTTCATATCCGTTCTATTGCCGTAAAATCTCCTTGGACCATGCTAATCCGTTGTGGAAAGTGAACTACTAAGGTGATGATAAGGCAGGGCACCTTTAGATATTCTCATTCAGTGGGCAATGGTTATTATAATCAATAGTTTTTTATTTATATAATATCTAATTACTTGGTGCTACGCTGGTTCTTCATTTCGGGGTTGTCTTTTGTCTTGTCACCTTAGATGCTTCCACTTGGAACCATCATATAAGTAAGACTAACCCAAAAGCTCAGCCGTCAAGAGCAAATCAACCTTAATGTTGCCTTTAAATTTGAGGATAACAATATGGGAAGTCGAGAGGGAAATGTTGGCTAAAATTGGGGATTGTTTTTTTTGTTTTTTTTTTTTTGGGTCAGGAAAACGAAGCTTAAATTAATAGAGGAAGTTCTTACAACCAGCACCAAGAGCGTCCGCACAAATCAAATTCAAGAGTGGTAAGGGAGGAAAAAGGACCCAGTTAGAAGCCAAGGGAGACCGCAAATGGGCCTTGCAGGCCCAGTCGGCCACCCTGTTCGCATCCCTTCAATAGAAAGCTAGGGTTGCCTGAGAAAAGAGGGAAAACAAAAACGCAGCCTCTGAGACGACAGCGCGATCCGGTCAAGGAGGAGGGTCCTGCTGATTGATCATCTGGACAAGATAATAGCAGTCAGATTCTACCAGAATCGGCACGTGCTGAAAGCCTTGATCGAGGAGATGTCGAAGGGCAAAGGAGAGGGCTTGAGTCTTGGCTTGCAACGCAGATGACGCCTCCACAGTCTTGGTAAACCCATCGGTGAGTTTCCCCGTGTTATCCCTGCAAATACAAGCAATAGAATTGATTTTGCTACCAGATCTGTAAGAGCCATCGATGTTAATCTTAAGAATGCCTGGATCGGGGGGAATCCAAAAAAAGTCTCGACTGTTGATTGCTCCTTTCTTGTTTGAACAGTAGGGTTCGAATCGGATCCACGATCTTGGGCAAGAGCGGATTTAGCAACACGGTAAGGATCCAGCGAGGTACCACGAAATAAGAACCCATTTCGAGCTCGCCATATGTGCCACAACACGGTTGAAATTTGCCCTAGCCGAGGTAAGGCATTCTGTTTTCCCATTGCAGTTACAATCCAAGAATCCAGCCGCCGAAGGTAAGAAGGAGAGATGTTGATGTTGATCTGAGGATTGGACCATATCTGTTGAGTCCACGGACAGATTAGGAAGATGTGCTCCACTGTTTCTGGTACATTTTTATTACAAATAGCACAACACGGATTACTGATAATATGTCTTCAATACAGATTCTCCCGAGATGCTACTGAGTTGGTGCAGAGCGCCCATAGGAAAGATCGAACTTTGGGAGCAGTGGGCATCTTCCACAATGATTGCCAGAACCAGGTAGGAATACTATACGAAGTAGATGCATGAGTAGATGCCCTGTTTTCTGATGATTGTTTAAGTAGATAGTAGGCCGATTTTACAGTGTAGTCCCCTGACTTTGTGGTCGTCCATATCAGCTTGTCTTGAGTGAAATTTGCTCTGATCTGTATGTTTGTGATCTACTTAATGATTGATTCATCATAAAAACGCTGCAAGACATCCATTTTCCAAGAACTAGTAGTCTGATCAATGAGATCAGCTACTAGTTGAGGTTCATCAAGGGCCCTGGGACCTCCGAGGATCCCCATGGGTAACCAATGATCCTCCCTTATGTTAATAGAGGTTCCATTTCCCACGAACAAGCGGATATGTTTGCTAATGGCATCCCTGCCGTGAAGAAGGCTTTGCCAGCCCAAAGAAGGGTGAGCACCTTTCACAGCATTAAGAAATGATGAAGATGAAAAATATAGGCCTTTGAAAAGCTTACCCCACATAGAGACAGGATTCTGTAGAAGGCGCCATGCTTGCTTACCAAGCATGGCATTGTTGAATTGAATCAAGTCGCAGAAGCCTAATCCTCCAGCATCTTTCCTATTCTGCATCACTGTCCATTTCTGCCAATGAATGCCTGACTTGCTTGTATCATTACTCCACCAGAAATGGGCCATTCTCCTTTCAATATTCTTGCAAAGAGAAACAGGAAGTTTAAAAACAATCATAACATATTGAGGTATAGCTTGAATAATGGCCTTCAGCATAACCTCTTTTCCACCTCTCGACATTAATCTTTCCTTCCAACCTTCAAGCTTAGACTGCACTCTATTCATAATCCAGGAAAACATATCTTTTCTTGATCTCCCCCAATCCGTAGGAAGGCCTAAATATTTACCACTTCGTTGTAGAATAGGAACCCGTAATTCCCTGGCTAGATTCTCTTGTAAATCCATAGGGCAAGAAGGGCCGAAAAAAACTCCTGATTTGTTACGGTTGATGGCTTGACCAGTGGCTAGGCAATACTGGTTTAAAAGATTGGTAAGATTTTGGCACTCCAGTAATGTTCCATCCAGAAAAAACACTGCATCATCAGCGAAAAAAAGGTGCGATAGAGTAGGACATCTCCTATGCAGCTTAACACATTTAAGACAGCCTAGATTTATGGCATGTTGTATAAGATAAGACAATAGGGTCGCCATAAGAATAAAAAGGTAAGGAGATAAGGGGTCACCTTGACGGAGGCCTCGTGAGGGAACAAACTCTGGCGAGTACTCACCATTCATTTTCACTTTAAAAGACGTAGTGGATACACATTGCGTAATCAGCTTAACCCAATGATGATGAAAGCCCAGCTTAATCAGATAATCCCTGAGAAAATCCCACTCTACGCGGTCGTAAGCCTTACGCATATCTAATTTGAGCACCGCTTGAAAATGGCGCTTTCTTTTTCGAATTTTGAGTTGATGGATGACCTCCTGGACTACTAGAAAGTTGTCCTGTATCTGACGACCACTAATAAATGCGCTCTGTTCCTCTGGAATTAACACTGGCAGCAAGGGTTTTAGTCGATTTGCAATCACCTTTGCAATAATCTTGTAGGCAAAGTTACATAGGCTGATGGGGCGATAGTTATCTAAGCTTTCTGGGTTGGGAATTTTTCGAATTAAGGTTAGGGCAGTATAGTTTAAACCAATAGGAAGGAGGCTTGAATGAAAAAACTGTCTTACTGTATGAACGATATCCTCCTGAATAATATCTCAATATGTCTGATAAAACAAATCGTTTAAACCATCGGGACCTGGGGCCTTAGAGGCCCCCAATTAAAAAACGGCGTCCCTAACTTCCTGGTAAGTCACTTGGCCTAAAAGATCAGCATTCATCTGAGGAGTGACAATCCGAGGGCAGCAATCTAGGATGGGAGCGTATTGCCTTGAACCTGATGTTGTGTAGAGCTGAGAGAAATAATCAGTAGTCATGTTCTTTATATGTTCCATATCCTGAACCCAGTTCCCATTTGCATCGCACAACAGAACAATACGATTTCTTTGTCGTCTTTGCAATGTAGTGGCATGGAAAAAACGAGTATTTCTATCTCCCCATTGTAGCCAATTTACCTTGGATCTCATTGCCCAAAACTGTTCTTCCTTCTGCCATAATACATGCAGTTCTCTCTTTATATCCTGGATGCTTGCTTGTTCTTCAAGAGTGTTTGTGTGATTGGTCAAAGATTGCAGCTGATTTTCTAAAACTGTCACCCTTTCTCTGCACTTTGAAAATTTTCGACGACTCCAGGTGGAAAGAGCAGCAGTAACACGCTGGAGTTTGACCAGGAGGGTAGAGTCTGTCTGCATCTCCGAAAACCAGGAATGTTCAATAACTTCTTTGCAACCAGAATCCTGAAGCCAGAAGGCCTCAAAGGTAAAAATTCTCTGTTTTCTAGGGCCACAAGGAGCAGAGTCCAGCACTAAGGGGCTGTGATCCGACCCGACAGCTGGGAGAGCTAACACTTGAGCATTGGGGTCAGCAATTCTCCAGTCTACATTACAAACAGCTCGATCAAGTCTTTCTTTTACTAAAGCATCCCCTTCCCGGTTATTTGACCAGGTGTAAGCACAGCCGAAAGTTGGCAAATCCATCAAACCGTAGTCATTAAGAACATCACGAAAGGATGACAAACGGTAAGAGTCAGCAGGATGAGCTCCCATTTTCTCCCAACGATTCAAGATTTCATTGAAATCCCCTATGCATACCCACAGTAAGGTATTATCATAGCTAATCTGACGAAGGTGATGCCAAAAAAACTACCTTTCCTGAGCTACAGTAGGGGCATGAAGGCAAGTAATCTTCATAGAACGCTTATCTGAAATGTCATGACAGGTAAAAACGAAGGCATGGGGCGAGGGGGAGAAATCAATTAACTGAAAACCATCCTTCCAAAAGAGGGCCAAGCCACCAGCCAAGCCAGCAGGGCTGAAAGTCTGATGATATTGGAAGCGCAAGGTACGCTTGAGCCGAAGCATCACTTCATCACAGTTCTTAGTTTCCATCAAAAAAAAAGGAAATCAGGTTTTTCTCTAGCCACAAGGGCTTTAAGCACCTGAACTGTCAGGGGATTTCCTAAACCCTGACAGTTCCAACTCAAAAGCTTCATCTTTGTGCAGGTGGTTGTTTAGGGCCAGCCACCGACGCCCAAATTCTCTCTTCAGACGCCTCAACTATTGGCGTGTCCAGTAATCCAGAATCATCAAAATGCCGCATATGTCCACCAGGTATGTCATACGGAGAGTACCTCCAAGGTTTCTTTACAGGGCCAATTCTAACAGATTGGCGAGAACCAGAGCCTTTTTTAACTGGAGGAATAGGGGTCTGTACCCCTTTAAGTTTCAACTCAGCAGGAATAAGAGCAGTTGAATTGGAAGGACGAGGCTGGGGGGCCAAACTCGGGCTAGCAGGAGCTGCTGGGACAGGAGGTGGAAGCAGGGGAATAAGGGGGGCACTGGTGGGAGGTGTTTCAAGTATGATGTCCTCCTCATCATCTTCCATTTCTGAATGATCATAGAAACAATGCCAGTAAGGACTGAATTGTTGGGTCTCAGCTTTCAACCAAGGTCCATAGGGAGTTTGATGAGGTTGCGCGAACATATCCTCTGAATATGGTACCATCGGACAGGATTCAACATAATGACCTAGACGGCCACACGAAAAACAAAAATGCGGTAAGCGTTCGTACCTGAAATCCAACCAATACGTTCTGTTTTTATATTTAATGAGTCTCCCTGCCTTCAACGGTTCTGATAAGGGTAACTCAACTTGAGCTCTGCTCGCCCGTAGACAGGATCTAATAACATAATCAGATTTAACTTGAAGGACAGTCCCCATCGATCTAACAGTCAGGCGAATCATTTCCTCAGTGCAACATTCCAGGGGAAGGCCTACAATCTGAACCCAGAAGGCGCATGTGGAGAAGTCATAACAATGCAAAGGGGTATTCTCTATCCAAGGCTTGAAATTTATCAGATTTCCAGAGAATTGCCATGGGCCAGAATCTAGGATTCGCTGCTTCTCAGATGGAGACTTGAATTTAGCTAAATAGATGCCTGCTTCTCTTTGCAGAATATCAACATTCTCAGTACGCCAGGCTCTCTTCAACGTGGTTTGAATAGCAGGAAAATTGAGAGATGGGTTTGAGAGAACTTTACCAATTAGAGTCAACTTGCATTCCTCAAGAGCTTCAGGTGAGGGTTCAACGTCCCATACATCAATTTCTTGTTCGGAACATAGCCGACCCAATTTTTTACAAAGCGCAGCGACTCTAGCTGCATCAGGGTCCCCCGCACAAGCCATCGTGAAGAAAATAGATAGCCATCAAGAAGAAACTTGCAGAGGTTGAAGAAAAGGTGACATGCAACCCATCGATAGAGAAAAACCAGATGAAAACCAGAAAAGGTACCAGCAGGAGCCAAAGCAAGGCAAGAAGGGGGACATGCACGAGCAAGAAAAGGAAGGGCGTGAAGAGACGGAGCGAGTAGGAGGAATAGAATGGCCTGAAGAAACCCAACGCAGACAACGAAAGCAAGAAACTACCCGATTGGTAGAGGGAGCTCGACAAAACGAGAGAAAGAGAGCCTCAATAGCATAGAACTCTATTTGAACGAGTAAATTATAAAATTGGGGATTGTTTATCAATGTGGATGTGCTTATGCTGATCGAGATTGTAAAGGCTTTATCTTACAGATGAGTGCTGTACGGTAATTTTTACGCAAAATAGGTTCCAATATAAATAGGATTAACCCTGTTCCCAAATGCGAAAAATAGGGTGGGTCGGGAATAGGATCCAATGCATACAGGGTCGGGTACAGGGTCCAGGTCTAGACCCTACCCACCCTGGACCCGATCACCCCTACTATCTTTTTACATATTAATATATCAAAATAATAATATCCTTGTTTTTTTTTTTTTTTGGTGACCCAGGGAACCCCGTACGGCCGGATGCCGGGAGTAAACCACTGGGGGCGACACGTGCTAGCCAACCCACACGTGCCACCAGGTAAGTCACCCTGCGACGCGCTGGGGTTTCGAACCCCTCCCCTTCGTGAGGGGGAGGAGGCCCAAAGCCAACTGCACCACCCAGGTGGGTGGTATAATATCCTTGTTTCTCTTTATGGATTTTTCCTTTTTTTTGCTAGGTTATACATATAATGTTGTTCTATTTCTTTCTATTACTTAGTGCAAAATAAAGAAGAAGGTTTGTTGCATCTTGAGAGGATAGCCGCCAGGGAATTACGCACTGAGTTTCATACTCTGAATGGTGGAATTTTCTTCAAGAATAGTTCTTGCACGCATTAGACATTTATTTTTTTTAATCTTATAATTTTTTTCAATATTTTTCCAATAATTATTATTTTCATGCAATCTAATATTTTCCAACGATTTTAAGGATAATTGCCTTACGGATTGCCAAACTAGAATTATTATTGCTACCGTTGCCATTGGAATTAAATGAGGTATTGAAGCTGGCGAAGGATGAGTATTGCATATTAATGGGTGGTTTGTCGTGGAACATTAGCAAGCATCAGCATAGAAGAGCTTTTAGTCATTTTGGTACGGTTACTAAATGTCAGGTAAAATCAATTTTTGGAAACTTTGAGTTAAAGCCCAAGGGCGTAATTGTCACATTGGTGTGCTTTTTCGGTCTCTTGAGGAATCATCACCATTATCTCTCATTTTGCTGATGATCTTTATTGAGTTTGAAAATTAAGTACTTTAAACTAATATCAAGGTTTGCTTTATGGGGTTCTTAGCCTAAAATAGGACAATGGTTGCTATTGCTGGCTTGACTAATTGATAGCAGTAGCTAACAAGTTGCTTGGTTAAATTTGGTGCAAATTATGTAGCAGATTCAAATGAATGCAAGACTTCTTGTTATATTCATGGCACTTGAAGTCACACACACATAAGTCGAGATTCTTTCATTCTGATTTTTGAAATTGATGTCACATAGCGAGTTTATGATGAATTTTTGTGTGTTCTCTTCGAATTTGATTGATGGAGTGAAGCATATCCCAAAGCATATTTCATGAATATGTTTTTTTTTTTTTTTTACAAATTTTCAAATTACATTTTAAAAAATCCTTTAAAACAACATTGTAATTTTGTGTGGCTACTTAAAAAGAAATAGAGAAGGAAAAATAGAAAAGAAATGGAAAGAAATCAGGTTAATCTTATTTATTTTTATGTTGGGGAATTCATGGTCATAAATTACATATAGTTCATCATGGGAAAAAGTACACTAAGAGTGTCAAAACTTGACATAAATAAACACTTAAGTGCTTAAAATTTTAAAAAATACACTTAAGTGCTACTTTTTATAAAAGTTGAGACACTTAAGTGCCAACTCCATCAATTCGAAGTGCCATTATTTGAATAATAAAATTGGTCTATGTGGTTCGCTAGAATGTCCACTCAACAATCCTTGTCTTAGATTACGTTGCCTTCCATGTTTACTTAAGTGCTGGTTATAATGTAAGTGACACTAAAGTGCCTTCGTCATTAAAAGTGGCTACGTAAGTGTCAAGTTTTGCCAAAAAATGATCACTTAAGTGCCAAAAACGATATCGTTTAGCATATTCTTGACATCTATGTGGATGAATTTTTAAAAGAATTGCCACATCAGTGAAATATCTCGTCAGAAAAAGCCACGTTAGCAGTTTGGTCAGAATTTTCGCCGTTGGCACTTTTTTTTTTTTTTTTTGGAATTTTGATATTAAAGTGTCCCAATGTGCCAAGTTTTGGCATTCCAAGTGTTTGCACCCTATTGGTCACCGAAGCTAGGAGAAACGTGCTGTGTGACGTGAATGACTGGGCTCAGATGGAAAGGAGCTGATTGTGGACAATTGCAGTTCTGAGAACTTGTTTTCGTAAGGACTTGTTTTTCTTTTTTGGCCAAATTCTTAAGAGGACTTGTTGATTGGTTTGGTGGATGCTTTTTTGGCTGTGCTTATTGAATTTATTACGCTAGTAATCAATAATTAGGATGGACAATTGCTGACGCAATGTTGTGGAGAAGAAACTTATAATTTGAAACGTTGTGCATTGGTATATGATGTTGCTTTGACCCTCTGGTCCGAATATCTAGTTTTTGTATATCGATAACACCGAATTTGGCAAGATGCTGATCACTTGATGCATGAAGCACCTCGCGTGCTTCATTAAAACTCTGAAGCTATTGTCAATTGGGTGCGCAACGGGAGCCGATACCACAACATTAATCTTAACCATCGGAAATTGAATGATGATACTGAGGTTACCTGTCGCCTCCTTTTGCTGCTTCTGTACTTTGTTCTCTGATGTGTATGTTTGTGCATGTGTACCTATCCCATTTATTTATTCTGATTGCATCAAAGCTTGGCCCGGTTGTTCACTTAAAATAATGATGTGCTTGCACAAGGTGGTTAAGATAAAATTTTTATGATGAACTGGTAAAATGCCATTTTGAGTTTGATTTGTTGTGCCTCATATGGAAATTTAGGTGAAGGCATACATGATACAGAATATGCTGGAAAAGTCAGATATCAAAATTCTTATGTGCATATATACTGAATTTCTTTATGCGTATGTTTGATTAGACAAATCTATAGCAGTGTCATGATCTATAATCTTTCAAGACATAAATTAATATGATATATTCTATATTCACATCATAACTTCTCAATTTAAGGAATTTTACTCTTTCAAGTATAAGAAACTTAAGCAATTGAGCTTCAATTGAAGAAATTCAAGTTGACCCATTCAAAGCTATGATTCAACTTCATAGATCTAGGTCCAATTTTAATATTAGGCCTAAGTTTATTTTTTTACCTTAGCTCGAGCACTTCGATTCAAGGCTAATTTGAATGCATTAAGTGATCTTATAAATGAGTGATTAATTAGATGAGGCAATTGTAATAATAATTAAACTCAATTTCAATCAATTTGCGATACAATTTGTGATTTTATCTAACGAATTGCAAAATTGTTCATTTTAGCCCTATAAGCTCAATTTCGAGAACGCATGGTTTTGGTCAATTGTCTTTCGTAGCCATCGTTCAATTAAGTCAATAAAAGATCCCTAGATCACATTTATAAAATATAATTGGCTTAATTGAATCACAATTGAGCAAATTCCCCTCCAATTGGGTTTTTTTTTTTTCCCCAATTTGGTCTTTTAGAGACCAAATTACATAATTTAGCAAAATTGCATTTTGATCGTTAATTAAATGTTCTAAAGTGATTCTCGATTTTGGTTTGAGTTTTCGTAAATCAAACCCATTAGATTGATTACCCGGCACCTCTAAATTATAATCGAACCTTCGAAGTAAAATTTTTCCTATTGAATTAAGATTTCGATTGTCGGATCGAATCGATGGCTAAGATCAATCGATTTGGAGGTGGTATAAATTAATTTTTTCCTTCAATTTTGAGGGGGGTTTTATTTCTTGTAAATCTCTCTCTATACTGATCCTCTCTCTCTCCTCTCCATATTGGTGCCAAAATTCTCGACTCTTCCTCTCTTCTCTCTTTCTATAGTCAAACCCGTGCGATCTAACTCTACCGGAATCATGCCGGTTGCCATCCAACCGCTGATCAGCGCCCTTGGCAACCGATTCCTCTATTTGAGCTTCCTCAAGTGGTTGCAAATCGGATTAGACTTGATTGGAGCTACTCCAATTAAGCCTAGAATCCACGACACCTAAATCGATAGCTTTGGTCGCTTGGACTGGCGACTAGCAGCAACTTAGCCAGTGTCAAACTAAGTTCGGCCTACCTCCAACTCCATCTCCGACCCCTTGGTGGTGGAAGATCTTCAGATCAGCCATCGGAACAGTTCTGGTCGCCTAATCTGTTCCATGCACTAAAGGATTGGTTCGGTTTTGGACCGGTTGTCTTCCTTGACAAAGTCGGCGATTGACGACTATCCAACTACTGCCGGACGAAGTTTGATCGCTCCCTAGGACCATCCTTAACCAGGTGGTGGTCAGAGATTAGAGGATCGGTCACTTGATCCTCTAAGGCAACTCGAGTCCTTTCGGTGATCCCAAGTTGGTTCAGGCCGGATTGGTTTCGCCCTAGGCGAACCAACAGTCCAACCACTACCTCAGCTAGTCCCGATTTGGTCTATAGGCAATTTGGACATGATCCTCAAGCCTCTGATCAAACTCCAATGAAAATTTGTCGTAAGGGTTGCGGGTCTTGTTAAGGCTCATTGCAATTTAGCCCGCTCGATATTGGCAGTACCTTAAAAGAATAAAGTGATGTCATTCTTATGGGTGAATCGTCCTACTAAGAGGGCTATCATGATAAAAGTACCCTTAAATCCGATATCCACACTTGACATTCTTTTCTCAAGGTGTGTCGCTTGTGTGGATATGGGTCGCGTCACTCCACTATCACGCGAGATATGAATTTATAAGAACTCGCAACCTTGTAGAGGAAACTCACAAGAGGTTTTATCTTAAAGATGAGGAACATCAAACATAAGGAAATTTTCATGATTAAGTACCCTTAAACTCGACTTTTCGCCTCCTCTCATGGGATGGTGGCGAGATCGTATTGCGACATTTGCCAGTCATAAATTAAAATTTATTTTCTCCTCATCGTGATGTGTTAAATCATAGTTCCATGCGGAAACAAAATAGTTGTCACTAAAACTTTTTGCTTTGTGAAATTTTTAAGTGAGATTTCTTAGGACAAGATGCAAAAACATGAAATGTGTTTGATATTTACCAGTTTCTGACCTGATCTCAGGAGCAGCAGATGCATAATTCACTCCTTTAAGAATCACATCACTGCTGCCGATCTTATATGGTGGAATATAATCGTCAAAGTGCAGAAGCTCAATTGTAGAGTTACCGAAACAGATGAAGTTAACTAAATATAAGATTGAAGAGAGAAATCAATATAAATTACTCATGCAATCATATGCACTCGACTTATTAAAGGAAATGATTACATATGCTGATTCAGCTATAATCTCTCCATCACTTGCTCATCAAGCAAGATCAATTATTTCCAAAGAGAAAAGATCACAATGACGTGTCTTGATTCACTTATAATCTCTTCACCACTTGCTCATCAAGCAAGATCAATTATTTCCAAAGAAAAGAGATCATGATCGTGTCCCTCATTGATTTTGTAACCCTAGCTTGTATTATATAAAGACATCACCCTACATAGCTGAAGTATGTAACAAAAATTCTATCACTAAAACACAAAAACACTTCTTGGCAATTACCACTCATTCTCATGTTGTTAGTTTATTATTTTTACATGGTATCAAAGCCATATCTTTTTTTTTTTTTTTTTTTTTGGGTCTGAAAAAGGTAATACTATTACTAACGCCTATTGACATAAGCGTTTTGCATAATGTTAAAATATAGCAAGTCACTTAAAAATGAAGGAGGATTTTAGACCCAATCTAGAGGAAGTAAAGAAGCCTGGTGGGCCTTCACGGCCTGATCTGCTACCGTATTCATTTCCCTCTTACAGTGAGCGATGTGGAGATTAGGGCATTGAGAAAGCATCGCTGCCGATTCTTCAACCAGAGGTCTGATCTCCCATGGCAGTAAATTAGGGTTTCATATTGCCTCAATGAGAGATAAGCAATCGGTCTCTAGAGTTGTAACGCCTTGGGTCTCCATTGTACACATATTGTCCACTTTGGACACTGAGTCTTCACGGCTTTAAAACGCATTACACTCTCCACCCCTTAATAGAACAGCATCCTCACTATGGCTAGAACAGCGTCCTAACTATGGACCCACACACGGTCGAGAGTCGGCTCTAATACCACTTGTAACGCCTTGGGTCTCCATTGTACACATATTGTCCACTTTGGACACTGAGTCCTCACGGCTTTAAAATGCGTCACACTTACTTCCCCCCCTGAGAGCATAGCGTCCTCAGTAGATCGACTACAAAGTCCATGGTAATATGCTCCCACTTCCATTTAGGTATCTCTAGAGGTAATAATAATAATAAAAAAAGAAACTAATTAAAAACCCAAAATAACAGTAATAATAAAAAAAAAAGAAACTAATTAAAACCCAAAATAACTGTTATGAAATACATGAATGGATAGAATACATGAATGAATATTCATTATATTCATCTTATCCAATGTACTTATTATGGTATATTTGTATCAAATGTTCTAAGTACATCTCCCTATACAATGAACGTTCGTTTCCCTTATCCCGTACATGTATCATTCGATACATTGATATTAATGATAAGTACATTCTTGTTCTCCTATAAATAGGAGTTTAGTTTTGATGTACAATACACAATCACACAGAAACATGACAGTGAGATACTAGAAATAAAGCTCTCTCATCTTGCTACTATCTCTAGTGTTCACTTGCTTTCTCTTCTTTAATCTCTTCTCTATTATATATTCGCCACGCGATATTTTACAACACGTTATCAGCACGAGGATCTACCGATTGAGTAAGTAATTTTTGCAAGGTGGGTATTATTTTTATTGATCAACTTATACTTCATCTTCTTCTATCAATTCTTCATTCTTATTTTTCTTGGCCCGAAGCCAAAATTTTAAATCTAAAAGTATCCTTCTGCTCCTGAAGTAGCGATGGATATTTGGAAATCCTTTTAATTAATTTAAGGATTTATTTTGCAAGGATTATGGCAAATATTGAAAAGCCCAAATTCTACATCCTGGAAGTGAGTGGAAAGAATTATCTATCCTGGCGCCTTGACATGGAAATGCACCTCCAAGGGCAAGATCTCGCTAATACAATTACAGAGGATGGAACCTTAAATGAAAAGGATAAAGCAAATGCGCTGATTTTTATTCGCCGTCATTTGCATGAGAGCCTGTAGACTCAATATTTATCCGTTCGAGACCCGCATATCCTGTGGAGGAGGTTGAAGGATAGGTATGATCATACTAAAACTGTTATCCTCCCTCAAGCACAATATGATTGGCAAAATCTCATACTGCAAGATTTCAAATCGAGTGTGTCGACTATAATTCTGCTTTATTTGATATCGTTTCTCGGCTAGAGTTATGCGGTATCAAACTCACTGATGCAGAATTGCTTGAGAAAACTTTTTCCACCTTTCATGCTTCGAATATTGTATTGCAACAGCAATACCAGCAACGTCAATTTGCCACATATTCTGAATTAATTTCTGTGCTTCTTACTGCTAAGCAAACTAATGAATTGCTGCTCAAAAATCATGATCTTAGACTGCTGGCTCAAAAGCATTGCTCGAAGCACATGCTAACTTTGAGAAAAATACTGGCCATTTTAAGGGCTATAAGCGCGAGCAAGAACATAATCCT
This sequence comes from Eucalyptus erythrocorys, assembly GCA_014182555.1. Classification (NCBI taxonomy): domain Eukaryota; kingdom Viridiplantae; phylum Streptophyta; class Magnoliopsida; order Myrtales; family Myrtaceae; genus Eucalyptus; species Eucalyptus erythrocorys. Next base: position 29,296,795 of record CM024601.1, on the reverse strand, counting down.
AGAAGGGATGGCAAGAAATTTAACCGTCCTAGGAAATCAAACTTTGGCCTGAATCATGGCAAAGAAAAGAAGCAAAAGAAGGTGATTAATGAAAGTATTTGTCATCGCTGTGGCATGATCGGACACCGGTCACGTACTGTCGTACGCCAAAACATTTTGTTGACCTATACCAGGTATCTTTAAAGAATACGGGCAAGCGTGGTGAATCTCATGCCATTGAAACCAATCCTACTGCCATAACCTTTGTTGAGGCCAACAATATCTCCGTTGGTGGGACTCCTCTTGCTCCCGAAGTAGCAAATGCATCATTGGATGTCTCGATTTCTTTGAGGACCTCGATTACTTTGATGAATCAGATTGTTAGATAATAATTTGAACTTTGAAATTTATGTTGTTTCGCTTTAAATGTATTACTTTTTTTTTTTTTTTTTTTTTTTTTTGTTGTTCTTTATGAAATACTTATGAACCTTATATAATATTTATCTTTGAAATTTTATTCGACTATATAACTAATATGCAACTTTTATGATACTTGACACCTGAAGTTATCAATATAAATGCAAATGGAAAATACCGAGAAAAAAAGAAGATGTTTGTTTGCTTGATAGTGCAACAACACATACTATATTTTGTAGTAGACACTTTTTCTCGAGTATGACATTGCGTAAGGCACAAATCCATACAATATCAGGTTCGTTCCGATTATTGATGGTTTTGGGAATGCTACAATTATTTTGCCAAATGGCACAATCCCGCATATTGAGAATGCGTTTCTAAGCATTCGATCAAAAAGGAATCTGCTCAGTTTCAAAGATGTACGCCGTAATGGGTACCATATTGAGACTATTTATGAGCAAGATAAAGAATATATTGGCATTTCCTCCTATAAGATGGGCCTGAAGACCATCCATGAGAAGCTAGAAGCTTCTTCTATGGGTTTGTATTGTGTCATGATTAAAGCTGTTGAAACCTACGCTACCACATCCCGGAGATTGGTAAGCCCCGATCGTTTGGACTGTGGCATGATCGCCTTGGTCATCCCGGGCGCTTCAATGATGCGTAGGATAATTCAAAATACAAAAGGGCACCCTTTAAAGGATATAAAGGTATTGTTGTCCAAAGATTATAATTGTGAGGCTTGCTCACAAGGAAAGCTCATTATCAAACCTTTTACAACAAAGGTTAATTTTGAATCTCCTTTATTCTTGCAAAGAATTCAGGGTGATATTTGTGGACCAATACAACCACCAAGTGGACCATTTAGATATTTTATGGTATTAGTGGACGCATCCCGTAGATGGTCCCATGTTTGCCTATTATCTACGCGCAATGTCGCATTTGCACGTTTACTTGCGCAGATTATAAAGCTCCGGGCACAATTCCCGATTATCCAATTAAGAGCATAAGGATGGATAATGCTGGTGAATTTACATCAAAGAGTTTTGATACATATTGTGCTTCACTCGGAATCGAGGTTGAGCACCCGGTTGCATATGTTCATACTCAAAATGGATTGGCAGAATCCTTGATTAAACGTATCCAAATCATTGCCCGCACTCTATTATTGAGAACGAATCTCAACGATACAGCATGAGGTCATGCGGTTTTGCATGCGGCAGCTCTAATAAGATTACGCCCCACCTTTGCTAGTATTTTACAATCTCCCCTTCAAATGGTTCTTGGCTATGAACCAGATATTTCACATCTACGCACCTTTGGTTGTGCAAGACAGTGCACGTAGCACCGCCAAAAAGGACGAAAATGGGTCCCCAACGCCGTTTGGGCATTTATGTTGGGTTTAATTCACCATCTATCATTAGGTTCTTGGAACCAACTACGGTGATCTTTTTTTTGCCGGGTTTGCGGATTGTCATTTCGATGAGACTAGGTTTCCATCAATTGGGATACCTACAACTTCCATGATTCGCAAAACAAAAATCAATTAAGGTTTTCTCTTGGAATGAGAAAAATTTATCTCAATTAGACCCAAGGACTCCTGAATGTGAAAACGAGGTGCAACGCATAATCCATTTACAGGCTATGGCCAATAGACTTCCTGACGCATTTAATGATGCTACTAAGGTAACGAAGTCTCATATTCCAGCTACAAATGCTCCAGCTAGGATAGCTGTTCCCAAAGAACAGGCTAAAATGAATCAAAATCCCCCGCACTTGAAGCGTGGTAGACCGATAGGATCAAAAGATACTGCTCCTCGAAAACGAAGGGGAAAGAATCAGGAATCCGCTCCGAAGAGCCTCGGCGTTGTGCTTACTCCCAAAGAGCTTATTGCCCCCGAAGAGGCGCAAACCCATGAAAGGAACACTAGCCCGGGAATATTGAGAATTCCATTACATATTGTAATGAAATTTGGGATCGAAATGAAATCATCATTGATGATGCTTTTGCATTCTCAATTGCTCATCAAATTATGGATGATGATTGTGAACCACAATCTATTATTGAATGTCGTCAAAGGCAAGATTGGCATAAGTGGGAGGAAGCAATTAAAGCTGAATTAGCTTCCCTAACTAAACGAGAGGTTTTTGGACCTGTAACTCGTATCCCCGATAATGTAAAGCCCGTTGGATATAAATGGGTATTTATCCGACAACGAAATGAGAAAAACGAGGTTGTCAGGTATAAAGCCCGACTCGTTGCCCAAGGATTCTCCCAGAGACCTGGGATTGATTATAATGAGACATATTCACCTGTGATGGATATGATTACATTTTGTTTTCTCATTAGCCTAGCAATCTTTGAAAGATTGGAAATGCATCTTATGGACGTTGTGACGGCATATCTATATGGCTCATTAGACTCTGATATTTATATGAAAATTCCTGAGGGATTCAAAATGCCTGAAGCATGCACTCCCCGCAATTTATTCTCAATAAAATTGCAAAGATCCTTGTACGGGTTAAAGCAATCCGGTCGCATGTGGTATCAACGTCTAAGTGAGTACCTAATTAAGAAAAGGTACAAAAATGATCCTATCTGCCCATGCGTGTTTATTAAGAAGTCAGAAACCGGATTTGCTATTATAGCAGTTTATGTCGACGATATAAATTTAATTGGAACTCCAGAAGAGTTAGCTGAATATTTGAAAAGGGAGTTTGAAGTTAAAGATTTGGGTAAAACCAAACTTTGTCTTGGTCTAGAGCTTGAGCATAAAGCAAATGGAATAATCGTCCATCAATCAGCATATGTTGAAAGATTGCTTAAACGTTTCAACATGGACAAAGCTCACCCATTGAGCACCCCTATGGTTGTAAGGTCTCTAGATCCCCAAAAGGACCCATTTCGTCCTAGAGAATCGATGAAGAAATACTTGGTCCTGAAGTACCATATCTCAATGCAATTGGGGCTTTGATGTACTTGGCACAATGTACGAGACCAGATATCGCTTTTGCGGTAAATTTATTGGCACGTTTTAGTTCGAGCCAACTCGGAGACATTGGAATGGAGTTAAACATATTTTCCGTTATCTCCGAGGAACCATAGATTTGGGATTATATTATTCCAAGGATTCCACTAACTCTGGTTTAGTTGGATATGCTGATGCTGGATATAGATCCGATCCACATAAGGCTCGCTCTCAAACCGGGTATTTATTTTGTTATAACGGCACCGCTATTTCTTGGCGTTCTACGAAGCAATCGCTAGTAGCTACATCTTCTAACCACTCGAGATTATTGCTTTATATGAAGCTGGAAGAGAGTGTGTTTGGTTAAGATCCGTTATAACACATATTCATAATTCTTGTTGCTTAATACCGGTTACAAATTCTCCCACTATAATTTATGAAGATAATGCTGCTTGTGTTGCACAAGTCGGGGAGGATATATCAAAGGTGATAGGACCAAGCATATCTCGCCGAAATTTTTCTATACTCATGAACTCCAAGAAAGTCGACAAATTGATGTTAAACATATTCGATCCATAAATAATCTTGCAGATCTTTTTACCAAATCATTGCCAACATCAAGTTTTGAGAAATTAGTATATGGCATTGGTATGAGGCGAGTTCATAAGATGTAAGATTAATTAGCCCCAGAAGTGGCTATATAGCTCTATTGAGGGGGAGATATTATGAACTATGCATTGCAGCATTGATATGCGGCTAGTTCACAAGATGCAATAATGATTAGTCCTAGGAGTGGCTATATATACATTGCACTCTTTTTTTCTTTATGTCCGATTTTTTTTTCCCATAGGGTTTTTCCGGCTTAAAGTTTTTAACGAGGCAATTAATGCATCCATAAAAGGGAGAGATCATAACATGTGTGCTCTGCACTCTTTTTCCCTTTTGTCCGGTTTTTATCCCACTGGGTTTTTCCGGCTTAAGGTTTTTAATGAGGCAATATCATTCGATGCACATTCGTAATGAATATGATGAATATTCAAGGGGAGTGTTATGAAATACATGAATGGATAGAATACATGAATGAATATTCATTATATTCATCTTATCCAGTGTACTTATTATGGTACATTTGTATCAAATGTTCTAAGTACATCTCCCTATACAATGAACGTTCGTTTCCCTTATCCCGTACATGTATCATTCGATACATTGATATTAATGATAAGTACATTCTTGTTCTCCTATAAATAGGAGTTTAGTTTTGATGTACAATACACAATCACACAGAAACACGACAGTGAGATACTAGAAATAAAGCTCTCTCATCTTGCTACTATCTCTAGTGTTCACTTGCTTTCTCTTCTTTAATCTCTTCTCTATTATATATTCGCCACGCGATATTTTACAACAATAACAATAATAATAATAAAAAAAGAAACTAATTAAAAACCCAAAAATAAAATTAAAAGCCCAAAAGTTAGGCGTGAACAAATCCTAAGTGGTCCACTCAAATAAACAAATGCTCTCTATGGTGTAGGGATGGCCTAGACTTGAAAGAACCAAATAAAGGCAATTGTTGATATATAAATTTTCGCTCAAAGTCTTTTCATTCATTTCACAAAAGGAATTGAACCAGCCAATAGTGGCACAAATGGGTCCCTAAACAAAAACATTTGCTTTGCTATGTCCTACATTGGCATCTTTTACTATAGTTCTCTGCATTTAGGCAATAAACACGTAGAGTTCTAAGCATAATGAAGTCGTGTCAAACAAAGCTTGTTTTACCGGCTACAAATTTCATCTAAATCAACCCCATGAACGGCCCAACATGCGAGATGCGTTAGAATTCCCAACTCTAAAATTGTGAGAGTTAGCTTAACTCCAAGATAGTGGGATTTGGCATTACTCCAAGATTGTGAGATTTGGTCTCAAGTCCAAGATAGTGGGATGTGGTCTCAATTCCAAGATGATGTGAATTTGTCTTAATTATAGGATGGTGGAAGTTGGTTCGAATTCCAAGCTTGTTGGAGTTGGATATGATTGGACCAAGAACTTAAGATTGAAAATCAAGATTCTACAGTCAAGATCGGGCTTGGATCTGATAGCATTTTAAATGAAAGAGATAATGATTAAAGCTGCCTGAAACTTCGAAAGAAGAATAGAGGCCAAAACAGAGTTTTAAAAAAATTATGAAAGGGAAATTTGGAGATATCAAGAGAGGAACTCGGCATGAAAAACCAAGTTTTTGAAAGAGGATAAAAGAAGTTCTCAGATTGAATAAGGGAAACTGTGCAGTCGCGCGAAAGCGGCAAGTATATGTACTCATCATTTGTCCTTTTAAAAAAAATTGAAAAGATCAAGAAAGGGCAATCTGAATCAGATGAGAGACAAATTTTGCTTGAAAAACGAGGACTTGAGAGAGGGAGGGGGAAAAACACAAGAATAAAGTTTCTCAAATAGAACAGGGAAGTCAGCGCAGTTGCTCGAGAGCAGCAAGTATACACTCGTCATTTGTCCTCATCTAAAAATTGGAGGATAGTGCCCTAGGTTGTGTTAAAAGGGTAGAGCAAAAAGATACAATTCATTTGTATGCTAAAAAATTTATACCTAAGTTGCGAATTAGTATAGATTTGAAAAAGTCCAAATTAAATTTAAATTTAGCAATCCATTAACTAAATCCTAAGTGGTAAACCCGAGATAAGGTCACGACATTGCTAAAAAAAAAAAAAAAAAAAACTACTTCTACATAAAATGATTTTTAAAAAAGGCATATTGAGCAGCTCGAAAAAAAATTCATGTGACAATTGAGCGATCAGACTACGCTCATCGACAAATCAAAAATAGATTACTAAGAGCAAACGAGCGAACATAAAAAGGCAAAATTTATTGGTCGGATGGTTCAAATTCAAACTGAAAAGATCACCTTGAGTTTTATGCCAAATTGTTGCATTCACATATGCAAGATCCAAATTTATCCAAGGACTATAAATGTATATAGAAGTGCGCTTGCATTTACTTTATCTAATTGACTTGGACACAAACACAAGCAAGCAAAGCACACCAACTTATGAGCAAACTTAATGCTTACAATGGAAACAACACAATCATGGTACAGTGAAAATTGGGAACAAACAACAGGGCGATCCTTATCGGGTTGCCGCGACTCCCCCAGCCGCTTCCGCCACCGCCGCCTCTCTATCTTCAGAGCTGGGTGAGGCGGCGAATGTCGATGGGGTAAGCGTCGGTCGGGGCCTCAGCACTGTATGATCTCCTCCCAACGATTATGTTGGCGGCCTCCGTTGGGTGGTACGCGTCCCAGAACAGATACTCGTTTCGGTTTTGGCACGGGGTCTGGAAGGGAAGGCACGTGATTTGGCCGTTGTTCCTACCGACGCCGCAACACCCAGCATTCGTGACGCTAAAACCTGAAATTCAGCACCAAAATTTTAGGGAAAATGTAATGTATTTCGATGAATAATTCATATTACCGGTTGATTCCCCCACGGACTCAGACATCAAGATTTCTTTTCTGGGTTCGCTATTGAAGTAGTCCAAGAAGATAGGAGAAGGCGTACCGAAACTTGCTGGTCTAGTCATGAGATCTTGGAATATTCCGTAAGCGTCAATGTAAATAAATCTGGCGTCGGGGAGATTGGTGTTGAGCTGATCGACGAGCGACTTGAGCTTGTTGTTGTATATTTGACATGCGAGGTTGATCCTATCCACGCATGTGGTGCCATCCTCACTGCTCTGGGCCAACGCGTTAGGGCTACACCCTATCTGACCCACCCCAATCAGCACCACCTTCCTCGCTCCATAGTTGTACAGTGTCTGGAACAATTATTTCAAGCGAGATCAAAAAAAGTCCAGCAAAAGACGCTTCAGAAATAAAAACGTCTTGTAAAATCTCTTCTTCTTTCTTTCTTATTCAGTTCCGGGTCAAAATATCTAGCAAAATCAAAGTAAAATTGAGATACTAAGGATACATTTAGTAACCATCTTATTTCTAATAATAATTTCTGCTTAAAAATAGTTTTTTTGTGATTTTGCTTTCTGAATGGGTTTCTAAGCATTCAAACACGTTAAGGAAATGCACAAAATTTCTATTCTCCAAATAGAAAAAGAACGGGAATATACTTGCTACTTCTCTCAAATTTTTTTGTGACATAGATGTTCTTTTAATTTTTTAATAATTTGTTAATATTTGTCTTTTTTCTTTTATGTTTTTTCTTTTCTTTTGTCCTTCTCTTCTTCCTCCTCCTCTAGTCAATTGCTGGCCTCAGGAAAGCCTTCCCATCCCCAATCATCACCAAGCTCGGCAACCGACTAGAGGAGGAAGAAGAAGAAAATAAGAAGGAGGGAAGAGAGAGAGAGAACCGACTACAAGAGGAAGAAGAAGAAAAGAAGGAGGAGGAGAGAGAGAAGAAAATGATTTGTTTCTAGAATTGTTTTCAGAATCAAAAAAGTAACTTTTTTCTATTTCTTGATTTTGTTCCTAGCCACTAATCTACTCCTGAGGATAGAAAAATTGGCCAATATTATCAAACAGATTTCCGTTCTTTTTTTTTTTTTTTTTTTGGTTCCGAAAAAATAAATAAATAAATAAATAATCAAGAATTGGCCGATTACGAGTTGGGGCCTAATTAACCTCTTCTTGGCCTTGGGTGATTCACGGCATTACCAAACAAATGGGCCATCGTATAACCTAGATTAATCACTTCATGACTTTTAATAGTGTCAAGAGGAGAACGTTTAATGACACAAGTTAGCCTCTGCGCGTGGCCATAAGAGAAAGGAAAAGAAGTGCTGCGCATTGTACTGACCCTCAGCTGCTGCGAGTACTCCTGAATGAGCTCGTCCGCGTACTGGTCGGGCGTGAACTGGTTGCTTGAGGAGTAGTACTGAGGCATGAAGTAGTTGTTGAGGTAGTCGTTGCTCCCCATGCCGACCGAGTATATGCACTTGCTGAGGTAATTCGCCGCCGTGTCCTCGTTCCCCAACATGTTCACCAGTTGCGACACTGTGCTCCGGTAGTTTTGCAACTGCCCTTCGAAGGCTATCCTCGCCCCCTGAAACACCAGTATTGGGTATCAACATATGATCGATTCGTGCAAAACAATTGAATTATTTACTTCGAATTGTCACCTAAATCTAGCTATTAATAATGGAACCATGGAGGCCAGGCCATATGAGAAATTGTTCACCGGTACAATGATGTCAACCAAATTTCGCAGGGGTAATGTTTAACGTGACATGATTCTTAGTATTTCGAACATTTCTCTCATGGCGGTAAAGGGCCAGACATACCATTGATTTTCGGCTCAATAAAAAATTGTTCAGTGGTCATAATTTTATATATGTTCGCCGCTCATAACGTGTTAAATTAAATGAGGTGCATAAATAAATCGTTGATTCGTGGTGCAAAATGGTTGGCTTAATTTGGCCTCATTGATTTGTTGTGAAAATTTTAGTAAAATTTTCTTAGGATAATATGCTCGATACGTACCAGTTGCTGCCCGGTTTCCGATCTGATCCCAGCAGCAGCAGATGCATAGTTCACTCCTTTAAGAATCGCATCACCACTCGCGGCCGTATATGGAGGAATATAATCGTCAAACCCCAGAAGCTCAGCTGTAAAATTACCAAAACAGATAGAAGTTAATCGAACATGAGATTTGCGAGAGCAATCACTGTGAATTATACATGCACTCAGAAACGTTCTACTATGCAGGCTAACTTAATCCATGATAGACGAAAAAACCATTTAATTTATATATCATTGAACATCCCCGGGAAGCTCTACCATTACACGAGCGTTCCCGAGATTACGACGCATGCTTAGTTCTACATAGATCCAATCTCATCTTTTTTTTTTTTTCTTTTTTTTTTTTTTTTTTGGGGGGTGGGTGGGGGTGGGTATCAAACGATCCGATCTCATTTCTGAGGCAGCATTCACTTCACATGAACACTATAAATGTGCCTGCGGTGTGGGGATTAGAGAAGTATACCTAGGTCAGCAACCGCAATTCTTTTTTAACATAAATGCGTAAAGATAGGGAATCCGATCCCCTTCTTGTTACTTTAGGAAAAGACTGGTCGTTGTACATTTTTAGATTAGGTCAATATAATAAGATATTCTTTGATGGATGTAAATTAGGTTGCTAAATAAGATAAAGAAAACTTTTTAAAAAAATCGAATATCTATTAAACTTTCTAATTGCATGGCAGTCTCTAATTTAGTGTGAGAATAACAATTTATTATTGAATCACAAAAATCAACTCATATGTAATTATATATTGTTGTGTGATCTATTTCTTTAAAAATTTATTTGCTCACAATAGACTATTATTCTCACAATACCCCGAAAACTGTTATGCTAGCAAAGCCCATCATATTATCTTGTGATCTAACATGCTCTTGTTTAGTTTCAAAAATGGTGCATTTACTTAAAATGCTTCCTTGGAGTTTGTCACAGTACACGACTCTGCGGATCCTTTTTTTGTAAAACTTAGTATACCTTAGCATTGCTGATAATCAAACTTTGTAAAGAAGAAACTTGATTGGTCATCATTTCACCAGAAAGTAAAGAAAAATAAGAGAAAAGGAAGGGAAAAATCCTGTCACGTCGTAGCATTTTGCAATATGCATCTTGCATGCGACCTCTGAAGTGCAAGCAGTGGTTGATTTTTTGTCATCCCACTATATCAAATAAATCAACCTGTTCCTTTGACCTTATGAACAACTTGTGCCTTTGCTCAAAGCACAACTGGTCCAAAAAGCCAAGCCGAGAGAGAGAGAGAGAACTAAGGAAGAGAGCTTACCGATGACATCCACCGTGGTCTTGCCGTTAGAGAACCTCCCGGTGGGACCAGCGGCGAAGTCGATGCCGTATGGCAGGTAGTTGGCTCTGGCCAAGGAGTTGAGCCCGTTGTTGTTCCCGTTGTCCACCAACGAGTCCCCGAATATGAAGTAGCATGGCACTTGCGGGTCTGCGCTCGCTCCATCGCTGTTCAACGTCACCAGCAGCAACACACTCACCAAGCCCAAAACCCACCCTCTGCTGCTCATCTCACCCTCCATCACAAAAGCGATGATCTCTCGGGTAACAAGTGATGAAAGGTCGAGATCAGTGAGTGAATGAGGAGTACACTGATCTCAGACACAATGCATGTAGCTCAACGGGAGGTTTCAGCTTAGTATAAATAAGAGTGTTCAGCAAAGAAGGCGTCTACTGCTCGTTTTACAGTTGAGGGAGAGAGATGGAGAGCATTAATTTCACGCGGACATAGCGTGAGAGACGACGGATCGATGTCTCTCACTCTCTCTCTCTCTCTCTCTCTCTCTCTCTCTCTCTCTCCGTGCAGTAATATTGCAATGAAGCGATCATGTCATGCAGTCCGATGCATGTTGAGGCAGCGGAATGAGTCCAGCCGTGTTGAATGATGGAAATTTAAATGGTGTCGGTAAGCCAGGTCGGGGTCAGACATTAGTCCATCCTGATCGTTTCGGCGTGGGTAGGGTCTTTCAGACAGCGGGCTATGGCTTCCGAGAGTACTTAATGCAGTGGGTTGGGCACACCGTCTAAGCTCGACTCTCCATATTATCAATCAGACGATATCTATTAACTTCAAATTGTAATAGCCATTCAATTTTTGGTCCATATCTTATCAGATTTACGAATTTGGCAAAACCCGAATTCATCTATCTAAAATGGGTTTTCTCGAAAGAAAATGAGTCATTACAAGAATTTCATGCAACTTTCAATCGATACTTGGTAGTATGGAAATATGAGTCAAATAAAAAAGAAAGTACAAGAATCCTGTAAGCTCAATAAGAATAGGGAAAACGAGAGGAAATCTCGGTCATTGAAATTTGACATTTCGGTATACTTAAGACAATTAAATTTGGGGTTGCTCGAGCTTGAGAATGTTCTGGTCTAGTAGGGCTGTAAAATTCACTACAGAAGGATATGGATCCATAAAAGAAATTAGATCTACTTCCCCAAAAATTTGATGGTTATGGGTTTGCGAGCACGATTCTAGTTTGTCCTATAGTTGTAAGCACACGCCATAAATTCAATTTTCTGCATTCTAAGTACAGAAAATATTGGTACTTAGGCTACCTTTGTGTATTTTAGCTTGGTTTTTACCGGTAAAAGTCTCAGCTAACCGTCCTCCATCAAGTGACGGAGGAACGGTCAGCTGGTGACCCCACATTTCCAAGGGAAAGCGGTTGAAGGTTACCCTCCTTCACCTTTTTTTTTTTTTTTTTTAATCTTAAAAAAATAATTGGTGAGAATGTCAACCGGTTGACATCCTTTACTTTTTTTTAATATATCTTTTCCAAAAAAAGAATTAGTGAGAATCCTACTAATAAAAAAGAAAAATCAAGTTGCGCTGTGATGTGGGGATTAGAACAAATAAATTGTTTCAAGCGTTGGTTGTTGAAGGAGGACATAAGAACTTAAATTTTGAAAAAAAAAAAAAAAAAAAGATGTTAGGAATCATATTACAAAGTACAAAAGGTTGATATTGCAAGAAGGAGATGGGCAAGCACTTTTCAATTATTTTTCAATCATGTGTTTTTTTTTTTTTTTTGGTCAGTCCTACTTTATACCTAATATACACTCACTCTCAGACTTTTGCCCTACCTCTTGCAGGGCGTGGGCATCGAAACCCACTCTTGAAACTTGCGCGTCCCCACCCCATCCCTCCCTAAGAATGTGGAGATTTGAACCCCTCACCTCCCCCTTCCATGTTGAAAGGGTGGTCACTGGGGCGAATCTCAGTGGTTAATCATGTAGTTCAAAAATTCCAATTTTTGCTATGTGTTTAATTTGGATGATGAGCAGAAACCGCATAATATTTTTTGGGCAAACGCACGATCAGGATACGCATATAGATATTTTGGAGATATAGTCATATTTGATACCACTTATTTGACAAATATATATGACATGCCTTTTGCTCCATTTGTTGGTGTCAACCATCATGGTCAATCAGTTTTGCTCGGATGTGATTTGCTTGTAGATGAGACAATAAATTCTTTCACTTTGTTGTTTAAGGCTTGGCTTGATTGCATGTCAGGCAACACCCCTCAAGCTATTATTACTAACCAATGTAAAGCAATACAGAATGCAATTTCTGAAGTATTTCCATTTGCTCGTCATTGCCTTTGTTTATGGCATATAATGCAAATATTGCCGCAAAAATTAGTGGGTCATCTTCAATATAAGGGTATAAAGTTAGCAATAGAAAGAGCAGTTTATGACTCATTATATGTGAGTGATTTTGAGATTGCTTGGAAGGAGCTGATCGATGCACATGGACTCCATGATATTGATTGGCTTCAACATTGTACAAGGAGCAGGAACAATGGGTGTCAATATATTTGAAAAATACCTTTTTGCAAGCATATTAACTACTCAAAGAAGTGATTTTTTTTTTTTTTTTTTTTTTTTTTTTTTTTTTTTTTTTTTTATGGATATGTACATAGACAAACATGTTTGGGTGACTTATTACCTTTACCAAAAAAAAAAAAAAACATGTTTGGGTGATTTTGTCGCCACATATGAGCTTGCACTCAAGGACAAGTATCAAAAAGAAGCTCGTGCTGATTTTGATTCTAGACTATCAGAACCCTAGTTGAAAACGAAGTGTTATTATGAGAAGCAACTCTCCTCCACGTATACCCATAACATCTTTAAAAAGTTTTGAGTTGAAGTTGAGACGATGCTGCAGTGCTTTAACGTTCCTCAAGTGCACACAAATGGAGTAGCACCAACTTTCAGAGTAAAAGAGCGTCAAGATAATCATGATAATGGTAATTCCAAAATTGTCGAATCTGAGGTTTTGTATTGTAGCACGGGAACTGAAGTTCAAGGCATCTGAGGGATGTTTGCTTTCAAGGGTTTGTAGACATGCATTATGTGTTCTTCATCACATTGGAGTAAATAACATACCAAGCAATTACATATTGTCTCGATGGAGAAAGGATTTCAAGCATTCATACCTTTTGAACTCCATATCTAACAATGTCAATTTTGGCAACCCAAACGAATGGTATGATCACTTCTATAATTATGCTATCTAGATCGTACAAGAAGGTTCAAAATCTAGAGAGCGTTTTAAATTTGTTTTGCAAGTATTGGAGGAAGCAAATAGAAAAGATTCAGATTGCAGGCCTTGATCAGGCTAAAGAGCACTCGAACAATTTCTATCAAAATGACACTCAAAACCTTCAAATAAAGGATCCAATCCGACAAAAGTGACCTAGTCGTCCAAGAGAAAATTGATTCAAGAATCCAATTAAGAAACACAAACGAAAAGCATCTACAAAGGTAGATTTATCTATTTTGCATTCAAGATACATTGTTATTATTATTTGTATTAATCAATATACTTTAAAGCTTAAGAACATTTTCACTAATAATTCTAGTTAACATGATGTAAGTTTTCCATATATTTGCTATCAGATTAATAGTACTTTGCTAAACTAATGCACTTGAACTTTCTTGTAGAAGAAATTAGTCCTTGTGAATTTGGATCACACGATATGGTGTTTCCCAAATTTTTTTCAATAATTATGTAGAATTATTTGGAAATTTATATCATAGCGTATACTAGTCTACTTAATGTATACAATCGGCCAAGATGAGGGTACAAGGAATTTCATTAATTTTAACACAATTGGTAATTCTAATAAGATAATTCACTATAACTATTCTTGAAATCTGATTTGCAATCAAGAAAGAATCAGGGGTTTTCATTCATTGCTTGTACGTGTTATCATTTTATTTTGAATTAAAATACCTTACTATAAATCAATGTATCATCTATATAAAATGATATAGGGTCAAATATCTCGTGGACATGTGAATCTTCTCAATGAACCAAACATTGAAACTACATAATCTATATACAAATTGATTAAAAAAAAAAATCATTTTTTGGCTTAGTTTTGACTTGCGTGATATTAGGATTGATTTTGTAATGTTTTAGGTCCCAAGATTTGGATCAATGGGGTAAATTTTCTTCTCTTCTAATTCATTATTCTTATTTTGTTCTTTTCTTTACTTCATCTATTTTATGTATAATTGACATTACTCGTTTTAATTTTAGGTCACTGGAGAGTCCTTGAGCAATTTGATTTTGGCAAAAAGACTGAGGAGCCAATTCATTGCACAATGATTCTATTATTAGTTGCAAAACAAAAATTTTAAATGCTTTTCATCTTTTAAATTTAATAGATCTATCTAATGACATTAACTATTTCTTTTTAATAGGTGATAATATTTTTTACTTGTAATTAACGATGTTTGGTTTGTATTGGAATTTTGAAAAATTTGAAGGGTTTTTCGGGATGGCCTTGAGTCTTATGTGCACAAACATAAGAAATTATCACTTTGATCACTTGTTTTTTCTTTGTAATCTTTATTAGTAGGATTCTCATTAATATTTTTTTGGAAAAGATAAAAATAAAAAGTAAAAGTAAAAGAGGGAAACCAGTTGACATTCTCACTAGTTCTATTTTTGGAAAAGATAAAAAGAAAAAAGAAAGTAAAGGAAGGAAACCGGTTGACAAAGTCAACCGGTTTCCCTTGAGAATGTGTGGCCATTAGCTGCCGTTCCTCCGTCACTTGACTGAGGGACGGTCAGCTAAGCCGCTTCCTTTTTACCGTGTGATAAGGTAATAACCTGGAGAGAGTTTGCCCTTACTCGAATGAGGTGACTCTTTCCATGATCATCGGGGAAAAGAAAGGAAACTCACCAATTTGGTATTCTGTTTGCATGGAAAAGATTGATCCTATCCTAATGTGTCGTGGGCTCCACTTATTTTATAAGGAATGAATGATTCAAAAACATTCTCTTAAAAACATTCACTTGTATCGCTTACAAAAATGAATAATGAACGAAAAGTTCTATACATAAGTGATTGTCGATAATGAAAATATTTTCCATTAATTAATTATTTTCAATGTTATAAATAATTAATTTTAAAATATATATATTCTTCAAATCATTCATTTTTCGTATAACAAATAAAATTAGAAACTAACCATCAAATCATTCTTTATACCAGCTTTCCTCCAAATTAAATATTAGACTTTACTCTATCTCACTTAGGAAGCAAAGGCCCTACACAAACTTTGATATCTTATTTGCGTGTTTTAAATTTTGTCGGTTCCTATCCAAGAAGAAAATGGTTTCTAGCTTGAACTTTTCACCTTCACGAATGAGAGGGATGGGACCCTTTGGCCTGTGGATCTCAACGAACCCCTATTGTGTCATTTAATGCCTCGCCATGCGCCATAAATGAAAGAGAAAAGTCATATTGCCTCAAACCTGGCTTCATTTTTCATCAAAACGATAGGTATGATAATTGATAGTATAATAGGGACAGCTATCCTAAATTGCGCATGTGGTTGTGTACTAGTGCTCCAGCTATTTTGCACTAGGGACCCAAACATTATCACCGAGCTATCCTAAATTTCGCATGTGGTCATCATAAATTTCTATACATTATGCATTCCAATTCGATTCAAATTTTACTAACTTCAGTTGGCTTGAGCTTCGTTCACGAGATCAAACTCTACGCGTAATTTTAATAAATCATTAGGAGTGTACAATCCACTAGCGAAAACGATATTCTTCCTATGAATACCTTAGGGATAGTCACAAGCACAAGAGATGCATAGGTGGACCTGACTTGGATGAGTCCGAGATCGTCGGATCACATGAGGCCTATATAGGTCCTACCACATCTAAGGGAGCATGTGAAGTTTGGCGAATTTCAGTGACGAAAACCAAGCAAAGGCATGGTCGCTCTCAACCCGAAACGCTCCTTTTCTTTCTTCTTCCTGACGCAAACAAAGTCCAAAGGTTCCTTGAGCGAGAACTATTAGATCATAGATCCGGTAGAAGGAAAGCTTACCAATAAATGCATGTTCTCTCTATTAAAACTAAGGTTGATTGGACGGTGAATCAAAGGCTCTGTCTTAAACACTTTTCATCTAGGGTTTTCTTATTCTGGTGCACAAATCCCAACCCCAACTCTAGTAGACTGATGAAGCAATAGCCATTAAGTTTCTTCTACCTAAGTTATGACTTGATAAAGTGAACCGTATCATGGAGTAATAGAGACCTGGCGATTTGTTTGCAGTACAACTTTCCAACTCTATCCTTGGCGACGACGTATACAAACGCAAACTGTCCGAAAGGCACCTTTCACTTGTTAACCACAAACAGATGAATGACAAAGTGGGTCTTTCGAAAGAGAGAGCGATATTAGCTTTGAACGATGACTAACGCAATCAGTTTTACTATAAATGGCGGGGATCCCAAATGAAAACGAAATTGGCTGAAAACTATCGCAAATTTCCAAGGCGTATTAATGATGGCACATGCTACAACCTTCCCCCAGCTGAACCTTAATAATGGTGGGGAGTGTACTAGAATTTAACGCTGGAGAGAGTCAATACTGAAGGAACGTGGGCATACAAGCATGGATGACTTATGAGCAATGAATGCCAACTGCAACGCCCGTCGCTTTGATTGTAGCCCGCCAAGACTTGCAAGAAAACCCTAACGTAAATTTACTCGAAGACCTGTTTCAACGCGGGCCTGTGTCGGAGACGTGGCAATGCAAAAATGCCAGCTAATGGCCGAAGAGGAAAAGTGGCCAACTAGGCTACGATGGAACGGTTGAGACAGGGACATTGCGCATATAGAAGAATCGGTCAGCTCTAATGATAAGTGCATGAAGACATTTGTGTGAAGCTCTTATAACCACAAAATATTCGAAAGATATGTTCTGAAAGTTGATTTAGTACAGCTTTCACGTAGTAGTTGCAACAGCTCATGATTGCTTTTTGAGAAGTTGTACCATCAGGTCTTAAGGATGTCCCAATTTTGAAACATGTGTTACAAAACAACAAAATTATGATATAATCCTCATGCATGTGAGACCAAATCATATATATGATAGGATGAGGTGGATCCATGTGGGATCGATATGATCTAATGGCGCATATGCCTTATGTCTTAGGCTTGCAACACCTGGATCACGCAATAATAGCTCTTACCGAAAAAACATCAGTTATAAAACTTCAAGTCCTCAACATATAGCTACGACGTAGTACAACCATAACTATACCAAACTGATATTGAGTATGTAATTACCCAATAGTTAGGCAACAACCATTCCGAGCGTGGTAAATCGTCCTAGTTGATATGTGTTACTTGTCCTCAACAGATAGTCCAAACGATCTTGCTTTTACTCTAAAACTCATTATAACCCAATGAATTGATATTTCTTAGTTGTCCAATTAAAATATTTTTTTCAACTCTATTAATTTTTTGACATATTTGGACCAATTTATTTTAAATTAGTCAAAACACGCGCGAATGCCACCTTTCGTAAGTTGTATTTATCTTGATATATTATGTTGAAGTTATTTGGAAGGAGAATAGTAAAATCAAAGCAATGGACTACTAAAAATGAAATTAATAGTATTGAATATTGATAAATGTGATAAGAGAGAGAAAGCTAATCAGATGTGTAGAATTGATCTTTATGACATGAAACTGAAGAAAAATGAAAAGAAGATAATTGTTTTTGACTTGACGGACTCATTTTCCTTGACGGACATGAATGAATATTAAATCATCATACCTCGATCAATTCTGTGTGGCCTAATACCATTAAAAAAAAAAATCATTTTAGGTTGATATCCAATTTTTCCCTAAACTTTTTTCTATCCCATATGATATCCTTAAATTTTGGTCCATTCCCAATTCTACTCTAATCTTTCTTTTGTCTTATAAAAATCCACCAACTTCAGGTCCAATCGCAATTCTACCCTACACCTTTTTTTATCTCATAAAATTACCAACTTTAATTTGGATCCCATATATGCCCTGTTAATACTTCATCCAAAATTGCCCTTGCTAATTGGCATTTTCACGTCATTGCTCTAAGTTTTTCCCAAATTTCGAATCTAAGAAGATGTCTTTTGGAGATGAATTTTCGCGTCAGCCCAAATGACATCTTCCTAGATCTGAAATTTGGGTAAAAATTAGAGTAATTAGGGTTGACCTTCTATTTGCTCTTCTTTTTAGAGTCGTTCTTCCTTCTCACTCAAGAATCTTCAATTTTGTGCTCAGTATTCAATTCTCGTGCTTGAGAGTCTTTCATCTTTCACGGTGTTGACACCTAAATTTTGGCGACCCGTTTAGTCGTTTATCGCATTAAAAAATTAGGGGTTAATTTTATCCCTAAAAAAATTATTAATTAATTATATAGCACATAGTTTTAGGTGCATTTATTTTTAATTTGCATTTATATTGGACGGGTGACAAATGAATTCGAATTGATGGTTCAGAACTTCAAATTTGATGAGTTGGGTTAAGCCTATGAAGGGAGTAGATCAGCCCAAGCCCATATTCTCGAGGAAATTTCATGGATTTATCTTTGTGAGATTTCAATTCAAAAGCAAATATTGCGTTTGGAAAAAAAATCAAATATTATATTTAGAAAAGAAATCTTCGTGGATATGGTTTTGGAAAATAAAAAAAAAAAAAAAAAAAAAAAAAAAAAAAAAAAAAAAAAAACCTAATCCGTGACCTATAAATAGATTAAAATGCCTAGGGTTTTGGGGGCCACGCACGTTTGAATATACAGCCACAATAGAGAAATACACTTGAGGAATAGAGAGAAAAGGGAGGGAAAGAGCCCTCTCGGCCAACAATCCTTGGCCGAGGCGCTGATCTTGCTATCCTGGACTGTCATCACTCGCTGCCCTATTGAGCCGCAACGCCCCCACCGCTGTCCGCTGCCTCCTTGCACCGTTGTTGTCCCTCGCTTCCGGTTTTTTTTTTTTTTTTTCAACGTCCACAGCATCACTTCAGGAGCAGCCTTCATCCGCGATCTCCATCGACATCTGGCTCATGCGCGACGTCGAGCGTCGTTAACGGACCGAGTCAAATCGTCCAGTGGACTCCAGAGAGGTGATTTTGGGGATTATTTAATTGCCTGATCAAAGTTTTGAAAGTCAGCAATATTGGGAGCAATATACAAAGAAAGGGAGTCAACGTAGAGACAACAAGGGAGCATTCTGGAAGACCTCCAATTCCCATCTACTTCTTCACGGCTTCAATAGATACAGAAGACTAGCTCTTGCCACGTCTCTTGTCATGCATGCACTCCTTGGTTTTTTTTTTTTTTTTAATTTCCGGTGAACGCAGCAAATTCTTCAACCAATCGAAGCTCATCAATTTTTCGAAGATTTCTTGACGTTTGTCTCCAGTTTTGTTGCCGCCGCTGACCACCGCTTGGAATCCCCTTTGTTGTCGCGACTTCCGATCGCTGCCGTTACTCCTTTGACGACCAACAATCTCGTGACAAGCTGCAATTTCCTCAGGACGAGCTGTTCTAATCTGCATCTGTGACACAACAAGCCGACCCCGACGTCCTTGTTGTCTGCAAGTTTCAGCAAGCCAGCCGATCTGCTCTTCGATCCAACAACCAGACGAGATCCATGCCGCTGCCTTGACGCCGACAAATCTGTTGCACCTTGACGAAATTTCTGTTTTTGCAGGTCTATTGAAGAATCATTGGTATCGTTGTTCCCAAACAACCACAAGTAGCCACATTGTTGTGAGTTGAGATGCTGGTCGAGAACCGCGAACTATTGCAAAGTAACCCATCGTGGTTCATTACAAACCACTGCTGCTCGCCACCACCCAACCACCGTTGTTGCTCATTGTCGAGGAGCCGACTGCGATCCTGGTCCGATTGCACTTGGTCACAATTTGGGAAGAATATCATCAAATTAGGTAAGATGCACATCTCTAGTATAGTTGGATATTTTATTGCCTAATATATGTCTATTTATATCTAGTTTCATATCTATGAGTGATAGACATAACTTTCAATTAGGATTTATTTCCTAGTTTGCAACCGCATACCGATTTTTTATTCCATTTTTTTAGGCTTTAGATGAAATAATTAATTACGTGATAATAAAATTGATATATTGATCTTTAAGGCTTAAGATTAATTTATCGATTTTATTAGCGAAATAATCAAGTTTGATTTAGATATTGTTTCCTGATTCGAATGATGTGTGATATCTTTGATGATTATGAATGATTTTGTGCCTATCTTTTAATTGCTTTATTTATCCTGAAAATACAAAAAAAAGATTGCATTTGCATATCATGTAGATCATATTTGATTTCTTATATAGAATTGCATGATAGAATAGTTAGATACCTTTTTAATTATATTAGAATGCACATTTAGATGATATCTAGGTTAGATAATATCTTGAAATTAAATTGTATATCGAGATAAATTTCTAATTTAAATAGGATTGGTCTAATCTTAACTTAAAATAGATAATGTCTCGCTTTAGTTGGATTTTTTTTAGTGATTTTTAATTACAAATTTTCATATAAAAAAAATCATCATCATGCATATTAGAATAGAATTGCATATTTCATTTTAGATAGATTGCATCCTAGGTTAGAGGTCACTAGATTAAGATAATGTCTTAGTTTAAATTAGGATTTAGTATGACTTAATCCTCAGTTTAAATTGGATAGAATCTTAATTTAGCTAGGTGTTTTTTTTTTTTTTTTCATTTGTCTTAATTTTGAATTCCATATAAAAAAAATACAAAAAAGGTCTTAGATAGATCATTTTCAAATTTGAGGATAGATTGCATGTTTAGAATAGAAATATTATATGCACATCATATAGGATTAGATTCATAAATGCACGTCATATAGAATTAGGTTTGTTAAATTAGAAATTGCCTGTCATTAGAATTAGGTCATTTTGTTAACTTAGATTTGCATATTTAATTATTGCATGTTCATTAAGAAAACATAAAATTTTTATTTTACTAATGCCATATAGTTTAGAACACATTGCCACGTCATATCATGTCATATTAAATTAGTAGCATACATTGCATATTGCATGATTTTCATTAATTAAGTGAAAACAAAAAAAGAAATTGAGTGTTAATTAGAAACCATATCTAGGGTTGTTAATGTGAATTATAATTTGACATTGCAGATGCTTTCGCTACTTTGAGGTAAGTTTAGCAATTTATTCATTGTTTATCTGGGTGTTAAATTAGTGGTTTGTGCACCTGTATGATCACCTCACATGTTAGGGAAATAGATTTAAAATCAATTTAAGCTGCTTGCAAAAATATTTTTTGGAAAATAAAAGAATGGTACCGAAAGGGCATTAGAAGAATCTAGTGTCTCTGTACCCATAGTCTTTGGTTTGTAGGAGTAAAGTAAAGCTCCAATTACTTTACTTGGGTTTCTAATCAACCCACCAGATTTAGATTAGTGGCAACTCCTAATTAAAAATCAATTGCATGTTAAGAACTTGAACCTAAAGTCGTGAATTGGTATGGGCTTGGGAGAGCCCGAGCTAGGTCTAGGCTTAACAATCTATTAGCCAAACCCTAGGTGATTTACTCGAAAATTTGGTCGCGACAGCTTGGCGACTCTATTGGGGACTTGAGTTGAAACTCTTAGTAGACTTAGGTCAATTGTTCTTTTTTTAAAAATGTTTTTGTTTGGCAGCGAGGATCCCAGGGACGTCCCTAACATTTAAGGTGTTAAATGTTCTTACAGATGGGAGGTATAAGGGGAGTAGTGATTGTTTACCCTTGTCTTGCAGGTTGGAATTGGGGATAAATCTTTTAAATTCAAGTTATTGAAGTGTTGTTTGTTTTAAACTGTCGTGCATGCCTTGTATTAACATTACACTATTGTACACACAACCTGCCGCTGGACCTAGGCCGTACTAGGATACTTAGGATGTTATTGAGTTGGATACGATTTCGACCACGAGGCCGTGTAGTAGAGATTGGCCAACTCAATCCCGAAAGTTTTTCTTGGTGTCAAGAATGTTTACCTTTGCCCGTGAGACTGCGTCACATTGGGGTATCATTCTTGACTGAGCCAGAGTTAGAAGGATTGGACTTAGTATGTGAGGCCGCAACTAAGTCATCCCACCCTTTTAGCTCCACCTTGCTTAGCCTTCCTAATTAGAAATCGAAACTCACATTTCATGCGCTTGTCTGTGTGGTCGTTTTAATTGCTTGGTGAAGTAAGTCTTTTATCCCTATACCTTGCAATTCATTTTGTCTTACTTTTAGTCGGTCCATGACAATCTAGGTTAGTCATTTGATCTAATTCATTTGTCAATTAGGAATGAGATGAGAAAATTGTCATGCAATGAGTCATTTGGAAAATTAAAAAAAAAAAAAAAAAAAAAAAGAATTTGTTTTTATATCATGTCTAGGAAATTTGATCTTGCTAGGGTGTCTATTTTTCTAGCTTTCTTTAGGAAATTCCATTATTGTACAAACTTTTCATGAAATCAAAAAATTGATCAGATCATTGTCATGGATTGGTTCTTTATCTGCACCTCATGCTGACATATTTTCATTCATTCAAATTAGGTGATAATGGATCATTCGTCCATTATTACACGATTAAGAGCTAGAATGACTGATCAAACTGAAATGCGTGACCGTATCTCCTCTATGGAAGAACAACTTCTATAGTTAGCTGCCTCTATGCAGCTTATAATGACTCAAATTGAATCCCTCCAAGTCAATCTGGCTCCTGCGCCCATTCTCCCCCAAATTGTTGTCCCAAAGTGGGCAAAGAAGACCCAATTGGGTGATGACGACATGTTTGGTTTAGAAGATGACCCATTTCCAATCAATGTGGAAAAGGGTAAGCTTGTTAACATCCTCAAGACGGAGCCGGATGAACGCTTCGCGAAACTTGAAGAAAAAGTGAAACAATTGCAGGAGTCACAAAGCTCACTCCCCTTTGACTTGTCAGTCTACAAGATGCTAAAGAAGTTTAAAATGCCAGAATTTGAGAAATATGATGGTACTTCCTGCCCAAAATCTCATTTGTAGATGTACCACGTACGCATGGCCAAATATGTCAAGAATGAGCCTCTCATGATCCAATCATTTCACACGAGTTTGACCGGACCCACGCTAAACTGGTATGTGATGAAGAATGTGAACCTTCTTGAGACTTGGAATGAGGTGGCTGATACATTCCTCAAGCAATACAACTTCAACATGGACATCGCTCCTTCCCGAGAAGATCTTGAGAGGATGGAGGAAAAGAGGAGCGAGTCGTTTAAGGAGTATGCCATGAGATGGCGAAATCTGGCTGCTCAAATTACTCCTGAGCCTACTGACAAAGAGTTGATGAAATTGTTCGTAAAGACCCTTCCGTGTGAGTTCCGTGATCGGATGGCAAGCACGTATGTCGAGAGTTTCAATCAGCTGATTCCCGTGGGAGAGCAAATTGAGATGGGAATAAGGGAAAGATGGTTCACTGAGCCATCAAGTAAGAGATTCTCTGCCAAGAAGGAGAAAGAAGCTGCTGTGGACATGAATGTGGCTTATAGACAAGAAAGCACCAACCGTGCCTCGGCCGTCCAGATCAATGCAAGGCAACAACAAACTACTGGTCGTCAATCATTTGCAAATAATAGAAGGTAGTTCACTCCTCTCCCGGGATCTTCATCCCAAGTGTTGGCAATTCTAAGAAAGAAAGTTTTGCTTACTAGCGAACCAAAGCGCCTTAACCGCGAAAGCCTTCGTGGTTATGATTCAACGAAGAAGTGTGATTACCATAGCAGGGAATTGGGACATTCAACTGATGAATGTTTCACCCTCAAGCACAAGATCCAAAACCTCTTGGATACGAAGGCCTTTTCATTCCAAACCGCTCGGCCGAACGTCTAGAAAAATTTGCTACCTGAGCATGAGAGTACGATCAATGCTATCCTGGAGCCCGAAGTCGGTCGCATCAAGAACTCGAAGGTACATGTGGCAGATGCTTATAACGGCCTAGTGAGAGCTGAGTATTATCCAGATCATGAGGATATTCCTCTATCACTAATGAGGGATAGAGTTGCCAAAATGATGGATGACGGCATTATAGTATATGCTGACCATAATTGCATAGCTTCCACTATTTCCCACATCATTATCAATTGGGAGGAAGAACATGCTGCACTCATTGCTGATAAGGAAGAAGTTGATCCTTCGCTTGTGGACATGCCCCCATTAGAAGATGCATCCGATGATGAGATAATGATCGAGATGCCCCGGCCATATAAGTATGTCAGCAATAAGACCGTCCCTTGGTCCTATGACTTGGATGTTGACATTGTTACAAGATCTGGTCGGACTTATGCTCAAGCAAGTGCTCAACCTACAAAGCCTGTCACTGATGAAGAGGCTAAGAAATTTCTGGCTGTGATTAAAGCAAGTAAGTATAACGGGGTGGACCAATTGAGGAAGATGCCCGTCCAGATCTCTTTGCTTGAGCTCCTGCTGACATCTCATGTGCATCAAAGGTCGCTGATGAAGGTGCTGAGTGAAATCCATGTGCCAGAGACAGTCGAGGCAGACAAGCTAGAAAAATTTGTGGGATCACTTCTTCTCAAGGATTTGATTGCTTTCTCTGATAAGGAGTTCCCTCTTGAGGGTAGGGGGCATAACAAGGCACTTTACATATCTGTCAAGCACAAGACTTACCATGTGTCTCGAGTGCTCATTGATAATGAGTCCGCCCTAAACATATGCCCGTTGGCTACTCTTCACGACCTCAAAATAGACCCATCTAAGATACATGGTGCTAAGACTTTTGTGCGAGCTTTTGATGGCACAAAGAAGGAGGTGATTGGGGAAATCCACCTTGATATACAAATAGGGTCAGTCGTCTTCAACATTCCCTTTCAAGTGCTAGACATCCCTACTGCATTCAATTTCCTACTAGGTCGTCCCTGGATACATACTGTAGGAGCGGTGCCTTCATGTTTGCATCAAGCTGTGAAGTTCGTGATCGACAGGAAGCTAGTCACTGTGTATGGTGAGGAAGACCACCGGATTTATCATGAGACGGCCATCCCCTATGTAGAGCCGGATTCTAAGTTCGAGGCAAGTTACCACTCATTTGAGTTGGTATCCACTATACATGCTTCCCGGGGTTCATCGCCACCTACTCCTGAAGTTTCAAATGCTGCTCTCATAGTGGGAAGAGTGATGGTCGAGAATGGTTTTATTCCCGGTAATGGTCTTGGAATAAATGGCCAAGGCATTCGAAACCTCATTGAAGCCCCTCAGAGGTCCCGTTCTACAGGATTAGGGTACCATGGAGGAGATGGACAAAATCCTGGAGGACGAAGACAGGAAGGGCAGAACCTGGCACCTAACCGAAGACAAGGGAGGCAAAACACATTACCCCCAAGGATTCACGAGACATTCCTTGGTCCTTCGATAATGATGCAGGATGAGGCGGAAGTGATAGACACCCTGGGGCAACCGAGCAGCAAGTTCGACTAGCTGGTGAAGTATTCGACCCCTCCCAGCTTCTATACTGATCCTGGTGAGATAGTCCAAGATGGATGGGGTGGCATGGATTATCCGACACCCCTGAAGACAGAGACCCCTGACGATGTGCTGGAAGGAGTTACAAGCTTGTTTGATGACATCTTCATAAGAGCCATTGACAAAGGACCTCCAGAAGAAAAGGGCCCTGGCCTACAAGAGTAACTCATTTATTGCTTTCCCACATTCCCCTACGTGAGAATTTTTATTGCTTTCTAGGAATTATCATCGCTATCTAGCGATTGTTTTCGATTTCTTCTTTTTCGCTTTCTTTTTAGGATTTGAATTCGCATTTTCCATTCAATAAATGTAATTGATTGATGAATATCAATAAAATTAGAAGTTTTATTTTGAGAGCATGATGAGATACACCAAACCAGCCTGGTGATGATATCCAGCCGATGAACAAAAAGAAAAATTCGAGGAGAATTCTGAGGCCCGGGCTTCATCATGCTTTCCCATGTCAAATAATTCAAAAAATTCTTTTACAAATGCTTTTCAAAAATCTTTCAAAAAAGAAAAAGAAGAAAATCTTTCAAAGAATAATAAAAGATGAAATTTACTCTGTTTGTCATTTCGATTCATCTACTTCATGTTTCAAGAATAATCTAATAATATGCAAAGGTGAGGATATGGTCCAATCCAATGCCACAAATGCTAATAATGATGATCCTGGAGACTCAATTGAAGACTCCACTGAAGTGCAGTGTAGCTGGGAACAACATGAGAAAGCTAGAACTCTTACATCCGGACAAACTGTCACTATCAATTTAAGTGACACTGAAGAAGCTAAGGAGCTCAAAATTAGGGCAAATCTCCCCAAAGACGAGGCTGAGCACCTAATCCAGTTACTAAAAAAATATCAAGATGTCTTTGCATGAACCTACGCTGACATGCTTTGTTTAGACCTGACAATCGTGGAGCATAACTTGTCTACTAATCCAGACATGCCACCTAAAATGAAGGCTATGCCTCAGAATTCTCCTCGGATTTTTCTTTTTGTTCATCAGCTAGATATCATCACCAAGCGGGTTTGGTGTACTTCATCATGCCCTCAAAATAAAACTTGTAATTTTATTTATATTCATCAATCAATTACATTTATTGAATGGAAAATGTGAATTCAAATCCCAAAAGAAAGTGAAAAAGAAGAAACCAAAAACAATCGCTAGATAGCAATAATAATTCCTAGAAAGCAATAAAAACTCCCACGCAGGGGAATGTGGGAAAGTAATAAATGAGTTACTCTCGTGGGCTAGGGCCTTTTTCTTCTGGAGGTCCTTCATCAATGGCTCCTATGAAGATGTCATCAAACAAGTTTGTAACTCCTTCCAGCACATCGTCAGGGTTTTTTGTCTTCGAGGGTGTCGAATCATCCATGCCACCCCATCCATCTTGGATTATCTCGCAGGGATTAATATAGAAGCTAGTAGGGGCCGAATATTTCACCGGGTAGTCGAACTTGCCACTCGACTGCCCCAGGGTGTGTATCACTTCTGCCTCATCCTGCATCATTACCGGAGGACTAGGGAATGTCTCATGAATGCTTGGGGGCTATGGGTTTTGCCTCCCTTGTCTTCAATTAAGTGCCAGGTTCTACCCTTCCTGTCTTCATCCTCTAGGATTTTATCCACCTCCTCCATGGTACCTTAATCCAGTAGAACGGGACCTTGAGGGGTTTTAATGGGATTTCAAATGCCTTGGCCATTTATTCCAAGACCATTACCAGGAACAAAACCATTCCCAACCATCACTCTTCCCACCATGAGGGTAGCATCTGAAACTTCAAGAGTAGGTGGCGATGAACCCTGGGAAGCATGTATGTGGATACTAACTCAAATGAGTGGTAACTTGCCTTGAACTCAAAATCCAGCTCTACATAGGGGATGGCCGTCTCATGATAAATCCGGTGGTCTTCCTCACCATACACGGTGACTAGCTTCCTCTTGATCACGAACTTCACAGCTTGATGCAAACTTGAAGGCACCGCTCTCGCAGTATGTATCTAAGGACAACCTAGCAGGAAATTGAATGCAGTAGGGATGTCCAGCACTTGAAAAGGAATGTTGAAGACGACTGGCCCTATTTGTATATCAAGGTGGATTTCCCCAATCACTTCCTTCTTTGTGCTGTCAAAAGCTCGCACAGAAGTCTTAGAACCATGTATCCTAGATGAGTCTATTTTGAGGCGGTGAAGAGTAGCCAACGGGCATATGTTTAGGGCGGGCCCATTATCAATGAGCACTCGAGACACATGATAAGTCTTACGCTTGACAAATATGTAAGGTGCCTTGTTATGCCCCCTACCCTCAAGAGGGAACTCCTCATCAGAGAAAGCAATTAAATCCTTGAGAAGAACTGATCCCACAAATTCTTCTAGGTTGTCTGCCTCGACTGTCTCCGACACATGGATTTCACTTAGTACCTTCATCAGCGACTTTTGATGCATAAGAGATGTCAGTAGGAGCTCAAGCCAAGAGATCTGGGCAAGCATCTTCCTCAATTGGTCCACCACGTTATACTTACTTACCTTAATCATAGCCAGAAATTTCTTAGCCTCTTCATCAGTGACAGGCTTTGCAGGTTGAGCACTTGCTTGAGCATAAGTCCGACCAGATCTTGTAACAACGTCAACATCCAAGTCATAGGACCAAGGCACAGCCTTATTGCTGACATACTCATACAGTTGGGCATCTCGATCACTATCTCATCATCGGATGCATCTTCTAATGGGGGCATGTCCACAAGCGAAGGATCAACTTCTTCCTTATCAGCAACGAGTGCAGCCTGTTCTTCCTTCCAATCGATGAAGATGTGGGAAATAGTGGAAACTATGCAATTATGGTCAGCATATATTATAATGCCGTCATCAACCATTTTGGCAACTCTTTCCCTCGTTAGTGATAGGGGAATATCCTCATGATCTGGATAATACCCAGCTCTCACTAGGCCATTGTAAGCATCTGCCACATGTACCTTCGAGTTCTTGATGCGACCGATTTCGGGCTCTAAGATAGCATTGATCGTACTCTCATGCTCGGGTAGCAAATTTTTCTGGACGTTCAGCCGAGTGGTTTGGAATGAAAAGGCCTTCGTATCCAAGAGGTTTTGAATCTCGTGCTTGAGGGTGAAACACTCATCAGTTGAATGCCCTAATTCCCCGCTATGGTAATCACACTTTTTCGTTGAATCATAACCACAAAGGCTTTCATTGTTAGGGTGTTTTGGTTCACTAGTAAGCAAACCTTTCTTTCTTCGGATTGCCAAAACTTGGGATTGAGATCCTGGGAGATGAGTGAACTATCTTCTATTATTTGCAAATGATTGACGACTAGCGGTTTGTTGCTGTCTTGCATTGATCTGGACAGCCGGGGCACAGTTGGTACTTTCTTGGCTATAAGCCGTATTCACGTCCACAGCAACTTCTTTCTCTTTCTTAGCAGAGAATCTCTTACTTGATGGCTCAGTGAACCATCCTTCCCTTATTCCCATCTCAATTTGCTTTCCCACGGGAATCAGCTGACTGAAACTCTTGACATACGTGCTTGCCATCCAGTTACGAAACTCAGACGAGAGGGTCTTTACGAACAACTTCATCAAGTCCTTGTCAGTAGGCTCAGGAGTAATTTGAGCAGCTAGATTTCGCCATCTCACGGCATACTCCTTGAATGACTCACTCCTCTTTTTCTCCATCCTCTCAAGATCTTTTCGGGAAGGAGCAATGTCCGTGTTGAACTTGTACTGCTTGAGGAATGCATTAGCCACCTCATTCCAGGTCTAAAGAAGGTTCACATTCTTCATCACATACCAGTTTAGCACAGGTTCAATCAAACTTGCGTGAAATGATTGAATCATGAGAGGCTCATTCTTGACATGCTGGGCTATGCGTACGTGGTATATCTGCAAATGAGATTTTGGGCAAGAAGTATCATCGTACTTTTCAAATTCTGGCATTTTAAACTTCTTTGGCATCTTGTAGACTGACAAGTCAAAGGGGAGTGAGCTCGGTGACTCTTGTAGTTGTTTCACTTTTTCTTCAAGTTTCAAGAAGCGTTCATCCAGCCCCATCTTGGGGATGTTAACAAGCTTACCATTTTCCACATTGATCGGGAATGGGTCATCTTCTAAACCAGGCATGTCGTCATCACCCAATTGGGTCTTATCTGCCCACTTCGGGATAACAATCTAGGGGAGGATGGGCGCAGGAGCCGGATTAGCTTGGAGGGATTCAATTTGAGTCGTTATAAGCTGCATAGAGGCAGCTAACTGTCGAAGTTGTTCTTCCATAGAGGAGATACGATCACGCATTTTAGTTTGATCAGCCAGCTCTTGATCGTGTAATAATGGGCGAGCGTGGAGAATCTGTTACTACCTAAATAATAAAACATGAATACACATAAGCATTTTAATATAAAACATGCCGGTCCATGACGAAAATCTAACTGCTTTTATTAATGAAATTGAGTGACAATGACATTTGAAAAGCCCTAGACAAATAAAGTAAATGACTCAACTTCCTAGACATTAAGCTAAAGTAAAAAAAACTAAATTGACTCAAACCACTTTATTAAGCCCCAATCCATAAACAAATGAGAAGCCAACGCTCGACATAATTGCTTCTTCTCTTTGGCATCCTTCTTAGCTTGCTTCTCAAGTTGCTCAATCTTCCTCTTGTGACGATTAAGCTCCGCTTGCTGAGTGGGCTTCTCAGTCACATATGGCACCTTTGGGAGATACTCGATTGGAATTTTGTGCCGACGGATGTATCAAGTAGTGGCATGGTAAGCCTTTTCCTTCCCTTCAAACTCATCTTTGGGCAAGCTCAACTTTTGTTCGCGTCATGCGAGCCAAGCTTGTTCGATGTAGCGGAGCCATCTTTTGTGATCACCATCCTTGGTAGTGAATTGAATTTGGAACAGACCAAGCTTGAGAGGGGGTGGTAGCCCTACACAACTCAATATTGACGGGCCACTCGGAGTGAGTAGTAGGAAGGGGCACTGGTGATCCCCAATAGCGGAATCGGCTCATTATCGCCATGAAAGAGACGTGCCTCGGAAACTTGGAACCATTTAGCATGCCATAGGAAAATCTTGATATTGGGATTTTTCAACAATTTGATCCATTTTGAGTAAGAAAGATTTGGAGTTCAATCCTGATATTTTTTGAATACTTCAATGGGATGATGAGAATCAGTGACATTAATAATATTCATGTGAATATCGATCTTGCTCATATGAGAAAAGAATCAGATTTGTAAGAGTTCAATTGGTACATGAAACGTTTTATCTTCATCTTCCCTAAATCAGGTGAGTGACAAAAATGTTTCAGCTAGGATAGTATTGACAAAACCAACCCTAGCGCACACTTGTTTGACTACTCATGTAATAGCAGGATTAATGGCGCCTTTGCGAAGAGGAAAAATAATAAACCCGAAAAAGGCTAGGAGGAAGATCTTACTTTTTAAGAGAGTGTTAGCACTAGTAAAACTCTGATCTAGGAAAGAGAAAGGACATGCAAGACACTCTTTTAATTTGATCCTTGTCCATCCTAAGAAAATCAAACAAAATTGATTCAGGTTCTATTCCAAGAGGTGGGTTTATTAGTTCCATTTCCAAAAGTTTTCCTATGGCAATGCTACATTCCTCCAGGGTCGAGGTCAGCTCATGCTTACCAAATATAAACGTTGATGTTCGGGAGCACCAGAAATGACCGAGTGCTTGCATGACGCCACTTTGAACATCGATGTCGAGGAGGGGAACAAGGCGACCCAGTCTACTTTCCACATAGCTTTGGCCATCATGGCCCAAACGATCCCACCATGATTTAAGTTCAACCTTTGGTGCAGGCACGAATCAAATGTCGGATCTTCCCATTGTTTATAAACCAGGACTCAACCAACCTAATGTCATGGACCGACGAAAGGAAGACGAAATGAATACAATAAGTAAATTGCAAGAGTAGGGGGTAGAAAACTTACTTCACCAAGAAAAATTGATGGCAATCACATAGATAAGCGCATGAAATGTGAGGTTTGATTTCTAACTAAGAAGGCTAAGCAAGGTGGAGTTAAAAGGGTGGGATGACTTAGTTGCAGCCTCGCATACTAAGGCAAGTCCTTCTAACTCCGGCTCAATCAAGAATGATACCCCAATGCGACGCAACCTCTCAGGCAAAGGTAAATATTTTTGACAACAAGAAAAACTTTTGGGATTGAGTTGGGCAACCTCTACTACGTGGGCTCACGGTCGAAGTCGTATCCAACTCAATACCATCCTAAGTATCCTAGTACAGCCCAAGTCCGGCGGCAGGTTATGTGTACAGGAGTGTAGTGCAAATGTAAGGCATGCCCAACAATTTTGATCAAACAACACTTCAATAACTTGAATTTAAATCATTCATTCCCAACTCCAACCTACAAGACAAGGGTTAACAAAGACTACTCCCCTTATATCTTCCAATCTACAAAAACATTTAATACCTTAAATGTTAGGGACGTACCTGGGATCCTCGCTGCTAAACAAAAACATTTTTCAAAAGAAAAAAATAATTGGCCTATGTCCACTAAGAGTTTTAACTCAAGTTCCCAGCGGAGTCGCCAAGCTGTCGCGACCAAATTTTCAGGGTGCACCACCTAGGGTTTGGTTAATGGATTACTAAGCCTAGACTTAGCTCGAGCTCTCCCAAGCCCATACCAATTCACAACTTAGGTTCGAGTTCTTAATATGCAAGTGATTTTTTAATTAGGAGTTGCCACTAATCTATTTTTGGTGGGTCAATTAAAAACCCAAGTAAAGTAACGGGAGTTTTACTTTACTTCTATGAACCAGAGACAATGGGTATGGAGACTTGGTTGCACTAGATTCTTCTAATGCCCTTTCGATATCATTCTTTTATTTTCCAAATAATGTTGTTGCAAGCAGCTTAAATTGATTTTAAATCTATTTCCCTAACATATGAGGTGATCATACGGGTACACAAACCATCAATTTAACACTCAAGAAAGCAAATACTAAAAAAAAAATGCATGACTTACCTCTTAACAACGAAAGCATCTGCGTTGTTAGAACCTAATTAACACGCAATTTTCTTTTTTTTTTGTTTTCACTTAATTAATAAGAACCTAATTTATATGCAATGCATGTTAATAATCTAATATGACATAGCAACATGATCTAAATTACATGTCATGACAACATGATCTAAATTATATGACATGAGTAAAATAAATCCTAAAGCAATGCAGTAATTAAACGCAATCTAAATAATCTAATTCCCTTGACAAGCAATTTCTAATTAAATGGGCCTAAAAAAAACTAAATTACGTGCATTTAATGAATCTAATCCTAAATGACATGCACATGACATTTTTTATTATTTTATTCCTAAAAGGATGCAATTTATCCTAAAGAATGGAAATAATTTATCCTAAGACATTTTTTGGATTTTTTATGAAATTCGAAATTAGGTAAAATGTGAAAATTATCTAACTAGATTAAAATCCTATTTTTTTATATTAGGAATTAGGTTGAGCCAAATCCTAATTTAAACTAAAATATTATCTTAACCTAGATAATCCTAAAATGCAATCTATTTAATAAAATACCTAAACCTATAAGAAATTAAGAAACATATCATCTAAAATTAAACTAAATGCAATTTTACCCTAATATGCAATAACGTACAAAATATGCCCCTAATTCTACATGACACATGCAGAATGGCTTTTTTGTTATTTTTTATTAATTTCAAAATTAAAATTTATCATGCAATTCGAAATAATAATAAAACTAACATCCTTAATGAATTTTTTATTCCTTTTTCATGTTTTAAAATAAAATTTCTATTCTAAACATGCAAGATAATAATAAATAAATAAAAACATAATCCTATCTTTTTATTTCCTCTTTTAATTTTGAAATTAACAATTGCCAAATAATTGAACATGCAATTCAAGCTAAAAAAAAAAAAACTAGCAACCTAAATTAATTGATTTGATTTATTTTTATATTTTTATATTTTACTTTTTTATTTTTTTGAAAATTCATGATAAATAAAATGCTTAACCTAAATGTGCAAATAACCCTAAACATGTAATATTCTAACTCAGACATATTTCAATATAAATAAAGCAATCAAGACCATTCAAAATTACCCAAAAATATCACACATCTTTCAGATCAAGGGATAATATTTCGCTAGTAAAATCGATAAATTGATCTTAAGCCTTAAAGATCAAAATATCAATTTTATTCCCGCTTGATTAATTATTTCACCTAAAGTCTTATAGACAAAATAAAAAATCCGGCGCGGTTGCGAATCAGGGAATAAATTGGAATTTCCAATCATATATTAAAGTCTAATTATGTTAACAAGAACACATGAGGTAAAATAACAAAAATAATAATAATAAAAATAACATATGATAAATAAATGAAAAGAAAAACTACCTAAATTGATTTTTGCTTTTTTCCTTTTTTTTTTTTTTTTTTTTTTTTTAAGGCAAAGTGGTCGCCGGCCGAGGGGGAATCGCCACCTAGGGTTCCGGTGAGAGCACCAGAAGCGGCGTGACGACAGTGAGGCAACAGGGAGCATCGCAGGTCTGCTCAGGCTTGAGGCGAAGCGAAGGCGAGCGTCGAGGCGGCATAGCGAGATCGGCGGGCAGCGTCACGGGTGGAGTAGGGGCTTCATCGCGTTTCGACGAGGTAGATCTGGGCAGAGGCGGGTAAATCTGGAGCAATAGAGTCGAGACGGCATAGTGAGAGAATCAGATCGAGATCGACTACTGTCGGGGGTTGTGAGCAACGAATAAGGAGGCAGAGGCGGTACAAGCTTCAAGGAGCCGAGGGGCTGCGAATCGGCAATAGCGGAGGTGGAGCAGGGGCGACCGAGTCGCGGATAGGCACAGACTGGCGTCGCGGGCAGGGCAGAGGACTCAGGCCAAAGCGGTGAAGCGTTGGGGCGGCGCGACCTTCAAGTATAGGGGCTATAGAGGGCGAGCGACGGCAGCACGGGCGCTTGTGAACAGAGATCAACGACAGCAACACGGGGCTCCACGACGACAGCAATGGCGCCGACAAAGGCTTCCCCTACCCCCCTGGTGGGGAAGATGAACAGTCGCGCCAATTGGGGGGGCTTTTCTTTTCGTTTTTCTTTTTTTTTCTTTTTTACTTTTCCTCTCTCTCCACTCACTTTTTTCACCTTTTGCTCTTTTTGTGCTTTTTTTCACCGATGGAAAAGGAACCCCCCTTTTCCCACCATACGCGGTTCCTTTTATACACCAAAAAATTATATCTCAGTGGTATATTTTATTGCCAATTTTGCTCGTGCAAAATTCTATTGAATATATCATTCCACCCCACGCATTTTTTTCAAATATTTCATTCGAGAATTTCCTTTCTGTCAAAAATACATCCCTCAGTGTATATTGCGTAACAAAAAATCATTGCGTTTGTATATGGCATGGAGGCGGTTTTATTGCGTAACAAAAATAGTACCTTCGCTCTAATGGCATACCGGACATCGATTCGCACTTCTACTGGGGCAACCCCTTTTGCTCTAGTGTATGGCATGGAGGCGATTTTACCCATGGAGGTGGAGATTCCATCCCTAAGAGTTTTATCCCAAGCAGAGTTGTCTGAGGTTGAATGGATACAACAAAGACATGAACATTTGAACTTAATTGATGAGAAGAGACTGAAGGCTCTCTGCCATGGCCAAACTTATCAGCAGAGAGTGGCCAGATCCTTCAATCGGAAGGTACGACCAAGACATTTCAAGGTAAATGATCTTGTTTTAAGGAAGCTATTGCCGATTTTTCCTGATCCTGGGGGGAAGTTTGCCCCAAATTACAATGGTCCATATATGGTGAAAAAGGTACTTCTTGGAGGTGCTTTGATTCTGGTAGAAATGGATGGTCGTCAATTTTCCACTCCAGTTAATTCTAATGCTGTCAAGAAGTATTATCCATGATAGAATTTGCTGTGTTATCTTTTGAACGGCAAGCACTTTTATGATGAATAAATTGCCATAATGAGTTGCAAATTCAATTATTCATTTTCCATGTTTTCCTTGGTGAATTATGTAAGATAAATTGAATGTGTCAAATGGGTTACCTTGGAGTGATGAAAGGCAAGCCTTACTCCATATACTATTTAATACACTAATCCCCGGTGAGTTGTGTGGAAAAATTCCATGCCTACAAGAAAAAGGGCGGTCTCACAAAGGGTACGTTATCCAAAGTGATGAGATGCAATTTGTTCCTCTATCTGAAACACTACAAATATATCCATCGTTTAGCTCCTTGAGCCTACACACATGA
This sequence comes from Eucalyptus erythrocorys, assembly GCA_014182555.1. Classification (NCBI taxonomy): domain Eukaryota; kingdom Viridiplantae; phylum Streptophyta; class Magnoliopsida; order Myrtales; family Myrtaceae; genus Eucalyptus; species Eucalyptus erythrocorys. The sequence continues at coordinate 29,260,652 of CM024601.1, read as the reverse complement.
AGAGTTTTTTTTTTTTTTTTTTTTTTTTTAATTATCCCTGTCAAGGACCATCCCACATTGGGACAAATTTGAAATCAATGGTAGGAATTTTCTTACTTACACTTGCATCAATCTTCAGGTGTTGCTTTTGCAGTGTAACTTATACGATAATTGAAGTGCCTTAGAATGATGAAAAGCAATCATTTCTTTATCCTATACACTTTTATCCATTGCATAGCCCACTTGAGCTTATGAATTCATTTCATATTAAACTAGTTGGTGATCGTCCCCCATATTAGGGCAAGACAAAAACATTCAAGTGACATGACCTCGAATGCCCATCAAAAAGAAGTGAAGAAAAAATAAGTGAGAACTAGGGGCATGAAAAAGTAGTGTGCTTGGTAAAAACAAGGCCAATGCCCATAGATGAAAAAAAGAGAGTCGAGATAAGTTTGTATCTCCATTGGAACAATACTCAAAGAGCTCAAATGTTGAGCTTTTACAATTAATGGGGTACTTCATGAAGACAATCCCTAATGGTGAAAAAGAAAATTGATGGCAATGCCAAGGTGATCAGCAACTCTCACCCTTTACACACATTTTGAGCCTAATGATCCTTTCATTTCTCAACGCATGAACCCAGCCTACGTTACATCCCTAACAAAGTCTCTTCTAATTAGGGCACTTGAATTAACGTAGGAGTTCATATGTTTATAAGTACCACTTGAAGAAGTGCGAGTGAGATTATTTCTTTATGAGAGTGAGTGAAAGTCCTTTCTAACTGAAAGTCTCTCATTTAGTATTCTTAAGAAATCCATGTCATGAATGAAAATTGTCTTGAATAATAATTCTTTCCAGTGGAAATTTGGGTGATGCAAATGTTATTATGCATGAACCCCAATTGAATTGATAAAAACTTCAGTGGATTTTGAGTGTGCATTCCAAAATAGCCTTAATTGCTTATTTCTTTTATAAATGCATTTTTGCTCTAAATCCTATCTAACAGATAATGTTTTCTCAAAGACCCAAGAGCTCTTAATATTTAGGAGGTGAGAGACTTCCACAGGATATCTAAATTATAGAAGACATATCCCCAAGAATCAGAGATATCACCAGGTAAATATATCTCTACCCATACTCTAAATACTTGTCATTATGCAGGTATTCTTTCTCAAGTGCATCGACACTTGACTTGGTCAAGTTGGCATTTATATTGACTTGGCATGCTTTTGTAGCTCAAAGTCCCTTTCATAGACCCGGCGTGCTTCCGTAGCCCGGTGTTCTTTATATTGACCTAGCGTGCTTTCGTAGCCCAGAATCCCTTTCATCGACCCGGCGTGCTTCCGTAGCTCGGTGTCCTTTATATTGACCTGGCGAGCTTTCGTAGCCCAGTGTCCCATTTCATTAACCCAACGTGCTTCCGTAGCCCGGTCTCCAGTTCTTGACTCGGCGTGCTTATGTAGCTCGATGTCCCTTTTAATTGACCCGGCGTGCTTCTGTAGCCCAGAGTTCCTGACCTGGTGTGCTTTTGTAGCCTAGAGTCCATTTTTTATTGGCTCGGCGTGCTTTTGTAGCCCAGTGTCTATTTATATTGACCTGACATGCTTTCGTAGCCCAGGTTCCCTTTTATCGAATTGGCGTGCTTCCGTAGCCTGGTTCTCTTTTATAGACCTGGCGTGCTTTCGTAACTTAGAGTCCTTTACATTGACACTTGATTGAGTTGTCCCCCAAAGATTTTTCTCCAGATTCAATCTGATTAAGGCAACCGAAGAATGGTCTCGATCCTAGTCAGATGATCTCTATTGCAAGGCTAGGCGACCGAAGATTGGTTCAGGTCCTAGCCAAGCAAAACCTCAGTTTAGGCGACCATAGAATGGTACGAGTCCTAGACAACATTTATTACTCTAACAAGCAACCATAGAATGGTTCGAGTCCTAGAAAATAATTTTCTTTGTCGAGGCGATCGTAGAATGGTACAAGTCCTAGAAAATGATTCCCCCTCGCCGGCGACCACTTTCCCTGAAAAAAAAAAAAATCAAAAATCAATTTAGGTAGTTTTTCTTTTTATTTATTTATCATATGTTATTTTTATTTTTATTTTTTTGTTATTTTACCTCATGTGTTCTTGTTAACATAATTAGACTTTAATATATGATTGGAAATTCCAATATATTCCCTAATTCGCAACCGCGCCGGATTTTTTATTTCGTCTATAAGGCTTTAGATGAAATAATTAATCAAGTGGGAATAAAATTCATATTTTAATCTTTAAGGCTTAAGATCAATTTATCGATTTTACTAGCAAAATATTATCTTTTGATCCGAACAATGTGTAATATTCTTTTTAGTAATTTTGAATGGTCTTGATTGCTTTATATATCTTGAAATATGTCCGAGTTAGAATATTGCTTGTTTTAGGGTTATTTGCATATTTAGGTGAAACATTCTGTTTATCATGAATTTTCAAAAATCAAAAATAAAAAAAAATCAAATCAATTAATTTAGGTTGCTAGTTTTTTAACTTGAATTGCATGTTTAATTATTTGGCAATTGTTATTTTCGAAATTAAAAGAGGAAATAAAAAGATAGGATTATTTTTTTTTTATTATCTTGCATGTTTTATAATAGAAATTTAAACTAGATCAATTTATCGATTTTATTAGCGAAATAATCAAGTTTGATTTAGATATTGTTTCCGATTCAGACAATGTGTGATATCTTTGATGATTATGAATGATTTTGTGCTTATCTTTTAATTGCTTTATTTATCCCGAAAATAAAAAAAAAAAAAAAAAAAGATTGCATTTGCATATCATGTAGATCGTATTTGATTTCTTATATATTGCATGATAGAATAGTTAGATACCTTTTTAATTATATTAGAATGCATGTTTAGATGATATCTAGGTTAGATAATATCTTGAAATTAAATTGCATATCGAGATAAATTTCTAAGTTAAGATAGTATTGGTCTATTCCTATTCTTAACTTAAAATAGATAATGTCTCACTTTAGTTAGATTTAATTAGATTTTTTTGGTGATTTTTAATTATGAATTTTCATAAATAAAAAAAAATCATCATCATGCATATTAGAATAGAATTGCATATTTCATTTTAAATTTAGATTAATTTTTAGATAGATTGCATCCTAGGTTAGAGGTCACTAGATTAAGATAATGTCTTAGTTTAAATTAGGATTTAGTATGACTTAATCCTTAGTTTAAATTGGATAGAATCTTAATTTAGCTAGGTGATTTTTTTTTTTCATTTTTTCTTAATTTCGAATTTCATAAAAAAAAATACAAAAAAGGTCTTAGATAGATCATTTTCAAATTTGAGGATAGATTGCATGTTTAGAATAGAAATATTATATGCACGTCATATAGGATTAGATTCATAAGATGCACATCATATAGAATCAGGTTTGTTAAATTAGAAATTGTCTGTCATTAGAATTAGGTCATTTTGTTAACTTAGATTTGCATATTTAATTATTGCATGTTCATTAAGAAAACATAAAATTTTATTTTACTCATGTCATATAGTTTAGAATACATTGCCACGCCATATCATGTCATATTAAATTAGTAGCATCATTGCATATTGCATGATTTTCATTAATTAAGGGAAAACAAAAAAAGAAATTGTGTATTAATTAGAAACCATATCTAGGGTTGTTGATATGAATTCTAATTTGACATTGTAGATGCTTTCGCTACTTTGACGTAAGTTTAGCAATTTATTCATTGTTTATCTGGGTGTTAAATTAGTGGTTTGCGCACCTATATGATCACCTCACATGTTAGGGAAATAAATTTAAAATCAATTTAAGCTACTTGCAAAAACATTTTTTGGAAAATAAAAGAATGGTACCAAAAGGGTATTAGAAGAATCTAGTGTAACCAAGTCTCCGTACCCATAGTTTTTGGTTCGTAGGAGTAAAGTAAAGCTCCCGTTACTTTACTTGGGTTTCTAATCGACCCACCAAAAGTAGATTAGTGGCGACTCCTAATTAAAAATCAATTACATGTTAAGAACTTGAACCTAAAGTCGCGAATTGATATAGGCTTGAGAGAACCCGAGCTAAGTCTAAGCTTAGCAATCCATTAGCTAAACCCTAGGTAGTTTACCCAAAAATTTGGTCTCGACACACGGTCGAAGAGCTTGCGCTCAAACACTTTCTATCTCTTGGTTTTTTTTTTTTTTTTTTTTGATCGAATTCTATCTCTTGGTTGTCAAGAGAAATTTTGGACAGAAGGTTATTATAAATAGATTTGAAACTCAAGCAAAAGTTGGTGGCTTTTTACGAGGAAAAAAAATATAGGATAAAATAGGGACTGAACCAAAAGTTGAGGGTTTTTTGAAAAACAGGAAAAAAAAAAGTTTAGGGTAAGATTGGGACTAGATATAAAGTTAGAGGTTTTTTATGGAACAAAAAAAGAATTAGGGTAAAATTGGAACTGAACTTAGTTGGAGGCTTTAGGGGTATTAGGCGCTACTGTGTTGTTATCCTTCCACAATGCCGCGTATTCATTTGTCATATCTATCTCGCTATGGAAGAGTTACCCTTTTTCTTAACACAGATATCTGCTCATTGTATCCCATTTTGTTTTGTTCAAAACAATCAAACAGTTATTTAAATCGAGATATGATTATTTATATAGACTATATCATTTTATTCAGTAGTTCTAGCAATATTTTTGGAATTACCGATCCAGCCTCAGAATAGCAAATGATAACATGATTATAAAATATATGTGCGCGCGCGCAATTGACACAAATATTAGATAATCATTTTCTTTCGCATTTTTGATCGACGTCATGATATCGCTAAGCGCTGGACGGAGAAGCAGTCATAGGTTGGTAGAGTGGTTCACAGGCGGCTTCATGACGCCAAGGAAGCTGGGGCATCTAGTGGGAAAAAGAAGATGATCAAAAGAAAGGAGGGGAAGAAAAAAAGGAAAAGGTAGAATAAAAGGAAAAAAAAATGCCCTACATGAAAAGGTCCTTGGCCATGGCTTGAAAAATCTTATTTGAAACTAAATTGGTCACTTTGGAACCTCATTAGAGAAAATATCTTTTTAGGCTCTCTTTTAACAAAATGGTCCTACTCCTTATCTTTATTTGAAAATTTCATTTTCCTATTTTAATTATAAATATAAACTTTATTTGTTTAGCTTTGAGCATCATCCCAAGTTGACATGTGAAATTACAATGATGTATGATTTGATTTCTTTTTATACATTATTATTATGTTGTGAAAGTTTGTTTTAGATTAGTTTTGTTTAGGGCAACAATATCGATTAGATGTATGTATGGCTCAAATTAGAATAGATGAGGAGAATTACCAAAAAAAATCATAAACCTATTATAATTGTATCAATTCAATTCTAAATCATTTTTTTTATCAATTCAATAGTAAACATTTCGCATTTATATCAGTTAAGTTCATACAATCAGTTTTGACTGACAAGCGGCACTACCAAGTATTGATGTCACATTTTTTAAAATAATATTTTAACAAAATTTTAAATTTTTTATAATTTTTTTCTTTTTTTCTTTTCTTTAATTATTTTTTACCCTTCCCTTCCCTTTCATCTAGCAAGAGCATCCCTACCCTCACTCGATTTGCCCTCCCACAACCAAATCGAACACGGCCGTCGTGGCCCTTGCCCAAACCATGCCCCGGCCGGCGAGGGCATCCTAGCTCGCACCTATGGCCCACAACCCTTGTCGACTCTAGGGAAAGGGAGAAATAAATAGAAAATAAAAAAATTATAAAAATATTAAATTATTATTTTAAAAATGCCACGTTAGCACCGCGCGCCACGTCAACACCAATCAGTCAAAATTGGCGGGATAAACTCAACCGACACAAATGTAAAAGAATTAGAACCGAATTGACCAAAACAAAAGTTTAGAACGAATTGGCATAATTGCAATATCTGTAAGATTTTTTGGTGTTAATCAAATCAAAAACAATTTGAAAATTTAATGATTCTTTGATGTGTTGAGGGTAGAATTTAAAGTTGAAATGTTTAAAATTATATTTGTCTAGGGTAAAATTGAAAGTTCAAAATGTCTAGAAACAGGTTCTGATTAAAGTTAGGTTTTCCTTATCATTGTCTATCATGCGCTAGGATCATCTGCCTCATTTGACTATACTTTGTCTCCTTCACAAGACGTTGACACCCATTCCTCCCGTTTGAGATCAATCCACTCAACTCATCTCTTTCATTTTCTACCGCCATCTTCGCACGCAAATCACCATCACCGCCAATGGTCAGTGCAGTGACAGAGACTCTTTCTGATCTAGGGAGAGGGAGAGGGAGAGGGATAGAAATGGCAAAGGAAGTCCGGTCGGAATATTCTACTAAACTGAATTGATTGCACAGGTCGAATTCGGGCTATGGTTTCTATCTGGGTTTGGGCTTTGGAGACAGTTCTGAACATGCCGTGTAACCTATTTCACAGCATACTGTTTAAATCAACGCAACAAGAACATGATTCCCAACACGAATTAACAACCTAGAATGTGCTCGTGTGAAGAAAACCAATCTCCATGTCACTTTTGATTTGAAAACATGGATCCTGGCTTTTGGAAATGAACCACATAACTCGGAGCAAGATGTCTTGACATTAAAAGCAATGTGCTCGTGCAACTCATCGGGCCGACAATGCAGAGACCATCTCTCCAAATGTATTTCCAATCTATTCATGTCATTCTGAATACCACAGACTCGTCATGAGGAACAGCAAATCAAAGTCTGCATATGCATGCCCACCATTTGTTGAAAACTCGGCAATGTGTAATACCTGTCATGGAAGCAACTGAAACAGCATTGAAGAATTCTTAGACCATCCCAGATCCCACCCTTGGATGAATGAGTAATGAGATGACCTGCTTCGAAGAATGTCCTTTCCAATGCAGAGGGATCATCAACCCAAAAAATTCTCTCCAACAAGCAAATCCAAAGGCACATACAAACAATTGAACGGTTAAAAATATTTGATCCTAGAGCTATTAGTAGGGTTTTCACAGCAATCTTTTCTCTTCAGCCCAGCAAAGGCCATCACCCTCATGTTTGCCCTTCACCCCACTATTGAGTGGCTCATAGCTTTGCATGTCATCAAAGCAATCCGAAATTTTAGTGAGGTTGTGTTTGACTTCTCATAACGTAGCCTGAATTGCAACATCAATACTTCTCCAAATTTCAATCTAGCAATACCACTTGAGGACGCTATAATACCCATCCAATGAGAGAAAAATTTAATAGAAGTTCTAGCACATATGTTAGCACCAGCCGCTTCCAACAAACTGACATAAACAGAAGCACACCAAACCCACATGTCCTGGCAGAACCACACAGACAAGAGACTAAACTATTGCAGCTTCTTCAATAGCTTTTAGATGATACTAGCATTGCAAGCTTTTCCACTCGTGTGGGAGAAAAAAGAAATGAGAAGTAATCTGATATCTATATCACTACAATGGAAGAAAACTAAAATTCATACATTGCTATATATTTGTGAAAGAATTCTATACGAATTCCATTCCTTAAAAATATAACTTAAACAATAATCCTGCAAGCAGCAGAAAAAGAAAAAGGCAAATCATCCTGTTCCTTCAGTTATTGTTCTTGCCACTGATTCTAGTCTTTCCATTCCCTGATAGAAAAAATACTACCATTTCTATTCGCTCAATAAGATTCTCTCGCACTGAAAAGTTGAAAACAGGGTAGAAACAAAGGAGATAACTTTAAGTTTAGAAAATTAGGTTGAGGGATAGAAGAAAAATAAATGCATAAATTGGGAAAGAACCAGGTGTTTAAGAGGGAGAAGAGGGGTATCTCCATGTCCACCATTGGTCATAGCTACATTAGATGGTTATTTAAAAAGAAAATCTCTGTTACGATGAATTACTAAACCACCTTCCAAATTCATCATGTCTATATTAACAGAAGGTCTTAAAAGAAGGGTGTACTTCTGAACTTTGGCGCAAAAGTTCATAACATAAGATGTCAATGAGTGATACCAATTAATAGTAGAGATACACACAAAATATCTGAGTTCTTGAGTCCAATGTGTTCAGTTTTACTATAAATCATTATGATGTGTTAGAGTTCTTAATTACACAAATAGTTCGAGTAAAGGAATGACCTCAACAGACACAACCCTCCAATATAACTACAAATCATAAAAAAAATTGGTCCTATTGTCACGTTGAGGTGATGGTAACTGTTCAATTTCATGTCAATAGTTCAACACCATAGAAAGTGGAAACTATCCAACTAAAGACAAAGGAATTACATCTTTACAAGTGAGAACTATTTACAGCTCTCCACCACAGAAAAGATGCTGAAGAAACTCCAAATGATAACAACATGACTCAGACGACACCTGGCAAGCAGAGTTCTCTACTCTTCTATGTTCACCTCCTAAACTCCCGCCAAAATTCTGCACAAATGCTTTTGAAATGTTCAACTCCTTTTGTAATATGGCACATAAACATAGTGCTTACCCAGGGACCTTCATAGCAAAACTGGTTCCAAAAACAAGTCCTGGATGATGTTCTAGAGATCATGGTGATGATCAGATGACGAGTAATATTGAGAAGTAAGATCCTTCAAAATTTGGACCAGTCCTTTCAAGTCATTACTTCCCAATTCCAGACAATCCCTCAAGAAATCACCATCCACCACTTCCTTTCGCAAGGTCTCTACCATCTCCCTCAGTGGACCCTGCAAATATCCCCAAGATCATTGTCGGGAGAAGAAAGGAACAAATTTGCATTAAGCCTTCACACACAAATGTATTTGCACTTATCTTGACAAAGTACTTTTAGCCTTTTTTTCACCCGTTTGGAATAGCACATCTGGTCTCTGTTTCTCATGACCAACATGACCAGATACATGAGATGTATTTTTCTGTTCAACCAATGTAGTTTCATCTTTCTATTAATATTTTTATTTCAAGTTAGTTCAACAATCAACTGATATAGAAACTAACATGCTCATTTTGATACTCAATAATGATCAATTGAATTCATGTTCAATGTATTTCATTGAGGAAATGTTTCTATCTTCAACAAGTTACAAAGAAAGATAACAGGCCTGATCTTCATCTTATCCCTTCCATCCCAAGTTGTGAAGCCCCAGTATTGTCTTCAGCTAAGCAGAGTCATTTCTGGTACAGTAAAAGTTTCAACATTTTGGGTGTCACTAGTGTTGGCATTTGGAATGTTAATTGCACAGTTCGCCCACGGAATGCAACACTTCAAGTCGGTTCTCTATTTACAGCATTATTAATGGCCATCTCTCTCTAGAGTAGATAAATCATTCAGTGCATGGTCAATCTCTAGTCCTGACGATTGTACTCCCGTTCGAAGAAGATCCTAAGAATTCTTTCCTTCACCTTCATTTTTCCTCACCCACCTCAAAATCTTTCCAAGCATAGGCAAAGAGTATGAAACTTGATCAGACCTCGTACAGAATTCTTTTTCCCATCCCCCCTCTGGGATCTTGCTAAACAAATAACCCACCACCACTGATCATGATTCAGAACGAAATGCAACTGCACCATGTCTCCAATACTACGAATGACAACATTCGTCCGCTATGAATTTGAACAAATTTACAGTGAATTTGAACAAGGAAGGAAATCACACCGTACCGATTTGCTGAACACTCGGAGAAGCCTCGCGAAGACCGACTTCGAGACCCGCAAGGCGTTCCCGTAGTTCCTCCCAATCCACCTCGCCCTCTCCGCCTCCGACTCCGCCCTCGCGAAATCCCCCACCAGGCCCAGCAGCTCGCTCAGCTCCGACGCCGCGCCGTACATCTCCCGGTACTCGAGGTCCCTCCACCCCCACGCGTAGTTGCGCGCGTAGTCCCACCCCACCGCCCACGCCGACCGCCAGGACCCGAGCCCCAGCCACCAGCCCGGCCGCAGCCTCTGGGCGATGGCCCGGGCGCGCTCGGCCCCGGCGAGGTCGCCGCGGGCGGCGCGGATGCTGGCGACGCGGGTGGCGAGGGAGTGGGCGAGGGAGAAGAGGGCTTTGTACTGGGAGTAGGGGAGGGAGTGGGCCGGCGGAGGCGCGGCGGCGAGGAAGAGGAGGAGGAGGAGGAGGAGGAGGAGGACGGCGGCGGAGGATGGGCGTCGCCGGCGTGCGAAACCGGCGGTCGCCATTTTGGGGGCCGAAAGAGAGGGTGCCGAATTGAAGCCGACCGCCTTAACGAGCTATGACGGTGAGTTTTTGGGCTCCGTTTCGGTTTAAAGATTTTCGGACTCCATTACTCCCGATGTAAAATATAAATTCTAGGGAAAATTCTAAATAAAAAAGTATGGAATTGAATTATTTTTCAAAAAAAATATTCGGATGATTTTTTGTCGCGAAGGATGGCCAGTTAATATCAAATAAGGATTTAAGTTTGCCGGCCGACCAAATGCTTGTTGATAAATATTTTTGGTAAACTGAAATGATGGGTTATTTTGTTCGAAATTTGCAATTAAGTAGAAAATAAGAAAATTCTCAAGTTGAATTGAAATGAGGGATCTTACTTCAATTTTTTAGGTTTTTTCCTTCCTCACCCGCCACTCTTTGCCCGGTCCTTGCCCAGTCCTCATCGCTCATCACAAAGCTTCAGTCCGTCGTCCGCTGTTGTCTCTTTTTTCCTAGGTTCTGTCGTTCGTGAGTTTGCCGCTTTCAACATTCGAATTTGCTCCTAAAAACTACAATAAAAGCTGATAATTAAAGTTTTAAATTGGAACTGACCAGAAAAAAAAAAAAGTTTTAAATTGGGTGCACTATTAGAGCCACACCAGCGGAGGGAAATTCTTACCATATCATCAGATTGTTAAGCGGAAGCTGGGAGCAACTTATATAGCAAGTCAAAGGCCCATCACTAAACCAGTAGACATGCAATCTAAATGCATTTGAAATGGCGTACAACAATATATGATCACAAATCAAAATCTCCACTCATGTACCATAAGATCTAGATACACAGAAATTAAAAAAATAAAAAAAGATAAGTGCATATAAAGTTCTAAAATTTATTATGAAAGTACAATTAAGTTATAAATTTATTAAAAAATACAATCAAATCCTACAATTTGCACAAAAATACAATAAAATCCTAAAACTTTCAAAAAAAAAAAAATACAATCAAGTTCTATTTTTATAACAATTCGACAAATTTTATGACATGATTATACTTTTCGAAATTTTTAGGAGTTGATTGTACTTTCTCTATAAGTTCTAGGACTTTCAAAACACTAATCCCTAAATAAAAATCAACAAAGCATGTGCAGTCATTCCACCTTCCCCCAGCTTGAGCCGCGAGTCCTGCAGTGACGCTGCAAACTTCATCAGATGGAACGCTCTCTTTCCCAACGGAGGATAGAGAAAGCCTGATGACGAATATATGCGCCTCCTGCAGATCACCATGAAAGCGTCACTTAGAGAAGCTGATGATGACAAAGTCGAATTAATTACTCAAGGATGCCATAAAAATCGACAAAGAAGAAGAACTTCGACCTCCTTTTTTCTGCAATGTCCAACAGCCGTAGCTCAAGCTCCTGTCCTCGCAGCTCCAGAACGTCAAAAGTCACTAATCTCGCTGTCAAATTCACCAATGAGCACATCTGGCGAATGTGCAAATCATCCAAAAATCACAGCGAGAAAAGCCAGAAATTGGAGATCACCGACAGAGGGCGAAAACAGAAGCCTTTGCTACAGCAACGCCAGTGCGAGGCAATCTCAAATTCACATCGAGGGAGAACGCTCCTCGCCAGCTTGGATCGATCTCACTGCGAATGGTGTTAGTGGGGAATGGACAACAGGGGATGCAGAACTCGAGTCTTTCACAAATTGCTCGTGCAAGACCCTGTGATCGTAATTGGAACAGCCATTTGGGTTCGGGAAGAGAGCTTCGCTGCCATCGGTGTGATATTCCATGACATGCTCACAACTTGACGAGGTGTTGCTTCAACAAGCTGCAACCGCTTCCTCTTGGATGAACTGCGCCGAAATGAATGATACTCACATCGGTTGAACATGAGCGAAGCTTGCCGACAGCGGACTTGAAGCTCACAAAGGACCCTAAAGCTTGTGGACGACGGAAACTGGGAAAATAGGGACGACAGCGAATACGGGACCGAAGCTCGCGAGGAGTGGACGGGGAGCAATGAGGATTGGGAGAGCAGCAACGACCGAGCACCGCGTGGCCGAGGATTGGGCGAGAGGGATTTGCTTAAGCTGCGGGAAGAGGGAGGAAGAAAACTTGAAAAATTGAAAAATCCTAATTTAATCTGGTGACTTTCTTCAATTTTTACCCAATTGCAAATTTTGGACCAAATTATCTCGATCCTAGTCGCCGCAAAATGTGCACCAGCAGATATTTAGCTAGATGGCGAGTTTAGACCCTTATTTGAAACTGACTTGATCTCTTCAAACTCGAAACATAATTTACGCTAGAGTTTTTCTTTTTTGGTTGAGAAAATGACTTTATTTCAAGTCATTATTTGAAATTTTATCTAAATTTTATATGAAAAATTATGGTTTTTTTCTACCCAGAGAGTCGACTCTATTCCAAATCTCTCACAAAGCAAAATAAGGTAGAGATACGCACAAGATAACTGAGTTCTTGAGTTCAATGTGTTCAGTTTTACTATAAATCATTATGATGTGTTAGAGTTCGTCATTATACAAATAGTTCAAGTAAAGGAATGACCTCAACAGACAAAACCCCCCAATATAACTATAAATCATTAAAAAAATTGGTCCTATCGTCACGTTGAGGTGATTGTAACTGTTCAATTTCATGTGGATAGTTCAACACCATAGAAAGTGAAAAATATCCGATTAAAGACAAAGGAATTACATCTTTACAAGTGAGAACTATTTACAGCTCTCTACCACAGAAAAGATGCCGAAGAAACTCTAAATGATAACAACATGACTAAGAGAACACCTGGCAATCAGAGTTCTCTACTCTTCTATGTTCACCTTCTAAAATCCTGCCAAAATTCTGCACAAATGCTTTTGAAATGTTCAACTCCTCTAATATGGTACATAAACATAGTGCTTACCCAGGGACCTTCATAGCAAAACTGGTTCCAAAGACAAGTCCTGCATGATGTTCTAGAGATCATGGCCATGCTCAGATGACGAGTAATATTGAGAAGTGAGATCCTTCAAAATTTGGACCAGTCCTTTCAAGTCATTACTTCCCAATCCCAGACAATCCCTCAAGAAATCTCCATCCACCACTTCCTTTCGCAATGTCTCTACCATCTCCCTCGGTGGACCCTGCAAATATCCCAAATATCATCGTCAGGAGAAGAAAGGAACAAATTTGCATTAAGCCTGCAATAACAAATGTATTTGCACTTATCTTGACAAAGTACTTTTAGCCCTCTTTTTCACCCATTTGGAATAGCACCTCTGGTCTCTGTTTCCCATGACCAACACGACCAGATACGTGAGATGTTTTTTCTGTTCAACCAATGTAGTTTCATCTTTCTATTAATATTTTTATTTCAAGTCAGTTCAACAATCAACTGATATAGAAACTAACATGCTCATTTTAATAGTCAATAATCATCAGTCGAATTCATGTTCAATGTATTTCATTGAGGAAACGTTTCTATCTTCAACAAGTTACAAAGAAAGATAACAGGCCTGATCTTCATTTATTACTTCCAAACCAAGTTGAACAGCCCCAGTATTGAACTGGGAAGTTGTAAGAAGATGCTTCAGCTAAGCAGAGTCAAGGATGGGCGACTCCCTATGGGTCTCATTTCTGGTACAGTAAAAGATTCAACATTTTGTGTGTCACTAGTCTTGGCATTTGGAATGTTAATTGCACAGTTCGCCCATGGAATGCGACACCTCGAGTTGGGTCTCTATTTACAGCATTATTAATGGCCATCTCTCTCTAGAGTAGATAAATCATTCAGTCCATGGTCAATCTCTAGTCCTGACGATTGTACTCACGTTCGAAGAAGATCCCAAGAATTCTTTCCTTCACCTTCATTTTTCCTCACCCACCTTAAAATCTTTCCAAGCATAGGCAAAAAGTATGAAACTTGATCAGACCTCGTACAGAATTCTTTTTCCATCCCCCTCTGGGATCTCGCTAAACAAATTACCCACCACCACCGATCATGATTCAGAACGAAATGCAACTGCACCATGCCTCCAATACTACGAATGACAACATTCGTCCGCTATGAATTTGAACAAATTTACAGTGAATTTGAACAAAGGAAAGAAATTACACCGTACCGATTTGCTGAACAATTGGAGAAGCCTCGCGAAGACCGACTTCGAGACCCCCACGGCGTCTTCGTAGTTCCTCTTAAACCAGCTCGCCCTCTCCGCCCACGACTCCGCCCTCGCTAAATCCCCCACCAGGCCCAGCAGCTCGCTCAGCTCCGCGATGGCCCGGGCGCGCTCGGCCCCGGCGAGGTCGCCGCGGGCGGCTCGGAGGCTGGCGACGCGGGTGGCGAGGGAGTGGGCGAGGGAGAAGAGGGCTTTGTCCTGGGGGTAGGGGAGCGAGTGGGCGAAGGAGAAGAGGGTTTTGTACTGGGTTTCGTACCGGGAGTAGTAGGGGAGAAAGTAGGCGAAGGAGAAGAGGTTTTTGTACTGGGTTTCGTACTGGGAGTAGTAGGGGAGGGAGAAGAGGGTTTTGTACTGGGAGTAGAAGGGGAGGGAGTGGGCCGGCGGAGGCGCGGCGGCGAGGAAGATAAGGACGAGGAGGAGGACGGCGGCGGAGGATGGGCGTCGCCGGCGTGCGAAACCGGCGGTCGCCATTTTGCGCTCCGTTGAGGTTTAAAGCTTTTCGGACTCTTATTACTCCAATGCAAAATATAAATTCTAGGGAAAATTCTAAATAAAAAATCTAAATTGGAATTATTTTCCCAAAAAAAAAAGTCAAAAAGTAAAAGTGAAAGAGGGAAGGGAAAAGCAGCATTGGAAGAAACAGGGAAAAGTCTGCTTAGGGAAAGGAAAAAGTCAAAAAGTAAAAGTGAAGAGAGAAAAAGTCAAAAAGTAAAAGAGAAAAAAAGAAACAGAAAAGGAAAAAAGAGTATTCTTCTTCCCCGCATCGCGCCGGCTGCCCCCTCGCCGCGCCTCCTCCTGCAGCGCCCACCGCCGGTCGTCGAGCCACCGAGCCTCACCGCCGCTCCGCGCCTCCGAAGTTGCGACGCCGCTGCAATCTGCGGCCACCTGCTGCCGCCCCTCCGCCCATCACCGGCGAGTTCCGAACGCCGCCTGACGGCTGAAGCCCCCTGCGCCTGCACCAGCCACCGCACGACCCAGCGCCGACGTCCGCTCAGGCAGCATCTCTGCTCCTTCCGCGGTGACTCAACGTCCCCGCATCCACCGTCGCTCCTGCAGCCGGTCCCGACGCCTGCAGCGCCTCCGACCCGCGACGCCAGAATCGGACGCCGAGCCACCGCACGACCTAGCACCGACGTCCGCTGCTGCCGCCTCCGCCTCCGGCAGCGACACAGCTGCCGGCGACCCCCTCGCCTGCAGCCCGCACTGACCTACAGCGACCCGAAGCCCCTGCAGCGCCTCCGCACCTGCTACCTCGCCACCCGCCACCGCCCCTCACCGGAACGCCGGTGACCAGCCGTCCTTGGTGACCCACCACGAGCTGCCAAGCTTGGTTTGGAAAGACAAAAAGAAGAAAAAAGAAAAAGGGAAAAACCAATTAAGTAGTGTTTTTATTTATTTATTTATTTATTTATTATTATTATTATTATTATTTTTATTTTTTTGTTTTTTTAGTAGAACTATTCCTTAATATAAGATTATGATTTCCCAACATGAAATAGCCTCTCAAATTAGAGATTGACAATTCAATTTTTTTACCTGAAATCCGACTCGCAATCTTTTAGAAAATCATCAATTCGATCTCACGCTCGAAATTTCATTCACGAGTTTATTTAAAATTGACCAACCCGATCTCATACACAAAATATAGTTCGTCAATTCTAGATATCAATCTTATCTTATTGAATATGTTGTCATGTCATTTGAGTCGACTTCATCTTTTGTAAAAGAAAATCCAAAAAAATCTGAGTTAGATTAGATTCGTTTTAAAATATTCCTTGTCTTAGAGATATATTGCATATCTAAAATTGAAGGTTTATTATTTTGGATTTTGAAAAAATATAAAATCAAAAAATGCATTTATTTAGGATGTTAGTGTTTGTTTGTTTTTTTTTTTAAATTTGAATTGCACATTTAATTATTTGGCAATTTTAATTTCGAATTTCATAAAAAAAATAGAATTAGGACATTCTTTTCACATCATTGCATATTAAGATAAATTGCATGCTTATTAAAAAATAAAAATCATATGCACGTCATATAGGATTAGGTTCATGAAATGTACGTCATTTAGTGATTATTACTAGATTCATTTAATTAGAAATTGTCCATCATTAAGTTTATGTCATTTTGGTTAATTTATATTGCATATTTAATTATTGTATGTTCATTAAGAAAACACAAAAAAAAATTACTTTACTCATTCATATAGTTTAGGCTATACTATTATGTCATGTCATTTCATGTTAGATTAGTAACATTGCATTGCACATAAATTAGATTCTCATTAAAAAAGTGAAAACAAAAATTAAGTGATTATGTGTTAATTAGAAATCATATATAGGATTGTTGATGTAAATTATAATCTAACAACGCAGAGGCTTTCACTGCTATGAGGTAAGTTCTGCATTTTTTTATTTGCTTGTTAAATTGGTAGTTTGCGTACCTGTGTAATCACTTCACATGTTAGGGAAGTGAATTAAAATTAATTTAAGTTGTTTGTAAAACATTTTTTCGAAATAAAAAGAAAAATGTAGCGACATTAGAAAAGTAAGTTCTTGTACCCAAAGTCTCTGGTTCGTAAGAGTAAAATAATTCTCTTTTTATTTTACTTAGATGTCTAATCGACCTACTGTAAACTGATTAGTGACGACTCTCTTTTGCATGCTAAATATTTGAACTTAAATCGTGAATTGATATGGGCTTGGGAGAGCTCGCACTAAGCTAAAATTAGTAGTCCATTAACCAAATTCTAGGTAATTCACCAGAAATTTTGTTCGCGGTACTTTCTTTATAAGTTTCAAGACTTTCAAAGCACTAATTCCTAAATAATCACCTTCTCAAAGCGTGAGCTTCATGTCTCTTTCCCATCGGAGGATATAGAAAGCCCGATGACGAATATATGCACCTCCTGCAGATCACCATGAAGGCATCAGTCAGAGAAGCTGATGATGGCCTAAGTCGAATTACTAAGTCAAGGATGCCATAAAAATCGACAAAGAAGAAGAACTTCGACCTCCTTTTTTCTGCAATGTCCAACAGCAGCAGCGCAAGCTCCTGTCCTCGCAGCTCCAAAACGTCAAAAGTCACTAATCTCGCTGTCAAATTCACCAATGAGCACATCTGGCGAATGTGCAAATCATCCAAAAATCACAGCGAGAAAAGCCAAAAATTGGAGATCACCTACAGAGGGCGAAAACAAAAGCCTTTGCTACAGCAACGCCAGTGCGAGGCAATCTCAAATTTACGTCGAGGGAGAACGCTCCTCGCCAGCTTGGATCGATCTCACTGCGAATGGTGTTAGTGGGGAATGGACAACAGGGGATGCGGAACTCCAGTCTTTCACAAGAATTGCTCGTGCAAGAGGAGCAGGCCATGTGACTGTAATTGGAACAGCCATTCGGGTTCGGGAAGAGAGCTTCGCTGCCATCGGTGTGATATTCCATGACATGCTCACAACTTGGCGAGGTACTGCTTCAACAAGCTGCAACCGCTTCCTCTTGGATGAACTGCGCCGAAATGAATGACACTCACATCGGTTGAACATGAGCGAAGCTTGCCGACAGCGGACTTGAAGCTCACAAAGGACCCTAAAGCTCGTGGACGACGGAAACTGGGAAAGAAGGGACGACAGAGAAGAAGGGACCGAAGCTCGCGAGAAGTGGACGGGGAGCAATGAGGATCGGGAGAGCAGCAAGGACCGAGCACGGCGTGGCCGAGGATTGGGCAAGAGGGATTTGCTTAAGCTGCGGGAAGAGGGAGGAAGAAAACTCGAAAAATTGAAAAATCCTAATTTAATTTGGTGACTTTCTTCAATTTTTACCCAATTGCAAATTTTGGACCAAATTATCTCAATCCTAGTCACCGCAAAATGTGCAACGGCAAATATTTAGCTAGCTGCGAGTTTAGACCCTTATTTGAAATTGACTTGATTTCTTCAAACTCGAAACATAATCCACGCTAGGCTTTTTTGTTTTTTTTTTTTTTTTTTTTTGGTTGAGAAAATGACTTTATTTCAGGTCATTATTTGAAAATTTTTCTAAATTTTATATGAAATATTATGGTTTTTTTCTACCCAGAGAGTCGACTTTATTCCAAATCGCTCACAAAGCAAAATAAAGTGCTTATTTGAACATTTCTCAGCAAACACCGGAAACTATGTCTCATGCGCATCGAGTAAAATTTCATTTCAAAGGTGGAAACTAGACTGACTCTTTGAAGAAAATACTTCTCTTTTTAGGGGAAATTACCTAAAAAGAATTGCTATTATTCAATTCAGTCCTAAACCTTTTTATTTGTCCAATTAAGTTCTAAACCTTTTATTTTTATTCCAGTTCAGTTCATCCGGCCAAAAATGGCCGGCTGAGGTGACGTGGCAACGGGCCGGCGCCGGTGATATTTTTAATAATATTTTATTTTTAAAAATTTTTAAAAATTTTTTTATCTTTTTTTCCTTTTTTTTTTCTTCTCCTTCTCCCTCTCCCTCCTTCCTCCTCCTCCTTCCCTTGGCTCCGGCGACTGGCTAGAGGGGAGGGCCGGTCGGTCGCCAGACTGAGGCGGCCGGCGGGGCGAGGCCCCCCTCGCCGGATCCCTCGTAGTCGCCGGGCGGGGCGAGCCCTCGCCAGATCCGGCGAGGGATCTGGCGAGGCGAGGTCCCCCCTCGCCGGATCTGGCCGGGGGCTCGAGGGCTCGCGTCGCCTGGACTGAGTTAGATCTGTGATTTAGCGTTCGGATTCCTAGTGGGAGTGATAGATTCCGGTAGAATTTAGCGCAGGATTGGGGTCGGATAATTGGGAATCGATTAATTGATCCTTCTCTCCCTCTCGATCTGAACTCCACTCGAACGAAGAAGCCCCGATTCGCTCCCGCTCCGTTTCGCTTTTCCGTCCAGGGAGAATCGCCAGAGAATCGCCGCTCGCCTCCCACCCCAAAGTCAGGTGCGGTCTCTTCTTCTTCCTATGCTCGGATTTCGGGAACTATTGGTTCCTTTTTTGCTGCCGGCGGTCGCGATTCTCGAATTTCCGGGGTCGATTCGGCCTTTGCGTTGGCGTTTCGCGTCTCGTGGTCCGGGGGAATTTCGGATCTAGCGTTGATTTCGCTTCGGAATTGTTGCCCTCTTTGCTCCTGTTTCGAGTCCAGTAGAGCTTGGCTTCAGTAGGTGAATGCGCCTTGCTCGGAAATGGAGTTCGATTTAGGGTTCTGATGCATCGCCCGGATGGCGACGCGAGCCCTCGAGCCCTCGCCAGATCTGGCGACGGCAAGGCCCCCTCGCCGGATCGGCGAGGGCTGCCTCGCATCGCCGGGCGGGCGAGCCCTCGCCGGATCCGGCGAGGGGGCCTCGCCGTCGCCCGATCCGGCAAGGCGAGCCCCGCCGAATCGCGAGATCCGGCGGGGCTCGCCCGCCGATCCGTGTGACGGCGAGGCCCCCTCGCCGGATCGGCGGGGGGCTCGCCCGCCGGCCGCCTTAGTCCGACGACCGGCCGGCCCTCCCCCTCTAGCCGGTCGCCGGAGCCAAGGGAAGGAGGAGAGGAGGAGGAAGGAGGGAGAGGGAGAGGGAGAAGAAAAAGAAAGGAAAAAAGATTAAAAATTTTTTAAAAATAAAATATTATTAAAAAATGTCGCCGGCGCCGGCCGGTTGCCACGTCGGCGCCGGCTGGCCATTTTTGGCCGGATGAACTGAAGCTGGAATAAAAATAAAAGGTTTAGGACTTAATTGGACAAAAAAAAAAAAAGGTTTATGACTGAATTCGAATAATAGCAATAGGTTTAGGACTTTTTAGGTAATTTTCCCTCTCTTTTTATGTGAGTGCTGTAAGTTTTCCCTCATAAAATTTAAAAAAATTAAGAAAAAAATGAAAGAAAAAAAAACGGTTTGGTTCGGGATCAAACCGATACCACAGGAGTGGTTTGGTTTGGTTCAATTCATAACTGAAATATGGTGGGGTTTAATTTCACTTTTCTTTGAACTGTATTTATGTTGGTTGGCTTGATTTGATGCCCAAACTGCATCGTGCCTACCACTAGTTTTTTTGGCACTTAGGATGCGTTTGGTAACATTTATGTTTAAAAATTGCTTTTGGGAACATAAATAGAAAAAAGTATTTTTGTTCCTAGGGAACAATTTTTGAACGGAAGAACGCGTTTGGTAAATTTATTTTAGAAATAGAAAAAAACAGAAACACGTTTGGTAAATTTGTATAATTTTTTTTATTTCTTTTAATTTTTAATATTTTTATTTTATTTTTCCTATTTTCTTTCTTATTTTTCTTATTTGTTTTTCCTTTTTTTTTCCTTTTTTCTTTTTTTCTTCTTTTGGCCGGTCGCCGGCCTCGGCCATGGCCGGTGACCGGCCAACGAGGGCCGGCGGCCTCGCCCGGCCACGGCGAGGCTCGCCGGCCCGGTGAGGCCGAGCCTCGCCGTATCTGGGCAAGGTTAGGCCTTGCCTTGGCTAGGCAAGCTTAAGCGGCCCGGATCCGACGAGGCCGAGCCTCACCGACCGCCGAGCAAGCTTGGCCTCGCCGGGCCACCGCCAAGTTAGCATCGCCTAGTGGTGGCCCGGTGACGCCAAGCCTCACCTCGCCGCCGGGCGAGCTCGGCCTCACCAAATCTAGGCGAGCTCGAGCTTGCCCAGCCAAGGCGAGGCCGAGCCTCGCCGGAGGCCGGCGACGCTCGGCCTCGCCGGGGTCGGCGATGCTCCGGCGAGGTCGTTGGCCTTCAACGGCATTGCCGGCCCTCAACGGCCGGTCGCCGGCCATGGCCGAGGCTGGCGACCGGCCATAGAAAAAAGAAAGAAAAAAGAAGAAGAAAAGAAGAAGAAAAAAAAGAGAGAAGAAAATAGAGCGAGAGAGAAAATTTGTTCTTAAATTTTGTTCCGAAAAGAAACAAGATTTTCTTGTTTCTTGTTTCTTGTTTCTGTTCCAAATGTGTTCTTGAGAACAAAAACATAGATTTGGAACAAAAACGCAAACAAACGCGTTTCTTTTTTTTTTTTCCCTAGAACAAAAAAACAAAAAAATTGTTTAAAAACAGAAATAAGAAATGTTAACAAACAGCCCCTTACTAACATCTTGCTGGAAAAAACACCCGATGAGATTTTGAGAATGACAGAATAATCTGTCTACTAATGCTTACATTCTTGTTTGAAAGATGTACAGGTGTTATGCAGATCACGTCCTAATCGAGTTCATCAAAACATGGAGTGCTTTGCCACTATCGAAGGTGAAAAAGATATGATGCTCAAGAGCATCTAAAGGCTAGATGGACTTCAATAAAAAGTGCACAAGTTTAATAGAACGAGAAGTTCATGGATACTTGGATGGATCATGGAAAAGCGAACAGCTACGTAGAGCTAGAGCTGCAAATATGCTCGAAAGGATGAGAGGATAGTAGGTGAATAACCATGTTTCAATGTTTGACGTGGAAAGACTGGATGTAGAGCCGGTAGAGATAGCTCCTAACATCAACAGAGTAGAGGATGTGTCTTGTGCTTCTATTACTTACGTAAGAAGACTTGGAGCTCATTTGAATCAATTTAAAATTCAAATAAGAGGTAAACTTGAGTTTCAAGGTCTGGAGTTCAATCACCAAAAGTTCCGAAGTTAAATCAGAGCAGTTTACCATTTTTGTGCAAGCAGCTACAGAGTCGAACACTGGACAGAGGCAAAACATCCCATTTAGGGAAACCTCGCTTTCGTCAGTGAGAACTGACGAAAGGATTCAAAGCTTGCTGAAGGATGTTAGAGGAATTGTGGAAGTCTTTTGCTCTCCTGTTGTTCTAAATTCCCCTCGTATTCACAAAGTGTAACCACTTGTATTTGTAATTCTCTCTCAATGATCAGAATGTATGAAGCAAGAGTGCGCTAGAGGTGTTTGCATTTTAGAATTTATCTAGAGTTAAAGTAACACCTTATACTTGTGAACTTATGATTCTAGCTTGATTCATGGCTATTTGTCTATGAAAGTGGATGTGCGCTTAGTTATAATACAAACCCTTATATATTTTTTGCAACGTCTTCTCTCTCTCTTTTACTTATCTATATGATAGAAGAATTAGCCCTAGTCACCATAAATTTTTTAACCTTGTCTCTACTGTGTATTTACTTCTAGACTAAGATTTGCAATCGCATATGCAATATTTCTTCCCTCCCTCACTCCTAAGCCATCAAATGGGCGGGTTGGTTGGGGCGAGAGATTTGGGTTAGGTCAAAATGGGTCAGACAATTTTGATCAATTTTGACTCATTTATATGCAATATAAATCTCATAATTCATGCTCGACGTATCTCGTATATGATTTGATCCATATTACTAAAATACTTCCATATTTAATTCAACTCATGAAAATCCGTACCCATCTATTTAACCCACTTTAAGTTCTTCATGTGTATGTGTTACTTTGATTAAAATTTCATATTAAATAAAAAAGCAAATTAGCACAATAAAAAAAATTACTGGTAAATAAAGAGAAAGATGAATAAAATTACAAAAATTGTGATAAAAAAAATAAAAGAAATTCAGATAATCTTCAAAAATTGCGATGACTGTATTATTCAAATCTTCGATAAAAAATCGGCGGATCACCATCCCGAACGTCAATCTTGGCAGGGGTGATCGGGTCCAGGGTGGGTAGGGTCTAGACCTGGACCCTGTTCCCGACCCTGTTATAACCGGTTCTCTTTTTTTGGACCCTGTTCCCTACCCTGTTTACATTGGACCCTGTTCCCGACCCACCCTGTTTTTCCGGTCCGGGAACAGGGTCAACCCTGTTTATATTGGAACATGTTTTGTAAAAATTAATGTACAGCACTCATATTTAAAATAAAGCGTTTAACATTCATATCGATCAGCATAAGCACATCCACCGTTGTAGTAAATAATTTGTACCTCATAACATCACTAGAAAAGGAAAAGAAAGAGAGTATTTCATCACATCACAAGTAACCACTCTTAACATGGTATCAACCCAACGACACCTAATCCAAGATTATCAACAATAAACACAAAAAGAAATAAGGTAAATGAAGTGACCAATGTCATTGGGCGCTAATACTTTAACAAGTTAAGGTCCTTCTCAGCCAAAGCACGTTGATTGTGCAGGATGTTGATTTGGGAATTGCATGTGTAAAGCATACAATTATCCCTCCTCTTAGAGGTGGAATTCAAATCATT
The DNA here is from genome assembly GCA_014182555.1 of Eucalyptus erythrocorys. Taxonomy (NCBI): domain Eukaryota; kingdom Viridiplantae; phylum Streptophyta; class Magnoliopsida; order Myrtales; family Myrtaceae; genus Eucalyptus; species Eucalyptus erythrocorys. The sequence continues at coordinate 29,237,160 of CM024601.1, read as the reverse complement.
GGTAGGTGGAATTCAAATCATTGGTAGAATGACTGTACAACAAGAAAATATCCGTGTACAACAAGAAAATAACCGTGTGATCATTAGCGACTAATATCGAAAGTAAAGGAAAGCCACGCAATTACCACGCATATTTGGTGCTCCGTAAAGCATATGCATTCTCCACACACAGGGACCTTGTGCACGAAGCAGTATAACTTCGTAGCCTGAAATGGCGAAAGAAAAACTACATCAGTCTCCATTAGAATACCGAATGCACGGGAGAAGGGCGTAGCTCGCGCCATCCGCGAGAAAAATCAAAAGCGCAAATACAACACGATTCAGCTCGGGTCTGGGAGATTCATCTATCCACGCAACAAACACTCCAACGTCGACCGAAACATCTCCATCAATTCACTCCCCTACTAAACGACAAGTTCACTTCGGCATTCTCTCGGGCGATGAGAAGCACCGTCGAATTGCCAATTCGGAAATCCGCCATTAAAAATCAATCCAGGACGAGGAATTCAATCGGATAAAATCCTCCGACGGCTCCGCCCCCCAAAAAAACCCCGAGGACGAAAACCACAACCACCCGACGACTCGTGCGCACCGCATCGCCGAATCCGAAATCGAAGAGCGGAGGAGCTACGGGAGATCGGGGGCGGCGCGGCGGCGGTACCTTGCGGCATTTGCAGACCACCATCGCGCCGGGATGGGGAGCAATACCGGAGACGCGATCAGGCTGGAGATCGACGGCGAGAGGGGCGCGACGGAATCGGCGACGACGGCATGGGCGACGGTGGATTTAGGAGCTGGAATCGGCGACCGGAGGGATTCGCTAGGGTTTTTCCCGAGGCGAGATTGGGATCGGACGGACGGGCTGAGGACGAGCAGAAGCGGGGCTCGGCTTCTGGCGATGGCGCCCAGCTTCGCGAAGGACGAGGCTCAGGCGGAGAAGCAGCAGCAGCTTCGCGAAGGGTTGGGGCTCAGGAGTCGGGCGGAGAAGGAGCAGCAGCGGAGAAGGAGCAGACGCAGTAGCGGAGAAGGAACTCGTGCGTGAGAGAGAGAGGCAAAATTAGAAATTAGGGTTGGGTGTAAGGAAAAATGGGTGCCTTAACCGGTTCTCCAACCGGGTTCAAAACCGGTCCGGTCGAACCGGTTCCGGGTGGGTAATCCCTCGGAACCGGTTCTGGACCGGTTAAAACAGGTCGAGTTGTTGGAACCGGTTCCGGACCGGTTTCAACGGGAACCGGTTCCCGACCCTATTTTTCGGGTGGGCCGAACCGGGAGCCGGGTTGACCCGGTTCGGTTGCACACCCCACTGTGCCAACGAGACTCGTCAACCCAAGAGCTGAACAGCCTAATTGGTATGGATCTAGCCTAGTTCCCTATGCAGCCGATCAAGTTCTTGCAACCGATGAGGAACTCTTTCTTTCTTTTTTTTTTTTTTTTTGGTCGTAAAAGAAATTTCATTCAAGAACTAGCAACAATACAACCGATGAGGAACTCTTTCGATCATTGACATTTTATAAAAATTCTTATTTTATGCACTGTTTTGATTTAATTAAATTTCATCTTTGAAGTTTCTTGAAATTTCTTTTTTCGACTAAACTAATTTTTATGGAAGTAAAATCTAACAATTGAAAAAGATTGTGCCATTTAATATACATGGAAAATTTTGTCTTTTTGGTAACTAAATCCTACATATAAACAAGAAAAAAAAAACTTTTTGGGAATTAAATCCTACATAGAAACAGAAAAAAAATAACAAAAAGAAAAGTAAATAAATTTGGGCCATCACTTTAAATTGTAATTGAATGTTTAAAGGTAATTTTAACTTTTTGGCAAAAATTGAGTGAATTTAGTCAAAAAAATGTGTGGAAATGGTGCCGCCCTTACAAAAACACCGGTTTCTCATGCTGATTAACATAAAGATGTTTGTAACTTCTAGAATTGAACACCAATTATTTTCTTTAATGCTGTTTTGATTGTATTCAAACCAAATGAAGTCCGTTGCATTCTGATAAAAAAAAGAAAGAAAGTCCGTTGCATTAAAAAGACAATCAAATGATGCATTGATCAAACCTTCTCTTCCTTCTATTCGCTTTGGCCATTTACGCATGACTTTTCCATGGTTTGCCATCTCTTACACCTGCTTTATTTCTATTCTGGCCCTTGAAACCTCTTTTATTACTAAAGAGGACACTTTCATCCTCCTTAATTGAGACCTTAGAAATTTGTTTATCTAAGGCTTCTTGGTTGGCCAGTATATTCTCCAACTCTGTTAGAGTTGGCTCATTTGCCCATCCACGGGTGACCATAATAATACCATTATATTCCGGCCTTAACTCATGAATTATTATTCTTCTCATTCTTGTCTTAGAGATGGCATTCTCAGGATCTAATTTTGAAATTTCTTCGCAAATAGATTTAACTTTAGAAAAGTATTGACTTACCGTCATACTTTGTTGCGAGACTGAGAGGAGCTTGTTCTCCAGGCATTGTAACTTGGCATCGTTTGTCCTCGCAAACAATGTCGCCAAGTTATCCCAGGCCTCCTTCGGGGTCTTCGCACTCTTTATGTGTTGCAATAATTCATCTTCAACAGTCACGGCAAGCACATAAAGCGCCTTACCTGATTTTATGTTCCATTTTCTTAATTCACTATCATTCGTGGGTGGTGTGGTGTTGCTCCCGCCAACGATATCCCACAAATCTTGACCTAGTAAGTAATATTGCATGCGAGTACTCCAATTATTATAATTTGAGTTGTTGAGCTTCTCGATGCCACTTACCGAGCTTGAGAAATCTGCCATTGTGACTTGAATATAATGCCCAGCACTATACCAAGTAAGCCTGGTCCCAGACCAACCGACTTTACAATCCCAGATTGTGCACTGGCAGAACTTCAACGTCCTTCACTTCTTCGCTTCTTGACTCGATGATCCCTGACCGCCTACTCACTTACAATGGTCCCCGACCATTGTCTTCGCACGGCCTCTGACAACCTGCTTTGATAACAAATGTTGAGAAGCGAATGGATGTATAAGTAAAATAATTACTCTTCTTATTAAACAATATTACAAACTCTTCTTCACACACATCACTCTCACACACACAACTCTTGCACACACCTCACACGCCTTACACACCACCTACTCCACCCACTCACACACTCACACACTCACTCCACTCACTTTACGTACACACTCCACACACTCACCCACATACACACACAAGAGGCTAGAGGCCCTATTTATAGGAGCCAAAGTCGGTCAAGAAAAGTCGAGAGAGAGGGAGAGAAAAGTCTAGAGAGAGGGAAATCAGGAGAAATCTAGAGAGAGAGAGAGAGAGTGGTAGAGAAATCTAGAGAGAGAGAGAGAGAGAGTTGGCGGTGCCTTTTTTCTGACATAACATACGAAAGTTATGATATTTGATGTGTCCTTATCCCTATATAAATGAGTAATTGTGATAATGACATTAGTAATAAAACCGAACAACAGTGGAACTTTCTTCTCTTGTCATTTTACTAAACAAAGTTACATGAAGGCATTATGTACCCAAATTAAGCGCAAACAATCCAAGCGATTCATGATGAGACCACTTTTAATTGGCAAAAGTCAAATTAGTGTATTAAAGTGTTCCAAGGCACGACCGTTCCTTATATGACCAATTTATCGAGATGGTCTCGTTGCCGCATTAGATTTGTCACATGCTATGGGTGTCTAATTACGAAGTAAGCATTAGCATCTGAAAATGTTTTAAAGACAAGAAACACCATCCACTATCTCGTCTGAGACATACCGATCAAAATTATAAGTAAGCACATATGGAAAACAAATTGACATTATCTCTCAAAACTTGCCCATTCTTTTCATTATATCTCGGGGGAAAACTTGGAACAGCACTATAATGACAATTTGTTGCAAGAGATTATTCCTCCAATCGGAACTCCGTCCTTAAATGGATTTGGGTGCCGTTCCTCGAGTCTGTTGATTGATCGACATCCACAAGCTCCGTTGAAGGTCCTCCATTCGCACCTTCATTTGGTTGAGCTCTTCCAGGTTGAGGTCTTCAATGGGAGCTTCCCACCATGCGTCATTGCCTTTTTCTTCGGTCAATTGCTTCAACACTTTGTTTAGTGCCTCCTCAACTTTGATTTGATTGATGAGCTCATCGTACTGTTGATTGAGCTCATTAACCCGGGCTCGACGATTAGACTCAACCAAGGCATAAGACCAATCAATGGAAGGAGGGTTTCGGTTGAGGAACTGATTGGCGACTGTATCTATGGATGGATGAGCAAAAGAAAATGGTTTTCCGGAAGGAGACAGTACTAGTACTCCCACCTCTGCTCTGCAGAGGGTTACAAGCTCACTTGCTATTTTATAGATACCGGATCTACGCTTTGAAAATGTGGTAAGCCTTCTTTTCTCATTTTCAATTCGTTTCATCTCATTTCTTTGATGCCCTCTTGTCTGTTTTCTTGCCATAATCAAAGAAAGTAATCTGAGGCAATTGGAAACAAGTAAAGTTGTGATATTGGTAGAGAGAAAATGCATGTATTTATATGCATATATGAATGCCAAATTGAGTATGATGATCTCTTCTGTCATCTCCTTCCATGAGACAAATTTAAAAATTCCAAGGTTATCTTGTGGCATGTTCGATTTTGTGAATATGTATCAAGACTTTCTTTGTATTTCCTTTTAAATTAATGGCTTTCCAATTAAATTGCTCAATTGTATTGTGAGTCACCATAATTCCCTTTAAAGAATTCTCTAGATTGAGTAAATTATCCTGTGGCATGTTCGATTTTGTTAATATGTATCAAGACTTTCATTGTATTTCCTTTTAAATTAATGGTTTTCCAATTAAATTGCTCAATTGTATTGTGACTCACCATAATTCCCTTTAAAGAATTCTCTAGATTGAGTAAATTATCCTGTGGCATGTTCGATTTTGTTAATATGTATCAAGACTTTCATTGTATTTCCTTTTAAATTAATGGTTTTCCAATTAAATTGCTCAATTGTATTGTGACTCACCATAATTCCCTTTAAAGAATTCTCTAGATTGAGTAAATTATAATGAAAGAGATAGACAAAAGTTCGTATTTTGAGTATGCCATTCAAATATGGGCATCATAAATTGGGCATAACATTAATTGCAATTTTTTTTTTTGAAATTACAAGATTTAATACCAACTATTTTGTTCTTTACCAAAAAAAAAAAAAATACCGACTGTTTTGTTTAATTCATTGTTTGATATTTTTAGGGTTAAATATAAAATTGGGTTTAAAGATACTGCATATCTGTTAAAAGTAAGATCTGGAAAGACTTCAGATTGGAACATAGGTATCTGGTGTAAGATTTTCAAATGTAAAAATAACAACTTTATTTGACAATAAAAACGAAACTAAATGACTAGTTGAAATAAAAATTATGATTTAAAAGCATATTTTTGCATTACTTCGGGACTATGTTTTTTAACAGTAAACTTATTGTCACAGGCCATTACATATAACATGAAATTACTATTGTGCGAAACTATTGGGACGACAAGAACAACTAAGCATACAAAACCAGTTCGCATTTGGCAGATCATCTTTCTATGAATGAATAATCGCAAGGTAATGCTTTTCTCTTCCCTCCATCCAAAAATGGAGGAGCCGTCTCTGAAATACAGATAAGGTAAGCTGTATGTATCTTGATATATCATACTTGAGTTTGTTATATTTTCCGACCATTTAAACTAAGCTATAAGATTCATTAGACAAATTGCCACGCTAAAAAAACTTATGTAATTGCTTCGCCAAATGAGTTTAATTTGTTTTATATGCTGTTGTATTTTGTCACAATTTGTGTATATGCTATTTTTACTTAGGAATATTACTCTTTTCTTTTATAAGGAAGATTCTCTGAGATGGGTTTTTTCGCCATTTCAATCTAAAGCCTAGGGGATTTCAATGAGATACTCTACCAATGGGAGAAGGTAGGACGGTGACCTGCGGAGAGATTCAAAATGACGGCCTTTTGGGACTTTGTGGATTCCTGTTCCCTCTTAGATGTTGAGAGTAAAGGCTGTGCCTTCACATGGTCTAATAGAAGGGACCGAGATTTTCTAGTTAAAGAAGGGCTTGACCGTGCGTTTGGTAACCTAGAATGGAGGCTCACCTTCCCTAATGCTGTTGCCTTTGCATTACCAGCTTTAGATTCTGATCATAGTCCCCTTATACTTAGCTTTCATGAAAATCCATCAAGCAAACAGAGGAGGTTTCGCTTTGAAGCTTACTGGTTGGATCACCTTGAATGTGCAGCGATTGTCGATCAGGCTTGGAGGACCGAGCAGTTGTAGTGAGCAGACTTGGTTACAAAAACAAACAAGTTAACCTAGGAATTGAGGCGATGGAGCAGGAGAACTTTCAGCAATGCATCTAAACAAATTGCTCAACTTAGAAACCAGCTCATACAACTTACAAATAGGGAAGACCAAACAGAGGAACAAGCTGAGTATAAATCAATCACAGAAAAACTGAGCACCTTGTGGCGACAAGAAGAAATGTACTGGGGTATTAGATCCAGAATTAACTGGTTGAAGTGGGGGGATAGAAACTCTAAATTCTTTCACGCCACAACTATCCAGAGAAGACAACGGAATAAAATCAATATGCTCAAGATTGAAGAGAATACATGGACTCGAGAGCCTCGAGTTATTCATCAACATATCACAGCCTTTTACCAACAGTTGTATAACTCAGCGGGTTCCCGGTATTACGAGCTAGTGCTAGAACAATGCCCAAGGGTCGTCCCTGAGGAGATGAACGCTTCTCTCACAGCAAAGCTTACTATGGAAGAGGTGAAATTTGGCTGTTTTCCAAATGGGTGCAGCTAAAGCTCGCGGACCAGATGGCTTAAACGGTCTCTTTTACCAGAGCCAATGGGCTACAATTCAAATAGACATATTCAACCTTGTGGACTCCTTTTTCAGAGAAGGCAGGTTCGCTACAGCTCTTAATGAAATGCATATTACACTTATTCCCAAAACAGCTAAGCCTGAAAGAATGACTGAATATTGCCCCATAAGCCTGTGCAACTTTAGCTACAAAGTTATTGCAAAGATTATGACAAATAGACTTAAACCTTGGCTGTCATCAATCATCTTACCAGAACAGAGTGCATTCATTGGTGGCCGACAAATACAAGACAACATATTCATTGTACAAGAAGTCCTTCATCAACTCCGGATTAGAAGAAAATGCAGGAAATTCCAGGGGGTGCTAAAGCTAGACATGCAAAAGGCATATGACAGAGTTGAATGGGATTTTTTATGTGATTCAATGATGAGAATGGGCTTCAGCGAGAGATGAGTTAATCTAGTGAAATTTTGCATATCTTCAGTCCACTTCAGAATTTTAATTAATGGAGAAGCAGGGGACATTTTCTATCCTACTCGAGGCCTCAGACGAGGGGATCCTTTGTCCCCTTACTTATTCATTATTATGGCTAATATCCTCTCCCACATGATACATAATGCTGTAACGGATGGAACCTTAAAGGGCATTAAGTTAAATCAGCACTGCCCTGTCCTTTCTCACTTGTTCTTTGCTGATGATGGTATCTTCTTCTTAGATGGAACTATTCGAGAAGCCCAGAATCTGGCCAATATCCTGAATTGTTATTGCTTTGCCTCAGGCCAGGGGATTAACCTAAACAAATCTGGAATCTTTATGGGGGCTACCTGTCCGCAGAACCTACAGAGAAATATCTCAGCCGAATTGAGGGTTCCTATCCTTGAACATACTGGGAAGTACCTCGGATTACCATCTGATTTGGGGGTAGACTAAAAAACAGATGTTCAGCTGGATATTAGCACGAGTGGAACGAAAACTGGAGGACTGGAAGGAGCAACTTATTTCGAAGGCGGGAAAAGAAGTGCTTATCAAAATGGTTATTCAGGCGTTACCACAATATGCCATGAATACCTTTAAGATCCCGATATCTATATGTCGAGCTATCGAAAGAAAAGTTTCAGCTTTTTGGTGGAAGCAAAAAGCTCATTAAAAAGGAATTCACTGGAAGAGTTGGGACGTTCTAAAGGAAACAAAGGCTGAAGGTGGTATGGGATTTAAAGACTTAGTGGTATTCAATAAAGCAATGTTGGGGAAACAAGCCTGGAGACTTGAGAAGGCTCCAAAGATCTTATGGAGCAGAGTTATTAAAGGTCTCTACTTCCCTAATGGTAACCTATGGACTGCTATAAAGAGAACCAGACCTTCCTGGGGCTGGCAAAGTCTATTAATAGGCCGCGATGTCTTACAACCTGATCTGAAATGGGAAGTCGGAGATGGCAAATCCATTAAATTGAGAGAGGATCAATGGTTGCTGTCAGGAAGAATTGGTGGACCAGCTAATTACAATGACCCTCAGCTAGTAGCTGAGCTCATCCATCCCACTTCGCGCTCATGGAATAATCAACTTATATCAGAGCTCTTTGACAGCAATATATTAGCAGAAATTCAAGCCACAACTCTCAGCAAAAGTTCCAGACCAGATTGGCTACTCTGGATAGGTCACTCTTCAGGGGAATACAACATCAGAAGCGGATATCACAAACTCAGAACAGCCACTACAACAAACATAACAAACAAGGCATCGTCGTCCAATTAGGTACCGCATCGACTTTGGAAAGAGATTTGGAATCTACAGACAAACCCCAGAATTAAGTAGTTCATGTGGAGTCTATGTACTGAAGGCCTCCCAACGAGAGAGAACTTACATCGACGCCAAATCTTACCTGAGCCGACCTACCCTCGTTGCCATGTACACCCAGAAACATCCGAACATTTATTTTGCCTCTGTTTGTGGTCTCGGCAGCTCTGGGAAAAATTCAAGCGAATTAGTCATGTACCCCCGACGTCTATAACAAGAATGGATAGATGGGTTAACGATTACCTTCAGTCCGGAGTGTCGACCAGCCAAAAAGCGACCTTCGCAACCCTCCTTTGGCTACTGTGGAAAGCTCGCAACACACTCATCTTCCACAGCAGCAAAGGGAAACAGGAACAACTCATCACAGAGGCCCGAATCACCCAACGCATCTATGAAAAGTGGAACCCACGTATCAAAACACAACCTTCAGATCCACATACCTGGGTACTGCCGGCTCCGGGTGTCCTCAAACTCAACGTTGATTGTTCTTGGCTGGAGGCGCAATCGGATGGATCCATTGCTGGACTTTGCAGAGACGCAGGCGGGGCTTGCGTGGATGGGTTTGCGCAGAAGATTCGAGCCCCCTCAGCCCTGGTCGGCAAAACCCTAGCTATCTTGCGAGCTCTGGAATAGGTGAAGGACTTCCGAATTGATCTGACAGCAGAACCCCCACATGCACGATCGGAACTCAACTCATCAGTTTTAATCTCAAGTGATTGCTTCACAGCAGTTGAAGCTATAATGGGCCGAGCTTCTCCGGATTGGGCTTCGCATCAGATTACTCAAGACTGCCGTGAGATGCTGGCCCAGCTGACTAATGTTAGTCTCCGGTTTGAGCCACGCCAGACGAATCAAACTGTGGACTATATTGCTAAATCCCATATGGCAGGATCCCTTCCAAGTAATTGGGTTTCTTATCCCCCGCGTGATCTTTACCTTATTCTATGTTTGGACTTTCCTAATAGCTGTAATCCGCCTTCTTAGTATCATATATGAAAGTATCGTTTTTGACAAAAAAAAAAAAATCTAAAGATGAATATGCTTATATTATACTTATGTTATGTTTATATGTATTTGTCCAATTTGAAAATGTGATGTGACAAATAGAAGTATATATCATTATGGATATAAGTATCTATATCAAGATTTAGAATATGATTAACATTGCAATGTCTATGAAGATCAAGATGACTAAAATATGTGTGCATTAAGATATGAAAAGGAAAACAAGAAAATAGATTCTTTTATCCTATTTTTGCATGCTTCTATGCAATGTTCTTGCGAATTCCATGTTGCTCCTTATTTCATCAAATAACTTTCATTAAGTCTAAAACAAAGAAACTTGTGCAATTGATTTGCAACTTTAGAAAAATAAATGCCTATGTAACGTATAAGTTCAATCTACAGTACAATTCTTACTTAGTAATTAATCGTAACTACGATAGAACTTATTCAGCAGCTCTTAGAAAATGGATCATCACAGGTTGGAGATGCAAAGGAGTTAGTAAATGTAAAGGCTTGCTGACCAAGCCATATAAAAAAAGTTAGAAACTCATTAGAAAACATAGTAAAACATGAAACAATAATTAAACGTTGAGAAGTTAATCAAATGAGAGTTAACAACCTAAAAATAGTTGATAATATTAATTTCATAAAATTGGTAAGTCGCTCTAATAATTCATATCAAAGTTAGTAAATTTGAAAAGTTAGTTAGTTATGTAAATACAGGTTGATAAGTTCTTAGAAAAATTGTTAATTTGCAAACTATTAAAAAAAAATTAGTGGTTTCATAAAAGTGTAGGTAAATTACCAATAATTTACTTGGAAAAAAAGTCGTGGGCCATTTTCTTACCAAGAACTTTAGTAGGCTTGAGCAGAATATGGCATAATCCATTAAATCAAAAAAAAAAAAAAAAGAGTCTCTCAATTTTTGGGTTTTCTCTCGTTCTGTCGAGCTCTTTCTACCAGTAGGGTAGTTTCTTCCTTCCGTCGTCTTCTTTGAGTTTCTTCTGGCCAATTCTGCACTTCCTCCTCGCTCCATCTCTTCTCGTCCTTCCTTTTCTTGCTCATGCATGTTCCCCTTCTAGCCTTGCCTTGGTTCCTGCTGGTATCTCTTCGGGTTTTATCTGGTTTTTCCCCCGGCCAATTCGGACCTCCTTCTCGCTCCATCTCTTCTCGTCCTTCCTTTTCTTGCTCATGCATGTCCCCCTTCTAGCCTTGCCTTGGTTCCGCTGGTATCTCTTTGGGTTTTATCTGGTTTCTCCCCATCGATGGGTTGCATGTCCCCTGTTCTTCAATCTTTGCAAGTTTTTTCTTGAGGGCTCTCTGTTTTCCTTCTCGATGACTATTGCGGGGGACCCTGATGCAGCTCGAGTTGCTGCGCTTTGTAAGAAATTGGGTCGGCTATGTTCCGAACAAGAAATTGATGAATGGGACGTCGAACCCTCACCTGAAGCTCTTGAGGAATGCAAGTTGACTCTAATAGGTAAGGTTCTCCCCAACACGTCTCTCAATTTTCCTGCTGTCCAAACTGCGTTGAAGAGAGCTTGGCGTACTGAGAATGTGGATATTCTGCGAAGAGAAGCAGGCATCTATTTAGCTAAATTCAAGACTCCATCTAAGAAGCAGCGAATTCTAGATTCTGGCCCATGGCAATTCTCTGGAAATCTGATAAATTTCAAGCCTTGGATAGAGAATACCCCTCTGCATTGTTACGATTTTTCCACGTGCGCCTTTTGGGTTCAGATTGTAGGCCTTCCTCTGGAATGTTGTACTGAGGAAATGATTCGCATGGCTGTTAGGTCGATGGGTACTGTCCTTCAAGTAAAATCTGATTATGTTATTAGATCTTGTCTACGGGCGGGCAGAGCTCGAGTTGAGTTACCCTTATTTGAACCGTTGAAGAAAGGGAGACTCATCAAATATAAAAACAGAACTTATTGGTTGGAATTCAGGTATGAATGCTTACCGCATTTTTGTTTTTCATGTGGCCGTGCAGGACATTATGCGGAATCTGTCCGACGGTACCATTCTCGAGAGGATATGTTTGCGCGGCCTCATCAAACTCCCTATGGACCTTGGTTGAAAGAGAGACTCAACGGTTCGGTCCTTATTGGCATTGTTACTATGATCATTCGAAGTGGAAGAGGATGAGGAGGATATTATACCTGAGACACCTCCTACCAATGCCCCACTTATTCCTTTGCTTCCACCTCCTGTCCCAGCAGCTCCTGTAAGTCCGAGTTTGGCCCTGCAGCCTCATCCTTCCAATTCCACTGCTCTTATTCCTGCTGAATCAAAACTTAAAGGGGTGCTGACCCCTGTTTCTCTAGTCAGAAAAGGCTCTGGCTCTCGTCAATCTGTTAGAACTGGCCCTGTAAAGAAACCTCGGAGGTACTCTCCGTATGACCTACCTGGTGGACATATGCGGCATTTTGATGATTCTGGATTATTGGACACGCCAATTGTTGAGGCGACTGAAGAGAGAATTCGGGCGTCGGTGGCTGGCCCTAAACAGCCACCTGCACAAAGATGAAGCTTTTGAGTTGGAACTGTCAGGGTTCAGGAAATCCCCTGACAGTTTAGATGCTTAAAGCCTTAGTGGCTAGAGAAAAACCTGATTTCCTTTTTTTGATGGAAACTAAGAACCGTGATGAAGTTTTGCTTCGGCTTAAGCGTACCTTGCGCTTCCAGTATCATCAGACTTTCAGCCCCGCTGGTCTGGCTGGGGGCTTGGCCCTCTTTTGGAAGGATGGTTTTCAGTTAACTAATTTCTCCCCCTCGCCCCATGCCTTTGTTTTTACCTGTCATGATATTACAGATAATCGTTCAATGAAGATTACTTGTCTTCATGCCCCTGCTATAGCTCAGGAGAGGCAGGCTTTTTGGTAATACCTTCGACAGACTAGCTATGATAATACGTTACCGTGGGTGTGCATTGGGGATTTCAATGAAATCCTGAATCGCTGGGAGAAATTGGGAGCTCGTCCTGCTGATTCTTACCGTTTGTCTTCTTTTTGTGATGTTCTTAACGACTGCGGTTTGATGGATTTGCCAACTCTTGGCTGTGCTTACACCTGGTCAAATAATCGGGAAGGAGATGCTTTAGTAAAAGAAAGGCTTGATCGAGCTGTTTGTAATGTAGATTGGAGAGTGGCTTACCCCAATGCTCAAGTATGTGCTTTCCCAGCTGTCGGATCGGATCACAGTCCGCTAGTGTTGGATTCTACTCCTTCTGTCCCTAGAAAACAGAAAATTTTTACCTTTGAGGCCTTCTGGCTTCAGGATCCTGGTTGCAAGGAAGTTATTGAACATTCTGGTTTTCGGAGATGCAAACAGACTCTACCCTCATGGCCAAACTTAGGCGTGTTACAGTAGCTCTTTCCACCTGGAGTCGCCAAAAATTTTCAAAGTGCAGAGAAAGGGTGAGAGCTTTAGAAGATCAGTTGCAATCTTTGACCAATCGCACAAACACTCTGGAAGAGCAGGCAACCATTCAGGATATAAAGAGAGAATTGCATATATTATGGCAGAAGGAAGAGCAGTTTTGGGCAATGATATCTAGGGTAAATTGGCTACAATGGGGAGATAGAAATACTCGTTTTTTCCATGCCACTACACTGCAAAGACGACAAAGAAATCGCATTGTTCTGTTGTGTGATGCACATGGAAACTGGGTTCGGGATTTGGAACATATAAAGTACATGACTACTGATTATTTCTCTCAGCTATACACAACATCAGGGGCTAGGCAATACGCTCCCATCCTAGATTGCTGTCCTCGGATCGTCACTCCTCAGATGAACGCTGATCTTTTAAGTCATGTCACTTACCAGGAAGTTAGAGATGCCGTTTTTCAGTTGGGAGCCTCTAAGGCCCCAGGTCCTAATGGTTTGAACGGTTTGTTTTATCAGGAATATTGGGAAATTATTAAGGAGGATATTGTTCATATAGTTAGACAGTTTTTTCATTCAGGCCTCCTTCCTATTGGTTTAAACTGTACTGCTCTAACCTTAATTCCAAAAATTCCCAACCCAGAAAGCCTAGATAATTATCGTCCCATTAGCCTATGTAATTTTGCCTCCAAGATTATTGCAAAGGTGATGGCTAATCGACTAAAACCCTTGCTGCTAGTGTTAATTCCAGAGGAACAGAGCGCATTTATCAATGGTCGTCAGTTACAGGATAATGTTCTAGTAGTCCAGGAGGTCATCCATCAACTTAGAACTCGAAGAAGAAAGCGGCGGTTTCAGGCTGTGCTCAAATTAGATATGCGTAAAGCTTATGACCGCGTAGAGTGGGATTTTCTCAGGGATTATCTCAGTAAGATAGGTTTTCATCATCATTGGGTTAAGCTGATTATGTCTTGTGTATCTACTACATCTCTTAAAGTGAAAATGAATGGTGAGTACTTACCTGAGTTCATTCCCTCACGAGGACTCCGTCAAGGTGATCCCTTATCCCCTTACCTTTTTATCCTTATGGCGACCCTATTGTCTTATCTTATACAACATGCCATAAATATGGGCTGTCTCAAGGGTGTAAAACTGAATAGAAGTTGTCCTACTCTATCGCACCTTTTTTTCGCTGATGATGCAGTATTTTTTCTGAATGGAACTTTACTGGAGTGCCAAAATCTTACCAATCTTTTAAACTAGTATTGCCTAGCCACTGGTCAAGCCATCAACCGTAACAAATCAGGAGTTTTCTTTGGTCCTTCTTGCCCTATGGACTTACAAGAGAATCTAGCCAGGGAATTACGGGTTCCTATTCTACAACGAAGTGGCAAATACCTAGGCCTTCCTACGGACTGGGGGAGATCAAGAAAAGATTTGTTTTCCTGGATTTTGCATAGAGTGCAGTCAAAGCTGGAAGGTTGGAAGGAAAGATTAATGTCGAGAGGTGGAAAAGAGGTTATGCTAAAGGCTGTTATTCAAGCTATACCTCAATATGTCATGACTGTTTTTAAACTTCCTGTTTCTCTTTGCAAGAATATTGAAAGGAGAATGGCCCACTTCTGGTGGAGTAATGATACAAGTAAGTCAGGCGTTCATTGGAAGAAATGGATAGAGTTGCAGAATAGGAAAGATGAGGGAGGTCTGGGCTTCCGTGACTTAATTCAATTCAACAATGCCATGCTTGGTAAGCAAGCATGGCGCCTTCTTCAGAATCCTGTCTCTATATGGGGTAAGCTTTTCAAAGGCCTATATTTTTCATCTTCATCATTTATTAACGCTGTCAAAGGTGCTAGCCCTTCTTTGGGCTGGCAAAGCCTTCTTCACGGCAGGGATGCTATTAGCAATCATATCCGCTGGTCCGTGGGAAATGGAACTTCTATTAATATAAGGGAAGACAATTGGTTACCTATGGGGATTCTCGGAGGTCCAAGAGCCTATGACGAACCCCAACTAGTAGCTGATCTTATTGATCAGACTACTAGTTCTTGGAAAATGGATGTGTTGCAGTGCTTTTGTGATGAATCAATTATTAAACAGATCACAGACATACAGATCAGAACAAGTTTTAGTCAGGACAAGTTGATTTGGACGGCCACAAAGTCAGGGGACTACACCGTAAAATCAGCCTACCATCTACTCAAGCAATCATCAGCAAACAGAGCATTTACTCAGGCATCTACTTCGCATAGTACTCCTACCTGGCTCTGGCGATCATTGTGGAAGATGCCTACTGCTCCCAAAGTTAGATCATTCCTATGGGCGCTCTGCACCAATTCAGTTGCATCTCGGGAGAATCTGTATCGAAGACACATTATTAGTAATCCGTGCTGTGCTATTTGCAACAAAAATGCACCAGAAACAGTCGAGCACATCTTCTTAATTTGCCCGTGGACTCATCAGATTTGGTCCAATCCTCGGATCAACATCAATTTCTCTCCCTCTTACCTTCGGCGGCTGGACTCTTGGATTGTAACAGCAATGGGAAAACAGAACGCCTTACCTCGGCTAGGGCTTATTTCGGCAAAGGTCTTTGTGGCACATATGGCGCGCTCGAAATGGTTTTTATTTCGGGGTACCTTGCTGGATCCTCACCGTGTTGCGGAATCCGCTCTCGCCCAACATCAGTCGATCGATTTTGAACTCTACCTGGTCAATCAAGAAAGGAGCAATCAACGATCGAGACTTTTTTTGGGCTCCCCCTGATCCAGGGTTTCTTAAGATAAACATTGACGGCTCTTATAGATCTGGCTGCAAAATCGCTTCCATTGCGTGTATTTGCGGGGATTATTCAGGGAGACTCACCGATGGTTTCACCAAGCGTGGAGGCGTCGTACGCGCTGCAAGCGAGACTCAAGCCCTCTCCTTTGCCCTTCGACATCTCCTCGATCAAGGCTTCCAGCATGCTCCGATTATTGTTGAATCGATTGCTCTTCTCTTGTCCAGATAATCAATCGGCATGACCCTCCTCCTTGGCCGGATCGTCTTTGTCGTCTCGAGGCTGCTTTCTTGTTTGCCCTCTTTTCTCGGGCAACCCTAGCGTTCGTCGTAGGGATGCGAATAGGGTGGCCGATTGGGCTGTAAGGCCCATCTTCGGTCTGCGTTGGCTTCTAATTGGGTCTTATTTCCTCCCTTACCGCTTTTGAATCGATTTGTGCGAGATGCTTTAGGTGCTTGGTTGTAAGAACTTTTTCGATTAATGTAACTTTCGTTGTTCTTGACCAAAAAAAAAAAAAAAAAAAAAAACCAAACCAAACCGATTTTTGACAGTTTGGTTCAGTTCAAAGTACAATCTTTGAAAGAACGGTTCAAAAAAAAAAAAAAAAAAAACCAAACGAAACCATTTTTATGCAGTTTGGTTTGGTTTTGATTTTTGAAATTGCACCAAACCGCGAAACCGTATCTAACATTCCATTGATTGTTTAATTACTTTTACCATTCATACAGAATAGCCCAATTTTTTTTTTTTTTTTAAAATTTTAAATATGAAGTAGCTTTGATTTTCAGTTGCGGTGAATTTATGAATTGTTTGGAGTGTAGACTTAGGTTTTTTTTTTTAATATATAATGAAATTAATGCTCTTTCTAAGCTAATTTAGTACGTTTAACCTCGTAATATAAAAATGATAAAGAAAAAAAGAAAGAAAAAAACAGTCTGGTTCGCAACTTAAATACGGTTCGGTTTAGTTTCACTTTTCATTAAACTGTATTTATGCTATTTGGTTTAGTTTTATCCCCAAATTGCAGTATGCTCGCCCCAAGTTTTTTTTTTTACTTTTACCAACACTTATTAAAATTTACTAGTACAGAAAATCCTTATGATTTAGCAATGACAATAGAATTGTTGTAATTATGAGCTAATTGCTCAACAAAAGTGAGGATAACAAAACCCGTGGCGCCGCGGCGCTTAAAAACAATGTTGCGCAGGCAGGATTTTGCAACGGTTTTCTGTGTCTTCAAAAGACAAGTCCTTTAAAACTCTACAAATGGAAATCAACTATTCTTCATTTTAGTAAATAAGGATCCGTTCGTTTCACGGAAAATGGGCCATCTCCGGAAAATATTTTCCCAGAAGTCATTTTCCAGGAAAATGACAATATTTTCTGGTGTTCGGCTAAAACCTGAAAGTGTTTCGGAAAATGTTTTTCGGTATTCGATAAGGAAAATATTTTCCGCTCACTAAATTGACAAGCGCGAGTGCCAAGCTCGAGGCTCGCTAGATCGACGAGTGTGAGTTTAAGATCGATGAATTTGGAGTTCACCTGGTTCGACGACTAGCCAAGAAAGAAGAAGATAGGAAACAAATAAAAGAAAAAGATAAAAAGAAAAAAAAAAAAAAAAAAAAGGAAAAGAAAAAAAGAAAAGAAAAAAGAAGGAAATTAAAAATAATTCAAATTAAAAAAGACGAAGAAAACTAAAAAATAATTCGAATAAAAAAAGGAAGAAGAAATGAGAGGAGAAAGTGAAGATTTGTATAGGTGTGAGGTAAGAGAGATCAAGTGAGGAAAATGTTTTCCACTTTTCAAAAGTGGAAAACATTTTCCCTTACTTTGGAAGACTTTTTTCCTTGAATGGAAAATATTTTCCCCAAGGAATTCATTTTCCATGAAACGAACACCGAAAAATCCGGAAAACGTTTTCCGGAAATTATTTTCCGCAAAACGAACGGAGCCTAAGTAAACACAACTTTTCTGTTCTAAGAAAATTGTTTCAATTCTCTGTCTTCAAAGTCAGAAAAAGAATCTCCTCTTCAATTTTCTCTTTGGTTAAATCTTATGTATGCCAATTTGTTGAAAGGTTCGATTAAGTCTTTTTTTTTTTTTTTTTTTTTGGGTCAAAAATTGAGTCATGTTTGCATAGTGCTGATACAAACAAATTTGAAGTGTTGTATTTTGAGAGGTATAATTTGTAAATCAGCAAAGTACCATTAGCAGAACCAATCGCCTTAAAGAGATTGCCTTATCTAGCTCCACGGCCTGGAATTCCGAAAAGACAAACTAAAGATAAATTGAATTAGTTCTTGCTACTTTATTCTCTCTATTAAAGGAACAAACAGTTATCAAGAATAGCTGTTTCTATTTAGGGAAATCACAATATTGCTAGAAGAATTTGATTATATGAGCGATCAGATATCAATAATTATGTTGTCATTTCCAATGACTTTTTGATCCTAATGGGGATTCTCCATGCCTAGTTTGGAGAATGAAAATTATTTAGGAGACTCAATACAAGCTGAAGGAAGTACAAAAAATCAAGAAAGCCACAGGAAATTGTCACCCTCTCTGTAATCATGATTCTATTCACCTGGGTTCCTCTTTGTTAACAGTTATTGCTACTTATTGTAATTTGTGATTTGAGGAATGCGCAAGTGCATGAGTTGTGCTTGTTTATTGATAGTGGCATCTGTCATTTTCCGGTGGAAGCAGCACTTGCTTCATTATAAGTATTCATGAGTGTTAGTGAATTCTAGACTTTTTGTCTCTGCTAAGAGGATGGGCGCAAACCTGATCTGGGTTTGATTGCGTGCATTATCTTCTATCCATATTTATTTAACAGAAGAATCTTGCATCTGCTATAATCAAATAGTTTTTGCATCATCTATCAAACTTAACTTGAGTATTTTGCAAAAAAATCGTTATCAATCTGCTCACCCTCTTTTAGGCACTATGCATAAGTGGGCAAAAAAAAAGAAAGAAAACGAAAAAAATGAAACAAGCGATAGCTAAAGAAAGGAAAGCAAAGCAACCCAAGCCATATTCATAGTAGAACTATGAAGCCAAAAGACAACCGTTTTATCCACCTTGTACATGCTCTAATGTCCAAATCATGTAGATATTAAGGAGGATGAAGGAGGAAAGAAAATTCCAGATCTCTCATCAAATTTTGAATTCCATAAAAATTAAATGCTCCATCTTGCAGCATGTTGACTAATGCAGAAAGACCTTTTGGAAATTCTAGGAATCAGCTGAGGAGGAGAAGGGATGACTATCTAGATTGATAATGATCGAAAAGTGGAGCATTTCTTAGATTGGACTTAAAAAGAAGTAATGGCATTCGGTTTTATAAGGATAATGCAACGGAATTAAGCCAAGGGCTGGGAATACTAGGGACTATTACTGGGGTTATTGCGTAAAAGAACTCATCTTTACTACTACTACTACATTGATTCAACATGAAGGACAGGCAACCTGAAGCTCTGGAGGATGGAATCTATAAACATCGCAGATTTGATCCTTAACTCCTCTGCTCAGCAACTCATCAGCTTTGTCCTGGCAAAAATATAGGTAACTGAATAGAGAGAACTTGTTTTGCAGAAAGCAGAAGGAAACCTAACAGGATCCGGAGTCGAAGGAGGTGATGCAGTGCACTCACAAGGACTAGGAGTTTGATGGCTCTGGTGCGAAGAGTTCTCCTCTTTATCATGTCAAGCACCCTGCCTGGCGTTCTGGACACAACATGAACTCCGCGCTCCAATTTCCGGATATCTTCACCCATGCTCTTGCCTCCAACGCATGCATGGGCTAGCACGTTCCTGTAATAACCAATAGCCAGCACAACTCTCTCCGTCTGACTCACCAAATCCCTCGTAGGTGACAAAATCAGCACTTGCACACTGAACAGAACATGAAGGAAGCAAATTAGCTAAGACAAAATCGATGGCTACAAGGCAGCAACCAAATTCATTGCAACTTTCAGAGAGCCAAATAAACAAGGGTAGCTTGAAAAATCAACAAAATACAAGCAACAGAGTCACGGATACATAATAATAGGAGCTTGTTGACGAGTGCATCCGGGATATTTGCTACACAAATAAGCAAACCCACATTGCAGTTTCAATTAAACTAATGCTCCTGTTATATAGAATCAATAATGTAAGAATAAAACTAATCGTTTTCCTTGATAATGAAGAAAACCTTTCATGCCTTGCAAGTGCCTAAAATACTCAGTTAAGAGGACCCACTTAAACATTCTGATATAATATACATATATAACCTGAAGAAGTGCATAAACTCAGGCTACGCTTAATTCCAAAGAAAGCTTCTCAACACAAAGTTCATGAACAAATTCCCTAGACTAAGGCGCGAACTTCTTTCAGGGCCATCCGAGGGGTAATGGTAAAACTAAAAGCCAGCATCCCTCTGCCTCAACATCAGAACATCTCAAATTCTTTAGTTAACGAGGCCGAAAATAAAAAATTCTTCCTGTCAGAGCGATCGAATTTCGTTCCGCTAGAAATGAGAGAGAGAGAGAGAGAGAGAGAGAGAGAGAGAGAGAGAGAGAGGGTTTGCCGATTATTTATTTATTTATTATTAATCCGTGGTGTCATCGTTTGAGCTCTATAATGTTAATGACTCTTCCGGAGGTGTCCACGGTCTGGCAAGATGCTAGGGCAAAGGTGGAGGTCTTGCCCGTGCCGGATTGCGCCTGAGCGATCACGTCTCGGCCTCGGACGATCGGCACCACCGCTCGCTGTTGAATCGCCGAGGGCTTGTCGAACCCGTGGGCGTAGATCCCACGGAGGACATCGTCGCTCAGGCCCATGCGGTCGAAGCTCGACACGGCCTCCACGCCTGGCGCCGTCTCGAATGCCGCCGCCGGCGGGCCCGATCGGGTCGCCGGAACTGGCCTTGCCATCAAGGACGTCGCCATTACCGAATCCGAAGAGATGAGGAAAGGGCAAGAGAGCAGTCTCTCGTCTCTCTCTGGAATTGATGAGCGAGCGGGAGTGTGGAAGCGCTTGTCTCAAGCAGGGCCAAATGGACTTTCTGTCAAATTAGGACATCAAGGATTATGTCAAAATCTTAAATCAGGACACGACCTGTTTATGGTACCCTGATTTTATCAAATAATTTTTTAAAATAAACATCGTCTCAAATAAAGTTCGAAGTGATGATATAAAGTTTGATTAAAAGAAATTACTTCGATCCTGGACATTAGCGTCTAAAAATCACGTACGATCTTGCACCTTGACTTTGGATTTTCTTAATTTTGATGTTTTCAATTGAGAAAAGTTAAAAAGAAAATCAAGTCACTTTAAAACGATTAAACTATGAGTATTCTATATTTTTCCAAAATGGCTTTATTCAAAAAATAAACTAAACACTTGTTACCATATTAGAAAAATTTTAATTTCTTTATAATACTTCCATCGTGTCATGTGTGATTGGTATCTCTAAAAATCAAAATTTTCTTTATTAGTACCATAAAAACCCCCAATCTAATTTTTGACCATGAAACTAATCTTTTCACCATCAAAAAATCTAAATTAGTGCATTTATGACAAATTTATCATCGGTTAGTATTTACAATATTGTATCAATACTGTAAAAAGTACAAAATATTGCACATATGACAAATGAAAGGTAAAACCCTAAATCAATACCTCGTTAATCGCCATGTCTCATTTGATTTGGTAATTTGACTATAAAATTTAAAAGAAATTATCGGATGGTAAATTTGTCGAATGTGTATTAATTTTGGGGTTTTTTATGGGAAAAAAAACTCAGTTTTGCGTGAATTTGTCACATGCATATGGATTTGAGATTTTTGTGACTTTAATCCTATTTTTTTTTTCCAATCAAGACCTCGAAAATCAAATTACACACAATGACGGCATGGGAAATTACATGTTTTTACCCTTGGGGATCCAATCGCTAGTCCTTTTGCTTTTAATCCTAATCTCTAACGAAAATTTATGATAATTCCATCAAATTTCAATTCAAAATATGCCCAAAATTGGGAGTCCTAAAACTTATTGCGAATGTGCAATCGAATTATAATACTTTCAAGAAGTGCAATTAAGTCGTAAATTTGCCACGAAAGCGCAATCGAGGCATAAAACTTTCAAAAAGTGCTATCGAGCTATAAAATTTGTCAAATTGATTGAATCGAGTCTTTTCATTAACTGCACCTTTTGAAATTTTATGATTCGGTTGCATTTTTGTGATAAATTTTAAAACTTGATTATACTTTTGGAAACTTTTTCGACTTGATTATACATCCGTGATAAGTTTTAAGACTCAATTATACTTTTTGAAAGTTTTAAAATTAAATTATTTTTTCTTGACAAGTTTAAAAATTTTCAATGTATTTTCCCATATATATATTAATACAATTCTGGTGGGACTTATTTAATTCTTCCTTTTCTCAATTGAAAGTTTTGCCCGTTTCAGGGTGCCCCCCCGGGTGTAAAGAATAGGGGGGTAGAGGCAACTCCCACGCCTTGATAAATATAGTGGCTGGGCTCAACACCTGTAAGACAGAGGCAGCTCCCATGCCTCGATAAATATAGTGGCTAGGCTTAACGCCCGTAAGATAGAGGCAGCTCCGACGCCTTGATAAATATAGTGACTAGGCTTAACGCCTATAAGACTCGGACCTGAGTAGGTCCTTAAACTGCTCCCTCGGCAATGACGAGGTGTCCTTGCGGAGTCTTCTCCGGTCCTGTAAGGCGTCTCGGTCTTGCCAAGCGGCCTCATCGCGGGGATCTGGCCCGAGGGGAACCTCACCAAGTTTGGGTACAAGCTCCCGGTGGTTCATCATTACCCTATTTTATATTTGGGGTTAACTCCGATAAACGGGACAGTTTAAGGACCTGCCCAGGTCCAAAAGCCCACATACTTTTTTTTTTTTTGGTCAGTAAAAGCCCACATACTTTAGCATATAAAAAAAGTGGCAAGGAATATGTGCCCTTTCCTAGACCAATTCTCTATTTCTGCTTTAGTTTTCTTTCCCTTTTGAGTTTTTTTATTTTCTCGTTTGCTTTATTACTTTTATACTCATTATCTTCGACTAACTTAACCAAGCAGTTCTTTGCTTGTTGAAGTAAAGTAGGCCAAAAACCTTTATTATAAGCACTATAAAATTCTGGATGTGAATATACTTGGGATGATCTTTTGCTTTATAGCTTTTGGGGTGTGTTAGGGTCGCTGTTAAAGATTGTGTTGATGCGAATTAATCGTTTCTTATTCAAAATATATACCAAAACCAGGTTTAATGAAAGAGGGAGGGAAACAGATAGAAAGAGGGGAGATAGGAGGGAGAAAGTGCGGCCCTTCATGGGGTGACCATATTCTCCTCCGTTTGACTCATAATGAATCCATTCAACAGAATAATCAACCTTAATTAAAAATCGGAAAGAATATTATGTTTAGTCATGTTGAGATGGCATGTCTATTCATATTTCTTAAATATAAATGATAATTCCCATGGTACATCATTAATTGACTAATTGGAAAGTTTTGAAATGAGTTGGATTGTGAAAATCTTTTAATCAGAGTATAAAACAAGTGCTTTATACGCGCATGATTTATCTCACTTCAAGATGGTCTGTTTCCCCATAAATTCATAGTTGGATGGACCTGGACAAGTCCTTAAAACGTCCCATTTATCAGAGTCAACCCCAACCGCACAATGGGGTAATGATAAACCGTCGGGGGTAAATTAACCAAAATGGGAAATTCCCTCGGGCCTGATCCTCGCAATGAGGCCGGTTGGCATGTCGCCAACACGGGATAGGGTCCAGGCCGCCTTACAAGGAAATGAAGGCAGTTGGTTGGACCTGGTTAGGTTCTTAAATTGTCCCATTTATCGGAGTCAACCCCAAACGCAGCTGCCTTCATTTCCCTGTAAGGCATCTCAATCTTGCCGAGTGGCCTCATCGCGGGGATCCGACCCAAGGGGAACCTTACCAAGTTTGGTTACAAGCTCCCGGCGGTTTATCATTACCCCATTATACGTTTGGCGTTGACACCGATAAATGGGACAGTTTAAGGACCTGCCCAGGTCCAATACTTATCCCATTTTGCGGGACTTATTTAATTCTTCCTTTTCTCCACTGAAAGTTTTGTCTGAGTATTTTCATTTGCTCGAATATCAATCTCATGTTTCCTCTATTGGTGTGTTTATTTTTTTTTTCTGTTGCTCTAAAAATTGGTCATTCGACATGTACACTTTTCTAAGAAGGCTGCCTATGAAATATATATTAATTTTTTCCATTAACTTTCGCTTTGTAATAAATTTAAAACCTAAGATAACACACGAATAAATGGTATACTGTCACGAATCTTTAATAATATAACACGTAAGACTCTAGAACCTTTCTTACCGTGGATGACACTCAAACGATTATGTCTTTAGGCGTGTTTGAACTCTGAACTAAAGCTTGTCTCCTGCTTTCGTTTTGGATTTTATGGTTCGGTTCGAAATCAGAGAATGAAAAGGTAAATCGAATGGAATTTGACCCTTTTATATGTAATTCGAAGTTGGGTTTCGTTTCCTTGTCTGTTTTGACCGATGCACGGCCATGTTACTCATCGAATTTTGGAGGCTTAGGAGCTGATTTAGGCAGTTCGCCATTGAATTTTATGGAATCGAACTACGTGATGGCTTGCCGATTGTTGAACGCGTCTGGAGCTTTCCCAAAATCAACGGATTGTGCGAGACCAAGAGAGGAAATTGGGGATGATTTAGCTTAATCTGTTTCAAGGCATCAAGAGGAGATTCCTTTCATGAATAGATGCATAGTTGGTGTGGGAGTTGCTGTGGTGTTTCGAGTTAAAGCGCGATCAACAATGAAAGCATGATTTTTGAACTCGACGACCATAATGGGTTGAAAAGTCCATGAATATCTTTAAGATTTCCGTCACTCTTTGTTATCCTTTTTTCCCATATTATTATGGTAATTAAAGAATTTCTTCAAAAATTATTGATTTTCTTTTTCCTGGCCAGTGTATTATTTGGAATTAGCTTTTCATTGTTTTACTGTTGGATAGTGAGGGATGGAGCCTGCGCAATTGAAAATATATCCTTAAGGCTTTAATTTTTTGGAAATTAAAAAGCTACTAAAGGTATCTTCGTTCTTGGTTTTGGGCTTAGATCTCCTGATTTATCTTGGTATCTCCACAAAAGCTCTATTCAATTAGCTTTGTTGGATCGTTGAGTGCAGTTCACTATACAGTTATGTATTATCCCCAAGATATTTCTATGATAAAACATAATTGAGGATCCATTAGAACTTACCTACGTGGATCTTACTTGGACATTGATATTTACCTGTATCAATCATGTAGAGTTTTTCCTTTGATTAGCATAAGGAAATGGCAAATGCAGAAGACATTCGGCCTCTCGTTGTTGATAATGGAATTGGCATGGTTAAGGTGAGAACATCGATGCATCGGTCCATTGCTATGGGCTTTCCTAGAGTGTATGGTAGAGTGTATGGTGGTATATGTACTCACGTAATAACCTGAATTTAACAGGCTAGTTTTGCTAGAGATGATGCTCCAAGGGTTGTCTTCCCTAGTATGGTTGGTCGATCGAGGCACCCCGCTGACATGGTTAGTATGGGCCATAGGATTGCTTATGTTGGAGATGAGGCCCAATCTAAAAGGGGCATCCTTACTTTGAAGTATCCTATAAAGGGTGGAATTGTCAGCAATTGGGATGATATGGAAAAGATCTGGCATCACACTTTCTACATCCAGCTATGCGGGGCTCCTGAAGAACATCCAATGCTCCTTATTTAACCAACCCTCGACGCAAAAAGCAAAAGGGGAGAAGATGCCACTGATCATATTTGAAACATTTGTTCCTCATAGTGTTGTCAAAGTTAACGTGAAGACATAGTAAGAGAGTTGATTTAATAAATGCAAGGTATATAAATGGGGATGAGCTTTCACATGGAAACTTAGTAAGAGAGTTGATTTAATAAATGCAAGGTGTATAGATCGGGATGAACTTTCACATGGAAACTTATTAAGAGAGTTGATTTAATAAATGCAAGGTGTATATATAGGGATGAGTTTTTCAATGCGGATTTTTTGATTTGATTTGATTTGATTTTTTCTAACCATGTCCCGACCATAATAGCATACTTGACGTGTAACCTAAAGATTTATCCTTTTGAAGGTCCAAAGCGAACATGACACGAACCATAGTCGGCAAAAATCAAACAAGAAGGTTGCATCTCAGAAAAAAGGCAAATGAATATAACCTCTCAACTTTCTACGTTGACCAAATTTCAGCTTTAACATGGGATTGGGACGTTCCGAAGGTCCAAAGAGAACATGACATGAACCATAGTCGAGAAACATTCTATATGAGGTTGCGGCTCGAAAAAGAAAAATGAATATAAATTCATGAGGGTTTTCTCAGCTAATTCTCTGTTCCTCTCTCCAGAATATTGCCCCTCAATCACATGAATCCATTCCACCAAAGAAAAAAGAAAATCACATGGATCCACTCTCAGAAACCCCAATCCAGCATACAAAAGACCAAAAAAATGCGACTTCTGAGTTGGTCGGTTTCTCTCTTAATTTTCAACATCTGCTCCGGAATAAGAAGGCCCCCTCTAAAATTACAGCAGTCTGAAAATGGTAAGTGGAGACATTCTTCGAATAGGGGACGCGCTTCTTCCCCATTAGACGTCTCCCACAGGACTTATGTCCATCTAATAAAGCTCTCTCTAAATAAGGTCCATTCACGAAATTTTGAGTGGAATAATGTTTTCTTTTTCTAGTTGGCTATAATATGTAGTCGGTCAACTATGCAACAAATATTACGTAATATTTCTAGCGGAATAATGTTTTATTTTTTTATTTGTTTTGAAGTTTCCCGTAATCATTTAAGTGACCACAAGTATAAATAAGGTGCATTCTTGAAGTCTGAGGGGCAAGTTCCTGTTAACCATCTCAAACTGATTCTTGCTTCTGCCTTCTTATCTTGAACCAGGAAAACACTAAGAGAGACTAAGAGAGGGAGAGAAAATGTCAAGGATTGAGCAAATTTTTGAGGAGCTTGATGCAGTCGAAAGCAGGATAAGGCGTCTCAAAGGGGATCTCGACGATATCATTCTGTTCGTGGATGTCATTTTGATTTGTAGGCAGCTTGTGAATACCATTTTGTTCCCTGGGCAGGTTGGGAATGTCTATTACCAGGAAGCCCGCATGGCAGCGAGGCAAGCTAGAGCGCAGGAAATTCGAGTAGAGATCGCCCAGGCTATAGCGGAGCGGAATGCGCTCATGGACGAATTCGTTGGCCTAATAGCGTAACGATCTTCCCCGTAGGAGAAGCGTAGTGGGGTCTAGGGTTTTATTGGATGTGGT
Organism: Eucalyptus erythrocorys; assembly: GCA_014182555.1. Taxonomy (NCBI): domain Eukaryota; kingdom Viridiplantae; phylum Streptophyta; class Magnoliopsida; order Myrtales; family Myrtaceae; genus Eucalyptus; species Eucalyptus erythrocorys. The sequence continues at coordinate 29,209,908 of CM024601.1, read as the reverse complement.
TTTAAGGATGATATACTTATGTAGTTGGGAGAATAATCCTTTCATGGATATGGTTCTTGAACGTCAAGATTGATAATGGTGTTTTCTTGTTTCTTGATCGTCCACAGAATAAGAAATAAAGATGTATAGAATTGTTTCGTGGATGCCGCATTGAATATGTTTGGAGTTTTTTCGTTTACAATGCTCATAGCTTTTAAACTCGTAGTTTTAAAGTGTATGGGGCTTTCATACGATTGGAAATATCTTTCATTCATTTCTTTTTATATATGATTATGTATAACTACTATGTTTCAGATCATTTTCATGTTTGCCAGTCATTTAGTTGCAATGAGTATGGTGCTGGTGAATAGGTGGCGGTAAATGAGGAAGAAAAATAGGCATGCACAAGCGAAAAAAAAGTAATACTGAATAGAAAAGCTAGGAAAATGAAATTCGTGAAGAAGTCCCTTAATTCTTATGTTCATCCAACATTTGCTTTTATAAACGTGTGCACTTGAGATCTTCGATGATACCCACCTACCGAAGATTACGTATTTTTCAATCATCCCCCAGAGAAAAGCACAATAATACCTGAGTATGTCATAGAAAAGAAATGTACAAAGACGAATTTCAAGTATATGCAATGATATAATTATGTATTCTCTATTATCTTGAAAGTCCAAATACAGTTTTCGCGTGAAAAATTGTCATTGCTGGTTCGGTGGGAAAAAATGTTGTATGACCTAATAATTAATTCATCGAATATGGAACTCACATAATTAATTGTCGAGACAACATTGGTCCACAAGCTCCAAGATCTTTTGCTAGAGATCATTTAGGTGATCACCCCTATCTTTGGTCTTGATCGCCAAATCGTCCACGTAACATTCGACGATATAGTGGAGCAAAGTCCCCAGGGAGGAAAGTCTTGAATGTTGCGCTCGCTTTCTTGGAACCTAAAATGTATAACTTTGTATCGGAATATTCCCCTGGGAATTATAAAGGCCGTCGTTTCCTCTCCACCATTTGGATCCGTTCTTGTATTGATTGCTGCTGGAATATCCATTCTATCCGTAGCTCGGCGATAGGGAAAAGGAATGTGTCCTTTGGACTAGCATTGTTTAAGTCTATAAAGTTAACAAAACATTCTAACATTCGTCATTCTTCTTTTTCGCTGGCAAAACATTTCCAAGCCAAGCAGGGTATTCATTTCGGTAACTTTGATAAGTTAGTCGAATTCAGCTACTAGGTCTGGATGAAAAGAATTTGGTTTCTGCACGAATATTCAACTAAGATAACATCTGTTTCTCTCGTCAGCCGGTGACTAGGCATATAAAAGTAGATAACATGCACATGCACGTGCCCATAGACGTGCAGATTCACCTCTTTTATCAACACAGGTAATAAATCCAAGATGTATAAATAAGAATAAGTTCTTCTAGTGCTCATAGAAAGGTCAAAAGCCCATATATATCCGCATTGAACAAGAATGCCTTGGATTAGAAGTATGTAGTTTTGTGAAAGTAACGTGGAAACTGGATAAGAGTGTTGATTTAATACGTGGGAGATTTATAAATACGGATGGATCTTTCAACAGAGGTTTTTCTATTTGATTTGATTTTCCATTTTTCTAACCACTTCCTGATCCCACTCATTTTCTTTTGTATGGCCAAGAACGAAAGTCCTTTGCCTTTGCAAGACTCCTTCAAGTCATACCCACAAGCACTAGAGACTCGTTGATTTAATTTTTTTGCTGACAACTTGTGAATTTAATTCTATGTAGCGCAACTGTTATCCCTATCCACAATGTGAATAGCTTAAATGTGGACTTTTTTTTTACCTTTCCATTGAGCTAGCCATCACTAACTCAAATATAACTTGGCAATAAAATATCTTAAGAGCAAAATAATTAGCAACACCTAGCCACACTTCCTGAGGTGTTAAAGATTTGATCATATCCAAGTAGCTCGTGGTACAAAGTGTGACTCCTAAAAATTCATTTTTCCTCGATTCAATCTCATGTGGTACTTCCTAACTAATACAAATGTTCCCCCGCGATTTTACTCTTGACTAACATATCATCAATGCATGCCTCCGTATTCCTTTTCTAGTATCGACAAAACTTTACTTGCCCACCTTTGGTACGTCGCGAGTTCGAAGGGCATCGGGCGAGTATAACCTTGATTGGTGATAAGTGACGTCTTTTCCTCATATTTCAAGGCTAGTCGTATCTAGTTTTGCCTGCATCTAAGGACAGTAGTTTGTCGCCGTTCGTTGAATCTACTGGTTGCTTCGTCTAGGGTCAGGCGTAGTTACCTTTTAGACAAGCTTTATTCAAGTCCGTCAAATCTAGGCAAATTATGCGTTTTCCACTGCTCTACTTCAGGAGCACCACATTGGCCGACCACTCCATATAGTTCAGTTTTCAATGAAGCTTTGCCTTCTTTGTGACATCTCGAATTTTCGATCATGTCTTCTTTGATGATTAAGAAGAGTCTTTTTATTGATAGCAGAATTACACAAAGATTTATTGGAAAGTAATTTGAGACTCTTCGAAATATCCATCCAGAAATATAGTCCTTGGAATACTCTACACAAGCCCACCAGTTTCCCAGTCGAAAGGGCCTGAAACAAACATTCATCAGAATTGAATAAGATTTGACAGGAATTTCCTTCACAGGCTCGGGATACTGACACAAGATTGAAATGGAAATCAGGAACATAGAACACATTTTTAAGAACAATGAGTGGACTAAGAGTTACAGTGCTAATCATTTCAACTTGTGTGGTATTTCCATTTGGGAGCTGTACTAATATGGAAGAGGATAATTTTTTTAATGTCGGAAAGGGAATTCTTATCACAAACAATGTGATCACTGGCACCTGAATCAATAATCCATGCATTCCTCGAAATTGAATTCATTAAACAATGAGATGTACCTGTGAAACCCCCAGTCCTGTCAGAAGTGTCCAATTTTCTTAGTGCCTCCATCAGCTCTTGATATTGACCATGAGTAATTGTCTTGTCCAATGGTTGCCCTGACACCTGAAAAATTGTTGAAAATTTTCCTTTTCCTTTTCTCCAAGTTTCCTATGCAGCTTCTAGCAATTTTCTATTGTGTGATGTGGACGTCTACAATATTCACAGTACATTTTACCTTTGCCTTTAAGAGTGGAATTTTTCCAGGGTGAGATGGGCTTGTTTGTGGGCTGCAGGACTTGGGCCAAGATTGGCCCATAGCTATTTTCCATTTTAGGCGAGGTGTCCAGAATATGCGAATTATTTCCGCGCGGCCCATTTAGCCCATTGAAGCCGTGTCGTCGTGGGCCGTTGGATCCGCTCCGTGGCAGGGATGGATGAGGACAGTCTGATCGCCCTATAAAAGCCAAGCTACTAGGGTTTCCGTTGAGGAACCCTAACTCTCCTCCTTGCTGTCCTCTGTTTCCTCCGTTCTTCGGGGGAAATCGAATCTGCCCTCTTGCAGCCATAGTGACTCCGTCTCCCCCGAGAACCCTAAGATCTACTGTCCTTTGCTATTTTCCTCTTGGATGGCAAGTTGGTAGATTCGATTGAGGCTCGGCATGGGTTTGTCGGGATTTGAGATCGGAACGAGAGGTAAGCTTCGTTGAGGATAAGCAGAAATCTCGTCACCTTTTCCCTTTCTCGCATGGCTTTGTATTGCTGTAAAATTGGCTCCGGCCATTGAAATTTCTCCTCGGCTACCTCAAGCTCGTTCCACAGAGCCGAGAGCTTGTTGTAGACGGTTGCTATGCTCATATTCCCTTGTTTTAATTCCGAGATCTGCTGTGTTAACGTGAAAATTTTTACCTGATCAAGTTTTCCAAACATTTCTTTAATATTCTCCCACATTTGTTTTGAATCCTTCGTTGGGGGAGAGCGGCTGCGACTTCGGATGAAATGTAGTTTCCTATCCAAGTCTTGACAAGTTGGTTGCATTTTCTCCACAGTCGTGCCATCCTATCGTCGGATGGAATCGGAATTGTTTCGTCCAGAAAGCCCTCTTTATCTTTGGTTACCAATGCATGCCGGAATTCGTGCGCCCAATTCGAGTAGTTGTCGGTGTCGGTTAACTCTTTGCTGATGAGTTTTAACTCTGGTCCGTTGGGATTTATCGTGTGAAGTGGGTCGCCGGGCTCTAGTCGTCCGCCAGTACCAAAGATTTGATATGGGAAAATTCCAGGTCCGAGATTCAGGTAGGGATTTCCCCCCATGCCCGAACCATTGGGCCCGGTACCCTGATTTGCTTGCCCCGCATGACCCGCATTGAGAAAAGTCGAGTAGGGATTCATTCCCATCTTGACCCCTACTGATCCGCCCGTCTGCTCTGGACTAATGGTAGGGTTTGCCCCTTCGATGGTTGGCGGACCTCCATTAGCCCCAACGCTGCTTTGATAGCTTCCTAGCTATGATGAATGGAACCATGGATATGGTATCCACTGGAATGGATGGCCCATGAAGGGCTGCCCTAGGTTGAATTGAGCCGGGAATTGTTGCCATTGCACATTTTGGGTCTGTGCCTGGCTGAATTGTTGTTGAGTAGCAGGGGTGACAGTAGATGAATCCTGGATATCTTGCTCTTCTGGCGAATCCTGGATAACTTGCTCTTCTGGCGTAATTTCTCCTGTAGGTTGGTTACTGGAGGTTGAGGTAGGGTCCTGTGTTTTAGGCATGGTAACTAGCTTCGATTTATTATTAGTTTCATCTTTCGAAAATTAGATATATGTTGTGGTAGTATCAAATTAGACTCTATGTAGCTTTGAGACCAAAGACATTACCATAACTAATACCAATATTTTTGGGGGTCAAGATGAATTTTTGGTCGCCAAATAAGACCTCACATTTGGTTATCATGAATGAAGCCGGGAATAGAAACCCAATTCACTTTCACAATATTGTTTCGCCAAATTTTTTTTTTTGTCGGTCATTCTGCCAAATTTGAACGAGGCAAAACATAAGCGAAAAGCAGAACTGGAAAGTTTTGCATTACTGCATGAGTTTTGTTAATATAAATGTCTTTGGGCTATTATTAAAATAACAACTTATTATGAATCACAAATTTTTTAAAAGTAAACCTCGCAACAATTTATAATTATTTATTATTTAATTTATTATGAGAATAGTATTTAATTTTTTATGATTTAAAACGAACTGTTATTCTCATAATAAATTAAGGATAGCCACTCAATCATTTCTCTTTTCGTATGAAGTGGGAATGAATGGGAATAAGTTAATAGAAAAGGCAAGCAGGCAAGCAAGAACCACTGATACTTGCGACCCAAGTATTGTCGCTTCAAGAAGACTTCGATTTTTTAGCATTTACAAGAACCACCGAAAGACATGAGATTCCATCAGACCCTGTGTCTTTTCTTCTCCCTTTCTGCGCAACCGCAGACTGTAGCTGCAAAATATTTTCCCAGGAAAAGTGCTGACGCGTCCCCACCGAACCCCTTCATTATTTTCCGGGAAAAGATGCCACCGAACCCCTCTGGTACATCCAATGCTCCTTATTTAAGCAACCCTCGACCCAAAAAGGAAATGGGGAGAAGATGCCACTGATCATATTTGAAACATTTGTCCCTCATAGTGTTGTCAAAGTTAACGTGAAGACATAGTAAGAGAGTTGATTTAATAAATGCTAGGTGTATAAATGGGGATGAACTTTCACATGGAAACTTAATAAGAGAGTTGATTTAATAAATGCAAGGTGTATGGATGGGGATGAACTTCCACATGGAAAATTATTAAGAGAGTTGATTTAATAAATGCAAGATGTATATATAGGGATTAGTTTTTCAACGTGGATTTTTTGATTTGATTTGATTTGATTTTTTCTAACCATGTCCCGACCATAATAGCATACTTGACGTGTAAACCTAAAGATTTATCCATTTGAAGGTCCAAAGCGAACATGACATGAACCATAGTCGGCAAAAATCAAACAAGAAGGTTGAATCTCAGAAAAAAGGCAAATGAATATAACCTCTCAACTTCCCACGTTGACCAAATTTCAGCTTTAACATGGGATCGGGACATTCCGAAGGTCCAAAGAGAACATGACATGAACCATAGTCGAGAAAAATTCTACATGAGGGTTGCAGCTCGAAAAAGAAAAATGAATATAATTTCTTGAGGGTTTTCTCAGCTAATTCTCTATTCCTCTCTCCAGAACATTGCTCCTCAATCACATGAATCCATTCCACCAAAGAAAAAAGAAAATCACAAGGATCCACTCTCAGAAACCCCAATCCAGCATACAAAAGACCAAAAAAATGCGACTTCTGAGTTGGTCGGTTTCTCTCTTAATTTTTAACATCTACTTCGGAATAAGAAGGCCCGCTCTAAAATTACAGTAGTCTGAAAATGGTAAGTGGAGACATTCTTCGAATAGGGGACGCGGTTCTTCCCCATTACACGTCTCCCACAGGACTTATGTCCATCTAATTGTAGTGCTCATTACAGCTCTCTCTAAATAAGGTCCATTCACGAAATTTCGAGTGGAATAATGATTTCTTTTTCTAGTTGGTTATAATATGTAGTCGGTCAACTATGCAACAAATATTACGTAATATTTCTAAAGGAATAATGTTTTATTTTTTTTATTTCTTTTGAAGTTTCCCGTAATCATATAAGTGACTACGAGTATAAATAAGGCCCATTCTTGAAGTTTTGGGGAAAGTTCTTGCTAACCATCTCAAACTAATTCTTGCTTCTGCCTTCTTATCTTGAACTAGGAAAACACAAGAGAGACTGAGAGAGGGAGAGAAAATGCCAAGGATTGAGCAAATTTTTGAGGAGCTTGCGGCAGTTGAAAGCCAAATAAAGCGTCTCAAATTGGTACTCGATGAAATCATTATGTTTGTGAATGTCATTTTGATTTGTAGGCAGCTTGTGAATTCCATTTTGTTCCGTGGGCAGGTTGGGAATGTCTTTCACCGAAGAGCCCGCATGGCAGAGAGGCAAGCTAGAGCACAGGAAATTCGACTAGAGATCGCCCGGGCTTTAGAGGAGTGGGATGCGCTCATCGTCGAATACATTGGCCTAATAGCGTCAGGATCTTACCCGTAGGAGAAGCATAGTGGGGTCTAGGGTTTTATTGGATGTGGTTTTAAGGATGATATACTTATGTATTTGGGAGAATAATCGTTTCATGGATATGGTTCTTGAACGTCAACATTGATAATAGTGTTTACTTGTTTCTTGATCGTCCACAGAATAAGAAATAAAGATATATAGAAGTGTTTCGTGGATGCCGCATAGAATATGTTTGGAGTTTGTTTGTTTACAAGGCTCATAGTTTTTAAACTTGTAGGTTTAAAGTGTACGTGGCTTTCATACGATTGGAATTATCTTTTGTCCAGTTCTTTTTATATATGATTATGTATAATTACTATGTTTCAGATCATTTTCATGTTTGCCAGTCATTTAGTTGCAATGAGTATGGTGCTGGTGAATAGGTGGCGGTAAATGAGGAAGAAAAATAGGCATGCACAAGCGAAAAATAAATAATACTGAATAGAAAAGCTAGGAAAATAAAATTCGTGAAGAAGTCCCTTAATTCTTATGTTCATCCAACATCTGCTTTTATAAACGTGTGCACTCGAGATCTTCGATGATACCCACCTACCGGAGATTACGTATCCTTCAATCATCCCCTAGAGAAAAGCACAATAATACCTGAGTATGTCATAGAAAAGAAATGTACAAATACGAATTTCAAGTATATGCAATGATATAATTACGTATTCTCTATCATCTCGAAAGTCCAAATACAGTTTCCGAGTGAAAAATTGTCATTGCTGGTGCGGTGGGAAAAAAATGTTGTATGACCTAATAATTAGCTCATCGAATATGGAACTCACATAATATATTGTCGAGACAACATCGGTCGACAAGCTCCGAAATCTTTTGCTAGAGATCTTTTAGGTGTTCACCCCCATCTTTGGTCTTGATCGCCAAATTGTCCACGTAACATTCGACGATACAGTGGGGGAAAGTCCCCGGGGAGGAAAGTCATGACGTTGCACCGGCTTTCCTTGAACCTAAAATATATAACTTTGTATTGGAATATTCCCCTGGGTATTATATAGGCCACCATTTCCTCTCCTCCATATAGATCCATTCTTGTGTTGATTGCTGCCGGAATATCCATTCTATCAGTAGCTCAGTGATAGGCAAAAGGAATGTATCCCTTGGACTGGCATTGTTGAAGTCTCTAAAGTTAATATTGGTCATTCTTCTTTTTCGATGGCTAAATCTTTACAAGCCGAGTAGGGAATTCATTTCAATAGCTCTGATAAATTAGTCGAATTCTGCCTCGATTTCAGCTACTAGCTCTCGATGGAAAGAATTTGGTTTATGCATGAATATTCAATTAAGATGACCTCTGTTTCTCTCGTCAGCCGGTGAGCAGGCATATAAAAGTAGATAACATGCACATGCACGTGCCCATAGACATGCAGATTCCCCTCTTTTATCAACAAAGGTAATAAATCCGAGATGCATAAATAAGGATGAGTTCTTCTATTGCACACGGAAAGTTCAAAAGCCCAAATATATCCGCATTGAATGAGAATGCCATGGATTAAAAGTACGTATTGTGAAAGTTAACGTGGAAATTTGGTAAGAGAGTTGATTTAATAAATGCAAGATGTATGGGTTCTTCAACAGAGCTTTTTTTATTTGATTTGATTTTCCATTTTTCTAACCACTTCTTGATCCCACTCATTTTCTTGTGTATGGCCAAGAGCGGAAGTCCTTCGCCTTTGCAAGACTCCTTCAGGTCATACCTAGAAGTACTAGAGACTCGTCAATGTAATTTTTCTACTGACAACTTATGAATTTAATTCTACGTACTGCAAGTGCTATCACTCACTCAAATATAACATGAAAACAAAATATCTTAAGAGCAAAAAATAATTAGCAACACCTAGCCACACTTCCTAAGGACTTAAAGATTTGATCATATCCAAGTAGCTCGCGGTACTAAGTGTGACTCCAAAAATTCATTTTTCCCCGTTTCAACCTCATGCGGTACTTCCTAACTACTAAAAATGTTCCCCCGCGATTTTACTCTTGACTAAGATATCATCAATGCTTGCGTCCTTATTCATTTTCTATTGTCGACGAAATTTTTCTTGCCTGCCTCTGGTACGTCGCGAGTTCCAAGGGCAAGTCAGCAAATTCAGGTACTCATTTGACCACTGGTATTCCACTTCTGGACCTCGGCATGGCTCATGGATTACTAAGTGGCCACGAATGTCCCTTTGGCGAAGTGGTTCTTAGCTTCTCAAATCCTAATGACCATAACTTAAATTGAAATAAATTTCATAAACTAGTTACACGTATCAAAATTCACATTGAAATGACTTATGATTAAGGCAATCTAGAGTAATACAATGGAGCTATAACAATGATTCAAAGTATACTCACAAGAAAAAGATGAATGAAAATGAAACACCAAGAATTCTAACTTGAACTTTAATATGCTCAAACAACAAATCACGTTTGACGATGAACCCCTCCGCGTTTACGATTTGGGTTGAAAAATTGATAATGAATTTGGCATGGTTAAGGTGAGAATATTGACGCACTGGTCCATTGCTATGGGCTTTCCTAGAGTTCATGGTGGTATTTGTGCTCAAGTAATAACCTAAATTTGACAGGTTGGTTTTGCTAGAGATGATTCTCCAAGGGTTGTCTTCCCTAGTATGGTTTGTCGATCGAGGCACCCCGCTGACATGGTTAGTATTGACCACAGGGTTGCTTATGTTGGAGATGAGGCCCAATCTAAAAGGGGCATGCTTGCTTTGAAGTACCCTATAGAGGGTGGAATTGTCAGCAATTGGGACGATATGGAAAAGATCTGGCTTCACACTTTCTACATCAAGCTACGCGGGGCTCCCAAAGAACATCCAATGCTCCTTATTTAAGCAACCCTCGACCCAAAAAGCAAATGGGGAGAAGATGCCACTGATCATATTTGAAACATTTGTCCCTCATAGTGTTGTCAAAGTTAACGTGAAGACATAGTAAGAGAGTAGATTTAATAAATGCAAGGTGTATAAATGGGGATGAACTTTCACATAGAAACTTAGTAAGAGAGTTGATTTAATAAATGCAAGGTGTATAGATGGGGATGAACTTTCACACGGAAACTTTTTAAGAGAGTTGATTTAATAAATGCAAGATGTATATATAGGGATGAGTTTTTCAACGCGGATTTTTTGATTTGAATTGATCTGATTTTTTCTAACCACGTCCCGACCATAATAGCATACTTGACGTGTTACCTAAAGATTTATCCTTTTGAAGGTCCAAAGCGAACATGACATGAACCATAGTCGGCAAAAATCAAACAAGGAGGTTGAATCTCAGAAAAAAAGGCAAATGACCTCTCAACTTCCCATGTTGACCAAATTTCAGCTTTAACATGGGATTGGGACGTTCCGAAGTTCCAAAGAGAACATGACATGAACCATAGTCGAGAAAAATTCTACATGAGGGTTGCAGCACGAAAAAGAAAAATGAATATAATTTCTTGAGGGTTTTCTCAGCTAATTCTCTGTTCCTCTCTCCAGAACATTGCTCCTCAATCACATGATTCCATTCCACCAAAGAAAAAAGTAAATCACAAGGACCCACTCTCAGAAACCCCAATCCAGCATACAAAAGACCAAAAAAATACAACTTCTGAGTTGGTCGGTTTCTCTCTTAATTTTTAACATCTACTCGGGAATAAGAAGGCCCGCTCTAAAATTACAGTAGTCTGAAAATGGTAAGTGGAGACATTCTTCGAATAGGGGACGCGGTTCTTCCCCATTACACGTCTCCCACAGGACTTATGTCCATCTAATTGTAGTGCTCATTACAGCTCTCTCTAAATAAGGTCCATTCACGAAATTTCGAGTGGAATAATGTTTTCTTTTTCTAGTTGGCTATAATATGTAGTCGGTCAACTATGCAACAAATATTACGTAATATTTCTAGCGGAATAATGTTTTATTTTTTTATTTGTTTTGAAGTTTCCTGTATTCATATAAGTGACTACGAGTATAAATAAGGCCCATTCTCGAAGTTTTGGGGAAAGTTCCTATTAACCATCTCAAACTGATTCTTGCTTCTGCCTTCTTATCTTGAACTAGGAAAACACAAGAGAGACTGAGAGAGGGAGAGAAAATGCCAAGGATTGAGCAAATTTTTGAGGAGCTTAAGGCAGTTGAAAGCCGAATAAAGCGTCTCAAATTGGTACTCGACGAAATCATTCCGTTTGTGAATGTCATTTTGATTTGTAGGCAGCTTGTGAATTCCATTTTGTTTCGTGGGCAGGTTGGGAATGTCTTTTACCGAAGAGCCCGCACGGCAGAGAGGCAAGCTAGAGCGCAGGAAATTCGAGTAGAGATCGCCCGGGCTTTAGAGGAGTGGGATGCGCTCATCGTCGAATACGTTAGCCTAATAGTGTCAGGATCTTACCCGTAGGAGAAGCGTAGTGGGGTCTAGGGTTTTATTGGATGCGGTTTTAAGGATGATATACTTATGTATTTGGGAGAATAATCGTTTCATGGATATGGTTCTTGAACGTCAACATTGATAATAGTGTTTTCTTGTTTCTTGATCGTCCACAAAATAAGAAATAAAGATATATAGAAGTGTTTCGTGGATGCCGCATTGAATATGTTTGGAGTTTTTTTGTTTACAATGCTCATAGCTTTTAAACTTGTTGGTTTAAAGTGTACGTGGGTTTCATCCGATTGGAATTATCTTTCGTCCATTTCTTTTTATATATGATTATGTATAATTACTATGTTTCAGATCATTTTCATGTTTGCCAGTCATTTAGTTGCAATGAGTATGGTACTGGTGAATAGGTGGCAGTAAATAAGGAAGAAAAATAGGCATGCACAAGCGAAAAATAAATAATACTGAATATAAAAGCTAGGAAAATAAAATTCGTGAAGAAGTCCCTTAATTCTTATGTTCATCCAACATCAGCAAATTCAGGTACTCATTTGACCACTGGTATTCCACTTCTGGACCTCGGCATGGCTCACGGATTGCTAAGTGGCCACGAATGTCCCTTTGGTGAAGTGGTGCTTAGCTTCTCAAATCCTAATGACCATAACTTAAATTGAAATAATTTTCATAAACTAGTTACACGTATCAAAATTCACATTGAAATGACTTATGATTAAGGCAATCCAGAGTAATACAATGGAGCTATAACAACGATTCAAAGTATACTCACAAGAAAAAGATGAATGAAAATGAAACACCAAGAATTCTAACTTGAACTTTAATATGCTCAAACAACAAATCACGTTTGACGATGAACCGCTCCGCGTTTACGATTTGGGTTGAAATATTGATAATGAATTTGGCATGGTTAAGGTGAGAATATTGACGCACTGGTCCATTGCTATGGGCTTTCCTAGAGTGCATGGTGGTATTTGTGCTCACGTAATAACCTGAATTTGACAGGCTGGTTTTGCTAGAGATGATGCTCCAAGGGTTGTCTTCCCCAGTATGGTTTGTCGATCGAGGCACCCCGCTGACATGGTTAGTATCGGCCACAGGGTTGCTTATGTTGGAGATGAGGCCCAATCTAAAAGGGGCATGCTTACTTTGAAGTACCCTATAGAGGGTGGAATTGTCAGCAATTGGGACGATATGGAAAAGATCTAGCATCACACTTTCTACATCAAGCTACGCGGGGCTCCCAAAGAACATCCAATGATCCTTATTTAAGCAACCCTCGACCCAAAAAGCAAATGGGGAGAAGATGCCACTGATCATATTTGAAACATTTGTCCCTCATAGTGTTGTCAAAGTTAACGTGAAGACATAGTCAGAGAGTTGATTTAATAAATGCAATGTGTATAAATGGGGATGAACTTTCAGATGGAAACTTAGTAAGAGAGTTGATTTAATAAATGTAAGGTGTATAGATGGGGATGAACTTTCACATGGAAACTTATTAAGAGAGTTGATTTAATAAATTCAAGATGTATATATAGGGATGAGTTTTTCAATGCAAATTTTTTGATTTGATTTGATTTGATTTTTTCTAACCACGTCCCGACCATAATAGCATACTTGACGTTTTACCTAAAGATTTATCCTTTTGAAGGTCCAAAGCGAACATGACATGAACCATAGTCAGCAAAATTCAAACAAGAAGGTTGCATCTCAGAATAAAGGCAAATGGATATAACCTCTCAACTTTCCACATTGATCAAATTTCAGCTTTAACATGGGATTGGGACATTCCGAAGGTCCAAAGAGAACCTGACATGAACCATAGTCGAGAAAAATTCTACATGAGGGTTGCAGCTTGAAAAGGAAAAATGTATATAATTTCTTGAGGGTTTTCTCAGCTAATTCTCTGTTCCTCTCTCCAGAACATTGCTTCTCAATCACATGAATCCATTCTGCCAAAGAAAAAAGAAAATCACATGAATCCACTCTCAGAAACCCTACTCTAGCATACAAAAGACCCAAAAAAATGCGACTTCTGAAGTTGGTCGGTTTCTCTCTTAGTTTTCAACATCTACTCCGGAATAAGAAGGCCCGCTCTAAAATTACAGCAGTCTAAAAATGGTAAGTGGAGACATTCTTCGAACATGGGACGCGCTTCTTCCCCATTAAATGTCTCCCATAGGACTTATGTCCATCTAATTGTAGTGCTCATCACAGCTCCCTCTAAATAAGGTCCACTCACGAAATTTTGAGTGGAATAATGTTTTCTTTTTCTAGTTGGCTATAATATGTAGTCGGTCAGCTATGCAACAAATATTACGTAATATTTATAGCGGAATAATGTTTTATTTTTTTATTTGTTTTGAAGTTTCCCGTAATCATTTAAGTGACCGCAAGTATAAATAAGGTCCCTTCTTGAAGTCTAAGGGGAAAGTTCCTGTTAACCATCTCAAATTGATTCTTGCTTCTGCCTTTTTATCTTGAACAAGGAAAACACTAGGAGAGACTGAGAGAGGGAGAGAAAATGTCAAGGATTGGGCAAATTTTTGAGGAGCTTGCGGCGGTCGAAAGTAGGATAAGGCGTCTCAAGCTAGGTTGAGTTCACCTCATGTTAATTGGGTTAGGTTGAGCTTTGTCGATGACCAAGTGCGGCTCGCCAGCTAGGCGAGGCTCCTCGCCTAGCAACCAGCGATTTGGTGAGGCCAAGCCTCACGGTGGCTAGGCAAGCCTCCAATGAGCTCGTCGGACTTTGCCTAGCCGGTCGCCGACCACAAGAATACCAAACACATGAGGAAGGAGAAGACTGGCTTGGCAAGGAAGGAGGAAGGAGAAGAGAAAAGGAAAAAGTAAAAAAGAAAAATGTAATAAAAGTATTAAAAATTAAAAGAAAAAATTTAAGAGTCATAAAAAACACATTTTTATTCCAGGATAAAAAATCTTGGATAATTACTAATTGCTTTTAATTGCTCAAAATCTCATGCAGAGATCAGAATAAAAAAAGAATCATTTCTAAGTATAAATTGTTTTCGGAAACATAATGGTTATCAAACACACCTTAAACGATAAATCCTGAAAATCCCAATCCTAATTTAAGTTCGGATCACCTCTTCTTGGTCGAAAATCATCACCTTTTCCATAATTGGTTAATAGATGTGATCAAAGTTGTTAATATTGAATAGAATACTTATGCAACTCTACTTGATACTTAGAGAAGGGGGAAAAATCCTCTTCCTTCTCTTAAATTCCATTTTGGCTGAAAATTACTAAAGCCTTGATCGTGGGGGACAAATTTTTTACCGAACCTTCTCAGCCAAAATTTCTCTTGAAATTTTCTTCATCTTGATTTTTTCTTTGCCAATTTAGAAAGGCACGTGCAAATTTTGGCTAGTCTAAGGAAAAGGGAGTGTGGCCTGATTCCTTAGAGAGGCTAGGTTAAAAAAATGTTAGTTTTGACAATTGAGGCATAAAACTTTCAAAAAATGCAATCAAGTTATAAAACTTGTCAAATTAGTTGAATCGAATCCTTTCGTTAACTGCACTTTTTGAAAATTTTATGACTCGGTTGCATTTTTGTGGATGATTTTAGAACTCGATTACACTTTTGGAAAGTTTTACAACTTGATTGTACATTCTTGATAAGTTTTAAGACTTAATTGCACTTTTTGAAAGTTTTAAAACTTAATTGTACTTTCTTGACAAGTTGAAAAAATTTCAATGTACTTATCCTAGATATATATTAATACAATTCTAGTGGACTTATTTAATTCTTCCTATTCTAGCTTCACATTTTTGTTTGAATATCAATGTTGTGTTTCCTCTATTGGGTTGAGTATTTATTTTTGCTGCTCTAGAAATTGGTCATTGGACATGTACACTTTTCTAAGAAGGCCGCCTATAAAATATATACTATATTTTTTTCCATTAACTTTTGCTTTACAATAAATTGAAAACCTAAGATAACACACGAATAAATGGTATATTGTCACGAATCTTAAATAATATAACACGTAAGACTCTTGAACCTTTCTTACCGTGGATGACACTAAAACGATTATGTCGTTGGGCATGTCTGAACTCTAATCTAAAGCTTGTCTCTCTGCTTCTGTTTTGGGTTTTTTCACTTGATTATGAATCGGTGAATAAAATGGTAAAGTGAATGGAATGTGACCATTTTTTTTTTTAATGTAATTTGAAGTCGGATTTCGTTCCTTCGACTGTGTTGACCAATGCACGGCCATGTTACCGGTCGAATTTTGGAGGCTTAGGAGCTGATTTAGGCGGTTCGCCTTTGAATTTTACTGAATCGGACTGGGTGAAGGCTTGCCGATTGTTGAATGCGTGTGGAGCTTTCCTAGAATCAACGGATTGTGCGAGACTAAGAGAAGAAATTGGGATGATTTAGCTTAATTTGTTTCAAGGCATCGAGAGGAGATTCCTTTCATGAATAGATGTATGGTTGGTGTGCAAGCTTCTGTGGTGTTTCAAGTTAAGGCGTGATCAACAATTAAAGCATGATTGTTGAACTCGATGACCATAATTCAAGAATATCTTTAAGATTCCTATCACTCTTTATTATCCTTTTTCTTGTACTGTTATGGTAGTTAAATGATTTCTTAAAAAATTCTTGATTTTTTTTTCCTGGCCAGTGTGTTATTTGGATTTAGCATTTCATTGTTTTTCTGTTGGACAGTGAGGGATAGAGCATGCGTAATTGAAAATATATCCTTAAGACTTTAATTTTTTTGAAATTAAAAAGCTACTAAAGGGATCTTTGTTCTTGGTTTTGGGCTTAGATATCCTAATTTATCTTGTTATCTCCACAAAAGCTCTATTAAATTAGCTTTGTTGGATTAGTGCAGTTCATTATACAGGTATGTATTATCCCCAGGATATTTCTATGATAAAACATAATCATGGATCCATTAGAACTTATCTACGTGGATCGTACTTGGACATTGATATTTACCTGTATTAATCATGTAGAGTTTTTCCTTTGATTAGCATAAGGAGATAGTAGATACCGAAGACATTTAGCCTCTTGGTGTTGATAATGAATTTGGCATGTAATAACCTGAATTTGACAGGCTGGTTTTGCTAGAGATGATGCTCCAAGGGTTGCCTTCCCCAGTATGATTTGTCGATCAAGGCACCCCGCTGACATGGTTAGTATGGGCCACAAGGTTGCTTATGTTGGAGATGAGGCCCAATCTAAAAGGGGCATGCTTAATTCGAAGTACCCTATGGAGAGTGGAATTGCCAGCAATTGGAACGATATGGAAAAGATCTGGCATCACACTTTGTACATCGAGCAACGTGGGGCTCCTGAAGAACGTCCGATGCTCCTTATTTAAGCAACCCTCAACTCAAAAAGCAACCGGGGAGAAGATGCCATTGATCATATTTGAAATGTTTGTCCTTGATAGTGTTGTCAGAGTTAACAGAAGACATAGTGAGAGAGTTGATTTAATAAATGCAAGGTGTATAAATGGGGATGAACTTTCACATGGAAACTTAGCAAGAGAGTTGATTTAATAAATGCAAGGTGTATAGATGGTGATGAACTTTCACGTGGAAACTTATTAAGAGAGTTGATTGAATAAATGCAAGATGTATATATAGGGATGAGTTCTTCAACGCGGGTTTTTTTTTTTATTTGATTTGATTTGATTTTCTTTTTTCTAACCACATCTCAACCTTAATAGCATACTTGACGTGTAACCTAAAGATTTATCCTTTTGAAGGTCCAAAGTGAACATGACATGAACCATAGTCGGCAAAAATCAAATAGGAAGGTTGCATCTCAGAAAAGGGCAAATGAGTATAACCTCTCAACTTCCCACGTTGACCAAATTTCAGCTTTAATATGGGATTGGGACATTCTGAAGGTCCAAAGCGAACATGACATGAACCATAGTCGAGAAAAATTCTACATGAGGTTTGCAGCTCAAAAAAGAAAAATGAATATAATTTCTTGAGGGTTTTCTCAACTAATTCTCTGTTCCTCTCTCCAGAACATTGCTTCTCAATCACATGAATCCATTCCACCAAAGAAAAAAGAAGATCACATGAATCCACTCCTAGAAACCCTACTCCAGCATACAAAAGACCAAAAAAAATGCGACTTCTGAAGTTGGTCGGTTTCTCTCTTAATTTTCAACATCTACTCCGGAATAAGAAGGCCCGCTCTAAAATTACAGCAGTTTGAAAATGGTAAGTGGAGACATTCTTCGAACAGGGGACGCTTCTTCCCCATTAAACGTCTCCCACAGGACTTATGTCCATCTAATGTAGTGCTCATCAAAGCTCTCTCTAAATAAGGTCCATTCACGAAATTTCGAGTGGAATAATGTTTTCTTTTTCTAGTTGGCTATAATATGTAGTCGGTCAACTATGCAACAAATATTACGTAATATTTCTAGTGGAATAATGTTTTATTTTTTTATTTGTTTTGAAGTTTCCCGTAATCATTTAAGTGACCGCAAGTATAAATAAGGTCCCTTCTTGAAGTCTGAGGGGAAAGTTCCTGTTAACCATCTCAAACTGATTCTTGCTTCTACCTTCTTATCTTGAACCAGGAAAACACTAAGAGAGACTGAGAGAGGGAGAGAAAATGTCAAGGATTGGGCAAATTTTTGAGGAGGTTCAGGAAGTGGAGAGCAGGATAAGGCGTCTCAGATGGGAGTTCGACCATATCGTGAAGGACTTTTTGTGTTGTATCCGGATCGAGGATGTCGCTCACCAGGAAGCCCACTTGGCAGCGACGTGAGCCAGAGTGCAGGAAATTCGAGAAGAGATCACTCGGGCTGAAGAGGAGCGTGATGCGGTCATCGTAGAATTCATTGGCCTAATGGCGTAACAATCTTCTCCTCTAAAATCGAGTATACGTTTGCTTTTATGGGCATCCGAACGTTAAGAGAAGCATAGTGGGGTCTGGAGTTTTATTGGATAAGGTTGTAAGGACGGTATACTTATGTAGTTGGGAGAATAATTGTTTTTTGGATATTGTTCTTGAACTTCAAGATTGATAATAGTGTTTTCTTGTTTCCTGGTCGTTTGGAGAATAAGAAATAAAGATATATAGAAGTGTTTCTTGGATCCCGCATTGAATATGTTTGGAGTTTCTTTGTTTACAATGCTCATAGCTTTTAAACTCGTAGGTTTAAAGTGTACGGGGCTGTCATAGGAATGGAAATATCTTTCATCCATTTCTTTTCATATATGATTTTATATAATTCTTAAGTGTTAGATCATTTTCATATTTGCCAGTCATTTAGCCGCAATGAGTATGATGCTGGTGAATAGGTGGGAGTAAATGAGGAAGAGAAATGGGCATGCGCATGCGGGAAAAAAAATACTGAAGAGAAAAGCTAGGAGAGTAAAATTCGTGAAGAAGTCCCTTAATTCTTAGATTCATCCAACATCTACTTTTATAAATTTGTGCACTTGAGATCTTTGATGATACACACCTATTGGAGATTACATATCCTTCGATCTTTCCCAAAGAAAAGTAGAATAATACCTGAGTATGTCATAGAAAAGAAATGTATACACATGAACTTCAAGTATATGCAGTTATGTAATTACGTATTCTCTATTGTCTCAAAAGTCCAAATACAGTTTCTGCGTGAAAAATTGTCTTTGCTGGTGCAGTGGGGAAAAAATGTTGTATGATCTAATAATTAATTTATCCAACATGGAACTCACATAATTAATTGTTGAGACGGCATTGATCCACAAGCTCTGAATTCTTTTGCTAGATATCATTTAGGTGATCGCCCCCGTCTTTACTCTTGACTGCCGAATCGTCCACATAACATTCGATGATACAGTGGAGCAAAGTCCCCAGAGAGGAAAGTCATGAACGTTGCGCCTACTTTCTTTGAACCTAAAATGTATAACTTTGTATCGGAATATTCCCCTGGGAATTATAAAGGCCGTCGTTTCCTCTCCACCATTTGGATCCATTCTTGTATTGATTGCTGCCGGAATATCCATTCTATCCGTAGCTCGACGATAGGCAAAAGGAATGTGTCCTTTGGACTGGCATTGTTTAAGTCTATAAAGTTAACAAAACACTCTAACATTCGTCATTCTTCTTTTTTGCTGGCAAAACATTTCCAAGCTGAGCAGGGCATTCATTTCGGTAACTTTAATAAGTTAGTCGAATTCAGCTACTAGATCTGGATGAAAAGAATTTGGTTTCTGCACGGATATTCAACAAAGATAACATCTGTTTCTCTCGTCAGCCGGTGACTAGGCATATAAAAGTAGAGAACATGCACATGCACATGCACGTGCCCATAGACGTGCAAATTCCCCTCTTTTATCAACACAGGTAATAAATCCAAGATGTATAAATAAGGATGAGTTCTTCTAGTGCTCACAGAAGGGTCAAAAGCCCATATATATCTGCATTGAACAAGAATGCCTTGGATTAGAAGTACATAGTTTTGTGAAAGTTAACGTGGAAACTCGATAAGAGCATTGATTTAATACGTGCGAGATTTATAAATACAGATGGGTCCTTCAACAGAGGTTTTTCTATTTGATTTGATTTTCCATTTTTCTAACCACTTCTTGATCCCACTCATTTTCTTTTGTATGGCCAAGAACGGAAGTCCTTTGCCTTTGCAAGACTCCTTCAAGTCATAACCACAAGCACTAGAGACTCATTGATTTAATTTTTTTGCTGACAACTTGTGAATTTAATTCTATGTACCGCAACTGCTATCCCTATCCACAATGTGAATAGCTTAAATGTGGACTCTTTTTTTACCTTTCCATTAAGCTAGCCATCACTAACTCAAATATAACATGGCAATAGAATATCTTAAGAGCAAAATAATTAGCAACACCTAGCCACACAGTGAGCTCTTGCTGTACTTATCCCCCAACACAAGGTTAACTCTTTTCCTATCTCAAATTTCAACTTAAAAATTAAGAAAATTCTACAGTGATGGGCTCAAGTAACAACGCTCACAAGTGTTTGCATCTCCAAATCACGTAAGGGTATTAAGCCCGATTACGGGCCCAACATATGGGCTTAGACAAGGGCATAAAGTGAGAAAACTCCTCACGGCTTGACTGGGCAACGCAAATCTCTCATGACATTCATGGTGTTGAGTGGGTCAAAGACATTTGTTCATAACCAACTTTCGCTAAAAACTTTTAACGTCTCCAGGGTTTTCTGTTGAGTAGCTTAAAAGATGATAGAGTTGGCGTCGGCTTAGCAAGAGCAGAAGTCCCGATGATACCTCGGTGAAAAATGGAGATAAAAAAGCACCAAGAAGAATACTTTTTATTAACCAGAAACTCCAACTTTGGATCGAAACTTTGGAGCGTAAGGTTTTCATGTTAAGTAGGGATGAAAGACGTCATATTTTTTTTGCGAGTTTAGCAAAGAGTTTTAGATGCCTCGGCGAAAATTGAAGGTTAGTGAACACCCAGAAGTTAACGCCTTGGACTTATTTATTTGGGAAAGGGTGAGGAAATTGATGATGTCTGGTTTTTCGGGAGATAGCAGATGCCAAAGACATTCAGCCTCTTGGTGTTGATAATGAATTTGGCATGGTTAAGGTGAGAATATTGATGCACCGGTCCATTGCTATGGGCTTTCCTAGAGTGGATGGTGGTACATGTGCTCACGTAATAACCTGAATTTGACAGGCTGGTTTTGCTAGAGATGATGCTCCAAGGATTGTCTTCCCCAGTATGGTTTGTTGATGGAGGCACCCCGCTGACATGGTTAGTATGGGCCACAGGGTTGCTTGTGTTGGAGATGAGGCCCAATCTAAAAGGGGCATGCTTACTTTGAAGTACCCTATAGAGGGTGGAATTGCTAGCAATTGGGATGATATGGAAAAGATCTTGCACCACACTTTCTACATCGAGCTACGTGGGGCTCCCGAAGAACATCCGATGCTCCTTATTTAAGCAACCCTCGACCCAAAAAGCAAATGGGGAGAAGATGCCATTGATTATATTTGAAACATTTGTCCCTCATAGTGTTGTCAAAGTTTAACGTGAAGACATAGTAAGAGAGTTGATTTAATAAATGCAAGGTGTATAAATGGGGATGAACTTTCACATGGAAACTTAGTAAGAGAGTTGATTTAATAAATGCAAGGTGTATAGATGGGGATGAACTTTCACATGGAAACTTATTAAGAGAGTTGATTTAATAAATGCAAGATGTATATATCGGGATGGGTTTTTCAATGCGGATTTTTTGATTTGATTTGATTTGATTTTTTCTAACCACGTCCCGACCATAATAGCATACTCGATGTGTAACCTAAAGATTTATCCTTTTGAAGGTCCAAAGTGAACATGACATGAACCATAGTTGGCAAAAATCAAATAAGAAGGTTGCATCTCAGAAAAAAGGCAAATGAATATAACCTCTCAACTTCCCACGTTGACCAAATTTCAGCTTTAACATGGGATCGGGACATTCCGAAGGTCCAAAGAGAACCTGACATGAACCATAGTCGAGAAAAATTCTACATGAGGGTTGCAGCTCGAAAAAGAAAAATGAATATAATTTCTTGAGGGTTTTCTCAGCTAATTCTCTGTTCCTCTCTCCAGAACATTGCTCCTCAATCACATGAATCCATTCCACCAAAGAAAAAAGAAAATCACATGAATCCATTCTCAACAACCCTACTCCAGCATACAAAAGACCAAAAAAATACGACTTCTGAAGTTGGTCATTTCTCTCTTAATTTTCAACATCTACTTCGGAATAAGAAGGCCCGCTCTAAAATTACAGCAGTCTGAAAATGGTAAGTGGAGACATTCTTCGAACAGGGGACGCGCTTCTTCCCCATTAAACGTCTCCCACAGGACTCATGTCCATCTAATTGTAGTGCTCATCACAGCTCCCTCCAAATAAGGTCCATTCACGAAATTTCGAGTGGAATAATGTTTTCATTTTCTAGTTGGCTATAATATGTAGTCAGTCAACTATGCAACAAATATTACGTAATATTTATAGCGGAATAATGTTTTATTTTTTTTATTTGTTTTGAAGTTTCCCGTAATCATTTAAGTGACCACAAGTATAAATAAGGTCCCTTCTTGAAGTCTGAGGGGAAAGTTCCTGTTAACCATCTCAAATTGATTCTTGCTTCTGCCTTTTTATCTTGAACCAGGAAAACACTAAGAGAGACTGAGAGAGGGAGAGAAAATGTCAAGGATTAGGCAAATTTTTGAGGAGCTTGCGGCAGTCGAAAGTAGGATAATGTGTCTCAAAGAAGATCTCGATGATATCATTCTGTTTGTGAATATCATTTTGATTTGTAGGCAGCTTGTGAATACCATTTTGTTCCATGGGCAGGCTGGGAATGTCTATTACCAGGAAGCCCGCATGGCAGCGAGGCAAGCTAGAGCGCAGGAAATTCGAGTAGAGATCGCCCAGGCTATAGCGAAGCGGAATGCGCTCATGGACGAATTCGTTGGCCTAATAGCATAACGATCTTCCCCGTAGGAGAAGCGTAGTGGGGTCTAGGGTTTTATTGGATGCGGTTTTAAGGATGATATACTTATGTAGTTGGGAGAATAATCGTTTCATGGATATGGTTCTTGAACGTCAAGATTGATAATAGTGCTTTATTGTTTCTTGATCGTCCACAGAATAAGAAATAAAGATGTATAGAAGTGTTTCGTGGAAGCCGCGTTGAATATGTTTGGAGTTTTTTTGTGTACAATGCTCATAGCTTTTAAACTCGTAGTTTTAAAGTGTATGGGGCTTTCATACGATTGGAAATATCTTTTGTCCATTTCTTTTTATATATTATTATGTATAATTACTATGTTTCAGATCATTTTCATGTCTGCCAGTCATTTAGTTGCAATGAGTATGGTGCTAGTGAATAGGTGGCAGTAAATGAGGAAGAAAAATAGGCATGCACAAGCGAAAAAAAAAAAAAAAAAAAAAAGTAATACCGAATAGAAAAGCTAGGAAAATAAAATTCATGAAGAAGTCCCTTAATTCTTATGTTCATCCAACATTTGCTTTTATAAACGTGTGCACTTGAGATCTTTGATGATACCCACCTACCGGAGATTATGTATCCTTCAATCATCGACCAGAGAAAAGCACAATAATACCTGAGTATGTCATAGAAAAGAAATGTAGAAAGACGAATTTCAAGTATATGCAATGATATAATTATGTATTCTCTATTATCTCGAAAGTCCAAATACAGTTTCCGTGTGAAAAATTGTCATTGCTAGTGCGGTGGGAAAAAATGTTGTATGACCTAATAATTAATTCATCGAATATGGAACTCACATAATTAATTGTCGAGACAACATTGGTCCACAAGCTCCAAAATCTTTTGCTAGAGATCATTTAGGTGATCACCCCCATCTTTGGTCTTGACGGCCAAATCGTCCACGTAACATTTGACGATACAGTGGAGCAAAGTCCCCAGGGAGGAAAGTCATGAACGTTGCGGCCGCTTTCTTGGAACCTAAAATGTATAACTTTGTATCGGAATATTCCCCTGGGAATTATAAAAGCCATCGTTTCCTCTCCACCATTTGGATCCGTTCTTGTATTGATTGCTGCCGAAATACCCATTCTATCCGTAGCTCGGCGATAGGCAAAAGGAATGTGTTCTTTGGACTGACATTGTTTAAGTCTATAAAGTTAACAAAACACTCTAACATTCGTCATTCTTCTTTTTCGCTGGCAAAACATTTCCAAGCTGAGCAGGGCATTCATTTCGGTAACTTTGATAAGTTAGTCGAATTCAACTACTAGGTCCGGATGAAAAGAATTTGGTTTCTGCACGGATATTCAACAAAGATAACATCTATTTCTCTTGTTAGCCGGTGACTAGGCATATAAAAGTAGATAACATGCACATGCATGTGCCCATAGACGTGCAGATTCCCCTCTTTTATCAGCACAGGTAATAAATCCAAGATGTATAAATAAGAATGAGTTCTTCTAGTGCTGACGGAAAGGTCAAAAGCCCATATGTATCCGCATTGAGCAAGAATGCCTTGGATTAGAAGTACATAGTTTTGTGAAAGTAAAGTGGAAACTTGATAAGAGCGTTGATTTAATACGTACGAGATTTATAAATACGGATGGGTCCTTCAACAGAGGTTTTTCTATTTGATTTGATTTTCCATTTTTCTAACCACTTCTTGATCCCACTCGTTTTCTTTTGTATGGCCAAGAACGGAAGTCCTTTGCCTTTGCAAGACTCCTTCAAGTCATACCCATAAGCAATAGAGACTCGTTGATTTAATTTTTTTGCTAACAACTTGTGAATTTAATTCTATGTAGCGCAACTGCTATCCCTGTCCACAATGTGAATAGCTTAAATGTGGACTTTTTTTTTTTTTTACCTTTCCATTGAGCTAGCCATCACTAACTCAAATATAACATGGCAATAAAATATCTTAAGAGCAAAATAATTAGCAACACCTAGCCACACTTCCTGAGGAGTTAAAGATTTGATCATATCCAAGTAGCTCGTGGGACAAAGTGTGACTCCTAAAAATTCATTTTTCCCCGATTCAATCTCATGTGGTACTTCCTAACTAATACAAATGTTCCCCCGCGATTTTACTCTTCACTAACATATCATCAACGCATGCCTCCGTATTCCTTTTCTAGTATCGACAAAACTTTGCTTGCCCACCTTTGGTACGTCGCGAGTTCGAAGGGCATCGGGCGAGTATAACCTTGATTGGTGATAAGTGACGTCTTTTCCTCATATTTCAGGCGAGTGAGGATATTCATAAGGATATACGGGCAAGAGTCTAGTAAAAGAAAATATCTCAATTTTTGTGATGAAGAATAAATTCCCTTGATCTTGATTTTATGCTTCCTAATTTAGAATGGCACATGCACTGGAGATGCAAATTTTTGCTAGGCCAAGGAAAAGAGAGTGGAGCCAAATTTCTTAAAGAGGGGTTGCGCTCAAATGGGCTAAATTTTGAGAATCCATTGAGTTTAGAGCCCAATTTGAATGAAATGCATTGTATCGCCTATGTTTAAATTTAGTGTAGACACACAATTCCTAAACAAAAATGTCCATAATTTCTAAATATAGATCAACGCAATAAAGAATGATAATGTAAGATTATGCAACATTGATTCCTAATGTTTATGAAATGCATGAAAAATCCCTAGGCACAAATTTATGTGTCAACATTATGGGCGAGGAATTATCCTATTGACTAATGGGAAGCAGGCTAGTCCCTGAAAATGCAATTCCATTGGAGTTGGGGTTCCAAATCGGACTTGCTTCTTACGATGTAAAGTAAAGGGTCGTACCTTTCTTTCTACTAGAAACTAACTCAGTGGTCTTATAAAATCTAAAGCTCCGTTAGGTATATAAGAAATGGGACAATCGGAATAAGATACAAGGAATCGGAATGAATTATGAGTTATCGGAACAGTAAATAATATCATATTGCTTTCATGTGATGACACATTGGAATTAAAAATATATATATTTTTTGGTCAAATTGCTTCATGCAGTATTTTTGGTCTCAAGACATAAAAGAGTCTGAAAGCGCATCCGACAACACACCATTCCTCATCGAATTTGAATTGGGATCCGTCTGGTCGTGAGAGACATTGAGAATGGTTCTTTTGACGGTTGTTAAAGGCGAACCACCACAGGGGGACACGTCTCAGCCTCCTTCACTTCTCTTTCTCTTTCTCGCTTGTGCTTTTTCTTTTCCCGGAAAACAGTGAAGGGGTCTCTCTCTGTGGACGAGACTCGTCGGCTGGGAAAATTATTTTACAGCTACATTGCTTAGAAAAGAGAAGAAAAGACACAGGCTCTGTTAGAATCTCGTGTCTTTCGCTCGAGCACAATGGCTCTAGGAAAGCGGTTGGCTTAATGGTAAATACCGAGGAGTCGAAGTCATCCTGAAACGACAACACTTGTTGGGTCTCGAGGTTTGGATCTCTTCATTGTCTTGGTGCACTTACTTGGGTGTGGAAAAGACTCAGCGCCGCAGGATTTCTTCCTTGCTGAACGCAAGAAAGAGAGGAATTTATAAAGGGCATCCATTGACGAATTGGGACGAATAAGTCGGACTTTATTGGTGATCTTTTGTTGTCTGCTTCCCTCTTTTATTAGCATATTTCCAATTGATATTTCTCAATCTATCCTCGCTTATAATAATAAAAATGGATAATGACACAAATAATTTTTAAACTTTGATTCAATGTGTAATGTGGTCCTTAAACTTTTAATTTGTTAAATATGGTCTTCGAACCTTAGCTCAATATGCAATGTAATTCTTGAACTTTTAATTTATTTAATGTGGTACATGAACTTTTTGCACATGTTCAACTTAGTTCTTGAACTATGTGAAAATGTTCAATATTGTAAAAATTCATGGACTACATTACATATTGAATCAAATTTTAGGGCTCATTTGTATCATTTTCTCTCTGTTTCTACTTCCCGTTTACATTCAGTGTCATTTGAATTTGAAAGATGATATCAAGAAAGTGAATGACGGTTTCATTCTCGTTCCAATGGCTTCACTCCTGATAGTCAAGCATGCCCTAAACTCTTATTCAGTCACAGGGAAGGGGACTTGCAGGGGCCACAGCCTCACCCTTTCGCCAAAATATTTTCTTATATACAATATAGATACAAATTAACATACATTTCAATTATAAATAATTTTCCCTCCCAAATTTATTATTAGTATTAGGTAAGATAAGTATTTTTGGTCTTAGAGCTACATAGAGTCTAATTTGATATTACCACAATATATCTCTATTTTCGAAATATCAAATTAATAACAAAATTAAATTACATCAGTCATCTCTACTATATAAAAATAAATAAATTCTCTGTCTCTCTCTGTCTCTGATTGATATAATCAGTCAATAGTTGAAAAATATTGTTTAAATATAAGTGAAACCAAAATCAATTGAATATTTTAGTGAAAAAACTCTCGATGAAAAATGGCCTTTGATATCCTATATAATAATCAATGGTTATCAAGAAAGTATTGCTTCTCTTGTCCAAATAATAATTCATCTTTATATGGAAAAGTTCAAGAAAACATTTTTACATAATACTAAATTGAACTCTCTGCTTTTTTAAACTTAACACCGACTAACTAATATACACTTCGCCTAATGTAAGGTTGTTCAAAATTTCTTAACGCAATGAAGTTTTCTTTTGACTCCACCTATCCTCATTGAATCTCGCCAGGTCAACCCAAATCATGGCTCCAACACCGTGTCGTGAGACATTCTTGCTGGCCCTTCACTAGTGGCCGGCCGCCCCATAGGCCCTGTGAAGATGGCCAGAAATAAAAAATTTAAAAAAAAAAAAAAATTAAATAAAAAATTAAATAAAAAAATTTAAAATTTTTTTAAAAATAATCCACATTAGCACTGGCATGGCTAGTGTTAAGTGGACTAGCACGTTAATGGTATTCAATCAAAATTAGCAAAAATGACTACATTAGTAATTCGTCAAAAGGTTAAAACAAAATTGACAAATTGTCAAAATATTTAGAATTGAATTGACATAATTGAAATATTTAAGACATAATTAGTTACCGTAAATAATTTAAGGATTTTCTAAACAATTTTTCCTGACTTTGTCACTAGTCTCATCTTGATGCTTCCGATTAGATAGCATGTTAGTCAATCCATTCAATTGTTTGCCGATTTCCAAGAGTTGAGAATAGTCAATCCATTGTTTGCCGATTTCCAAGAGCGGAGAATATTTTTCAATTTGGGTCTTCGTTTTGGCATGGATATATAACGCGGTCTCCGAGGACCATGCAGATACGACTAGAAACTCCCAGACAAACCCGTGCTTCATGCAGCGAAGAAAACTTTTCCATCTTCCGAGTTATTATAAATAATATTGCCACATTGTCCTTAGATCGTCTCTCGTAAGGAAATAATGGTAGTGAATATATGAAGGTCTCCGTAAGAAAACAGAAAACAGATCTCTTATGAACGCCAACGGGACATGTACCTAGCAAGACTCCGCGTCTTAAGATTTGACTTTAGGGTTCATATCTTTTGACTTTGATACGGGACGAGTTTATCAATATTGAGGACTGTTGCTTAAGTAAGCATTTTGCTAGATGGTCTGCGTTTTTCAAAAGAAGTAACAGGACAAGGCCCAATGATATTCACACAGTCACTTTTTCCTCACTTCATCTTAAAGGCTTGCGGTTCAAATCATGCATTGAATTTATCAAGCGATATGGGATAATATTTCAACACTCCTTTAACAGATAGGCTGGATTAAGACTTTTGCCAAGTAATGTGGGACAATATTTCAACACCCCTTTCACACAAGCCAGATTGTGATAATTTGATTTGACTTTATTGTCCAAATAATCCTCTCCTAAGACGTATCTAAAGTGCTAGTCATTAGTGAAACCAATTACTTGTACAAACCAACAAAGCAATCCCATCTAGTCCAAAGAATTTGACTAATGAGGGTGGACACACATATGCGAGAACATATAGCACTGACTTTGATAGCATGTTGAGAAAAAGTCTAACTCAAAAGCATAAACTGATAAGTGGAATAAGACCACATGTATATAAAGAGCATATGATGCATGTTGTTAAGCTATCCTGGACAATACTCTAACATCATGAATCTTCAAGAGGAAAGAATTATTTAGATGATATCTGTTGTTGGTAGATGAAACCCAACAAAGAGTAAAATGGAAGCTCTATATTTTAATAGCGCTTGTATTTAAAGGGTTTCTAGTTGAGTTGGTGATAGATTGGTAGACTTCATAAAAAGCTAGAAATTCTTAGCAACAATGATGAGAACTGGCGATATCCAAAAGTAACTAAATCGAGTAACTTTGATATCCTGAAATCCTCATTTTGCAGTTGAGGGTGAATATCTCACCAACATGAATAACATGTGCATGCGATGGTATTGATGTAGGTGAAGTACCAACATGCCGACATAATGTTAGGGAAGAAAATGTGCAGTCCCGTGTAGGCATTTCAGAAAAGACAAGATTAGTGATGAGTGGATTCAAGAAAAAGCTATACTGATGTTAATGGGGGATGAGATAGAGAATGAACGTCGAACGACGAAGGTGGATGATCTAATAAGAAGATATCGATTCTATGATATGGCAAAAGGATAAAAAGGATCTTAGCAAATGTGGAGATAGATTTTATGAAAAATCTTGAGTTTGCAAATCTTATTCATGGCTGCCATACCAAATTGAGGGCTATGAATGCTGGAGAAAACTTCTTTACTGTTTGAAGTTGACAAAACCTTTCCAAAATTTAGTCTGAAAACTTCCAGACTTTAGTGTCAAAGTTTGAAGACCGCTAGACCTTAGGTTCAAGTCTGCCCACACTAACATATTCCAGACTGAACGCCACTGAAGAATGAAGACTTATTCAGATATGAGATTATCTTTATTTTTTCAAGAATTCGATTTGTATGGTTTATGGATGGCTTTCTGGTTGGATATAACACCTACATGATTGACTATCTTTAATGAAATCAATTCCAATAATCAAATCTTTTGGAAGGCAAGCAAACTTGGAAAGTTCTACCTATGGAAACCAAAATTCTAATTGTATGGGCGAACACGATTGACGGGCTTTTCATCATAATCATCAAACGACTCGAGATCTCCTTGATTGATTCTACTCAATGGGTAGATTGGAAGAATTTCTTTGGAAATTACCAACGGTCGAGTAGGCATGAAGGAGTATTTAAGGTGGACTCTCTAGTTGTTTGAATGTGTGCGTGAAAGAAAAATTTCAAAATTTGAAGCTTTCTAGTTCCTTATTATTTCATTCTCTGAGTTCAAAGTTGTATACAAAAGAGAGAAATTCATAATGAGACTTTGTGAGAGACCAGTAGAGACTTTTATCACCAAACTGTAAAATCTCTTCTGTTTCTTAGTAGAATCCAGCCAGTGGGCTATTAGCGTGAGAGAGTGGACGTAGGCTTGATCTAAGTTGAACCATTATAAACCTTATGTTCTTATTCTCTTCCCTGAACTCCTCTATTTTTTTTTTTTTTGAAGTTTTATCTAACTGCTAAAGTCTGAATTCGTTCATAGTCTGTCATTTTCTAAAAGCAAATTACTACTACTGAACCTTGCGAAAATTTTTGTTCATACCTATTCACCCCCCTCTAGGTGTTGTTACTAACTCTTTCAATGAAGAGGGTAAAAACTTGTTATCCTTCAAACTTTCACTAGCCATTTTTAAGAGACATTAGGCTTAGAAAGAAATCACGGAAAAAACATAACAAAAGTTCTCCTTTGATCGGACAAAACTCAAAAGCAAGCACCCACATAATATTGCAAGGTTATATAATTCCTCTTATTTTGAGGCAACTTCTATCAACAACGAATCCTATTTAGCATAATATGTCAAAGCCCCCAAACATATCCTAACGCAATAAAGATGTAAAAACAGAGAAAAGATAAGGGAATAGGGTGTGGTTGAGTCCATAGGTGCACAATAAGAACATCAATGGACAAGTGATGCTGCTTGTGTGTTTGTGGTTGAGTCCGTTGGTGCATACGCTTGTAAGAATCATACTTAATTCTTGATAAACTCGTCAAGTACCGGCATAAATGAATAAGAACCTAAAGCCCCGTTAGGTGCATGAAAATCGAGACAATCCAAATAAAATAAAAGGAATTGAACGAGCTATGAGGTATCTGAATAGTAATTAATTTAATAGTACTTCATGTGATGATACATCAAAATTGGGATGTACCCTTTCTACGGTTCAATATTTATTTTGGTCGAATTACTTCACGTGGTATTTTCGATCTCAATACTAAATGGAGTCTAAAAGCGCATTTGATCAAGTCTCATAGTCCCATCCCACGACATAACACAACGCACCATTCTTCATCGAAATTGGAATGGGTCTTGCCGTAAAAGACTTGGAAAATGGTTCTTCTGATGGCCGCGAAACGCGAACTAACAGGGGGGACAGGCGTCCTTCACTTCTCTTTCTTCTTCTCGTTTGTGCTTTTCTTTTCCCGGAAAATAATGAAGGGGTTCGGTGGGGACGCGTCGGCACTTTTCCTGGGAAAATATTCTACAGCTGCAGCCTGCGGTTGCGCAGAAAGGGAGAAGAAGAGACACAGGCTCTGATGGAATCTCATGTCCTTCGGTGGTTCTTGTAAATGCTAAAAAATCGAAGTCTTCTTGAAACGACAATACTTGGGTCGCAATTATCGGTGGTCCTTGCTTGCCTGCTTGCCTTTTCTACTAACCTATTCCCATTCATTCTCACTTCATGTGGAAAAATAAATGATTACATGACTATCTTTAATTTATTATGAGAATAACAGTATATTCTGAATTATAAAAAATTAAATAATAAATAATTATAAATTATTGTGAGGTTCACTTTTCAAAATTTATAATTTATAATAAACTGTTATTTTAATAATAACCCAAAGACAGTTATATTAACAAAATCCACGTGGCAATGCAAAACTTTTTAATTTCACTTTTCGCTTATGTTTTGCCTCATTCAAATTTTGTGGAACAATATCGTGAAAGTGAATTGGGTTTCCATTCCGGCCTTCATTCCCCATAACCAAACGTGCCCTCAAGGTCTTATTTGGCGACCAATAATTCATCCTGACCCCCAAAATTATTGGTATTAGTTATGATAGTGTCTTTGGTCTCAAAGCTACATAGAGTCTAATTTGATATTACCACAACTAATTTTCGAAAGATGAAACTAATAATAAATCAAACTGCTATATTAAAGTGAAGTCTCTCCCTCCACATATTTATCCTTTTATGTGTTCCTCAAACACTCGAGCACGGGTGCTCTTTTACTAGTACCTTAGTGAGATAATCGTCTAGTTATGTTTTTTAGATCATATTTTATATGTATTGATGATTATATTCACTTATCTTTTTTCTTATGATATTTTTGATAAGAAAATGTGATTTTTTGTAAAAAATTTTGACTTTACGTATGCACCTTCCTCTATAAGAAAACCTATGTGATTGAGGTGAATTTTTGAATCGTTCAAAAATGTTGCATAAATATAAGGGAAGCCAAAATTAATTGGATATTATTGTGAAAAAGCACTTGATGATAATTTACCTTTGGTATCCGATAAAATTATCACTAGTTAGCAAGAGACTTTTGTTTCTCTTGTCCAAATAACAAATCATCTTTATATGGAAAAGTTCATGAAAACAATTTTACAAAATCAATTGAACTCTCTGCTTTTTTAAACTTAATACCGACTAATATGCACTCCACCTAGTGTAAGGCTGTTCAGAATTCTCACGCAAAGAAGAGTTTTCTGATTCCACCTATCGTCATTGAATTTCACCAGCTCAACTCAAATCATGACTCCGTGACCAGTCCCACGACACCCTCACTGACCCTCGACTAGTGGCCAATGGCCAGGGGCCCCGTTGGCCTGGTGAAGATGAAAAGAAAAAAAAAATCAATAAAAACTTATGAAAATATTTGAAAAATTTACAAAATAATACATGTTAGCATCGGTTGTGCCATGGTGATTTTCAATTAAAATTAATCGAAATAACTAAATTAATAATTCGTTAAAAGATTTATGACTAAATTGGCAAATCGTCAAAGACTAAATGGGCATGATTGAGATGTTCATGACTGAATTGGACGCTGTATAATAAGTTTAGAATTTTTCAGATAATTTTCTCTCGCTTTATCACTGATCTCATTTTGATGCTTCCCATTAGATAACATTGTTAGTCTATCCATTTAGTTGTTAGCCGATTTCAAAGACTATCTCTTCTTCTTCTTTTTTCATAGTATTTTTCAAGTTTGGTCTTCGTTTTTTATTTTTCTTTTAAGCATAGATGTATAACGCCGTCTCAGTGGACCCTGCAGATACGACTAGAAACTAGCAGACAAACCCGTGCTACACGCGTCAAGAAAACTTTTCCATCTTTCAACTTATTATAAGTTATATCACTTACTAATAGGCTTAGTCTTCGGAGAATATTTGCCACATTGTCCTTAGATCGTCTCTCGTAAGGAAAAAACGTCAGTGCATATATAAAGGTCTCGGTAGAAAAAAGAAAATGATTTTAGAATTCGAAGATTTGAAAGATGGCTATGGAGAGAAAAGTGTATTAGGTACCTCCTGGGATGTCAACTGTGAGATTTTGTGGGATCACTACCAACCTTTCTAAAAGCTTAAGCTATTAGATGAAGGCGTGGTTTATTATTTAAACGCTTAGTCTGGTCTTTTGCCTAGTACTAAGTGTGGAAATTTATCTGGGGAAGCAAATAGGGGCCTGGAAGATTCGAACTCAGGACCTCCTAGCTCTGATACCATGTGAGATTTTGTGGGACCACTGCCAACTGTTCTAAAAGCTTAAGCTGTTAGATGAAGGCGTGGTTTATTATTTAAATATTCCAACATCAACGGATCTTACATTGTCGGCACTTTCGACGCTAGTGTCTGGAAAGTGACATTTAACTATATTGTAAGCTGACTATCCGTTTTTCGTCGAGTCGTGTCAACAATTAGGTTTTTTATTAGCTCGAGATGTGGGGATACGGTAAATTGCTCTTTTCCCGTATAACATGCGATGCAAGTAGCGCGAGCTTTCGTTGAATGTGACTGGTTATTGCTGTCTATAAAAGCTTCTCAATTGCACTTCATCTGGCGCACATTTACAGACGCCAGTAACCAAAAAAAGAAGAAAAAAATCATGGCATCCTTACTCTTTGTGCTTCTTACTTGGACCATGCTCGGGATGGTTCACACTTCACTTGCTAAGCCACTATGCCATTCGGATGAGAGCTATGCCTTGATGGAATTCAAGGGAAGTTTTCAAACCAATAAAGCAGATTACCGCTGTGTTTATTCGAAGGTTGAATCATGGTCACTTGATGGACATGGAGATTGCTGCTTGTGGGAAGGTGTAGAGTGCGATGAGGCCACTGGTCATGTGATAGTCCTTGACCTTAGCGACGGCTGTCTCTTTGGTACCATAAATTCCAACACTAGCATCTTTCACTTACTCCACTTACAATCGCTCAATCTTGCTTTGAATAACTTCAATTTTTCCTCAATCCCATACGGTTTCAGCAATCTTTCCAAGTTACAGTACCTTAATCTCTCAAATTCTGACTTTATTGGGAAAGTCCCCTCGGATACCTCACGGCTCTCAAGATTAATTTCTCTTGACTTGTCTTCTGAGTTGTTCACTCTTGAGTTGAGCGACGTAGACAACTTCATTAAAAACTTACCTATGCTTAGAGAACTTGATCTCTCTCATGTAGCCATGCTATCGCCATTGCCCCATGCACTTACAAACTTCTCTTCTTTGAAGTCGCTTAGACTCGTGGTATGTGGATTGTTTGGAGAATTTCCAGTAAGCATCTTTCAGTTACCAAATTTGGAAGTCCTTGACATTGGTAGCAATTTCAACATGCTTGGTTTTTTTCCAGAACATCAGTGGGGCAGTTCCCTGAAATCATTGTCTCTTCAGGGCACGAATTTTTCAGGGGAAATACCCATGTCGATAGGAAACCTTGTTTTGTTGAATGAATTATCAATTGGGATGTATTATTTCTCGGGTTCACTTCCCACTTCACTAGGTAATCTTTCTCAACTTGTTGATATGGATATATCATACAACAAATTTCAAGGTGAAATCCCCACTTCCTTCGCTAACCTAACCCGGTTGGCATATCTAGATCTCTCTTACAATAATTTCACAGATGATCATAATTGGCATTGGCTAGTCAACTTGGCAAAACTCACCCATTTGAAGCTTTCAGGTAATATTTAGATAACAAGGTTTGTTTTGTCAAACAGAAAAGGAAATGATAAGATTCAATTAGTTGCCAAACTAACAAGTGCGGTCTATTTACATTTGGCAGGTATTCAGCTAAGTGGTCGAATTCCATCTTCAATTATGAACCTAACGCGGTGGATTGAGCTTCACCTTCAATCCAACAATTTGCAAGGTGAAATTCCAAACTCATTATGGGAACTCAAGGATCTTGAAATTCTAAATCTTTCTGAGAATAATTTGAGCGGCACTGTGGATTTGCACAAACTCAAGAACTTGGAATATTTATTTTTGGACTTCAACAACATATCTTTTGTCAGCAAGACCGAGATCAATGTCACTCTTCCAAATCTAATTTGGTTAAGATTAGAGTCATGCAATTTACATGAGTTCCCAAAGTTTATAGGCTACCAAACCAGATTAGAGGCGGTAATTCTAGCACACAATAAAATCAGAGGGAGTATTCCTACATGGATATGGAATGGTAGCAGAGAATCCTTGACCTATATGGATCTTTCTCACAATTTTCTAATTGGTTGTGAAAACAATCAGATCAATTTGTCACTACCCAAGTTGAGCTATCTTGACATTAGTTCTAACTTGCTTGAAATAGCACTCCCCACTCCACCTCCATTTGTCAATTATTACAATATCTCCAATAACTTCCTCTTTGGAGAAATTCAATCTATTTGTAAAGGAAGATCCCTCGTCATTCTTGATTTGTCCATCAATAGTCTCAATGGCACAATTCCTTCATGTTTGGGAAACATTGAGTCTTTGTCAATTTTGAATCTCGGGAAAAATAAACTTGAGGGTATGATTCCTCAAGCTTATCCAAAAGGTTGTGCGTTGAAGCTTATTGATCTCACGAGAGAATCGATTGCAAGGGCCTGTACCAAGATCTTTGGCGAATTGTATGATGCTAGAATATTTGAACCTTGGTTACAATCAAATTCTCGATGAGTTCCCTCTAGGGCTATTAGAATTGACAGAGCTGAAAGCTATTATATTGAAGTCCAATAAGTTCCATGGTCCAATAGAAGCATATCGAAGCCAGTTCAACTTCAGCAATTTGCATATCATGGACCTTTCCAATAATAAATTCAATGGTGAACTTCCTTCCAAGTTGATGCAGAGTTTACATGCCATGAAAGTAATTGTTGCTCAAGATCATTTGGAATATATAGGTATTTTGCAAACTTATGGTACCTCCCAAAGATCAATATTTGCAAAATATGAAATGAGATTGATGAATAAAGGCACAGAGAGGGAATGCTCGAAGGTTCCAAATGCCCTTATGGGAATTGACCTCTCCAATAATAAATTTGAAGGACACATACCTGATCTCGTTGGAGATTTGAAGCCGCTTATT
This sequence comes from Eucalyptus erythrocorys, assembly GCA_014182555.1. NCBI lineage: Eukaryota > Viridiplantae > Streptophyta > Magnoliopsida > Myrtales > Myrtaceae > Eucalyptus > Eucalyptus erythrocorys. The sequence continues at coordinate 29,173,269 of CM024601.1, read as the reverse complement.
TTGCTTAACCTTTTAAACAACATTCTCACCGGTTGCATTCCACCTTCCTTAGCAAACTAGACAATGCTCGAATCTTTAGATCTTTCTCAAAACAAGTTGTTAGGAGAGATCCCTCAACAGCTAGCCCATCTTACATTCCTTTCATCTTTCAATGTCTCTTATAATCAACTATCAAGACGAATTCCACAAAGGAGTCAGTTCAATACATTTGGGATAGATTCATATGCCATGAATGAGGGGTTATGTGGAAGTCCTTTGCCAAAAAATTGCATAACGACCAAGGATACATCACCATTATCACCGCCTCTCGATGAAGAAAATGGCGAACAGTCTCTATTCGACTTGGATTGGAAAGTTGTGCTAATTGGCATTGGAGTCGGGTTTATGATTGGTGTTGTGCTAGGGAACTTGATCATTGACGAGAAGAGTAGGTGGTTCTTGCACCGTGCCAAGAGAATGGAAAAAAGATGGAAAAGATCGGGGAGATGCTGAACAATAAGGAGTTGTGCATGTAGTCAATTACTTTTTTGGCACTTATCAGTCATTATCGTGTGTCTGGCTTGTATTATCTATTTTTACGAATTTTTCTGATTCGGACTTATGTTTGCTTCACGTGAACTTGTGTTTTTGGCAAGTTTATATATGTAGACGCTATTTTCTTGTTCACTATTGTATCTTTTTGACTGTTTTCCCTAGAAGATCATGTTATATCATCATATAACGTAACGTGTAGTATTTTCTAATGGAAGCAATCACGTTCACTTCTTGGCTGTGATTGAGGGACTAATTTAGGACATTTGCTACTTCCAAAATCTAATTCTGGAAAGCTACTAAATGTCGAACCCATTGACATGGTAGAGAGAGGGAGATAAAAATGAAACTCAATAATTTGCAATTTAATTGTTAAAGACTACAATAAAAAGATGGATTGTTATCCTTAGCCACTAAAAGATGAGAAAAACCTAACAAAAAAAGTAGTTGATGTGACAAAATTGGAAAAATTATCTGATCAATTCTAAACATATTGTATAGATGTCAATTTAGTTCTATGCTTTTTAATTTTGCCAATTCAATTTAGTTCTATGCTTTAGTTCTATTTAAATATATTTCAATTTTATAGCAATCAAGCAAATCTATATTTTGTAATTCAATCATCTTTACTTGTTAAGAAAATTCATTTAATATCTTTATTCATTGACTTGGTCTTTATCAAATTTGTTATCGCTTTCTCATAGATATTATGTCTATTTAATTTTACTGGTTACAACAAACAACATTGAATTAGGTTGACAACAAGAATTCTGCCATGACAAATTTCTTAACCTTATCTCTACTGTATCATTACTTCTAGACTAAAATTTTATATGGGCACTGGAAATATTTCCTCCCTCCCTCTCCCATGGTAGATTAAAAGGTTAAAAATCATTCATTTCAATTGCCCAAATTATAAGCTTCTCCCAAAGCATGTTTTGAGGAACTCTAACAGACTCACAGACTGCCTGGTGCAAAGTAAAACGAGCAGTTCAATCAATTCCAAAATCTTGAATGAAAATCGAAAGAAGGTTCCTAATTGCTTTCAAGAACAAAGCCTGCGCACTTGCCACTTGGGAACTGGCCTAGGTCGGTGCCAACTAGACCGATCAATTCTTGGGTTGAAGGCAAGGAGGCCTGGGAATTCTCTCTCGCTCTGTCGAGTCTCTCTACCAGCAGGGTAGCCTCTCACTGATTTCCTTCTCTTTCTGTTGTCTTATTTTCTCTTGTACCTCCATGGAAACCTCCAGGGAACCGTAATCTCGTTCTCTTCTCTGTACTCTCCCATCCAGTGCAATTACCTGAGTGAATTGCTTACCCACAACTTCTCATCCTGTTGCATGTCACTATCTTTCTTCTTGGGGTCCTCCGCTCTGCTTGATTTACATAAAGGCCTGGGTTAGTCGGGCCATGCATGTTGTTTTCTCCCTCCGATCTTCTTGAATCTTGGTGACAGAAGGTGTTTTCTTCTAGCTGGTCTGGCTATGGTACACGAGAATGATCCCGAAACTTCAAAAGTAGCAGCTCTATGTCGGAAATTGGGGAGATTGACTACAGAGCATCAAATTGACGAATGGGTGTTCGAACCCTCACCTGAGGTTGTGGCAGAATGTAAAATGACATTGATTGGTAAGCTCATCTCTAATTCCTCGATAAATTTCCCCGCTCTTTAGACTGCTCTGAAGAAAGCTTGGCGCACAGAAAATGTAGACATCCTGCAGAGGGAAACAGGAATTTTGTTAGTAAAGTTTAAATCGCCAGTTGATAAACAAAGAGTACTGGATAATGGCCCATGGCAGTTTTCTGGGCAGTTGATCATTTTCAAGCCTTGGGTGGAAAACACACCTTTTCATTATTACGACTTTTCAACATGCACTTTCTGGGTCCAAGTGTTGGGACTTCCCTTGGAGTGTTGCACTGATGAAATGGTTCGGAGGGCTGTCTCTACTGTCGGGAAGGTCTTGGAGGTAAAGTCTGATTATGTGCTCAGTTCTACTCTGCGGGCAGGAAGGGCAAAAGTGGAGTTAGCGATATCGGAACCTTTGAAATCAGGGAGTCTAATCAAATATAACAACAATACTTATTGGCTAGATTTTCGCTATGAAAAGCTCCCCCATTACTGTTATTCTTGTGGGCGCCTGGGCCACTACAATGACTCCTGCCGTTTTGTGCCTTACAACGTTGAAATGTTCTTCGGAGAGGAAAAAACACCATACGGACCCTGGCTTAAAGCTGAAACTCAGAAATTTAGTCCCTATTAGCAGTTTTATTATGATAACTCTCTTGGAGTGGATGAGTATGAGGAGATAGTACCTGAGACTCCTAGTAATGCAGCTCCACCCCTGCCCCTTCCTCCTCCTCCTATTCAGATAGCAGAGGTTTCAACTCCTCCAAATAACTTGGCTGGTCAGAAGGAGGGTTCCATTGCTCCAGATTTAGCTCTTCAGCATAGTCATGGTATCACCACAGCTTTTATTCCAGCGGACGTAAAGCAGAAAGGGGTACAGATTCAACTCCCAGTTCAGCAAGCGAAAAAAGAAAAAAAATGTACGTCAGAGTGGAAGAATAGGCTCTGTTAAGAAGCAACGGAGATATGCACCATATGATTTACCTGCATCTTTATCCACATCCTATAATGAGGAAGCTCTTCTGGATGCACCAATTCTTGAGGTAGCACAGGTTGATTTACGGGCGTTGGTGGCTGGCCCTGAATAGCCACAAGGGCACAAATGAAGATTATAAGTTGGAACTGTCAGGGGTTGGGCAATCCCCTGACAGTTCAAGCCTTAAAGGCCCTAGTGGCTAGAGAAAGGCCTGAATTGCTCTTTTTGATGGAATCTAAGAACACTGATGAGGTTATGCTAAGGCTAAAGCGTACCTTAGGTTTTTTTGATCATAGGATTTGGAGTCCGGTGGGTTCTGCTAGAGGTGTGGCCCTTTTCTGGAATGACAGCCTTCAGGTGTCTGACCTTATCTCTTCTGCCCACCATTTTGATTTCCTGTGTCAGATTCCCTCAGAAAATACCACGATGAGGGTGACTTGTCTTCATGCATCGGCTACCTTTCAAGCACGTCAAATTTTTTGGCAGAATTTGCGGCAAATTAGTAGCTTGAACTCATCTCCATGGATCTGCATTGGAGATTTTAACGAAATTTTGAATAGATGGGAAAAATTGGGATCTCGGCCGCCAGATACTTACCGGATATCATCCTTTTGAGCTGTGCTTGATGACTGTTGTTTACTGGACTTGCCAGCACACAGCTGTGCTTACACTTGGTCAAATAATCGTGAAGGGGACGCCTTGGTAAGAGAACGTCCGGACGGGCGATGCTGTAATATTGATTGGAGGGAGTTATTTCCGAATGCCCAGCTGAATGCCCTTCCTGCAATAGCATCAGACCACAGTCCGTTAGTGTTGGACACCTCAGGGAATGTGTTTAAAGGAAAAAGAATCTTCACATTTGAAGCTTTTTGGAACCAAGATGCTGAATGCTCGTCAATTGTGGCTGAGGCTTGGAAGGATAGAGGAGACAGGGCATCATCTTTATTGGCAAAAATCCAAGCGGTAACCAAGGCTTTATCACGTTGGAGTCGTACAAAATTCTCGCACAGCAGACACAGAATCACTGAGTTAGAGCAACAGTTGCAGCTTTTGACAAATAGGGCAGATAATTCAAGGGATCAAGCACTGATTACTAATCTTAAGGTGGAGATTCAACAATGCTGGCAACGAGAGGAATAATTTTGGGCGATGCGATCAAGGATAAACCGGTGAAAGGGGGGATCGTAACACCAGATTTTTCATGCTACTGACTATTCAACGGCGTCAGAGGAATCGCATTTCTATGTTAAAAGATGAAAATGGGGAATGGATTCGGGATCCTGCCAAGCTACAAGACATGACTACTGCCTATTTTGCTCGACTTTACACTACCTCAGGCAACAGAAACTTTGACCAGGTACTACATCAATGTCCTCATATAGTTACCAACATGATGAATGAAAATTTGTTAGCACCTGTGACAATGGATGAGGTAAAAGAGGCTACCTTTCAATTGGGGGCTTCAAAAGCTCCAGGGCCTGATGGATTAAATGGGTTATTTTATCAAACTTACTGGGAAATCATTAAATTTGATGTTTTTAAGGCTGTTCAGAATTTTTTCCATACAGGTATTTTACCACCTGATCTAAACAAAACTGTTATCACTTTAGTGCCCAAAATTCCAAATCCTGAAAACCTGGATCAGTATCGCCCTATAAGCCTGTGTAATTATGCATGTAAGATCATTTCTAAGGTGCTTGCAAACAGATTAAAGCCTTATCTATCTACATTAATTTCTGAGGAACAGTGTGCTTTTGTGGGAGGCCGGCAGATTCAGGATAATATTTTAATTGTTCAAGAGGTCATTCATCAGATCAATTCTAGAAGAAGGAGAAGGCATTTTCAAGCTGTGTTAAAACTTGATATGCGCAAAGCATATGACCGTGTTGAATGGGACTTCCTAAGGGTGTATTTATTAAGGTTAGGCTTTCATCCCCATTGGGTACATCTAATCTTACAGTGCATCTCTTCCACATCTTTCTGTGTTAAAATGAATGGACAGTATTTGCAGCAATTTAACCCCACCAGAGGGCTATGGCAGGGAGATCCCCTATCCCCTTATATTTTCATACTGGTAGCAAACTTATTATCTTATCTTATTAGAAGTGCTATTGATATGGGTTCCCTCAAGGGTATCAAGTTAAATCAATGGAGTCCCACTTTATCTCATTTATTCTTTGCCGATGATGCAATGTTTTTCCGGAAGCTACTCGATAGAATGTCAAAATCTTTCAAATCTGTTAAATCAGTACTGTTTGGCTACAGGACAAGCTATTAACAGGAACAAATCAGGAGTATTTTTTAGCCCATCTTGTCCATTTTCATTAAAGTTAAACTTAGCCAGTGAATTGCGTGTTCCACTACTAGACAAATGTGGCAAATACTTAGGGATTCCTACTGATTGGGGAAGATCAAAGAAGGATATGTTTTCTTGGATTACAAATAGAGTTCAGACAAGATTAGAGGGGTGGAAGGAAAGAATGATTTCAAAAAGGGGGAAGGAAATTCTGCTAAAGTCAGTTATTCAAGCCATTCCCTGTTATGTTATGTCTGTGTTTAAAATTCCAAATTCTCTTTGTAGAAATATTGAGCAGCGAATGGCAAGTTTTTGGTGGAACAATGATTCCAGCAAATCTGGAATTCATTGGCAAAGCTGGCAGAATTTACAGAAAAGGAAGAATATTGGAGGTATGAGATTCAGAAATTTAATCAACTTTAATAAGGCCATGCTTGGTAAACAAGCATGGCGCCTCCTACAGCAACCAAATTCTTTATGGGGTAAATTATTTAAAGCTCTATATTTCCATTCCTCTAATTTTCTGAAAGCAGATTATGGATCTCGACCCTCTTGGGGATGGAGAAGCCTATTAAGTGGGAGAGAAGCAATTGCAAATTATCTTTGCTGGTCGGTTGGGGATGGAACTAATATTAACATTAGACATGACAGGTGGCTCCCCATGGGCATTCTTGGTGGACCGAGAGCTTAGCAAGAACCCCAGTTAGTAGCAGATCTTATTGATCATTCTACTAACTCTTGGAAGACAGATCTTTTAACTCAGTTTTATGATGAGGTAATTATCAAGCAAATTATAGAAATCCAGCTACGCCCTACATACACTCAAGATCAAATTATTTGGACAGCAACATCACATGGTAACTTTATTGTCAAATCAGCATATCATGTAATTAATAGCATCAACACAGACCAAGTAAGTTAGAAACCTTCTTCTTCTTACCAGACCCCTTCAAGTCTCTGGCGCATGATCTGGAAAATGCCGTCTGCCCCAAAACTTCGCACATTCTTGTGGTCAGTCTGCAGTAATTCCCTTGCAACCAGAGAGAATTTGTATGACCGTCATATTATATCTAACCCTTGCTGCATATTATGTTCTAAACAGACCCCGGAATCAGTTGAGCATACCTTTCTGCTCTATCCTTGGGTGCAAAACGTGTGGTCTCACCACAAGATCTGCATTGAGATAAATCCCAGAAACATTAGCAGATTAGATAGTTGGATTGTCTCTACCATTGGCCAACATAACCCCTTGACTAACCTGGCCTTTATCTCCAATGTGTTGTGGCAAGTTTGGAAAGCTCGGAACAGCTTCATATTTCGAAGAATCAACCCAAATCCTCATCGGGTTGCGAGGCGGCGGTGATTCAATCAAGGGTGGATCGGCTATCCAATTTTTCCTTCAAATCGGGAAAAAGGAGTCATCGGGTAAACCCATATTCTGGAAACCCCCAGATCCGGGTATTCTTAAAATCAATATTGATGGATCTTACGATCCAGGAGGAACGACAAGTAGAATAGCTGTGATCTGCAGAGATTATAGAGGGAATCTTACAGAAGGATTTACTCAGAGTGTGGCCGCCTCTTCAGCTCTGCAGGTAGAGACTCTTGCGTTCACTTTGGCACTCCAGCATTTGTTGAACAAGGGTTGCCAGCATCAGCGGATCGAGGTGGAATCGGATAGTTTGAATCTGGTAGAGATTGTGAATCGACGGTCGCCTCCGCCATGGAAAGAACGAGCGCTGCTCTCTGAAGCCGCTTTTCTTTTCTCTCTGTTCTCTCACCTTGCCCTAGGGTTTTGCCCGAGGGAAGCAAACTCAATTGCTGATTGGGCTTCTAAGGCCCATCCACTGAACTCTCCTCGTAGGAATTTGCTGCTGTCTTCTTCGTCCCATTTGAGAGACTTGCTTTGTGCTGATGCCCTTGTGGCTGGTTGTAAAACTCTCCCTAAGTAATATATTTTAGTCTTTTTCTGACCAAAAAAAAAAAAAATTCTTGGGTTGTAGAGGTCCGTTTGCACACTCCTGTCCTTCTAATTACAAGAACATCGGTTTCTATGCTGACTAAACGTAAAGCTGCTTGTAAATTCTTCCATTTAAGACAATTGATTTTTTTGTTCTGATGGTTTCATCAATTTCTACACTAATATGAATGCTAGAGTTATATTTCCTCGAGGAATTGGTAGTCAAGGGATGACAAATAAATGGACGTCAAGCATTCATTGAAAAGTTTTTAAATATTTATATGCTATGTCCAAGAAAAGAACATCAACCATGACTTTTTTTTTTTTTTTTTGGGTAAAGAACATCAACCATGACTTTTATATAGTACTCACTTGAGTATCATAACTTTTTTTTTTTTTTTATCATCATTTTAGTGCCATAACATTTTTGCTTATCACCTAAGTGTTATATAACTTTTTAATCGATTACTTAAATGCCATAACATTTTTAAAACATTTACCATAAGTGCTGTGCGCATTGAATTTTTAGTACTTTGGTAGTCCTTTTCAAAAGCTATGGCATTTAAGTAAATATCATACGAATATTATGACATTTGTGTTGTTTTTATCCTTGCTATGCCACTTCATATACGATATTTCAACTTTAAATGGCCCCTGAGAATTCAAAGAAGGATCAGGTTCTGAATATAGACGAAAGAAACACACATAAACCAGAGTAATTGTGTTAATGACATTAACGATAATATCAAATAATAATGGAACTTCCTTTTTCAGCATTTCTAAAATAAAATTACATGAGGAACGCGAAAATGGGATTAAAGTTAGCTAAAAAATTCCCAGGGGTTTCACAATGAGACCACTATCTATAACTAAAGTCATATTAGCTTACTAAAATGTTTCCAAGACATTACCGTTCCAAGTCGGTTTAAGACAAATTTATCAAATTGCTCTCACTCTTACGTAAGATCTCAATTCATGGGGGTTCTCTGAAATTTTTACCGTGTGCAACGTTGGAAAATTCATTCATAATGATCTAAAGATGAGATTTTATTCTAGAAGGGAGTCCCGACTAGCTTACTAGGGCTAGCTAGGAGCCAAATGGAATATGGGAGGACATTCTACTTCTTATGAACCAATGATTCTAAGTATAGGATTTGATTACTCTAATCATGTAATTAGTGTTATTTTGGTACCTAAATTTGATTTATTTGCCTATAAAGTGATTCATGCAATCTTATCAAATTATGGAATATTGAGGTTCTTTTCACTAAGTGTTCACGCATAAATGTTTGAATTGATCAAGATTATTTCTAAAGTGTGACCTAATTATGAATGAAACTGAAGGAAGTGAAGAACAATAAACACATGTAAAGAAATCAATCACACATAAAGAGATGGAGTGATGAAAAAACCTATAAAGAAAAGAATGAGAGAGTAAACTCGATATGAGTCGGACAAAGAATATTACACGGCTTTATTATTGAGCTCTAGACAAGATCCCATGAGCTAAAATTAAAACCTAGAATGGCAAAAAGTAAAGTGCAAAAAAGTAACTTAATACAAGTCAGGCAAAATATATATATACCACTGTCGAGCCTGGGACACAAACCTCGTGAGCTAATTACAAAAATTTAAATTGAAGTCTAATTTCGACTAAAATGAATTACCTACCAAAGATATCAATAAACGACATTAAAGTGAGATTGAATAAGCAACACCAAAAGTAATCCCAATACAAATGCAATTGAGATTTATTTTCTCTTTCTCTTTTACCATTATTATTTTTCTTATCTTTTTATTTTTATCTTGTTTTCATAGGATCTATCTTAAATTCATTTACCCCAAACATTATGAAATATAACTTTCTAAATTATGTATCATGAACTAAAGGAAGTTCAATCAAACCAATTCCTAAAAAACTTAACTACCTATCTTTTCTTTTTGGTTGAATAACTACCTAATCGAAACGTGCATTTTTCTAGTTTTATATTTATTTATTTATTACTTATCATCATCATCATCATCATCATCATCATCATCATCATCATTACCTTTTTGGCCTTTTCCTTTTCCTCCCTTAGGACACACACACACGAGCTCTCTTCTAGGGGTGATTGGGTAGGGTCAACCTGAACCCTGTACCCGACCCTATTATAACCATTTCCCTTTTTTGGATCATGTGCTCGACCTAGTTTGTATTGCATCATGTACCCGACCCACCCTATTTTTCCTATTCGGTTTTAGGGTCAACCTTGTTTCCAGTGGAACCTATTTTGCAATTTCTCGATGTCCTATACGATTTCAAATTTTATATTAATACACGAGAAAATAACATAATCTTCTTAATTTGTATTGAAATATTAAGCATTTGTAATAAATAAATACATGAATTTTTTGACTAAATAAAAAATTAACGATCCACATGGCTAATTATAATAAATAAAATCATAAGGCAAAAAATTAGCAACAAGCATGGATCTAATATTAGTTTTATTCCCACAATTACTATATAAAACTACTCATTTATGCAAGCATAAATACTCCTACAAAAGAGAAATTAGGTGAGTCAATCCATGTGGTACATAAGAATTTGGTGGCAATGAACACCGTCCATCCGTCGGACAATGCGAGAGGGAGCCGATGAGGGAGGGAAGCAAGTGAGGAAGAGGAACGACAAAGGAGAAGTGCCGCACGTGTTTGAGAGAGCCAAGAGGAAAAACGCCGTGTGATTGCAGGAGTAAGAATAGAAATAAGGGGAAAAAATAGGGAAATAAGGGGAAAAAATAGGGTTTTGAACCTATAATTATAAAACCAGTTCTCAAACTAGTTCCAAAACCGACCTAGAAACTAGTTCCTGGGTGGGTAATCAATCAGACCTGATTCCTGGACCGGTTTAAACTGATTCCAAATTTTGAGAACTGGTTCCAAATTTTAGGAACCGGTTCCCAACCCTATTTTCCGGGTGAGCCGACTCGGTTCTCGGGTATACCCAGTCCAGTTGCACATCTCTACTCTCTTCTACAAATTTCATTGTTTCTTCTTTCATTCTTTCACTCTTTCCTTTTGCACAGACCGTTCCACTCATAATACAATTTTTTTTTTACTCACGGTGGACAACATCTTGGACTCTCATAGACAGAGCTCCACGTGCAATGAAATCGAGCGAAGCAGTCGAAGGATTCACGTGTATCTAAACTGGATTCTACAAACTTCAATCACTCAGTTTCGATTGAACTCGGCACATGCAACATCAAATTCAACTCGGTTGTATATGGGGAATTCATGACTAGATCCAGCAATACACAGTATATAATTCGTTACTATGAATGCAGACAAGAATCAAAGTGACTACTGGTTCGCTCTTTAAAGGAAGGATGTCAAACTCAAGCGAGAGTTAATTAAGCGCAACAAACAAACAAATCAGAGCAGGACAACAATCTTAGACTAGGACGCTCGTTGATGCGACTCTTCGAACATGCAGCATGCATTTCAATCAAAGCATTCAAGTGCAATTAAACAGAACAAACTCATCACCAAATCATCATAACAATGTCATAGCATTTAGTAGATACTCATAACACGGCCGATTATTATACTAGTGGACTTGAGAGCTTGCCTTTCCACATTTAAAGTGATAGGATATTTACATATTAAATCATGATAACATCTAAAAATTTAAACTTTTAAAGCAGTTGGAAGTGGTCTCATAAATCACACATAGTATCAGAGTAGGAGATCTTGAATTTAAATCTTTCCAAATCTCATTTACCTCCCTAATTAAATATGTCCACGCTTAGAACAAGTCGAAAGACCGGACTAAAATGAGGGAAGTAATAGAATACTTAAATATTAAATCATGTCGTCATCCAAAAGTATAAATTTTTAAAATAATTAACAGTAGTCCCATAAATCTCACATAGTAAAATTGGTTGAAGATGTCTACCTTGAGGAATCGATTATGCAAGCTACAAACGATGATCGGATTTAAAAAAACTATTGCCAGAGAGGATAACTCCTTGAACTAAAGCCGTCGGAAGGAGAGGAATCCCGATTCCAGCGCTTCAACCATGATGTCCAGAAAATAGAGTATAACAAAGTGCTTGGCTCGGTGTGGGGAAGAGGGCGAATGGCGACCGGTGACTGGCGACTGGCGACGGCTTGGCGGTGGCTACGTTGTCTGGAGAACGACGGCTGATTAGAATCGTGAACGAACTCCCTGGAAATCGATTTGAAAGGGAGTTATTTTGGTGAGGTGCTCTCCGTGTGGTGCTCTGGGTGAATCTTTTTCCTTCTCCTCTTGTGACCGAGCGTAGAGCAGTGGACTCAGTTGATGGGCTTGGCATGGGCTGTCCGATTGAATGGTAGGCCTACATGAACTGGGTTGATGTGTTGAAGTCTATTGGGCCGCTGAAGGTAATCCTATTTGGACTCTCTCTCCCTCTCTTTTCTCTTCTCCTTTTTATTTTTTTATTTACTCATTTCATTTGTTTCCTTTTATTATTATTACCATTATATATATTTTATATTTTTTAATAAAAAATGTATACTTGATTTTGTCGACAAAAATTTGGACAAAGAAATGACACAAAACGGGAATGGAACTTCCTTTTTTGTTATTTTCAGAAAGAAATTTACATGAGGAACACAATAGCATAACTATAGTAACTGCAAATAATCTAAGGGGTTTCACCATCAAGGTTGGTGTGGCGAGAAAAGACCATGGACAGTTGGTGTGGCGACACAAGATAGAGACCATGGGTGATGCAATCCCAAGTTGGCAATTGATGATGGTTGGTGTGTGTAGTTTCAGGTGCATCATAATGATGTGAAGATCCTTAGACATTTTTGGCTTGTCAAATCAATGATTAAAAAAAGCATGTAAGAACAATGTTTTGTACATTTTGTAAATATGGATGATGTATTATGTATTATTGGGAGCGCACATCAAGAGCCTGATACCTTCACATGGTGAATGCCAAGAAGAAATTCAAGATCTAGCATGTCAATATATCTAATTGGGTCCACATTCCCTCATAAGGTTAGACCAATTACTTATTAGTTGCTCCAAATTTCATCAATTCTCCAATGTATAACTTTTTTCTAACACAACTCATATGTGCATCTTAATAATTTTCCCCTCACATGTGAGCTTTGTGTTAGGTCTAACTCTCCTTTAATTTAGGTGTCCTTCTGCATCATTTGAATCTTTGATGCCCTCTCTCATCATTGGGCACCATTCACCAAATGCATTTTCTTGAGATATTCACCAAACCCTGAAACAAATTAGGTGTCCAACAATTAATCATCAGCTCTAATACCATTTTATTAGTAGCACACATTAAAACCCTAGTATCTTCATTCCTAGATCGTCAAGAAGAAGCCCAAATCCAAGCTGTCAATGTTTTCAATTGGATCCACCTTTACTCAAAAATTTAAATTATTGAATTATGGGTCAATTAAGATATATTACTTACTCCAAACTACATCAATTTTCCATATGTGCATCTTAACAACTTATCCATCACATGTGAGCTCCATGTTAGGTCCAATTTTCCTTTAATTCAAGTATCCTTCTCCATCAATTGAATCATTAAAACCCATTTTCATCATTGGGCACCATCCAACAAATATTTTTGCTTGAGATGTTCGCCAAACACTGAAACAAATTGGGTGTCCACCAATCAACTATTAGCTTTAATATCATTTTGTTGGGAGCATGCACTAGAAGCCCAATATTTTCATTCCTAGATTGTCAAGAAGAAGCCCAAATCCAAATTATCAATATATTCAGTTGGATCCACCTCTACTCAAAAATTTAAATTATTGAATTATGGGTATATATATATATATATATATATATATATATATTAAGAATCCCTAGCGACCGTGAGGGGATTTGAACTCCTCCCCTTGCGTTAGGGGGAGAGAGCTCAAACCATCGCGGCCACCGAAGGCGGTGGTGTCAATTATGATATATTAATTATTACAAACCACAATAATTTTCCAATATGAGACTTTTTTCTAAATATGTAAAATATTTTTTTCATTGGATTTGCCATTTAATAATTTACCAGAATTAACATATAAGAATGACGTTAATTGCTAAAGCTAGAGAAACGCATCTACAATTGTATTAAAATTATAAATGGTTCAAACATATATGTTATGACACGAAGACTGTGTGGTCTTTTTTCTTTCTTTTTTTAAATTGTCTCTCTTCTATGTATATATGTCGATGCTCATGCGGATTGAACCACAAGTCTGGTACTCTCGGACCCCAACCCCCCAATCCCTTTACCAGTGGTTGCGTACGTGTTGGCTAACACTGCCTAGTCTAAGATGGAAGAAGCTGGGCAATGTGAGGTTCTCTCTTTCTACCCCCTCCCTAGATTGTTTCTCTCGCTAAAATGACGCAACTAATTTTTCATTTTTTTATTTGACAAATGAATAAATATATTGAGATGGTGGAGAATGGCGATTACTGGTAATTTCCATTTGTAGACATCCAATGACAAAAGTAACCATATGAATTGCGTATATATCAATTAAACTTATTTTCATAATTTGATTTTTAGGTAATTTATTTTAATAGATTACAAGAGGGATCTCTCCCTTAAAATTTCTTTTAGAAGTACATAAATTGAACTTTCCGAGTCTGGGCAGATCTTTCATACTCGTCGGGCCTATGCCGCCTCCAATCAGGCCAATACAATACACAGCCATGCCTTGTTAGGTTATAGGGCACTCCATGGGCCCAATCAATAATCTCGTGTCACTCGGCCCAAAATTATTCACCATTCCTACTTATTGCATGGCCATTGAAGACTTGAAGCGACGATTACCAGCATAGAGTCACTAAGCAAAGATAAAATTGTCTATGTATGATATACGTGGCGTGGGGGATATTGATTTGGTATCATCCATTCAATCATAGAAGTGAAGTATTATCATTTGTGGAGATTTTTTAGATTATTTTCATTGAGATACTTGATTGGATGGATAACGTTACGTCAACACGTCACATGATATAAGCGTCACACAATAGATTATTTTTTCAAGAGAAAGAATGTTTTTATAAATTATAATGAAATTTATCCTTCACTTAGAGCCGTCTTTAGTGAAACTAGGCGAGGCAGAAGGTTTAAACTTTGATGTGTACTTCTCAGGCAGTATTCAGTTTCAAAAGCCAATACCACCATTCACCAATTATGATTTAAACATTGCATGTTGCACCTATTATGATTTAGATATCGCACTTTCACAACCATAACGGGATTCAAATTTTATTTTTTGTTTATCCACTATATTAATATGTAATATAAAGTGTTAGTCTCAGGATACATTTAAAGGGAGAAAAAGGGCTAAAAGGTAAATGACGTAAGAGAGTTCACTGATTTTTTTTTTTTTTTTTTTGTTACACTCAAAAAGTTAGAAGCAAATTTGGTCCTTCTGTTGTTCTCTCTTGATTATTGGTCAAGAAATAAGTATAAATAAAACTGTCGCGACCTAATTTTTCCGGGTGCACCACCTAGAATTTAAGTTAATGGATTACTAAGCTTAGACTCAGCTCGGACTCTCCCAAGCCCATATCAATTCGCGACTTAATTTCAAATATCTAGCATATAAAAAGGAGTCGCCACTAATCAGTTTGCGATAGGTCGATTAGACACCTAAGTAAAATAACGGGAGAATTATTTTACTTCTACGAACCAGAGATTTTGGGTACGGGGACTTGGTTGCGTTAAATTTCTCTAACGCCCTTTCAGTACCTTTCTCTTTTAATTTTGAAAAAATGCTTTGCAGGCAGCTTGAATTGATTTTAGTTCACTTTCCTAACATGTGAGGTGATCATGCGAGTGCGCAAACCACCAATTTAGCACTCAAGAAAGCAAATAAAAAAATGCAACACTTATCTCATAGCAACGAAAAGCATCTGCATTGTTAAATCAGAATTCACATCAGCAATTTTAGATTTGATTTCTAATTAACAAGCAATCACTCAATTTTTGGATTCACTTTATTTAATGAAAATCATGCAATGCATCTAATCTAACATGAAATGGTATGGCATGACAATGTGTCCTAAACTATATGACATGAGTAAAATAATTTTTTTGTGTTTTCTTAATGAACATGCAATAATTAAATATGCAAATCTAAATTAACAAAATGACCTAATTCTAATGATGGACAATTTCTGATTCAATGATCTTAATAACAACTAAATGATTTGCATTTGATATCTCTATTCTTAAAATGCAATCTATTCTAACAATTGAGTCTAATTTATGTAGAGACAGATTTTATTTTTCATTTTTATTCATGAAATTCGAAATTTAAGGAAAAATGCAAAAATGATCTAGCTAGATTAAGATTCTATCTAATTTAAGCTAAGGATTAAGTCATATTAAATCCTAACTTAAACTAAACATCATTTTAATCTAAAATGCAATTTATCTAAAAAGATGACCTAAGTTAGAATGGAACATGCAATTCTAACCTTATATGCACAATGATTTTTTTGTGTTTTTCTTTATGAAATTTGAATTAAAACTAACATATGATTAAACATGCAACTCAAATAAAAAACTAACAACCTGAATAAAATCCCTATTCTAGATATGCAAGTTAACCAAAAATATTCGAAAACAAACTAAATCCTAATTTAAATATTTTTTTTGGATTTTTTTAGTGGTTTACCAAAACAAGCAATCATCAACTAAACATTAAATCTAAACAATCAAGATATTCAACAAATAAAGGATTAAAATAATCGAAAAAATGACATGCTGTCTCACAGGTCAAATTAGCGATTATTCTAACCCTAATGATCACGACAAAGATAATCAAAACAATTAAAAATCTTATCCGAAGTCTTACGGATCAAATTAATAATTATATTGATTTGACTATTAAAATTCTACTAAAAAAACAACAATTAATATAATTAAAAAAATGATCCGATGTCTCTCGGATCAAATTAATAATTACAGTAATTCCAGGCAAGATTTCTGCAGATAATGCCTACAAAACTTACAAATCAACATTATATTGCGATTTAAATAAATAAACTAAAAACATAAACAAAGTAAAATAAATAAATAAAAACTACCTAATTTTTTCCTCCTTTTTTTTTTGTTTCTTGCTTTTTCACCCACGATGCGGCACGAACGTGGTGGGTCACCGGGGAGCAGCACGTCGTCGGACCGGCAGGGTGGCGGTGGTGCGCGGCGGCCGGCGCGAAGATGGGAGACGGAGGTGCGATGGAGCTATGCAGGGATCGACGTCAATCACGGCGTCGGGGACCGGCGGGGGGAGAAGAATTCGTGTGAAGAAGACCACTTTTCTTCCTTTTTTTTTTCTTTTTTTTTTTACCTCTCACGTCCACTCTCTCCTTTCTCTCTGTACCTTGCTGACCTTTTCTTCTGATCCCTGCGGCTTGTCAGAAAGGAAGAGAAATGACTTACCTTTTGTTCTTGGACGAGAGAGGGGAGGTTCCTCTCTTTTTTGCTTTTTCTCTATTTTCTCTCTTGTGCCTATTCACTCGTACGTCTCTTCCCTTCAGCCAAAATCACGACTTCTTTTTTGACTTTTAGAAGACCAAAGGAAATAAACACAAAAATTCTCTCTCTTCTGCACAAATGTTTTCTCGAGTATTTTTGAATTCCTCTCTTTCTCTCAAGCTTTTTCTTTTTGCACTTTTTCTTGCACGAACTCTTCTCTCAATTCTCTAAAAAAATTTTCCATCCTCCTCCCCATTGTGCTAAAAATTATGGCCCTTTTATAGTGATTTTTAGACGGCCACTTTTTCTAGCAACTTTCGGATTTCCAGTTTCTGTTGCATTAAATCAAGGATGTAAATCGGAGCGTGATTTCGCAATCGGCTCGATTTTGCTCAAATTTCTTCCACTTTGTAAAATCTTTGCCATTTTTTCACTTGATTTCAAAATTGTTGCTGCATTTAACAAAATCCGGACATCCATCGAATTGCATATTTCCTTGCATAATTCAATCAAATCAATTTCCCCCATTTTCATTTTCATCTCACAAATATTGCTTATAACCTCATGATCACAACAATCCTTATCTCATGAATATTCTTCCCGATTTCACCATCTATTGATAAAGATAAGATTACCATGCGATTTTCTTAATTTCCAAAAATCATCATAATATCGCATCAAATCTTAATTTTTCACAAGATATAAAATAACGACGGGCTTGGGTTAATTTTCTCTTTTCGTGGGCTTAGCCCGGCCTGCCAAACTAAAGCTCAAAAGCAAGAAAAATTGAACCCCACCACCGGCCCAATAAAATATAAAAAGTTAAACTAAAATGAATGCACCTAAACTTATGTGTTATGCAACTAATTAATATTTTTTTCAAGGATAAAATTAACCCTTAATTTTCTTATGCAATAAATGATCGGACCGCCAAAATTTAGGTGTCAACAAAAACACTATACTTTTCACTCCCATAATCCATAAGCAAGAGGCTCTGGTACTACACATAGATGTTTTTATTGAGTGCTCGCTAGTGTGCCAATACCTAAAGATTTGACTTCAGAAATGAAAGACAAACAATCACCAGCTACTCTAAGTGGTCGGAATTTCAAGAAATAGAGCAATCACATTGCACCATCCTTGTACGTAATCGTGCACCCGAGGCACTTGACATTGCGCTTACTCTGGAGCTAAACACCAATCTCTCACGTCAAAGAGCTCGCTGGCTTTGGCCTATACTCACCCAAATCCCAAGAAATGGGCTGCCTCGTACACCGTTGTGATGGGTTGTAGCCTAGGTAGCACGGACACACAGTCCGTGCTTCCGTGTCGTGTCCGACATGTGTCGGAGCGTGTCGGACACGTCGACACGCTTGGACACGTGTTCGACACGCGGTCAACGCGTGCCCGACACGTTTCGACACGCGTGTTCGGAAGATGAGGGAGGGTGGAAGCGACGGTGAGGGAGTAGAGACGAGGCCGCGAAGACGAGAGACGGCCGCCACTGTGATGCTGCGACAGATCCGACGAGGTTGCAGCTGCGAGGGAGAAAGGGCCAAAGGCGAGAGGAAGGCAGTCGTGCGGCAAGTGACGAGCGGCGAGAGGCGGCGAGCGGCGAGCGGCGGGCGGCGAGCGGCGAGGAAGGGGGTCGAGCGGCGAGCGGCGAGGAAGGGGGTCGTGCGGCGAGCGGTGAGGAAAGGGGTTTGTGCGGCGAGCGGTGAGCGGCGAGGAAAGGGGTTTGTGCGGCGAGCGGCGAGCAGCGAGGAACGAGAAGAAGAAGGGTCGTGTAGGGCTAGGGTTTTTGATGGGCCATCGCGTATTGGGGGAGGGGAAGAGACGGGGACAGGTTTTTGATGGGCAGCTTGCGTATTGGGGGAGGGGAAGAGATAGGGACAGCCTGTCTGTCGGTGAAGGAGAGGGAAAGAAAAATAAATTTGGGGGTGGGGGAAACGAACGATGGTGAGGAGGAAAAGAAAAATAAATTTTGGGGGGGGGGGGGGAATGGACGAGGGAAAGAACTAGAAGAGGGTGGGGTGGTCTTTAGTGGAGATTTGTTTTTTCAATGGAAAAATAAATAAATGAGATTAAAATATGATTTTGAAAAATAAAAATACTGAATTTGAATTAAATTAATTAAAAATAAAAATATTCATTTAATATATAACGTGTCGGAACGTGTCAGAATTCTCTACTTTTTGAGAAATAACGTGTCGCGTGTCGTGTCGTGTCGTGTCTCGTGTCCATGTCGCCGTATCGGTGCTACCTAGGTTGTAGCCTATGTTAATGCTGATAAACTCAAGGAGATGAAGGAAAATGGGAAGCTCCCTTACCACACTACATGTATTCCGTTGCTAAAGCAGAAAAGTACATTGTTATTCATGGCTTGAGACTAAGTGGCACTATTGATATTTGCATCTGTAGAATAATCTTCAGGCTTGTGACATTGAGCTAATAAAGATAAATTAATGCGAAGATAGTAATTGTGATGGATTGAGACAACATTTTTGTGATGGTAGAGTAACAATTTGAATGTCACAGGAGGTAGTGTGAAAGTTTATGTGACATCCTAATTTTCAGGTTGTGTTTTCGATTGAATAAGTTGGGTTTTTTATCGACATGCTTATAGTTCTTTTCCATGAGCTAATCACTCACGTGATAACTAGTCTATCAGGTGAAGCCGTTAAGAAATCTAAATGCAATAGGCTTGAGAATTCGACTAGGATTTGACTGCTTGACCATGCTAATTTGTAAGGGTCATTACGGTACCGTCAAAATCAATAAGAGACTAGAGATTGGTCAATTCAATAAAGGTATGTGATTAGTGTGTGGGTGTATCCATCTAATTGCAAGATTTCTGTCGAACGACACTAAATCAATTTTTCTGTCATTTCTCAACCCTGTGCCCATATTTGAAACATCGATATTTTTACGACAACTGGAGTTGCCAATGTGTCGAAGATGTACAATGTGGCCCGAAAATAATTGACCACAGGTCAATTACACTAAAAATTCATAAAAGTTATCAGGTAGGTTAGGTCACATTAAAATCGTGCCGGGTTGAAATTAACTGTAAAATTGAACTTGGTGTCAAAAATTGAAAGTTTTGTCATGTCACGATTTATTTTAGGAACATCGACTTATTTTCCGAAGATTTTTCTGCAAACCCGAGTTTTTGGCAAAAAACCAAAGTTGGGCCGTTTTGGATCGGGAAAATTAGAGGGCCGTTTTTGGTCGCATTTTTTGCTGTCAAGTTGGTTCAATTGACAAGGAAAAATCATGAGATGGACGATGGCATCTTGGCTGATTTTATGGGGCCCAATTGAGCTCAATTGGAGAAGAAATTGAATCAAATTGGATGGAAATTGTCCAAAATTCGTAGGTCCTTGGGGTGTGCAACATTTCAGCATTCTCTTGGCTTGCTAAGTAAGCTTGGATGAAGGAAAATGGCTGAGGATGACAGCCAAGGGTGGTGGGCCATGAAACTTGAGTATTTGGGATACTTTTGTGGACTTCGAAGGCTTTTGTGGCCCACTCCTTACCAATTGCCTTCTTCTTCCTCTACTTCTCTCCTTTATCAATTGTTGAGGTTGTTAGAGAGCTTAAAAACCAGAAAACAACTAGCACTCCCCCTACCTGTCGACCACCCGTCAAAGCTGCTCGAGCACTGTCGTTGCTGCCTGAGCCCACTTGCGAGCCCGTCCCCCCCTGCTCGCATCCCGCTCGTCCGTCCCAGCCGTCACCCAGGCTACCGTGAAGCCTTCGTCCAGCCAGCTGAGCCGCCTCCATCGCCGTTTCAGCCATCGTCTGCCTCCGTCTAGCTTGCCAAGAGTCATGGTAGCCACTACTACCTATCTCATCACCGTTTTAGCTGTGAAGCCTTCAGTCTAGCCCAAGGACAGAAATCGAGCCTCACAGTGGGCTGTGGGCTTCGTGAGGCTTTTTTGGGCTCGTCGGGACCTCGCTTGGTGTTGCCGCAGACTTGTTTGTCACTTGCCTCTGCGTTGCCGTCGCCATGAACTCACCGGATTGCAAAACCGGTGAGTTTACTTGCTAAACTCTCCTTAGAGAGTTAATGACGTTTAATAGGTAATTAGTTTAGGCTAATTATGAATTAGGTGGTTAGTTAGTTTAGATTAGTGATTTAATTGTTTAATTATGCATGTTGGGTGGTTAGAATAAATTGATTAATGGCTAGATAGAATGTTCTATTTATATAGATAAGTGCATTAATTTTCTAGGCCCATTTAGGTGATTAGATTAGTATTTCCAGCCTAGGTTAGCATTTATGGTATTTAATTTGCATTATTTAATTATTTTTGTAATTTGTTTAATTATCTAATATTTTTCAAAAATTATATCGAGATAGCCGGTGAACGGAATTTCATACTGATTGCAGTGGTGTGCTTAGTTTATGCAATTGAATGTTAATTTGTGCAAATTAAGTGGTGATTGTGATTTTGAGTATTTATTTCAAAATTACAAAATTTTGGTAATTAATTAGAAATTATTGGGTGTCGGGTTTTGACATTGAAAATAGTTTTAGATACTATATTAAATAGTGTGATTTTAAAAGGAATGATATCAATTTTTCTTATTCAAATTGACCGCGTACCCACACATGATTATTTTACCATGTGTTTTTAATATAAAGAAAATGGGTCAAGTATATTATTTTAATTGGAACATTTGGGTGCAAAGTACAATGTCTTGGTTGAGATTAGATGGGTGCATGAATGGTTATGAGAGCCCGTCCCCGATATGAGTCGAGTGGACGCTACCCCTATATAGGATGCCTTGGACAACGATGCCGGTTGCAATAGATTCTGGACTGATGCTCCTTCGAGATTGCCGTCTCGTGTAGATGTTGCCGTGCTCAATGGGGTGAGATGATGCCTGATTACGCCAAGAGACCACCAAACATCGAGTAGGCCATGCCCATTGGGCCGTGATAAAAATTGGAACGCATCATTGAGTGGTTTAACTGCCCCTGATTATGAGACAAAATTGTGTGGCATAGTATGGGACGTGTCATAACGATTTGGCCTTATAATCAGGACTCCTGTGGCTGTGTGAGATATGAGATGTGGCGTTCCAAATTGATTGAGTATTATTACTGCATATGGTTGAGTATATGAAATGTGCTGACGTGCAAGAAGGAACTGAGGCGAGGTAAGTCCTCTGTATCATGTGCATAGACTACTTCTAGGCCTATTTTCTTCCTAGTCGAGATTTAGGGGGTAAACTTGCTGAGACATTGTTTCACCCCATCGTGGGCTCAATTTTTTCAAGTCCTTAGATGGCGGCCCCTCTGGTATGATGTGGTTAACCTAGGAGGGTTACTAGCCACTGGGTCTATGAGCTCGTAGTGACTACTGTCTGGGTCGATGAGGGCCTACCTCAGAAGGTACCTCATCGATTCAGGGCATGGTTTCGCCACGGGCTCAATGGATATAGAGTTGGTCCCCTTTAGGGTTTTGAGATCCCCGCTGTGGTAGTCGATGCCACTCTAGGCGAGGGTGCAGCTAACCCTTCTAATAGTGCTATGGAGGACCTAGAACCCCTAGAGGCCTCGGAGATTTCGGATGGGCATTTGTGTGCCTAAATGGCTTATTGGTTCCTTTTGGAGTAGGCTTTTGGCTATAGACTAGTTTTGTATATAAACCTAGTGTATTTATAAAAGCGTGTTTGTTTGTGAAATTGTTGTCATGCTTTTCTATTCCATGTTGGTTGCTGTCAGGGGTTATTGTTTCGCTTCTGCATGTGCAAGAAAATGGATCTTGTGAGTCATTGTGTTAAATGGGTGGTGTACGTTACGGGATCAAGGGTTTTTCAGCTCAATTGAGACCCAAATCAAAGATTGAGACTCTCAATAGACAAATACACATAGCAGCAAACTGAAGGATAGATGGGGGGTTAGAGTTCGCGTTAGCCTAACTAGTGTGAGCTCTGCCTCGCACACCCAAAACTAGGCAGAAACAAGGTTGAGGGCTCACAGTTTGGCTTGGTGATGTTGGCTGGAACTCATTGGACAGGGGTCATCACGGTCGCAGTGTCGACTAAGGCTTACTCACTCTATCTTCGCTCTCTCTTTCTCTCTCCGATCTATCTTCCTAGGTCTTTCTTTCTATTTCTCCAGCTTGCTCACTCTCGGGATGCCCTAGATGTCTTTTGGGGGGAGGGGGTGTTCTCTGAGCTCATTGCCTTTGTCGGTGTCTCTTCTCGACCTCCTCCCCAAATCTCGATTTCTCTCTCTTCTACTTCCGCCCACAAGCTCTCCAGATCTGAACTCTCTCTCATAGATCTCGCTCGCTCTCGGGCCTCCCTTTATGTCTCTCAAGGGAAGTCCTTGAGCTCACTACCTCTGTGTCTCTTCTCAACCTCCTCCCCAAATCACAATTTCTCTCTCCTCTAACTCCACCCACAAGCTCTCTAGATCTGAACTCTCTCATAGATCTTGCTCACTCTCGAGCCTCCTTTAATGTCTCTCAGGGGAAGGCCTTGAGGTCGCTACTTCTATTTGTCTCTTCGTGAGTTCATTGGCCTCCGCCCAATGCCCTATTTATAAGCCAAGGGGGCTGGTCGATAGAGGTTTCGGCCATTAGTCCTTGGCATGCCGATCGGCCTTGGTGCGGCTGAACCAGCGTCTCCTCGGCCGCCCACCTACCTACTTTGCTTTGCATTGAAGACATGTCCCCATTTGTTGCCGTCCTATTCTCCTCTCTCTACTGTAGGTCATCCTCTGCACGTGTCATTGGTCTCTGCGTGTGAGGCACCATGCAAGGGAAGAAGGAAAGAGGAAGAAAGAAGGAAGAGAGGGGGGTCGGGCCAAAAAGGGCTGGGCCCTGGGCCAGTGCGGAAAAGAAAAAGGGGCTGGGATTAGGCCTAAACCCAAGCTATTTCTTTTTTATTTTTTTAATTTACTTATCGGAAAATAGGGTAAATAAATACTAAGACCTAAGTGATGCGAAAATCATTTTCATTAGGGCTAAACCGGTCCCTAATTTTCTATACAATCTATATCATAAATACTTATTCAAAGTTTAGGTGTCAACAATTTGGCATCGCTATCCCCTAATAAATAGTTACATTCTTTCCATTATGCTCCCACTGAATTTGATATAATTATCATAAATTTACTATCTTCTAATTAGTTTAGATTGCTATCTTTAATCATGGCAGGAAGAAGGAGAAGAGGACGTCAGAAAATCGATATGCCACAGATTGAAAATGAGAAGAGATGCTCAACATATTCTCCAAACGTAGATCTGGTATCTACGAAAAAAGCAAGCGAGCTTGTAACTCTCTGTGACTCAAAGGTGGGGTGGCAATATTCTCTCCTATCGGAGGACCCTACTCTTTTGCTCATCCATCTATCAACTCAATTAGAGACCGATTCCCAAAAAAAACCATCGTCAAAATGATGGTCCTCATACCCTGGTGGAGTCCAATCGTGGACTCTGGATTATTGAGCTCAGTCAACAACACGATGAGCTCGTTGATCAAATTAAAGCCGACACACTGCAAGATAAAATGCTAAAGCAAATAACCAAAGGGCGGGACAGTGAAGGATGGTGGGAAGCTCCCATTGGAAAGCTCAAATTTGAAGAGCTCAAGTAAATGAAGGTGCAAATGTTGGAGCTCCAGCGGAATTTGTGGAGTTCCATTAATCAGAGGAACCAAAGAGCTACATCAATCCAAGGAGAAAGTTCAAATCAGAGAAATAGTACGTTTTATCTTCATTCGTAATACTTATTTAGTCTTTTCAATTGTATCTTACATTGATAAGATGCTATGGATGATTTTACTATATATATTTTTGATGTACTGAAATAACATATTACTACTACAGATTTCCAGCCCAGACATGACAATAAGAATGAGAAATTTGTTTTCTTGTGTAATTATTTAATCTTTCGATTTGTGTTTAAGACATTATTAGAGGCTGACTTAAGCCAGATTCGACTTGTACAGCATGTGTCAAGTTTCACACATTAGTGAGCGCAGTTCTCCAAAATTTGTCTCATGGATAGGTTTGAGCGTTTGTTTCCTTGGAAAATCTAGAACACGGAGTTTCTTTTCTCAAAGACAAGGGGCCTGCAACTCCTTGGATTTACTGTGCTTATTTAGTGTACGTGATCGTATCCTTAGCAAACCATCATTTGGAACAAAACATGAAGCTTTTTTTTATTTTTATTTTGCTGCTTAATCTAAGGGGCAGTCCACGTCATGGTTATACTTGCTAATCATTTTGATCTTGGGATAAAACTATATTTTCTCTTTAGAAATAAGGAGAAATGCCAAAATTGGCATAGAGGCAATAAGGAAAGAAATCCCGATGTTAGTTGATAAAATACGCCTCATTAAAATTCTTCATCTGTAAACTAGCCCGGCAGATCACGTGAAATAGTTTTTTTTATTAAGTTGAACTTCTTTAGCAAAATAGTTTATACGAAAGAGTATCTTCTTATTAATATGCAATAAATAGTAAATGACAATTTCAGCATAATCTTCATGTTAATTGACCACTTAATTCCTTCAAAAGGTCGATATGCTACTTTGATATTTTCTACCATATGTTTAATATGAGTTCTAGGTATTATCTCTTCGAAGCGCATACATAACAAATTTCATGTGACGTATTATAGAGTAAAAACATTAAGTATGTAACCATATAGGATCAGGGGTAATATGTCTATGAAATAGGTTAGCCTTGGTTGCAAGTGCATTTTGGCATGCTGTCCACAAAAATGTGCAAACCTTGGGTGCTGTTTTCATATTTCATATCCTTCGCCATAAAATTCTAGGGTTTTGGTGAGAAGGCGAGGTAGGTGAATTGTTTTGTGTGGTTACTGTGTTGGTAAGTTGATGGTAATTACTTTTAACTGTATAACAACCAATAGTTGTGGCCGTCCGGACAAGTTGATCCGTAGCATGTAAAGGACTAACAAGAATTGTAAGAATTTCTACACTGACCTGTTCATCAAAAAGTTGTTTAATAAAAGGGGAGTTCTAGGTGTGGTGGATATGATCAATAAGATCGGCCACCAAAACTGGTTCTTCTTGTGCTGCTGGTCCTCCTATTATCCCCATATGTAAGCAGCCATCGTCGCGTATCTTAATCTGTTTACCATCACCAACAGACAATCTGACATTCGGAAGAATGGCTTCTCTCCCAATCAAAATACTCTACCATCCCCAAGATGGACAAGTCTCTGTTTCTGTTGAATGAAAATCATTTGATTTGAAATACAGCCCTTTAAATATTTGACTCCACAAAGATTGAGGTTTTTGAAGTAAAGGCCAAGCTTGCTTACCAAGCATTGCCACGTTAAAATTAATAAGGTCTCGACATCCCATACCTCCATTGTCTTTGCTTGATTTTAGAACTGCCCATTTTTGCCAATGAATGCTTGCCTTACTCTTGTCATTGCTCCACCAAAATGCTAAACTTCTCTATTCTATTAATCTACAAAGAGATAGGGGAAGCTTGAAGATCGACATGGCATATTGTGGTAAAACCTGTACAATAGATTTAAGTAGGATTTGCTTGAACGCATATGATTGCGTGAATAATTTAAATTGATTGCTCTCTCAAATCTTATATTACGTTAACTTAATCTGTTTTGCTAGGCTTAGGTCGGAAATTGGGTGACAACTGGTACATATCAGGCACATTTCATATTATTGCATATTTTCCTAAGAAATTTCACAATAGAGCAATAAGTTTTAGCGATAATTATTTTGCATATACTTGGTCAACATGGGAACTAATGGATTGGCTCGAGGCACGATTGGCTATTCCTCCATTATAAGATTCACCTTATGTCTTAGGTTTGTCGAAGCAAACTTGAGCCGCTTGTCCTGGCTCTGCTCTTCATTGCAAGATTCAACTCTTAGTTTTGCCTATAATTGCCCTAGTCCAAATTAGGTTTGAAGAATGTAAATGGCTTGGTTTGCCCAAATTAAGGTTTAAATTTGGGGCCAACATGTTGAATAATGTTGTTAAGGGCATTTATGCTGATTTAGAGCACAATGAGCCTCATTAGTCCAAAAAGGATGACAAAATATTGTTACGTTGGATTTCTAGAGTCTCAGATCAACAATGACATTTAAACAATCGTCTTTTTTTTTTTTTTTTTTTGACAAAAGTGGCATTTAAATGATTTGTTGAAAAGTTATGACACAAAAGTAAGTATTATATGAAAATTATGGCATGTCTAGTGTCCTTTAAAAATTTTAGAAATGATAATATATTGTTGCATTGGAATTCTAGCATCATTCTTGATAATACTTAAGTGATCATTTTTTGACAAAATATATATTGTAATAATTTCAAGAATGCTGTATGGTCTTCATTACTCAAGTAACAACAAATTTCTTATTTCAGTAATTCGCGATAATAATGTTATATTTGATATAGTCATCTTAATTTGTGTACATGTTATAACATCAGTATTAACGGTCTCATCTTTAACTATAACTATTGTTTGTATTACAACATACAATTTATATAGTAAAGATATGTAAGATACATGTGAAAAAGTTATGCTACACATCATTAACTTGAAAACTAAAAGCAATTTCTCTTGAAATTTTTCTTATAAAAAAATTCAAGAATTTCATATTTAAGAAATAGGAAAAATACCGAATTAGTTTTAAATTTATTGTACAATTGCCAATTTAATTGGAAATCTTTCAATTTGACTAATTTAGTCTTAATTTTTTTTTTTTTTTACAATTTGCCAATATAATCATTTTCTACCAATTTTAGCTGACAATCGCTAACGTGGATGCAAGCATCCTATATACCATGATTAATGCTGATGTGGACAATATTTTGTATTTTTTAAATTTCGAAATTTGAATTTTTTTTCTTTTTTTAATTATTTTTTTTTACTTCTTCCTCCACTATATATATAAAAGTATATATAAAAGGATAATTTTTTAAAAAATTATAAAAATTCATGCAAATATAACAAATAAATAAAAATCATCCACATCAATGTTGGCTATATCATCAGCATTCATGTTGGCAATTGTCTACAAAAATTGATAAGAAGAATTACATTGGCAAATCATCAATAGGTTTATAACTAAATTGGTCATATTAAAAGATTTAGAACTAAATTAGTATTCATATTCCGACCGAAAAAAAAAAAATTAGTATTCATATAATAGGTTTATGACCTTTTTTTTTATAATTATCCTTTTAAGAAATTATTATGACAAGATTAGAGGTTTATAAAACACATAATTCTTGTGAGCAAATGGCAATAAAATTTTACTAAAGTTTTTATCTCGTAATGAGGAAAAAGACCAAAATTGGCATAGAGGCAATAAGGAAAGAAAGCCAAAATCATTTGTGTTTAATAAAAACACCTCATTAGGATTCATCATTTGTAAACTAGCAATCTAGATAACTAAAATAGTTTTAAGTCGATCTTGTTTATCTAGACAGTTTCATACGAGAGAGCATTTTCTTATTGTACACAATAATTAGCAAAGGATAATATAAAATTCAACAAAGGTTCTAAGTTAATCAATAATATATTTTCTTCAAAAAGTCGATACACTACTTTGGTATTATTTATCATATGTTTAAAGTATTTCTATGTAAGATCTCTTTGAAGCACACATGGTAACAAATTTCAAATGACCTATTATTGAATAATTCAAATTAAGTATTTTGGCAATACATAATTCCCAAACAATGAATGGTGAATACAACAAATAGTCATTACAATTTGCTGTCATCTTGAAATCCTGATTTTCCAACTTAAGATTTTTTCCCAATTTGTGTTTCCAATGGAGCTTATGTTTGGATCTCTTGCTCAAAATACAAATACCTTTTTTTCAAAAGCAAATATGGTGAGAAATATAGAGTTGAGCCTTAATAGTAAGAAAACATTTATTTGCTTCTACGCATTGGGAAATCAACCTTTCAATCAAACAATTCTTACTTTTCCTGAAAAAAAAACATATTTTGTGGAAGGTGACAGCTCGAAAATATTATCCCAAAACATCTCATGCTAGATTTGACGTCATCATCCCCTTATAAATAGGTGCTTCATTTTCATTAAACTCATTCTGATTTGACATTACTATCATAACTAGACTATCTTGTAATTATCTTAGAATATTGTCTTTAGTCATGGCAGGAAGGAGGACAGCAAGACGTCGAAGAGTTGAGATGAAACTGGTTGAAAATGAGGAAGAAAAGCTCATCACATTTTCCAAACGTAGATCTGGTATCTACAAAAAAGCAAGCGAACTTGTGACCCTTTGTGGTTCGGAGGTGGGAGTAGCAATATTCTCTCCTAGCGGAAAACCCTATTCTTTTGCTCATCCATCCATCGACTCAATTGCAACCCGATTCCGCAACCGAAATCATCCGCAAAATGTCGGTGCCGACAACTTGGTGGAGTCCTATCGTAGAATCCGTATTAATGAGCTCAATCAACAACACGATGAGCTCGTTGGTCAAGTCAATGATGACCAGGCACGGGGTAAAACGCTAAAGCAAATGACTGAAGAACGGGACGGTGAGGGATGGTGGGAAGCTCCCATCGAAGAGCTCAGCTTGGAAGAGCTCAAGCAAATGAAGGCACGATTGGAGGAGCTTCGGCGGAATTTGCAGGGTTCAATCACTGAGAGGAATCAAGGAGCTCCATCAAGCGAAGGAGAAACTTCAAATCAGAGAAACAATCCATCAGCAACCATTGCATAAGGATACAACTCACAGCTGTGACAATAAAGATAGACAAATATGACTGATCATTGCAATTCATTTTCATGTGTACTTATATGGACTTTTAAGCTGTATCTTGTTGGCGTGAGCTGATTTGTAGGAGTGATATGTATAGAAAGAAAATATTTATATTTAGGCGAGTTGATTTGTGGGGGTAATTCACATAGAAAGTGAATATTTTAGATTGTTACCCTAGTAGTACCTGTATGTATATATATATATATATAGCCTTGTAAAGAAAAAAGTAATATACTGAAATAATAGTGATGTATTTTTCAACATGGTATCAGAGCAGGAACCCTAGTTTTCTCCATCGGAGGAACCCTAGTTTTCTCCATCGGATCAGATCGTCGCTGCAGCTTTAGGTTTTTCCTTGTGCTGCCGCCGTACCGACCAAATCAGATTGCTGCCGCAGCATTGACTTGTGCTGTTGTTGCACTAATTTGACCTGACCAGAAATTCCTTTATGAAGGAATTGTGATTGGCAACCATGACAAAGCTAACTGAGGAGGTACCTCATCAAGACCAAGGGGAGAACTCAACAACTGCTTCTCTTCTAGAGAATCTTACGATGAAGCTGACACAGATTTTGACTCAGAGTTCGACTCAGGTATCAACACAATCCCAGGAGCCATCCACCGCACAAATCTTAGTCAAATTGGATGGATCAAATTATGGATTGTGGTCTCAAGTGGTGGAGATGTTCATCTCCGGTAAAGACAAGTTGGGTTATATTAATGGTGATCTCCCTCAGCCCTCACCTACCGATCCTCAATTTCGGAAGTGGAAGACTGAGGATGCGATTGTGAAGGGGTGGCTAATCAACTCGATGGATCCTGCATTAATAGGAAATTTTATCCGCTTCCCAAATGCGAAGATGGTATGGGACTCGTTGCAACAACCTTCTTTGATGGAAGTGATGCCTCCCAAGTTTATGACTTGAAGAGGCGGGTGACTCGGATGAGACAAGGTGGAGAGACAATTGAGGCTTATTACAATAATCTTCAGGGTTTGTGGAGGGAGATCGACTTCCGTCGTCCAAACCCAATGACATGCCCAATTGATATTAAGCGGTACAATCTTGCCATTCAGGAAGATCGGGTGTATGTCTTCCTTGATGGGTTGGACGATCGTCTAGACAAAGTGAGAGCGGATGTTCTCCAAATGCAACCATTCCCAACTATCGAGCAAGCATATGCACGGGTTCGTAGGGAGGATACGAGACAGTCAGTGATGCTCACCCATACTGATTCCACATTTGGGTCTGCTGCCATGGTGGCATGGGGAAGCAAGACAGGTGTCCGAGAATCACCAGTAATGCCAACTTTACAAATGAATAAATCAGGAGCTATGCAAGGGGGTGGGCGGATGAATAACAGTTCGCGAACTACAATTTCATCTGGAGGATGCTCACGCTGTGGGAATGCTAAGCATACTCGAGATACATGCTTTAAGCTCCATGGCTATCCAGAGTGGTGGAAGTAATTGAAGTCGCGAAAACAAGCCGACGGGGGTACTAGCAGTGGAAAAGGGAAAGTTTTTTTTTGCTAAGATGGAACCTCAGTTGTCTTTGGTGCCCAAAGTTGAAATTCAAGACCAACCAACTACGTCCAATTCAGGTAATATCCAAGGTAATTGTGGTTGTGCGTTGGTTCTCCCTAATCACAGTAGTTGTGATGGATGGGTTATTGATTCGGGAGCTACAGAGCATATGACCTTTAGCCCAGATGATTTTGTGAGCATTACAGAACCAAGACGATGCAGTATCTCAAATGCAAATGGGAATACATATCCAGTGACAGGGGCTGGTGTGGTTGCGGTTTCCCCTCAGTTGTCGTTGCCTAACACCTTACTTGTCCCGTCATTGACCACAAAATTAATTTCTGTTGGACAGCTCGCTGAAGATTTGAATTGTATTGTTCTTATGTATCCTCAATTCTGTCTTTTCCAGGATATCCTCACGAAGGAGATCATTGGACGTGGTACTAAACGGGGGGGCTGTATTACCTGGATGATCTCAAGTTTGGAAGTGTGCATCAAGTCCGGGGTTCACCTAGCAATAAAGAAAAACAGATTTGGCTTTGGCATCGACGATTGGGACATCCTTCATTTGGCTATATGAAAAAGCTATTTCCTGAATTATTTTTGGATCTAAAAGAGTTGGATTTTCATTGTCGACTTGCATTTTGGCTAAGAGCCACCGTGTTTCCTTTCCCATAAGTTTGAGTAAGAATAACGTGCCTTTTCATTAGTTCACTCGATGTGTGGGGTGCTTCTCCTATTACTTGCTATCTCGGGTTGTCGGTGGTTTGTTATATTCGTTGATGATTGCACGCGTATGACTTGGCTTTACTTGATGAAAACTAAGGATGAAGTGGTTAATGTGTTTAAAGTATTTCACAAGATGGTTCAAACACAGTTTGATGGTAAGCTACAAGTTCTTCGAAGTGATAATGGAGGAGAGTATGTGAATCGACATCTCAAGGAGTACTTTCAGCAACATGGTCTCATTCATGAGACCTCATGTACACAAACTCCACAACAGAATGGAGTGGCCGAAAGGAAGAATCGCCATATTCTCGAGACCGCTCGAACTCTCTTAATTGAGGGACATGTTCCTTCACGTTTTTGGGATAATGCTGTTGCCACGGCGGTGCATCTCCTCAACCGAATGCCCTCAAAAGTGTTAGATTTCCGTACGCCTCTACAAGCACTCTCTGCATTTATCCCATTGCCATCAATCTTGACAATTCCTCCTCGTGTGTTTGGATGTGTTGCGTTTGTTCACATTCCGAAGAACCAACGTACCAAACTTGATCCATGTGCTTTACGGTGTATGTTCTTGGGGTATGGTACTCATCAAAAGGGTTATCGATGCTACAACCCATCTACTAAAAAAACTTATGTGACTATGGATGTCACATTTGTCGAAGGAGAGTTCTTTTACCCGAGTACCAATTCTACCTTTCAGGGGGAGAATTGGCTAGAAAGGGAGAATTGGTGGGAGATTATTGTTGGGGTTACACCCGAAGGAAGAGACGCGATTGTTGGGGGTGGTGGTAGTGCTGATGATAGCTCAACCATTGGTGTTAACGGGGTTAGGCAAGCTCTGACTGATGTTGGAGCAACCATGGGTGGTGCTGGCACGACTGGTGTTAATGGTGGAACTGTTGAGCAAGTGACAGAGGGTGCTAGTGCTAGTGAATTTGCGACATGTGTGCAGCTACGAAGCCTCGCGCAGATCCGACAAAGGGCGAAATACCCACATGTGAACAAGTTGAACAGCCCCCTTCCCCTCCAGTACCCGACCAAGTTCGTGAGGATCTTCTTGAGGTAATCTCCTCTACTACTTCTAGTTTGTTTGATGAATCTAATATGTCAATGGAATATAAATTACCTGTTAGGCATAATCGGGGAAAGCCCCCAAATCGATACTCACCATATGCTGGAGAAAAAAGATCGAAATATTCCATCGTAAATTATGTCTCAACAGGAAGGTTATCTAAACCATTGAAGCAGTTCGTGTTGGCTGTATCTTCGGTTCAAATTCCGAATGGAGTACAGGAAGCTTTGGAGGATCCGCAGTGGGTTCAGGCTATGGAAGAAGAGATGAAGGCATTGAAAAAAAATAGAACGTGGGAATTGATGGACTTACCTGAAGGAAAGAAAACAAAGTGGGATGCAAATGGGTTTTTCTGTCAAATATAAGGCGAGATGGGTCCATCGAAAGATACAAGGCAAGATTGGTAGCAAAGGGGTACACGCAAACGTATGGAATTGACTACCAAGAGACTTTCTCTCCGTTGCAAAACTTAATACTATTCGAGTTTTGGTGTCTCTTGCAGTTAATTTAGACTGGCCACTATATCAGTTTGATGTAAAGAACGCATTCCTCCATGGTGACTTAGAGGAGGAGATTTATATGGATGTACCACCAGGATACAACTCTTCCTCACATCCAGGTGTGGTCTGCAAATTGAAAAGGTCCTTGTATGGTTTGAAGCAATCACCAAGGGCTTGGTTTGGTCGGTTCAGTGTGGCAATGAAGAAGTATGGATATAGACAAAGTGAGTCAGATCATACCTTGTTTCTTCGACGACAAGAAGGGAAGATAACTGCATTGATTATCTATGTTGACGATATAATCATTACAGGGGATGATGTGAAAGAAATCACCTCACTCCAAAGGAGGCTTTTGGAGAGTTCGAGATGAAAAACCTAGGAGAACTAAGGTATTTTTTGGGAATAGAGGTATCAAGATCAAAAGGGGAATATTCCTATCTCAAAGGAAGTATGTACTAGATTTGTTGGCAGGAGTAGGGATGCTAGATTGTAAGCCAGCGGATACCCCAATCGTGGAGAATCATAAACTTGGAGAGTACCCCAATCAAGTACCAACAAATAAGGAGAGATACCAAAGGTTAGTGGGAAAGTTAATCTACTTATCGCATACGCGTCCAGACATTGCATATACAGTAAGTATCGTAAGTCAATTCATGCATGCTCCTAGTGAAGACCATATGAATGCTGTGGTGAGAATAATTCGGTATTTGAAAGCATCTCCAAGGAGAGGGTTAAAATTCCTGAGGAATGGTCATCTTGGAATTGAAGGTTACACGGACGCAGACTTGGCGGGGAGTGTGTACGACAGAAGGTCAACTTCAGGGTATTTTACATTTGTGGGGGGGAATCTAGTCACTTGGCGAAGTAAGAAACAAAAAGTGGTGGCTTTGTCGAGTGCAGAGGCAAAGTTCAGAGGGATGGCCAAAGGGCTATGTGAGCTTTTGTGGCTTAAAAAGCTGATGTTTGAATTGGGATTTCCTCCAAGATTCGAGATGAAGCTCTTTTGTGATAACAAGGTAGCTATTGACATATCACATAATCCTGTGCAGCATGATCGAACCAAACATATTGAGGTTGATCGTCATTTTATTAAGCAGAATTTGGATGCAAAGATAGTTCAATTCCCGTTTGTGAGGTCTGAAGATCAGCTAGCGAGATATATTGACGAAGCTGCGTCTCGAGCGAGCCTTTCACAGCTCACTTGACAAGTTGGGCATTAGCGACATTTATGCACCAACTTGAGGGGGAGTGTTGGCGTGAGCTGATTTGTAGGAGTGATATGTATAGAAAGAAAATATTTATATTTAGACGAGTTGATTTGTGGGGGTAATTCACATAGAAAGTGAATATTTTAGATTGTTACCCTAGTAGTACCTGTATGTATATATATATAGCCTTGTAAAGAAAAAAGTAATATACTGAAATAATAGTGATCTATTTTTCAACATATCTTACCTTGGTAAGAGGTTATGGATGATTTTACTACATGTTCCATGTTACTACAAATTTTCGGCCCAGATATGACAATAAGAGTGGACAAATTTTGGGGAAAATGGGGATTTGTTTATTTGTTTGCTTAGTCTTTTTATTTATATTCTATATATGATAGTTATTATGGATAATATTACTACATATGACATACCTTTAAGACATTTTCTTTCGCTAATTGTTTCAAGTTTTTCAAGTAGGTTTTGGATATATATTTTCTTGGAAAATCTTAACACACAGAATTTTTCTTTTCTCAATGACAAGTGGCATACAACGCTTATTTTTTTTGGGTGGTGGGAGGGCAGGACCGACTGCACCGTCGCCTACAACGCTTATTTAGGGTCCGTTTGTTTTGAAGAAATAGAATAATATGAAAATTTTTTTTCCCAAAATAGATTGGTTATATCCCTTAAAAAGTAGTCAACGAAAATGTTTTCCCCATTCACAACAATTTATGCCTAAACAGATTTATAAATGATAATATTTCATTTATTCATTTTTATAAGCAATATAAGTTATAATTTTTTGCAAAATGTTTTTACATTTTCCTAATGACAAGCGTAGATTATCCTATCCATAGAAAACCATCATTTAGAATAAAAATAAAGCTTGATTTCCCATGGGCCTCCACTCTTTTATGGGCTCAGGCCTACGCAAAACGAATTTAGGTAAATTGGGGTAGTGGGCTCAGTCGATGGGCTTCCTTTTTTTGAGCAGCAATGGGCTTCCTTTGGGCTTTTCGATTCTTTTTTTTTGGTCGAGGCTGTTCGATTGATAAGTACGCCAACATGATATGCGTTGACGGGTTGAACTCAATAGGGTGGCCCAAGGCTTCCTTTTTGGACTCTCTCCCCTTCTCTTTTCTCTTCTCCTTTTCTTTTAATTATTTAATTATTTAATTATATTTATTTGTTCCTTTTACTATTAGTTATTTTTAATTTTTTAAAAAAAGTGTGCATTTTTTTTTCTTGACAAAAATTTATGTGTCAACAATAGGGACATTAGTAATAAAACCAAACAAGAATGGCACTTCCTTTTCAGTCATTTCAAAAAGAAACTTACATAAGGAATGCGGTAATGTAACTAAAGTAAGCACAAATAATCCAAGGGGGATGAGAAACTTTTTAATTAACATAAGACAAATTAATGTACTAAAGCATTCCAAGACACAACTGTTCCAAAGCAGTTTAAGACAAATTTTCCGAACTGCACTCCCTCCTCCGTTAAATTTGCCACATACTTGTTAGTCTAATTACAAGTTAAGCACTAGCATAAGAAAATGTGTCAAGACATGAAACACCATCCATAATCTCTCGTCTACAAAAGATACCAATTAAATCATAAAAAGGCACATATGAAAATAAATTAACACAGTCGATGAAACTTGTACGTCCTTATTATCATATTCAGGAGTAGGTAGAGCAGTACTTTCGTGCACATTTATTGTGAATGGATTATTTCTCTAACGTGGATGCCTCTTCCCGAGTCTGTTGATTGGTTGACCTCCGCAAGCTCTGCCGAAGGTCTTCCATTTGTGCCTTCCTTTGGTTGAGCTCTTTCAGGTTTAGCTATACAATGGGAGCATCCCACCATGCCCCATGGCTTTTCCCTTCGGTGAGTCTCTTCAACACTTTGCCTTGTGCCTTCTCAGATTTGATTTGATTAACAAGCTCATTGTACTGTTGGTTGTGCTCATCAATCTGAACTTGATTATAGGACTCAATGAAGGCATGAGACCTGTCATGGCTCAAAGGATTTTGGTTGAGGAACTGATTAGCTACTGTATCAATGGATGGATGAGCAAAACAAAAGGGATTTCCAGCAGAAGAGAGCACTGCTACTCCCTCTTTCGCCCCCATAAAGAGTCACAAGTTCACTTGCTTTTTTGTATATACTAGATTTATGCTTTGAGAATGTAACAGGCCTACTACCCTCATTTTGGATTCGTTTCATCTCAGTTCTTTGACACCCTCTTGTCTGTCTTCTTGCCACAATCAAAGAAAGTAATATAAGGCTGCAACAAACAAGTACAGATGTAATATTAGCTAATACAGAGACATTAGAGAGAAAATACATGAAGTTAGTATGAGCTAAATCTCTTTCGGTTGTAAACTTCCAAAAAAATGGATGAAATAATTGTAAGGTTATTTATTGTTGTGGATATGAATATCTCAATCATAATTTGGATACTAATGAATATTATAATGTGCATGAAGATCAAGATGACTCTATTTTGTACATACTGAGATATGTAGTGGAAAACACGAAAGTAATTTTCTTTTTTTCTATTTCGGCATGCTTTCGGTACAATTTTCTTGTGCATTTAATGCTGGTGAATATTTCATCCATTAAAGTTCAGAAAATTTAAAACCAAGGGAATTATGCAATTGATTTTGGCAACTTTTGAAAAATAAAATCCCTTGCGAAAGCATAAGTTCAATCTACAATAGAATTCTTACTTAGCAATAAATCGTGAGAATAATATAACTTACTCACCAGCTTACGGAAATGGATATTGTTGTGACTTCATATTCCTCTCCAAGTTTATACATATATATATATATATATATATATATATATATATATTTGGATCATCATAGTTTGGAGATGTTTCAATAAAGTAAATCAGTTGCCGAATAAATTTATTTTCGTCAGTGAATAAGTCATATTCTAACATAAAGCATTATAATGTATTTAACTGGACTTCTTCAATGATAATTTGAAGAAGGTTTACCAATTTTACCAGTATTCCCATTTTTCTTCTAGGTGGAGGTGATTGACTTCCTTAAGAGGTAATGGAGAAATATTTGCTGATACATTGAAGAACTTGTTGGAACGATATGAATATTTTTATGAAATATTTTGTGTTGATCGGAACGCCATGGTTGAGAATGGTCTATTTATGTAGTAATAGATATATTTATATTGTCAAATCAATTTCAAAGTATAAAACAATAGTGTGAGTTTTAAATTTGTATTTTGTAAAAGATTCCATTTATGATCGCATTTGCCGTTTGATATCTTGCGAAATTGAAATATGGGAATGATGCTAGCAAATTGGGTTATCTTGAAAGAACAAAAGTATTTGATTCTTGATCTCAACATATAGTTGTTAAGACGATTTCCATTGTATATAGATATTAGAAATGTTACACTTCACAAGGAAATAATAGAACGATGAAAAATAATAAAGGAATACATTATTATATTACAAGATTTATCAATCCCTTGACGCTAAAATCTCCACGAATTAGCTTGTGATTTTGATTGGATTTTAGTTGATATCTCTAGATTCTTCTTCCTTGATTAACAAATCAGTACCTTTACTCCTCCTTAAATTGGCAATGGGAGAGTCCCAAATCCCAATTTCCGACATAAGTTTCCAAATGTAATTCTAGACAACAGTTTAGTGAAGAGGTCAGCTATTTGATGCACAAACAAAACATACTTAGTGACAAGTGTTCCAAAAGCCATTTTTTCTCACACATAATTATAATTTGATTCAATATGTTTAGTTCTTGCATGGAACATTAGATTAATCAACACATAAAGTGCATTGATATTATCACAAAATAATATTGTTAGACTGGAGAGATGAATACTCCGAATCTCTCAAAAGGAATGATATCCATGTAATCTCTACAACTGTTGATGCCATTGCATAATACTCTGCTTGGGCATTAGATCAAGCAAATATTTGTTTTTTCTTAGCACTCCACGATAGACAATTGCTACCTAGGAAAGTACAAAATCCAACAGTTGATCATCAAGTCAAGCGACAACCTACTCATTGACATCACAAAAGACATACAAGTCCAAAGTTGACTTAAGATTTGCTTCTTTCAATCCATTGTACCTTTATCATAACGTAAAATGTGCTTCACAATTTGAAAATGACTCACAATAGGTTGATGCATGAATTGACAAAGAAATTGACCGTGCAATCATGAGATATTGAAGAGCTCCGATGATACTTTGATATAGTGTAGGATCCGAAAATAGTTTTGGATCCATATTAGAATGAGAACTAATAGCCATAGGTGTGGAAACTGGCTTGCAACCCTCCATTTGTGCACGTTTAAGAATTGACAAAGCACATTGTTGTTGGCATAAATAAAGGCCACCGGAGAATATCTTAATCTCCACTTCTAGAATATAGTGTAACGGTCCCATATCCTTCATTGCAAATTCACTACTCAATGTGGAGATTGGCCCATCAAGCAATCTCGAATTATAAAAGCAGTGCTAGAATTCCAAATATGATTTTCTAATAAACAGCAAAGGATCCGCAATGCTGCAAAAGAAACTGGATGCCGAAAGAAACGAGCTAAAGCGATCAAACCATGCTATTAATGCTTGCTTAAGGCCATACAAAGCTCTCTCCATTTTGCAAATAGAGGACGAATGATTTTTGTCCTCAAAACTTGGTGGTTGCTCCAATAAATATGCTGGGATAGAAAACCATGTGAGATGGCATTTTTAACATCTAATTGTTTGGCAGTTTGATGCAGCTTGCATTGAAGATCAGCTCTCTCGACCAAGAAGATCGGCCCGCATTCAAGCTTGACGAAACCTCTTATCGATGAAGTTGTCAATTGTCGATGAAGTTCGATGAAGTTGTCAATTCAATCGAGAAGCCGTATCGATATCTTGAGTCCATCCCAGAAGCTTGAAAGAAGACACCTTGGAAGCCATGAAGATGCTATTCTTGTACTAGTTTCTAGTTACTATGCTCTTTACTATTTTTCCTAGTTTCAATGCTTTGTCTTTATTTCTTCTAGTTTCTATGCTCTTTACAAATTTTCCTAGTTTCAATGCTTTATCTTTATTTCTTTGACAATATAAGTCATCCAATTCCTTGTACAAGACAGACGACTTTTGATGAATGAAAACTTTGCTTTTAAGCAAATATCGTGAACCTTGCAGAGTTCATACCCTTGAAAACCTAGAAGTGTTTTCACTTTGTCCTTGAAGAGTCGGAGTTTTCGAAATCCACATCTTTGAAAGGTTGCATTCATTGATCTAGAAGAATCGGTGCTCTCTCAACTTCCTTGGAGGCCTAGAAGAGCAACCAACGAAGTTTCTATCTTTTCCTATTTTGTTTGTTATTTTCACCCACTTCCAACCCAAATTCGACCATCCTACGGTGCTTATTTTAGAAAACCCAAAACAAAGAAATTGTAGATCCAGAGGTCTTTATTCATTTGGATACGATTGTTCTCCTGAGCTTGCGTAGTGCTGAAATTTCTGTTCATCCTATTTCCTGTGTGCGAGTCACTCTCCCGATCCTACTATTTGAGAAAGTCTAACCTTGGCTTGCATCATAGCCCAACCTTTAATAGTAGCAATGGTGAGGACTGTTCTTATACCTCTTGATCGAATAACTAGCGAGAAAGTCTTAAGGAAATCTACTCTTGCTACTTGAGTATATCCCTTGGCAATCAAGATTCATTCCAATGCGATGCCTCCAGTTCCTCTTTCATTGCCATTGACCAACCTAGATGTTTCAAAGTAGAACATATATTGTTTGGCTCCTTCAATATAGAATCCATCATATGTAAATTGGCACATTTTGGATTAGGCTTCACAATGACATCACGTGCTCGAGTAATCATTGAATGATTTGGAGTGGGTGAA
Source organism: Eucalyptus erythrocorys (assembly GCA_014182555.1). Classification (NCBI taxonomy): domain Eukaryota; kingdom Viridiplantae; phylum Streptophyta; class Magnoliopsida; order Myrtales; family Myrtaceae; genus Eucalyptus; species Eucalyptus erythrocorys. Next base: position 29,132,660 of record CM024601.1, on the reverse strand, counting down.
CATGCTATTGAAGAATCGGTAAGGGCATCCATAAAGTAATCTTCATTTGCCAAATTGCATGGGTTAATAAGCGAAGCACTTGTGATTCACCTCCATCAATGTTATTTTTGTGAAAAGTATTACGGGTAGTGGAATTTGATAAGTCATCTCGTGGTTGACCAGAGAATGCACCTTGTTGCAAATACAAAGGTGAAAATTCCAAATCGAACGGTATCGTGTCTTGATTTGGCCAGCTTATAAATTTAGAGGTCCCGCTTCATTACTTTGATCTTGAAATAATGAGCTGGGCACAAGATAAAAAATTACAGTTTTATCAAATATGACAAGTTGTGAAATGTAGATTTGACCAATTGGAGGATAGAGACATCGATATCCTTTATGATGATCACTATAACCAAGAAACACACGTGGTAACAATCAAGCATGGGGGGAGGCTGGCCCTTGCCGGCGTCGGGCGAGGGCCACCCGACGCCAAATCTGGCGAGGGCCGCCCGACGCCGGCGAGGGCCGCCCTCGCCCCACACAGGCGAGGGCGACCCTCGCCGGCGCCGGCTTCCCTCCGCCGGCTCCGCCATGGCTGGCGGAGGGAAGAAAAAGAAGAAAAAAAAAGAAAAAAGAAAAAAGACAAACTAAAAAGACAAAAATGCCCTTATGGGGTAAATGTGTCACAGATTGGAAAGTTTGGGGTTTTTCACGGCGCAAAAAAAAGTTCGGGATAAATGTGTCACTCGGGGCAAAGTTTGGGGTTTTTCGTAGTTTTTTCCCAATAAAGTAAGAAATCTACTCGATTGATGTTTTCTCCTCCATTAGATTGAAAAATTTTAATATATCCTCCAAATTGTCTTTCCAAATATTTCTCATAATTGAGAAAACATTCATAAAATGCGGGTTTTTGCCAAAGTGGAAACAACCAAGTATATCACGTATAATCATCCATAAAATAAACAAAATACTAAAACCTTTGAAATGAGATTACCGGAGCGTTTCCCCACAAATAAATGAGGAGATCATTATATCACAGGAGTTGTCAATCCCTTGATTTTAGCATCTCCAAGAATCAGCTTGTGATTTTGATTGGATTTAGATTGATGTCTCTAGATTTTTCTTCCTTGATTGATAAACCAATGCCTTTATATCCAACCCAATAATGTGACTGATAATTATGTATTAGATTGGCCATCAAGAGATTTGCTTTCTTTATTCTTAGGAAATCAGATTAGATTATGTTTGATTAGGAGATTAATGATATAAATTTCGGGCTCCACCCCTTTATTTATCAAAAAATAAATATGGAAATGATGTTAGTTGCCAAAGCCAGAAAAACGCATTTATAACTTTAGCGAAATGGTCAATGGTCCAAATGAAATAACCAAATACATTATGCTAAAGCAAGAAAGATGAATTGGTAGGTTCAAAATTTCTAAGTGGTCTGATCAAATAAACAAATACTGCTTGTCACGTCGCGATGGCTTGGGCAGAGACTTACTGAATACGCATGCTAAGTGATGGTATGAATGTGCGTATCTCCACATTTTAGTATTTTACCAGAACAATTAGAGATGAATTATGTTTTCATAAAGTGGGGCTGGTGAAGCCATTCATATGTAACTTATGAGAGGGTTGTCCAAGTTTAGGCTGACTGATCTTTTGTCGTGTCATAGTGCAAGCAAGACCCAATCTTATTCTACAGCAATGACAGATTTTTTATTTCCCGATTTGACCGAATACATTATCCATTTCTTTATATATATATATATATATATATGATTTATTCTCATTATCTATCCCACGTACATTTGCGCCGAGTACTCCTTCCATAGCATGTGAAGTAGATAAAGTAGCTGTGGAACACTTGCCTGGAATAAACAGTCATGAGCACCATGCACCTTGTATTTAGACAGAAGCATTAGAAACACTGGTATTGTGAGAGATGGAAGCATTAGAATACCAAAAGATGAAATGTGGTAAAAGAAGAACATTGCCCATCTATCACTCAACTTTAGCATCAGATGGACCGCATTACTTAATTCGTTCAGCATTAGTAGGCAGCACCTTAACTAGTATGCAGGTGTTATTACATTATCATGAACGATTAATCTCATTTAGGGAAGAGGTAGCATCCATCACTAGAAGCCGATGTCAATTGGAAGAACCAGCTATATATCGGAAAGCTGATCTGGGCATGAAATTGTTACACGATGTGCTGATGAGTTCTCAATTGCATGCTCCTAGTTTTTGAGCCTTTTGATTGCTTAATCTAAATGAAATGATACCTTATTACTCACCAGGAGTATCGATATTAAAATCGTTTTGTACCATAGTGCATCAAGCCAAGCATTAGCACTCTTTGCCTTCCATCTGTAGCAAAATGATGGTAGGGGTTGAAATAATAATCTGCCCGAAATGTTACTCTGAAACAAGATCACTTCTCACATCGTCAAGGGTTTCATCACAAGCTCGAAATCATCTTCAATTAGGATTTGACAAAATTTTACAAGTCTTCGGAGGTAGGCAACAAGCAAGAAATGCTGCCTTTGCTCGTCCTGGTCAAGGCCTCCTTCGCCAGGCACTCAGATGCTTCTTGTGGGCTCTCTATGTGCCTGACCAGATTCACAGCTTCTTGATTATTCATCGCCTAGAGAAAACAAGAGACGCATATGAGCAAGCCTGCGAAAACAGGAAGAAGAAACTGACCATAGCCTTGCGGATGATTACTTTCGGTAGAGCAAATGGGAATACACAGTAGAAACTTATTCCATGATTGATGCTGATATAGAACATATAAATGGTGAGAGTATTGACATTTTGTTTGAGGAGCTTACCCCCCTTATGCCAGAGTTTGTCAGTATGATGAATTCGGTGACTGTCTCAATCCTCCCCGCTGTCCATAGCCTCTTGAGTTACATTGTCTTTGACGCCTCGTAGCCACAATTCATTGTTTTTTGTTTTTCCATTAAATTTTAATATTTGGGTGTATTTATTTGGGAAAAACTTTAAAATAAAGGAAAATGCTTTTTGAAAAATCATTTTTTAGTAATATGGATAGTTTTCCTTTATTTGGTAATATGTAGTTGAAAATATTTTATGATATTTGGATCTTACTTGGAAAATGATTTCAATCTCATGTCTTTATCTCAAACCAAACAAAATTGAATTTTTTAAATTATTCTTTATTTTATTTTTTTTCTTTTCATTTTTTTTTTCCTTTTCCTTATTTATCCGCTAGTTGCCAGGCTTTGACAATCGCTAGCGACAAGCCACAATCAAGGCTCGACCTTGCCAACTCACACTTGTGGCCAATTACTAGTCGTCGTTGAGGCTCAATGATTGGCAAAGGGAAAAGGAAAAAAAAAAAAAAGAAAAAGTAAGAAAAGAAAATAAGAAAAATAAAATAAATAATTAATTAAATTAAATTAAATCGAGGGGAGTAATTTCAGAAAGTGTTATCACCTGTTAAGATATAGGAATTCACTTTCCTAATTTTATGCATGAAAATTTTGTTGACTGGAAAGTACTTTCGATTAACTAGACATTTTTGACAAATTAAAAAAAAAAATGAAAGTCTGGAAAGCTAATTTCTAAGAAATACTTTCATTCAAGCAAACATACCGTTTGTCTATCCAATCTAATAACTTCAATTCCTCTTAATAATCGTGTTATGCTTAATTAAGTTATTATTAATCCCATGTTTCAATTTTTGCTTCATGGATTTTTGCTTCATGGATATGGGCTTTGACAACCCAGCGCTCTACTGTATGTGGGTCTCCTGGACAGTTGGCTAAATGGAAATCTGAAGATTTGATAAGCAGAGTTTGACTTGACATTCTGACAAGCACGTGCTTGTCTCGAGAAGTTGGTGATAGTTTCCAACTGAAGTCTTCACCAAAATTGATAAGAAGAGTTACGTTCCTTCAGTTCGTTCGGGAAGAAATATGAGGGTTTTGAAAATAGATAAGATTTCTGCTTGAAGCGCAAATCGGACCCTCAGTATAAGCGACCATATCACTCGCTCAGCTTGCAGGGGAAGTCGGACACATGAACAAGATGGCCTTGTGGCTGTTCCATCCAAGCCATCAATGTTAACTTTCAAAGTGCCCTGCTTCAGTGAGAGCCATGTCGTAGGTGAATTGTTTAATTTTTTCCTTTTGTTTCCTTTGCTTTCAAGTACCACATGATGAAATTCCTTTTCATTTTAGGAGTCGGTTGTATCATGCTCTTTGGATCTGGCTTGATAACCTTGAAGATGAACTTGTTCCTTGCCTTCCAAACGTGATGGAGCACCACAACCACAAGATCAAGGGATGGTAAGTCTGTTGAGGTACTCGCTGTAATTTAAAAGCGACATATCCATTATGGAGAGGCCTTGACTAGAGACAGAAATTTATATTCGTGGATCTGACCATATATCTTTTGTCCAGAGATAAAGAAGAAGGGACACAATGGATCAGGTATAATTTTCTCTGACCAAACATCTTTTGTCCAGACATAAGCTTTTCACATGTGCAGTTAAAGCACAACCTGAAATTGTTTCTTTATTTTCTTGATACATAGTTAATGTAGCACCTCTTGGACAATTGAAATATTGTCTTAAATTTGCCATCCACTGACAAATGCACTCTGCCTCACTATAATTAGTTGTGGTAGCCAAGATTTTAGGTGATTTTTGCACTTCCTTGGATATGCTTTTGGAATCAAAATTACCTAGACTGATAGGGCAATACCAATGCAATCTTTTAGGATTGGGGACTTTTGGGATAAGGGAGATCAAAGTTCTATTTAAAGATGGATTTTGAATTCAAGTATTTATGAAGTCTTCCACCATTTTACCCATGTCCCCCTAAATATTCTGCCCCCTTATAAATTGGTGAATTCTTTTCACTATGATCCTACTGAATTTGACTTTGACCATAACTTTACCATCTTGTCATTATTGTAGATTATTGTCTTTGATCATGTCAGAAGAAAAGACTAGAGGACGTCAGAGAATCAAGATGAGATAGATTGAAAATGACGAAGATAAACTCCACCAACAGCTGCTCAGTCTCTTCCTTTATTACCACCAATACCAGCATCTGATAATTCTACCCTGCTACAACCGGCGGTAGCTAAGATCCCTCCTGTCCCTCAGCCCTTGGTTCCCCCAGTGGTAATGTCTTCACAACAGGGAGGGGTATCTCATACTGCATTGATTCCTGCAACAGTAAAACAGAAGGGTGTTCAGTTACATTCTAGTAATCCGATTCAGGATAAGAGACTGAAGCTGTCTAGGCATTCCACAAAACCAGGCCCTGTTAAGAAAACGAGAAGATATAATCCTTATGAGTTGCGTACTGCAGGAATGGATGACCTGGATGAATCTTTGTTGATGGAGACCTTGGTGAAGCAAGCTCCTGGCGATGGTATTTGGGTGTGGGTGGCTGGCCCTCAACAGCCCCCTAGGAACAAATGAAATTTATTAGTTGGAACTGTCAGGGTTTGGGCAATATCCTGACAGTCCAAGCGTTAAAGGCCCTGGTAGTTAAGGAGAAACCTGATCTCCTTTTTTTTTTTTATGGAAACTAAAAGTGCTGAAGCTATTCTTGGTCGGCTGCAAGTTTGGCTGCGTATTTTGCATCTGCGTGTATATAATCCAATTGGACTAGTAGGGGGGTTAGCAGTTTTATGGAATGATTCTATTTCTATCTCCTTTGAGAGTGCAACTTCTGATTATTTTGATATGATCTATACTGATTAAGTTGAAAATCTTACCTGGCGTCTTACCTGTATTCATGCTCCAGCTGTAGCTCGTTTGAGATTGGATGTCTGGCGGGATCTTATTCATATCAGCCGCGTTAACACTCTTCCTTGGGCCTGCATAGGAGATTTCAATGAGATCTTGTATCACTGGGAAAAACAGCGGGGTAGACCAGTTGATTATCAGCGTTTGTTTTCATTTCAATCTATGCTCAATGACTATTCGTTATTGCCTATTGAAGCTAAGGGGTGTGCGTTTACTTGGCTTAATAATCGGCAAGGGGATGAGCTAATTAAAGAATGCCTCGACCGTGCCCTTTGCTCTCTCGATTGGAGATTAATGTTTCCGAGGGCAGAGGTTTTGGCTTTACCCGCTGTTGGTTCGGATCATAGTCCTCTAATTCTCAACACTTCCCCAATGGTTGGTTCTCGACAACGCCATTTTATGTATGAAACTTATTGGGATCAGGATGTGGAGTGCAAGAATATTATTGAATCTTCCTGGCATTCGGTTCCTTGTGGTGTTGCAGCTTTTCAAAAGAAGATTCACGCAGTTTCCTCTGCTTTAACTAGGTGCAGTCGTGCTAAGTTCTTAAATAATAAACTTAGGGCTTCTGAGTTATAGCTCCAATTGTAGCAATTAACTAATCAACTGCTTGGCTCCTACGACCACATTAAGTTTCAAGAGTTGAAGCAAGAATTGCAAAGGGTGTGGAGTCGCGAAGAACAATATTGGGCTAGTCGTTCGAGAATTAGTTGGCTAAAATGGGGTAATAAGAACACCAAGTTTTTTCACGCCTCAACTATTCAGTGTCGTCAGAGGAACTGTATTTCTATGCTAAAGAGTGATAACAACGCATGGGTTAGTGATCCAGATAGAATTAAAGAGATGACAACAGATTTCTTTTCAAGTGTATACACTTCAGTTGGGAGTCGGAATTATGCTCCTATCTTAGATCAGTGCCATCCAATGGTAACACAAGAGATGAATACCACATTAACTGCTGTTCTTACTCTCGAAGAGGTTCAACAAGCGACTTTTCAGCTAAGTGCAGCCAAAGCTCCAGGCCCTGACGGCTTTAGTGGTTCATTCTATCAAACTCACTGGGATCTTATAAAAGCTGAGCTCTTTATTGCAGTTAATGATTTCTTTACTTCTGGTATTATGCCTACTGCTTTCAACAGAACATTAATCACCTTAATTCCAAAGATTCCTCATCCTGAAAGCCTGGATCAGTTTCGCCCCATTAGTTTGTGTAATTTTGTGTATAAGGTTATATCGAAAATCCTTGCCAACAGGTTAAAACCTATCCTACCTGCCCTTATATCAGAGGAACAGTTAGCTTTTGTGGGGGGAAGACAGATACAAGATAATATTTTACTTATGCAGGAAGTGCTACATCAACTTAAAAGCAAAAGAGGAAGGCGTTCTTTTTATGCAGTGTTGAAAGTGGATATGAGGAAAGCCTATGATAGGGTCGAATGGAATTTCTTGAAAGATTATCTCCTTAAATTGGGTTTTCACTCTTCCTGGGTTCAATGGACTATGAATTGTATTTCAACCAAAACTTCCAGTGTTAAAATGAATGGAGAACATCTACGATATTTTCGTCCTACAAGGGGTCTTAGACATGGTGATCCTCTTTCACCTTACTTGTTTATCTTGTTGGCTAATATCCTTTCCACTCTTATTAAGGAAGCTGTCGCCTTCAAGCATCTTAAAGGTATTAAACTCAACAGGTGGTGCCCTACTTTAACGCATTTATTGTTTGCAGATGATGCCATTTTCTTTCTGGACGGCACTATTAATGAGTGCTAGAATATTTCAAACATTTTGAATCAGTATTGTTTAGCAACTCGGCAAGAAATTAATAGAAATAAATCTGGGATCTACTTTGGACGTGACTGCCCTGTTAGTTTGCAACAGAATTTGGCTTCGGAGCTTAGGGTACCTATCTTGACAAAATGTGGAAAATATCTTGGGCTACCTACTGATTGGGGGCGTTCGAAAAAAGACATGCTTTCCTGGATTATGGACAAAGTATCTTCTAAGTTACAGAGTTGGAAAGCTAAGCTGATTTCTAGGGGTGCTAAAGAGATTCTTATTAAGGCTGTCATTCAAGCTATTCCTCAGTTTGCTATGTCTATTTTCAAGTTGCCTGTAATTATTTGTGGATCAATTGAGAGAAGCATAGCCAGATTTTGGTGGCAGAATGATAGTAATAAAATAGGGGTGCATTGGAAGAGTTGGGATGTGCTGAAAAAATGTAAAGCAGAAGAAGGGTTAGGCTTTAGAGATCTTCAGCAGTTTAATAGAGCTATGTTGGCCAAGCAGGCTTGGCGTCTTCTTACTCAGCAAACTTCTCTTTGCAGTAAAATTTTTACAGGGCTGTACTTTCACTCAAAAGTCTTTTTTACATGCCGACAAAGGCTCTCGCCCATCTTGGGGCTGACAGAGTCTCTTGTGTGGTCGGGATGCCCTTTTACCCAACTTACGTTGGTCTGTTGGGGATGGTACATCGATCAGAATTCGTGGTGATAAATGGATTCCATTTGGATTGTTATATGGCCCTGCTATTCGAGATGAGCCTGAATTGGTGGCTGGTCTTATTGACCCTGCCACCAAGACCTGGAATGTCAATCTGCTCCACAAATTTTTTGACATTCGGATCATTAAGCAGATCACTTCTATTCCTCTACGTCCGAATGTTACAAAAGATTAGCTTATGTGGACTGCCACTACAGATGGTTCTTTCTCTGTGAAATCTGGCTATCATTCATTAGGCACAGCAACAACATCTAAGGCAGCTAGTAACACTTCCTCCTCTTACCAGAACCCACAATGGCTATGGAAAAAGATCTGGAAACTTAATTCCCCCCCAAACATTCGAGCTTTTATATGGTCTATTTGTCAGAATGCGTTGGCTACTAGGGTTAATTTGTTTCAGCGGAACATCATTGACAACCCTTGCTGTTTACTCTGTGATCAACATATCCCTGAAACCCTTGAACATCTTTTCCTATTATGTCCATGGACTAAGAGGGTTTGGGAGAACCCTAAGTTCAACATTCAGATTTCTCCTATGCAGATACATAGAATTGATGAATGGATTGTCAATCAAGTCAAGTCCAGATTTTCCTTACCAGGTTTGGAGACTCTAGCTTCTGTGTTTTGGCAGATTTGGCGGGCTCGCAATGGCTTTATTTTCAGGAATGAACGTCTTCAACTGTCTAGGGTAGTGGAAGAGGCGGTGGTTGGTGCATATGTTGCTCGTACAGTGGCTTATTCCCTAACAAAAAAAGGAATTTCGTTACTGAGGAAGGAAGCCCTTTGGAAGCCACTTGATCAGGGTTCCTTAAAGGTAAATGTAGATGGATCGTATTAGTCAAGCTCAACCGAAGGAAAAGTGGCTTGTGTTTGCCGAGATTACAAGGGCAGACTTACGGGTGGATTTTTGAAGCGCTGCGCTGCATCCTCTGCTCTCCAAGCTGAGATCCAAGCGGTGTCTATCTCCCTCCATTATCTACAACGCCAAGGTCTTGCAGAAGCTTCTCTAGTTTTGGAATCTGATTGCTTTAGAGTGGTCGAGGTTCTTCACAATCGTCTCAAGCCGCCGTGGGAGGATCGGTCCCTCTTCCTTGAAGCCGCCTCTTTGTTGCTATGGTTCCCGAATCTCTCCCTCGTCTATTGCAGAAGGGAAGTTAATGTTGCTGCGGACTGGGCCGCTAAGGCCCACGTTGGTTCTTCTTCAGTCCAATGTTGACAGTGTTTCCTCCTCCTTTTTTAATCGACATTGTCTGTTCTTATGCTTTGGCAGCCGGTTATACTGGTTTTAATGATCCAATATAGTTTCATGTTTATGACCAAAAAAAAAAAGTAAGAGAACTTTGATTAAATAAACTCTAATTAGTAAATGGAGAATCGAGTATTCTCGAATATTACCGTAGATGAATATGAATATTGCTTTAGAACAAAACATATAATTTTCATTTATAATTAATATTTTTAAAATCTCCAACCTCATGCTCTTTACGCTCTATAGTTGCAACAATGACATCATTGTTAAATTATGAGCAGACCTCTCTCCTTAAAAGTATTTTAACTTTAAAATGCACCTTAAAAATCATCGATTTTATTCATTTATGAATGATAACAGTTTGGGTCATTAACTCAATATCTTATGGTAACGACACACCTAAGTTTACCTAACAAGAACTTCAATATCTAGTACGAAACATCTTCTAACTCATTCCCAACTAGATTCACTAACTTTAGCAATCAAATGTCATTCTCCTCATCTAATTTTGGAAAAATGTAAAGGTAGCACACATGCATATAACCATTAATTTGTATTCTTCATATATATTTTTTCGGTATTAGTCGAGGCAATCGCTACTTTGTTAAAAGTATTTTACTATATGACAGGACCACTCAGCAATTTGGTACGCTACAAATAAACATCTTTAACTTCAGCAGCTAATAGTTGCTAACCTTGTTGAAGATCACCGCCTCTCTCTCTCCTGGAGTTCTCTAGATCTCTCTCTCTCTCTCCTCGAGTTCTCCATATCTCTCTCTCTCTCTCTCTCTCTCTCTCTCTCTCTCTCTAGATTCTCTCTAGATTTCTCTAGATCTCTCCCTTCTCCAGAATGTTCTAGCAAAATCCATCAAGAAAAGCTGCGCCACTTCTAGACTTCTCCAAAGAAATCTAGTTGTTAGGCTATAATAAAATACTTCTAGAATAGTGTAGAAAGCTAGGAGAGTCACCACCTTTCCATCCTATAAATAGGAGCAACTTGCTCCTCATTTGTGTGTCCAACTAAGAGTGTGAGTAAGAAGTCCAAGAGGGTGTGTGGGTGTGTGTAGGGGTCTTGAGAGTGTGTTGAGTAGAGTGTGCTATGTATGCACGTGAGTGAGAGAAATTGTGTAGAGTTGTCTGAGTATTAAATGTGGTGTAAGAAAATATTGTAATAATAAAAGTCATATTTTGTTAGTTATATTATACCACGTTTCCACAAAGTTCAACATTTGGTATCAGAGCAGGTCATCGAAGGCAGTGCGAAGACAGTGGTCGGGGACCATTGTAATTGAGTAGGCGGTCAGGGATCGTCGAGCCAAGGAGCGACGTCGGAGTTCTGCCAATGCACAATCTGGGATTGTGAAGTTGGTTGGTCCAGGACCAAGCTTACTTGGTATAGTGCTGGGCATTATATTCAAGTCACAATGGTAGATTTCTCAAGCTCGGTAAGTGGCGTCGAGAAGCTCAACAACTCAAATTATAATAATTGGAGTACCCGCATGCAATATTACTTGCTAGGTCAAGATTTGTGGGATATTGTTGGCGGGAGCAACACCACCCCACCCACGAATGATAGCGAATTAAGAAAATGGAATATAAAATTGGGTAAGGCTCTTTATGTGCTTGCCATGACTGTTGAAGATGAATTACTGCAACACATAAAGAGTGCGAAGACCCCGAAGGAGGCTTGGGATAACTTGACGATGCTGTTTGCAAGGACAAATGATGCCAAGTTACAATGCCTGGAGAATGAGCTCCTCTCAATCTCACAACAAAGCATGATGGTAAGTCAATACTTTTCTAAAGTTAAATCCATTTGCGAAGAAATTTCAAAATTAGATCCTGAGAATGCCATCTCTAAGACAAGAATGAGAAGAATAATAATTCACGGACTAAGGCCGGCGTATAATGGTATTGTTACGGCCACCCGTGGATGGGCAAATGAGCCAACTCTAACAGAGTTGGAGAATATACTGGCCAACCAAGAAGCCTTAGATAAACAAATTTCTAAGGTCTCAATTAAGGAGGATGAAAGTGCCCTCTTTAGTAATAAAAGAGGGTTCAAGGGCCATAATAGAAATAGAGTAGGTGCAAGATATGGCAAACCATGGAAAAGTCATGGAGATTGGCGAAGACAACCAGAAGAGAAGGGTTATCAGCCAGGGGGAGCTCGTCAAGATCACGACGACAATGATGATGAAGACAAGAGCAACAAAAGGTGTAGAAAACGGTGCTACATTTGTGGCAAGGTAGGACATATTGCCAGATTTTGTTGGTACAAGCAGGAAGAAGGAAATGTCGTCACTTCCTGCAAAAAGGAGTTTGAAAGTGAAGAAGAATGGGACTTTCAAGCGCCTGTTGCAATGAAGGAACGAGAAGAGCTTGCAACAGCTTGTATAGTTGAGTTAGATAATTCGACAGGTTCTATCATAACTACGAATAAGAGCAAGCCAAGGGAGAACTCGAAGAAGCAACTAACAATGCCAACAAGCACTCATGAAAAGAAACTGCAACAGATGCAGGAGATGATAAAGAAATTGAGAGTTGAGAAGGCAAAGATGGAGAATATGTTGAAGAAAAGGGATGAGATGATAAGGCAGAAGGATCGAGAGCTCGAGGCAAAAGAAAGGGAGCTAGAGAAGTTCCAATGTGAGTTCAAGAAGCCGCAGAAGCTTCAGGACCTCAAGCCCACTATGATGGTCCGAATTAATCATATCGGAAGAAACAATGAACAAATGAAGGAGAAAAAGAAAGTTTTCTTTGAGAAAAGGAGGCCATCTACATCCTACATCCCGTGGTGTAAGGATCGGTGGAGTAAGATCAAGAGGAAGAAATTTTATGAGGAAAAGGATCACGAGGTCTGCATTGAAGTGCTTCGGATGGGATTGAATCAGTTGAAACACGAAATGAAAGTCACAAATGAGAGGGTTGATCGAATGAGTTACAATCTCAAAATTCTTAGAGGAAATATGTCAAATACGAGGACCGAATTGAGTGAGAAGAAGGAAAAGAAGACTAAAGGGTAGAATGAATCGGCATTGCGAAAATTCAAGGATCACAAAACTCAATGGAAAGTCGCAGCAAGAGAAGCAATTGAAGATGGAGCCATAGAGCCATCCACGTATGAGGAAGCTTCGCAATATGCTGAATGGAGGAAGACAGTTGAAGAGTCGAAAAGCAATATCAGCACAGCTACTATATCGAGATAGAGTAGTCGGTGAGGGGGAGTGTTGAAGATCACCGCCTCTCTCTCTCCTGGAGTTCTCTAGATCTCTCTCTCTCTCTCTCTCTCTCTAGATTTCTCTAGATCTCTCCCTTCTCCAGAATGTTCTAGCAAAATCCATCAAGAAAAGCTGCGCCACTTCTAGACTTCTCCAAAGAAATCTAGTTGTTAGGCTATAATAAAATACTTCTAGAATAGTGTAGAAAGCTAGGAGAGTCACCACTTTTCCATCCTATAAATAGGAGCAACTTGCTCCTCATTTGTGTGTCCAACTAAGAGTGTGAGTAAGAAGTCCAAGAGGGTGTGTGGGTGTGTGTAGGGGTCTTGAGAGTGTGTTGAGTAGAGTGTGCTATGTATGCATGTGAGTGAGAGAAATTGTGTAGAGTTGTCTGAGTATTGTATGTGGTGTAAGAAAATATTGTAATAATAAAAGTCATATTTTGTCAGTTATATTGTACCATGTTTCCGCAAAGTTCAACAAACCTGAGGCTGTATAAATCAACCATTCTTCCCACAATAGATATCAACCAAACCGAAGCACGTACGTGCCTCGAATAAATCGAAGGAGGTCTTACAAATCAAATTATGTTGACTTGATCTGCCCCTTCCAACCCTCCTTCCCGCCTCTCTCTCTCCAATTTTTTTTTTTTTTTTCAAGCTCCTCTAGGATTGAGTCTGCATATTTTAGTTCCTAAGAGGAAATAGATTCCTATTTCCGATGTAATTTATTTATTGTTAATTGAAGAATGTCAAGATATATTTTTATTTGTTAAAATCTACCTTTTAATTATGATTGTTCATCTATTCTTTTCTAATGCATAAATAAATGCTCATGCAGGTGAATGAGTGTGCAATATTTGTGGAATTGTTGATTAGAAAACCTTTCATAGTTTTCCTATAATACAGTTATATGGGAAAGTTTCCATAGTCAAAATGTTATCTGGTAGTAAGATGAGATACCATTTGAAATTGTGTTGATTTTACTATTCATTATCCCAAAAAAGATAAAATAAATAATGAATAGCATTATTATTTTAAATGCATCATTATCGAGTGATTAGTCAATAATTTTGTATATAGCGGAGTAATTGATCTTTATATTTACAAAAAAAAGTTTTATCTTTCCATGTATTATCACAATTAAGTGCCTAAGTTTAAACATTTATTATTAAATTTGGCCCTTTTAATGGGTTTAATTTTACTTTTTGTTTGAATGAAGGAGTAATCCTTCTTCAACTACTAAATTGAATGATTTTATAGTACGTGGACAAATGAGTTTTGGCAAAAATTACAGGGACCAACAGATTCCATTCTTTGTCAAAACAAAATGTGTATTATACAAACGGGAATCTGATGGTAAGACTCAAGTGCTGCGAAAGCCATCAACCACCAAAAAAAAAAAAAAAAAAAACCAAGAAAGGTCAATTATGGGACAAATATATAGGTCAAATATATAGGGACTAGAAGCATATTTGTCCCAAAATATCTTGAAAATAAATGCATTATTGATCTATGCTTATAAAACAAAATTATCATGGACAACATTTTTATTTTCTATTATTTTGAAGTTTTAGATATAAAACAGTTTTAAGAATTTTTTTTGTCTTCATTCCTCAAGTACCAACAAATTTCTTATGTCAATATTTAATTTTATGATTATAAATACTGTCTATAACATGATATAGTTTGTGTAGGGAAGATATATAAAATATATAGTAGAAAGTTGTGCTCCATATCTTTAACTTTAGAGCCGAAAATAGTTTCTCTAGAAATTTTTTTTTCGAAAACAATCCAAAGTTGATCCATGATAAAGATTCATAGCAAAATTCAAAGTACATAATTGCTGTAACCAAATAACAAAAAAATTATACCAATTTTTTTGTTTAGTAATAAGGCAAAGACTAAAATTGGCATAGAGGAAATTGGGAAAGAAGTTCAAATATTGTGAGTTTGAAAAAAAAAAAAAAAAAAACTTCATTGAAGTTGATCACTAGTTAAATAACGATCTATATAATGTGAAATAATTCTTATCTTAATTTGATCTTGTTTATCAAAAAAGTATATAGTAAAGAGTGTTTGTTATTACATATAACAAATAGCAATGAAGTTCAAATTTTAGTGTGATTTTTATGTTAATCGAACATTTAATTCCTTCAAAAGGTTGCTATGTTACTTTAATATCGACCGAAATGCAGATATCTAGAGCGCTAAAACTTGACACGATGGAACACTTGCCAAAGATTTAGAAATGTACACTTAAATACCAAAATCAAATAAATTCTAACCAAAATGCTGATGTGGTGTTTTCTTGGCAAGACAAGTACAAAACAACATTGTTTTATATGCTGATGTGGCTAGATAAGCTGAAAGCAATGTCATTTTGTACACTAACGCGGATAAATAGGCTGAAAATAACATCATTTTATCTCGGATTTGAATTTTAATATAAATATTCATTAAATTAAATTTAAAACTAAATAAAAAAGAAAAAAAAAGAAGTGGAAGAAGATTGCAAAAACGCGGCAAGGGCTTGCACAACTCTCATCGAAGCGTTCTACTATCTTCCTTTTTTAGATTTTAAATTCAATTAAATTAATATTTATATTAAAATTCAAATAATAGGCAAAATGACATTGTTTTGGCTCCTTTTTGCCGACTCAGCTTTCCAACAAGCTACGTAGATGTGTTAAATTATTAAAAAAAGTCACCTAGGATTTTCAGAACTCTTCGCCAAAATTGCCATTGGGATGTTTTAATTTTTTAAAAAAGTTACACTTATATGTATATTTTGTAATTTTTGGTACTTAAATGTCTTCCCGTGCCGAGTTTTGGCATTTGCGTTGTACTTCTACCGATATCTACTATAAGTTTGAAGTGATTTCTATGTGTTATCTCTTCATATCACGTGTAGTAACAACTTTCGAGTAAACTATTATAGAGTAATCCAAATGAATTATTTGGCCATATAATGAAAACGAGATATAGTCATGACAATTTGTTGTAATTTCATACCTCTATTTGCCAACAAAGATTAATTTGTGCTTCCAATGGACATTTTGTTTTAGATGTCTTACTCAAAATGAAAATTTCAATTTGGCCTTTTCATTATAAAATACTCATTTATAGAGATTATGTTTCAAAGGCAAATATGGCAAGAAATACAGAGTTGAGCCCTAAAGTTGTAAAAAATAGTTATTTACATGCCCACATTGGTAAATCAACCTTTCCCGAACAATTCTTACTTTCCTTGAATTTCTTTTTTGTGGAAGGTGATTAGTTTAGGCTAATAATGGATTAGGTGATTCATTAGTTTAGATTAGTGATTTAATTGTTTAATTATGCATGTTAGGTGGATTGATTAAGGGCTAGATAGAATGTACTATTTATCTAGATAGGTGCATTAATTTTCTAGGCCCATTTAGGTGGTTAGATTAGTGTTTCCGGCCTAGGTTAATATTCATATAATAGGTTTATGACTTTTTTTATAATTATCCTTTTAAGAAATTATTATGACAAGATTAGAATTTATATAACACATAATTCTTGTGAGCAAATGGCAATAAAATTTTACTAAAGTTTTTATCTCGTAATGAGGAAAAAGACCAAAATTGGCATAGAGGCAATAAGGAAAGAAAGCCAAAATCATTTGTGTTTAATAAAAACACCTCATTAGGATTCATCATTTGTAAACTAGCAATCTAGATAACTAAAATAGTTTTAAGTCGATCTTGTTTATCTAGACAGTTTCATACGAGAGAGCATTTTCTTATTGTACACAATAATTAGCAAAGGATAATATAAAATTCAACAAAGATTCTATGTTAATCAATAATATATTTTCTTCAAAAAGTCGATACACTACTTTGGTATTATTTACCATATGTTTAAAGTATTTCTATGTAAGATCTCTTTGAAGCACACATGGTAACAAATTTCAATTGACCTATTATTGAATAATCCAAATTAAGTATTTTGGCAATACATAATTCCCAAAAAAATGAATGGTGAATACAACAAATAGTCTTTACAATTTGCTGTCATCTTGAAATCCTGATTTTCCCACTTAAGATTTTTTCCCAATTTGTGTTTCCAATGGAGCTTATGTTTGGATCTCTTGCTCAAAATACAAATACCTTTTTTTTCAAAAGCAAATATGGTGAGAAATATAGAGTTGAGCCTTAATAGTAAGAAACCATTTATTTGCTTCTACGCATTGGGAAATCAACCTTTCAATTAAATAATTCTTACTTTTCTTGAAATAAACATATTTTGTGGAAGGTGACAGCTCGAAAATATTATCCCAAAACATCTCATGCTAGATTTGACGTCATGATCCCCTTATAAATAGGTGCTTCGTTTTCATTAAACTCATTCTGATTTGACATTACTATCATAATTAGACTATCTTGTAATTATCTTAGAATATTGTCTTTAGTCATGGCAGGAAGAAGGACAGCAAGACGTCGAAGAGTTGAGATGAAACTGGTTGAAAATGAGGAAGAAAAGCTCATCACATTTTCCAAACGTAGATCTGGTATCTACAAAAAAGCAAGCGAACTTGTGACCCTTTGTGGTTCGGAGGTGGGAGTAGCAATATTCTCTCCTAGCGGAAAACCCTATTCTTTTGCTCATCCATCCATCGACTCAATTGCAACCCGATTCTGCAACCCAAATCATCCGCAAAATGTCGGTGCCAACAACTTGGTGGAGTCCTATCGTAGACTCTGTATTAATGAGCTGAATCAACAACACGATGAGCTCGCTGATCAAGTCAATGATGACAAGGCACGGGGTAAAACGCTAAAGCAAATGACTGAAGAACGGGACGGTGAGGGATGGTGGGAAGCTCCCATCGAAGAGCTCAGCTTGGAAGAGCTCAAGCAAATGAAGGCACGAATGGTGGAGCTTCGGCGGAATTTGCAGCGTTCAATCACTGTAAGCAATCAAGGAGCTCGATCAAGCGAAGGAGAGACTTCAAATCAGAGAAACAATCCATCAGCAACCATTGCATGAGGATACAACTCACAGCTGTGACAATAAAGATAGACAAATATGACCGAACATTGCAATTCATTTTCATGTGTACGTATATGGACTTTTAAGCTGTATCTTACCTTGATAAGAGGTTATGGATGATTTTACTACATGTTCCATATTACTACAAATTTTCGGCCCAGATATGACAATAAGTGTGGACAAATTTTGGGGAAAATGGCGATTTGTTTATATGTTTGCTTAGTCTTTTTATTTATATTCTTTATATGATAGTTATTATGGATAATATTACTACATATCACGTACCTTTAATCCATTTTCTTTCGCCAATAGTTTCAAGTTTAATTTAGAATAAAAATAAAGCTTGATTTCCCATGGGCCTCCACTCTTTTATGGGCTCGGGCCTATGCAAAACGAATTTAATTTGAATTGGAGTAGTGGGCTTAGTCGATGATGGGCTTCCTTTTTTTGAGCAGCAATGGGCTTCCTTTGGGCTGTTCGATTTTTTTTTTTTTTTTTTTTGGGTCAGTGAGTCTGTTCGATTGATAAGTACGCCAACATTATATGCATTGACGGGTTGAACTCAATTGGGCCGCCGAAGGCTTCCTTTCTGGACTCTCTCCCCTTCTCTTTTTCTCTTCTCGTTTTCTTTTAATTTGATCGCATCTTTGGCCACCAAGTTGGATCAATTGACGGGGAAAAGTCATGAGATGGACGAGGACACCTTGATGGATTTATTTGGGCTTTAATTGGATTGGTTTGTTTGAGAATTGAATGGAATTGAAGGAGAATTGTCACAAATTTGTAGCCCCCCATGGTGCTCAACCTTTGGACCTTTTGGCAAGCTTCTTGAGGAAGCTAAGGAGAGGAGAATGGTTGAGGGTGAGGGCCATGGCTGGTGGGGGCAAACAAGAGGGGAGAAAGACAAGTGTGAAGCCCTTAGAAGCCACCATGGGGACCCCTCTCTTCAGCCACTTCTTCTTCTTCTTCCTTGGATTTGCTTTCTCCGTTGTTAGACTACTTTTGAAGCTCAAAAATCAGAGGAAACTCAGCAGAACTGGCAGCCCCTTCCCCCTTGCCCTTTCGAGCACCGCACGCACTGGAGCAGCCCCTCGCACTCGCTCACATCGCACGCCCGTCGTGCGCTGTCCTCGGACCTAGCCACCAATTTCTAGCCCTCTTGCCATCCATCCATCCATGCTAGGCCGCATTGCAACCCCTCCACCGTCGCCTGACCGCCGTACGCCGCCGTCCAAGCCAACCACTACCCCTACTCTCCCATAGCCGCCCATCTCCTCGCTATTCTGCCCTTGGTCTTCTTGGTTCAACTCTCTCGACCAGCAAACAAAAGCAGAAGGCCAACAAGGTTTTAGGAGTCCAAGGCCTATTTTAGGTGTCTTCTCAGCCTTGGTTGGTGTCACCGCTTCGAGGTTTATCGTCCACCCTGGCGTTGTCGTCGCCGTGGACTCATCAAAACGTTAAACTAGTGAGTTTACCCATTAAACCTTACATATGAGGTTAATGATGCTTAAGGGGTATTTAGATTAGGCTAAGCATGTTTATGTGGTTAGATTAGATTAGTTAAATATTGATTAGATTAAGAAATTAGATTAGTTTAGTAGGTGGATTAATTAGCCTAATTAGGTGCTTATATTAGTGTAATCTTAATTAGGAATTTATTAATTATCTAATTAATTAATTATTTGTTTATTTAATTATTTAATTATTTAATTTTCGATATTTATTTAATTATTAAACAATTTCGAAAATTTTGCGGGGATGGCTGGTCGTCAGATTTTTGTGATGATTGCACTGGTGTGTTTAGATTCTGCAATTGAATGTTAAATTATGCAAATTGAGTAAAAATGGTGAATTTGGGTCATTATTCCAAACTTGTGAAATGTTGATACTTTAATTATAAATCCCGGGTGTCGGCTTTTGATGCCGTAAATGGTTTTAAGGACAAGATCCAATCCTTGGATTTTAATGGAAAGATTATCAACTTCTCTAGTTCAATTATGAATCGGCAGCTTTGGCGAGCATTAATCGCTTAGGTGAGCAATGAACAGCTTTGGTGAGCAATAATATATATATATGTATCAGCTTTGGCGAGCAATATTAATCAATCTTATCTTGGGTGAGCAATAACTGAATTGATTGATTGAGTGAATGGATTGATGGTTTGGTTGTATCGATCGATTGGATCGATTAATTGAATTAGGACTTGAATTGTATTGACTTGCAGGAAAGAACTGAGGCGAGGTAAGTCTTCTGACTTGTGTGATTAGGCCTTTAGGCATATTTCCTTCTTAGTTGGAGTTTAGGGGGTGAACTTACTGAAACATTGTCTCATCCCGTCGTGAGCTTAACATTTTCAGATCCCTAGATAGCGGATCCTCTTGAGCTTTTTGGTAGACCAATGAGGGTCACTGAGAGGGTTTATGACTATGCCGATCCCAGAAGTCATTGGGTCTATGAACTTGTGGTGATTACCATCTGGGTCAATGAGAACCTACCTTAGGGTCCCTCATCGATTCATAACGTGGTATCGCTACAAACCCGATGGATTCCTAGAAGGTCCCCTTAGGTGTTTTGAAATTCCCTTTGGTATTATAGATGCTACTCTAGGGGAGAGTGCAGTAGATCCTCCAGATGGTCTGGTGGAGGACCCGACACCTCCGATGCTTGTGGAGATTGAAGAATTGGTGAATGAATTTGATTAGCTAGTCATAGGACAGCTTAGTTTTTGAGGACCAATCTTTTGTTGATCACCTAGTATTGTAAATGAACTAGTATGATGTGTATAAAAGTGTCTAGTTTGGTTTTGAAAATGTGGTCCTGCTTTTCTATCCCAATTGAGTTTTGTCTAGGGATTATTCATTCGCTTCCGCATGTGCAACAAAATGAATAGGTCGGCGACATGTCCTGGGAAGTCGCAAATTCTATCGACTACAGAGGAATGTGCGAATGCTCGAGGTTCGAGGCGTGACAATGGTAATTTTAGAAAGTATATTGGAATAGTGTTGTTATCCCTATGCTTTGGACAAGCTTCACATTGAATTCTATTTATTTCTGTTATTGTCTTCACATTAAAAAAATCTTGGTCGTTTTAAATTTCGCTCATTTGTCCATGTACAATGAAATTTGATTGTTTATACTATTTGAACAAGGATGAGTTAATTGTTCGAACTAATAAATGGATAAATACCCACTAAAAGAGCCAAATCAACATTACAAGCATCCTTTAGGCAATAAATTGTAACAACACAAAAGCAAAATAGCGCTTTTGTTTACCAACATGATCTTTTTTTTTTTTTTTTTTTTTTTCTAATTTTGGTTTCAATGGCTAAAATGCTCATCGATGATCATATCAAGCTTTCATCAGCAAAATCCAACGAAAAGTATATCTTTCAAGCCGATTGCAATATTCAGTGACAAATTTTGGGTTCCCAAGATAATTGATTATTTCCTATTACTCGGGATGCCACTATTTTATAATAAATCGGTAATGCGTAGTCACTATCTTGCCCAAAAATATTTTAAGAAGGTTTACGAATTTTACCAGTACTCCCATTTTTCTTTTAGGTAGAGGTGATTGACTTCCTTAGACAGTAGCTAATGGAGAAACCTCTGCTGATAAATTGGAGAACTTGTTTCACTGGCGTGAATGATTTCAAAAGGATATATTTTTCTTTGTTTGAAATATCTTGGTTAAGAAAGGTCTATTTATATTGCATTAGACATGTTTAGGCTGTCAAATCAATTGCAAAAGAGTATAAAAGAACAGTGTGAGTTACACATATTGTATATGTGGACGACGTATCATGTAAAAAGGATCGGTTTCTCCACTTAACATTTTACATCGTAATTTACACGCAAAAACATGCATGCCCATTTTCCACAACATGCTCTCACTTTAATTTCCCAAATAGGCCCTTTCTTTTGCTTGGAGCATAAACGATTCGCACCAGGAGTTCAATTAGAGGCTTTTCTGTTTGATAAATAAAGCACGCTAATCACGTCGATTTGATCTTTAGTTGAGGGGATGGGGCCTGAGGAAAACCCCCACCTCTCTACATTTATTTTGGAAAGTTGATATTGCATTTTTCAGTCCTTATCCATTTAAATCTAGTCATCATCATGAAGTAAGTCCAAACCTACAAACAGCTAGTAAAACTGCAGAGAGCATTTAAGTTGTCGATTTTATAAATAAATAAAGAACTTCCGGTAGAGATTTTACGATTAATAACCATATTGATTGTCTAAGTGACATATATGCTTCGGAAGTCTAATATTTCCTCAAGAAGCGTGTTTTTACAATCGCAAAATGGGCATTGATTTCTCGAGTTGCTATGTGGCGTTAATCTCGTGGTGTTTTTTGATCTTGGAAAAGCGGAACCGTAGAGGCAAAGGCCATGATAAAAGTCGTTTTGAGCACTCATTGGGATTTTAATATTTCCACTGTTTCTGTCGAGCAAGGGAGGGACGATGGTATTTAGGTTTCCTCCATGCAACCATCGTTTGGACCTAAAGATCAACCGAATGTTCAGCCGTTTGAATGAGAAAGCTTCAACGCCTGCAATTTTGAGTAGATCGACCGACTTTCCGGTGGCACTACGCGTGGACTTATCAGGAGAATACAAAGTACTGCTGAGTTAAGAAATGCCTGAACGAGGTCTTGATCCCGGGGCTATAAGATAGCAGTGCACAAGGCGCACATGAATTAAAGTAGGGGAGGTGTTGAAGTCTCTGATTAGTATGCATTGACGACCAGATTGCCTCTTTCCTTTTTCTTCAGCAAAATGATTTTAATATGTTTTCGTACGTAGGACAATGAAATTATGATAGATTGAACTAAATTGAATTAGTTTGAAAAATCCGAGTATTCGATATTGCGGTAGGTCCTATCTCATTTGAGTAAATCAACCCCCGGAAAAAAAAAAAAAAAAAAAAAAAAAAAAAAAAAAAAAAAGAGAGAGACAAAAACCAATACCAAAATGTGTGTACAGTTTATAATAAAGAATAAGTAATACTAGCCCGAACACGCTACATTTAAAGATTCAATGAGTCCGAACTTTTTCGACAAGAAAATGACATGCCTAACAAGGCTGCAACACGGTTAACACGATGGCATGTCACCGTGTCGGGCGTCAGCATAGCACAATGCGTTATCCCATTTTATGATCTCCATGTCCGCAAATGTGATTCTAAATTACCCATCATTATTTTTTATGTGGGTGTCTCTTTTATAAACTCCCAAGGTTACTTTGAGAAAGCCCTTTACTTTTCCATTCCTTGATTGTCACCTTATGCACTTTGAACACAACCATCTCTTGCTCAAGAAACCATTAGAAAAGCGAGAACCAAATCACACATTGAAAGGATAACTTGCAGTTCTTATCTTCATCTTGAATTCCCCCTATAAAAAAAAACCTTTCTCGACATGCCAAACTCATCTATTTTTACACCGCAAGGACTACTCTGCAGTTCAAAGTACAAGGTAGTCCAAATACATGAGATCATAACTTGACATTGAGCACGATTCTGAATTAAGAAACTCCACCATCTCGAGCTAAATAGAAGATGCAAAACTTATGCATTGTAACGATTCTTAGCACCTTTGTCAAGCTTCTTTGCATCCTCCTGCAAGAGCAGAAAAGAAAACAATTTAAACTACTTCCAACTTTAAAAAACGCCTGGAAAATAAATTGAGGATGATGATTTTATAATTCACTCACAATGTTCACAAGATTCTTAGAAGAAGAAGGAGGAAAGAGAAAAAAGGTTTTTTTTTCTTTTGGGGGGGGGGTGTTGGGGAGGGAAGAGAGACACAGAGACAGAGAGAGATCAGGAAAATAGTTGCCGAATAAAACATACATGAAATATGAACCCAATATTCTCATTGTAATCCAGAAACTCCTTCCATTGCTTCCCTATGCTCACCTGCAGAAACAATTACAGTATGTGAAATTGTCCTTTCTTAATTGTTGTTGCTGCACCAAAAAAATGCTCCATAGTCCATAGAGAGGTCATTTCAGTGGCAACCGCATAACCCCGTATGGATTCAGACTCTCAAATGCAAAAGGATGCCCCAAATTTTAGTTGAGATTACAGAGGTACCATTTAAGAGCGGTCAGAACAAATTTTGGCCCAATCACAGGGCAAGTAATGCATAGCATAACTCTCTTTCAAAGTATGCCAAAAAGGAGGAAAAAAAGAAGAAGAGAAAATTGCTCCCTTGGACGGCTAAATGAAAAGAAGAAAGGCAAAAAGAGATCAACATCCCTCATTCTCTCAGTAAAGGGACATACTTCTCAAGTTGAGTAATGTTAAGTCAGAGTGATACAACTACTTGTATAAAACAAGAACCAAGGTTAATCTAGTATGTTCACACCTAGGAAGAGACTCCTGACAAAAATCTTCTACATAGCAGAGGAAGAAAAATTTTTGGAGTTACAATGATAACCAATCTATAAGTAATTGGCATCCCTTTTCATGTAGAAGCCCTATTCCTGTTATTAAATTCCAACATATCCTAGTCCTATAGAAACAGGAAGTTAATGAATATAAACAATGTGCATGAAACTTGAATCAAATGATCATTTGATATACAAAAAGGCTAAGGACATAATAAAATTTGGTGAATAAGAAGAACCTGGGCAACTTCATTTGCAGCATTCTTCGTCCATATAGATATTTTCTCCTGCCTATTTCTGACATTGACAACGGCTCCACATATTTCATCTCCATGATCAAATTGTTCTCCAATCATTGCCAGCAACTAATGCAAGAAATAACAGTAGGAGGACTTATAAGAGCATACCTTGCTTATTAGAATACTTATCTACAGAGTAAATGATGAAAAGCATACAGTGTACAGCCAACAGGTATCGGATTTTCCTCTGTTGAAGTTCACAGTCCACTTCCCTCCATTAGCACAAACAGGGTCCTCCCACTTTGGCTCAATTTTGTTTTTAAAGCAATAAAAGTCTGCTCCAACAGCTAATTTGCCTGGATGATGTATGTTATTGTACAGACTGAAAGCATGGTTGGAAGATAAATCCGTCAGACTGATCCATAAGATTAAAATCAACACGATGAAGCCTCCATTGCATAAAGGAAGCAAAGGTGGAAGCATGACAAAAGAGCACAATTAGAAAGTGCGAGGTATGCAAATTTTGCTGATTGCAACTGTGTTTAGACAATGCCCAATAACCACATCAAAGGAGGATCTTGCAACATCAATGTAGAGTCGAAAGCGAAAGAAATAGCAATGAAGATATTTCAATATCAAAACTATGGATCAGATTCAAACTTCCAGCAAAACTCAAAAAGCATCCTTGCAGAGTAAATCGCTGTTCACAGATAATACACAATCTAACCCATGTCCAGGATCAATAATTTATATCACTCATGAGAAAAATATCAGACAACAAAGCTTGAAGCCTCAACCTGACAAAATTGCTTGGAACGGGTCTATTAAGGACAGGATCAATGACTGAAAAACAGTGATATTACATTCAAGGAAAAAGTATTGAAGAAGTCAATTTCAGTTTTAAAATCTTCTCTTGTTCAACCACCGAAGACATATTTGCACAGGCCAGAGCATATGCTCTGAGAAGCCAGTAAAATAAACTTCCACCGAATGGTTGAGGTGTAAAAGAAGCTAAAATATAAGAATACACAAAGGCCTAACTGTTTCCAGTAAATAAACAGAACAACATATTTTTAAGAATTTATGATTTTCGAATCTACACTACCAACTTCAAAGAGAAAAACTGAATCACCACTTTCTAATTCATTGTTGTCAGTAATTACAATCTGGTAACAATTTCCCCCAGTCAAACTTTGAAATTGCAAGTTTCAACAATAATCCAGTAAAAACTTGTGAGAAGGGAGAAAGAATACTGAAGAGAATAAATCATGAACAACACAGTCAAGCCTCTACAATGTCCCTCAAGCGTTTGGCCAAAAGCTTATATTCTTCTGAGAGGGAAAGCCAATGTCCTACCGAACGTCAGAGTTCAGACCCCACATGAAACATGTCAAAAAGCTTGATGAAGCAGAATTGCCTAACTATAATAGTACCCATGCAAGTGCACAAACCCCACAGCCCTGTTTCCAGTCATGATGCTAATTGAAAACTCAGGGCAAGAAGGACAATCAACAAACAGTTGTAGTATTCCTTGACGGTTGACGAGTATAATGAATGCACCATTACGGTTGAGGTCAATATATGGGACAAGAACTCCGGGAACACCATCGTGACTGGTTCAGCTCAACAAAGGCTAAAAGGCTTGATTTTTATGTCACCCACTGGAGAACAAGATTTCTCCATCGACATCAAGCCAAGAACTATAATGTCCTTTTCGAAAGCTACAAGCAAACTGGAATTCAACTTATTGATTCCAGTATTCTCTGAACTAACAATCTAACTCAACTAAATAGAGACATAACAACCCATCGCTCAAAACTTGAAACAGAATCAGCCACAGTCCTTCTCTACAGATACTCCTCAAAGCCATAATGCCAGAGCAACTAATTCTCCCCAACCATAAAATTTCGCATTCAGCGAGAACAAAATTGGAACACCATAAAACCCATCAGCCATAACACGATGATAAACAAGAATCACCCAGAAAAGAGAACAACCCAACCACAACTCAATCTACTCAAGAACTGGGTTCCCAAAATTCGAGAGAAAAAAGGCAAAATTTTCTCACCTCCAGAATTCTTCGACGGTAGAGAAAGTGTAGATCGGGCGCATGGAGGCACCCCAAGCCATCTGCTTCGATTTCGCGGCAGGGTTATCGAACCAGAAAGTCCACGAGTGCTCCAGCGGATGCGGCTGGTCTGCCTTCGGCTCCTCCTTCGCCGACTGCTCCGCTAAGTCCTCCTCGCCCGGAATCTCTCCCTCCTCCAGCTCCGGGTCGCCGCTGCCTGCAACGCCCTTCGGATTAGGGTTAGGGTTCGTGGCGGCGGAGTTATTCTGGTCGTCGGCCGCCGCCGCCGCCGCCGCCGCCGCCGATTTCACCGTCTCTTCCACCACCATGTTTTTCTTCTCAGGAAAGTTTTGCAGCTCTCTCTCTATCTCTCGCTATTTCTGTTGCATTCGCATCTGAAATCAATCTTCCTTGTTTTTACATGGAAGAGTTAGGAACTTCCGAAATAATTGTTTTAAAACTTTAAGGTAACTTTATATTAATAAACTGAATTATACAAGGGATAATTTCCATCTTAATTAAAATTTTCGTTAATTGTTTATCTCAAATTCTCAATATTAAAAAGTGATGCCGATCGATTATGCCACCCCATCTTTATTTCCTACCATAAAAATAAAAGCTAATATAACGAAAGACCTCAAAGGAGTACAAGTATGATACTCTAAACTAATTTTTTAATATTGACAAGGAAATAATTTTTTTACTACCAAAAATCACAAACTCGTATATTTGTGATAAATTACATATTGTTAGTTTTAATTAAATTTTACCGTCAAATTACTTAGTTGGATAATATATAATAATTGACAAATGTATCGGCTTATGATTTTATTATCCGTTTGTTATAGGTGTATCAGTTTGTATGTTTTCACGATATTAATCCAATTTAACAGAAAATAACGGATAATAAATTTATCACAAATGCATTAATTTTTTTTGGTAAATTTGTCATAATTGTACAAAGTTTTGGTTTTTTATGGTCAAAAAAGAAATTTTTCATAAACTTGTCTAAGGTATATCAATTTAGATTTTTCATGATATTAATCTTAATAATAAAAATGTATAATCATTTATTTCATGTTATCTTAAATGCCTATAGCAGGTGGTCTTACTAATGCATCATGTTATATTATCATATGTTGTCATGTTACTATAAATATTGTCATTGGCACGTCCAATGGCCTATTATCATCTCACCATCGCTTCGACTTAATTGAATCCATTAATCCCCAGGACCATTCTAAAGTTAGATGCGTAGTACAAAGCACTAGTTAACACTTTCCACTTGTAAACCTACAAAGACCTCCACCATTACTTATATAAAATAAAGCTGAAATTGAAATACATAACATTTTACAAATATAAGATATTGATACAGGCGAAGCACTAATAATACAAGACATTAGGCCTCTTTTTAAATAAAAAATACTTGGAAACACGGAAACAATATAGGAGACATATTAATTGATTTAGAGAGTAGATTTGCAATGTTAAGGGTGCGTTTGGTAATACTTTTATTACCAAGAACAATTTCTAATAAAAAATGATTCTTTTTTTCTTTTTTTGCTCCCGGAAATAATTTTTAAATATTTTAAATAATTTGATATCTGCCCAAAATTTCAAGTTAGGAATAGAATCGTGTTTGGCATTATTCTCAAAATTTCTACTTCAAATCATTTTCTTTTAATTTTTAAATAATTTAATTACTTTTTTTTTTTTTTTTTTTTTCTTTCCTTTCTCCTCGTCTTCTTTAGCCAGCCACCGATCTTGGGATGACTGGCGACTTCGTTGGAGCGTCACGGCTCTCACCAAGGCCGTGCCTCGTCGGCCAAGCCTTGGTTGGGTAAGCGGCCTCACCAGTTCTAGGTGGGGTCGAGCCTTGCCCAACCTCTGGTGAGCCTTGCCTGGTTAATGGCTGGGGGAGGCTCAAGCAAGGCCCACCTAGCCATTGGTGAGGCTCGGCCATGCTAGATTTGGCAAGGCAAGCCTTTAGCAAGCTCGTCGGACCTCGCCTTGGCCTAGTGAGATCGCCGGACCTCGCTGAACTAGTCGTCGATGACTAGCGGCAGTGGATGGCGACGGCAGTGGTGGCAGCGGCGATGGCAGCGGCATCGGTAGTGGTTTAAGAAGAGAAGAGAGAGAAGAAGAGCAAGAAGAAATAAGAGAAAAGAGAAAAAATGGGTTGGCTTGACTATGAAATTGTTCCCAAGAACAAAGAATCAAATTTTTTTTACTTATCGATTCTGTTCTAAATCTACTTCTGGGAACAAAAATATAGAAATTTATTTTTGAGAATAAAAATTTTTACCAAACAAATTTTTATTCCAAATCTATTCCTAAGAATAAAAAAACAGAAATTGTTACTATTTGGCCAATTGCTAAATGCACACTAAGTGACATTTTCTTATTGCGTGCTCGAGGGTGACTCATTTTTTCTTTTTAAAACCTCATGTAAAAATTACCATTCTCTTAGTAAATCGAATTTGGCAAAATCAATATTGTAAATTTTAGCATCAAGCTCGGCAAGTGTTGGTCTTCGAAACTTTTCTCATTCATTCAACTTCGAAGGCATCTGTCATGCCTAGTTGAATTTTCCTATTTTCTTAAAAAGGAATCTCTATTGAGTTTTCGAGAAAAGAAATCATCAACATTATTAACACCTAAATCTTTCACGGGAAAAGTTGTTTCTTGTATGTCATAACATCAGGGATTAAAATTCATCATTATTGTAGAAATTGGACATGCCAAGCCAAAAAAAAAAAAAAAAATTGCGTAGTCTTGCAGAGTCATTCTCTCTCCCGCGTATGGCCTCATCATACAAAATTGGTGGCGTTGAAAATATGAAAGTGAGTCCTACGAAGGGTTTGAGTTCAATTGAGGTCAAATTGATGGTCAAAAATTAATATTTGTGAAAGTATGCAAATCAGCCACCCTTTGCTCCGCACCTCCGCCGGTCACCGCCTCCGCGAGTCTGCCTTGCCGCATCACTGCCTGAACGACCCACTGCACCAGCAACTTCAAGTCTCCTCGCCGTCCTTGGTCTTGTGACACGCCTTCGCCGCTCCCGATTGCTGGCTCCACGTTTGCTGCTCACGTCTGCAGCGATTTACCTAACTAAATAAGTTTAAAAAAATCTAAAATAAATATATGATGTACTAAGACAATTTCATGCAAACTACATGAAGAATGTTTGTTGACACTTAATTTTAGCTCTCGATCTCCATGAAAATCACCCGAAAAATTGACGAGGAGTCTTCGAGGTTTGGCGAGTGAATTTCAAAAAAATCCTTATGAGCAAAAGGTCAATTCATTTAGCCTTGGTTGAAGGAAAAAAAGGGGCCGGTCCTTTGGGGAGGTTTGTAAAAAAAAAAAAAGAGAAAAGTCAAAAGTGAAAGCAGAGAGAAGAAAAGTGAGGAGACGTGAGGGGGCGACGAGTAGAGAGAGAAGTGACGTGAGAGCAGAGAAAAAAAGAAGAAAAAAGAAAGAGAAAAAGTCAGTTCGTCTTCTTCCTCGGTTCACGCCGATCTCGCGCCTGCACCATCTCCATCGGCCTCACCCCGTTGTTTCGACCTGCCGCTGCTGTCTCGTTTCGCCAGCCCCGCACCTCCGCCTCACCCTTTGCTCCGCACCTCCGCCGGTCACCGCCTCCGTCTGCCTTGCCGCATCACGCCTGAAGACCCACTGCACCAGCAACTTCAAGTCTCCTCGCCAGTGCTCCATCGCCCAGCGTTGACGTCGCGCCCGAGCATCGCAACCCAGCCGTGCTGCGACCCGAGCCACCAGAGACGTCTGTTGTTCCTTGGTCTTGTGACACGCCTTCGCCACTCCCGATTGCTGGCTCCACGTCACGTGACGCGACGCTTGAACCGCTCCGAGTCCCGTTGTTTCGACCTGCCGCTGCTGTCTCTCAGCCCCGCACCTCCGCCTCACCCGCGAGCGCGCCGCCTTCGCTCGCCAGCCACGACCCAGTGCTTGACATCGTGCTCGCGCCCGACGCTTGGAGGTCGCGAACGCCCGTGACGCACCAACAGCCCACACTGCACCCGCCACCGCACCGGAGCGCCGCTCGATTCGCCGCACCTTTGCTACCCAAGCCCCGCACCTAGATCCGTCAATTGCCTCCCTCGTGTTAACGCTGCTGCTTTTTCCACTTGGTGACTTATTTTTATTTTTATTTTTTATTTTTCATGTTATTTCTCTGTTTATTATATTTTATAGCATATTTAGTTTAGGTATTTAATTTGAAATAATGGATGTTAATATTTGTGCATTTTTGTAGGCATTATCCGTTAGGATTTCGTCCGGAATTATTGTAATTATTAATTTAATCCGAGAGACATCGGATTATTTTTTAATTATATTAATTTTTTGGTCTTTTTTTTGGTGAAATTTTAATTGTTAAATCACAATAATTATTTAATTTGGTCCGTAAGACTTCGGACCAGATTTTTAATTATTTTGATTTGTTGTGATATTTAGGATTAAAAATAATCGTTAATTTGGCCCGTGAGACAACGGGTTATTTTTTCGATTATTTTAATTCTTTATTGGTTGAATATCTGGATTGTTTAGACGTAATGCTTATTTATTATTATTTTTTTTGGTAACGGTAAGAAATATGCTTATTTGATAGTTATTTTTTTTTTTTTTTGGTAAAGATTATTTGATAGTTGTTTTTTTTTTTTTTTTTTGGTAAAGGTAATAAGTATTATTTGATAGTTGTTTATCTTGAGAAAACACTAAAAAAAACTAAAAAATCAAAAAAATCAAAATCTTGCATTAGCCATGTAAGATTTAGTAAATTAACTTGCATTTTTAGGCTTAGTAAATCACAATTGCATTTTTAGGCTTTGTAAATCACAATTGCATTTTTAGGTTTAGTAAATTAGGATTGCTTTTTTTTTTTTAGGATTATATTCTTGGAAACCTTTTTCAAATAGATAAGATTGGACCTAGATAATTTCTTTTATAATTGTAGAAAAGTTGTCATTTAAAAATAAAAAAAAATAAAAAATAGTTTTCTAAGTCAAAATAAGGTTAATTCAAATTAATCCCAAAAGTGAATTGGAAAATTATTCATTTTAGATAATTCAATTATGATTTTTATTAATTCTGAATTTCAATAAAAAATACAAAAATACTAAGTGCATGTCAACTAGTTTGCATAATAGGATCATTTAATCAGAATTTGTTCATTAGTGGAGTTAGGTCATGAGGTGCATAATAACTAGTTTGCATAATTGGCCTATTTAATTAGAATTTGCATATTAATAAGATTAAGTCATTTAGTTAAGAAATGCATTTTTCTAATTTTCAAAGAAAACCCAAAAAATGATTGCTTGCTTTGTGTGATGCAATTTATTTATTTGAATGTTTTAATAATGGATGAGCACCCGTGTGGTCACCACATTTGCATGATAGTAATTTAGGTTAAAATAAATCAGCTGCCCTCTTGAAACATTTTCAAAAAATAAAAAAGAAATGGTACCGAAAGGGCGTTAGAGAAGTCTAATGTAACCAAGTCCCCATACCCTTAGTCTCGGTTCGTAGGAGTAAAATAATTCTCCCATTATTTTACTTAGGTATCTAATCGACCTACCAAAAATTGATTAGTGGCGACTCCTAGATAAAATTCATCTGCATGTTTAAAAACTCGAACCCTAAGTCGCGAATTGGTATGGGCTTGGGAAGGCCCGATCTAAGTTTAAAGCTTAGTAATCCATTAACCTAAATTCTAGGTGGTGCACCCCGGAAAAATTGGGTCGCGACAGCTTGGCGACTCCGCTGGGGACTTGAGTTAAAACTCTTAGTGGACTTAGGCCAATTTTTCTTTTTATTTGAAAAATGTTTTTGTTTGGCAGCGAGGATCTCAGGTACGTCCCTAACATTTAAGGTGTTAAATGTTTTTACAGATTGGGAGGTATAAGGGGAAGTGTTTGCTGACCTTTGTTTTGCAGGTTGGAGTTAGGGATGAATGTTTAAATTAAAGCTATAGAAGTGTTGTTTGCCTTTAAACTGTTGTGCATGTTTTATTGCTTTTAGCACTACACTATTGCACACACAACCTACGGCTGGACCTGGGCTGCGATAGGATTTCTAGGATGGTGTTGAGAATGATACTTCCTCCAAAGCGAGACCGCTATATGGAGGTTGATCTTCTTTTCCCCGAAAGTTTTTCATGGTGTCGAATGTGTTTATCCATATCCGCGAGACTGCATGATTGTTGGATATTCCATTCGACTGAGCCGGAGTTAGGGGGACCTGACACGTTACGCGAGACTGCGGCCGTCAGATCATCCTCTTAGCTCCACTTTGCTAAGCCGTTTAGGTAGAAATTGAGCCTCACTTTTCATGCGTGTGTCTATGTGATTGCCATCCTTTTCCAGGGAAAGTAAGTTGTTTAACTTTCACTTCGCAATTTACTTACTTTATTGCAATTTTGTCGGTCCATGACAATAGGTTTTGTCGTCAGTCTCGTTTTATATGCAATGGGGAAAACCGACATGCAAATCATTTCCACTCCCAAAAAAGAGCTCAAAATATGGCTGGATCAGTTGGATCAAGAAGGTCAAAGATATGTGAAAGCCAAGATCGCCCGGCTTCTCCCTTTGTTAGAGATCAACATTCACTCCAGTATTATACAAGCATTGCCTCACTTCTGGTGTCCACAGACTTCCACATTTATCTTTGGTGAGTTCGAGTTAACACCGACATTAGAGGAATATAGTATTGCCATTGGAATGCCTCTGGAAAAAGAACTTGTTAGACCACCTTTCGGTATAGATCCTATTTCTGAACTATCACATTTTTTAAAAATCGAACCCAAAGCGGTAAACAAGGTTGTAAAAGCCAATTGCCATGCATGCCCATTGTCATTCTTAGAAAAGTGTTTTGCTGAACAACCAATGATTTCAAAAGCTAGGATTTTCATATTAGCATTTTTTGGTCTAATTGTTTTTCCTTATCGAAAAAATGCTATTAATCCTTCGATTTCATGGGTGGTTAATCGTGTTTGCGATGGGTTAAATTATGTCAATTTGGTCTTAGCTGAAACTTTCTTGTCATTAACCCGTTTTAAACAAAATGAAGAAAGGACCATGCGTGCCATCCCTGAACTTTTGCAAATATGGTTTTTCTCACACATAAGAGGGTTTGGGCACCTTATGAAACAATTTAAAGTTGATGATTTTAGGCATCCCATTCAAAAATTTCAAGTTCTGGAACGTTTTTCCCCGGATAAACAGTATGCAAGTTGGATTAATTTCTTGAAAAATCCTAATCCTAAGGCATTCTTATGGCATACTAAATGGTTCCGTGTTGAGGAGGCTCGTTTCTCCCACAAGCATGATGGGCCAATCCCGTTGCTGGGCCTTTCTGGTGCTACTTCCTATTACCCACATAGGGTGGCCCGTCAGTACAAGGCTCTTCAGGAAATTCCTCCACCTCTCAAGACGGAGTTGTTCCAAGTCCGTTTCCTTCGTATGGACTATGACTACTTCAACGAGATCCAAATGGTCACTGTTGCATGGAATGAATGCCACCCAGAAAAGATTTTGGTGCCCAAGAGACTGAAAGGCGAGGAAGAGATCCACCACGCATCGACGTTCTACATCCAACAACATCGGATTCCTTCCGCCTCGCGCCCAGTAGTCCCTGATGTGACCGAGAAGCCCACCCAACAAGCACAAATTGAGCATCTTAAGCGGAAATTGGAAATGGTTGAAGCTGAAAATAAGAAGCTTCGCAAAGCATTGGGATCCCGAAAGCATATAAAATGAGATGTTTTGGTTTTTGTCTCTTAGTTCAATGTGTAGGGATCTTAATTTCAATTTTTAATTCAGTGTTTTCAATCCTTAGTTCAATGTTTAGGGACTTGAATTTCAATTATTAGTTCCTTGTTATGAAGTCCGGTTCAAAATTTTAAATAAAATAACGACTAGACCATTGTCATGGGCCGTTTTCTTATCTTTACAATTGGTTCTTACATCATACCATTTTCCTTTAGGTGACGACGGATCCGCCACGTTCGCCTATCATTACGCAATCAAGGGCCAAAATGGCGGAACAAAATGAGATGCATGATCGTATGTCCAATATGGAAGATCAGCTCCGTCAGTTAGCTGCCTCCATGGAGGTTATAATGACTCAATTCAAATCATTCCAATTCAATCCGACTCCTCCATCCATTCTTCCTCAGGCTGTTATCCCGAAGCAAGCAAATAAGCCCCAATCGAGTAATAATAGCATGCCTGATTTAGAAGACGACCCATCCCCGATCAATGTGGAAAAGGGAAAGCTTGTTGACCTCCCGAGATTGAGCGGGATGATCGCTTTCGCGAAACTCGAAGAGAAAATAAAACAACTGCAGGAGTCACAGAGCTCACTCCCGTTCGACCTCTCGGTTTATGAGAAGGTCAGGATGCCTAGCAAGTTCAAGATGCCGGAATTTGAGAAGTACGATGGTACATCTTGCCCAAAGTCTCATTTGCAGATGTATCACGTACGCATGGCCCAGCATGTAAAAAATGAGCCCCTCATGATCTAATCATTCCATGCCGGTTTGACCGGACCGCATTGAAGCGGTATGTGATGAAAAATATCAATCTTCTTGATACTTGGAATGAAGTGGCTGATGCATTCCTCAAGCGGTACAAGTTCAACATGGACATTGCACCTTCCCGAGAAGACTGGAGCGGATGGAAAAGAAGAGGAGCGAGTCATTTAAAGAATACGTTGTGAGGTGGAGAAATCGGCGGCTCAAATCACTCCCGAACCCACCAATAAGGAGTTAATGAAGTTGTTCGTGAAGACCCTTCCATCTGAGTTTCGTAACCGGATGGCAAGCACATATGTCGAAAGTTTCAATCAACTGATTCCTGTGGGAGAGAAAATCGAGATGGGAATAAGGGAAGGATGGTTCACTGAGTCATCAAGTAAGAGATTCTCTGCCAAGAAGGAGAAAGAAGCCGTCGTGGATGTGAATGTAGCCTATAGCCAAGAAAGTTCCGGTCGTGCCCCGATGAATGCAAGGCAACAACAAACTGCTGGCCGTCAGTCATTTGCCTAAGCAAGAAGACAGTTCACTCCACTCCCTGGATCTCCATCCCAGGTTTTAGCAATTTTCCAGAAGAAAGGTTTGCTTTCCACTAAGCCAAAGCGCCCTAATCACGAAAGCATGCGTAGTTACGACCCGACAAAGAAGTGTGACTACCATAGTGGTGAACTGGGGCATTCGACTGATGAATGTTTCACCCTCAAACACAAGATCCAAAACCTCCTAGACACAAAGGCCTTTTCGTTCCAAACTACCCGGCCGAATGTCCAAAAGAATCCGCTACCGGAGCATGAGGGTACGGTGAATGCTATCTTGGAACCCGAAGTCGGTCGAATCAAGAACTCGAAAGTGCATGTAGCAGATGCCTATAATGGACTGGTGAGAGCTGGCTATTATCCGGATCAGGAGGATGTCCCCCTATCATTGATGAAGGAAAGAGTCGCCAAAATGGTTGATGATGGCATCATCGTGTATGCCGATCGTAACTGCACAGTTTCCACTATTTCCCACATCATCATCGATTGGGAAGAGGAACAAGCTGCGCTTAAGGAAGAAGTTGATCCTTCGCTGCGAGACATGCCCCCATTAGAAGATGCATCTGACGAGGAGATAGTGATAGAGGTACCTCAGCTGTATGAGTATGTCAACAATAAAGCGGTGCCTTGGTCCTATGACCTAGATGTTGATCTTGTGACAAGGTTTGGGCGAACCTATGCTCAAGCTAATACTCAACCTGCAAAGCCGGAACTGACGAGGAGGCTAAGGAATTTTTGGCCGTGATTAAAGCAAGCGAATACAACGTGGTTGACCAATTGCGGAAGATGCCCGCCCAGATCTCCTTACTTGAACTTTTGATGACATCCCCCGTGCATCAAAAGTCGCTAATGAAGGTGCTAAGTGAAATTTGTGTACCAGAGATGGTTGAGGCAGACAAATTGGAAGAATTTGTGGGATCGGTCCTTCTCAAGGACTTAATTGCTTTTTCTGATGAGGAATTCCCTTTTGAGGGTTGGGGGCACAACAAGACACTCTACATATCCGTCAAGCACAAGACTCCTCATGTGTCCCAAGTTCTCATTGATAATGGGTCCGCCCTAAACATATGTCCATTGGCTACTCTTCACCGCCTCAAGGTAGACCCATCCAGGATACATCTTTGCCGGGACTTCGGTACGAGCTTTTGATGGAACAAAGAAGGAAGTGATCGGGAAATCCATCTTGACGTTCA
Source organism: Eucalyptus erythrocorys (assembly GCA_014182555.1). Classification (NCBI taxonomy): domain Eukaryota; kingdom Viridiplantae; phylum Streptophyta; class Magnoliopsida; order Myrtales; family Myrtaceae; genus Eucalyptus; species Eucalyptus erythrocorys. Next base: position 29,095,906 of record CM024601.1, on the reverse strand, counting down.
AATAGGACCCAGTCACCTTCAACATTCCCTTTCAAGTATTGGATATCCCTATTGCGTTCAATTTCCTATTAGGTCGTCCCTGGATACACACTGCTGGAGCGGTGCCTTCAAGTCTACACCAAGCTGTGAAATTTGTAATCGAAAGGAAGCTAGTCACCATGTATGGTGAGGAAGACCACCGGATTTATCATGAGACGGCCATCCCCTATGTTGAGCCAGATTCTGAGTTTGAGGCAAGTTACCACTCATTTGAGTTGGTATCCACTATACATGCTTCTCGGGGTTCATCACCACCTACTCCCGAAGTTTCGGATGTTGCCCTCATGGTAGGAAGAGTGATGGTCGGGAATGGTTTTGTTCTGGCAATGGTCTTGGAATGAATGGTCAGGGCATTCGAAGCCCCATTGAAGCCCCTCAGAGGTCCCGTTCTACTGGTATAGGGTACCATGGAAGAGGTGGGGAAAGTTCTGGAAGATGAAGACAAGAAAGACAGAACCCACCACTTGAGCAAGGGCGGAGGAGACAAAACTCACTACCCTCGAACATTCATGAGACATTCCCTGGTCCTCCAAGGATGATGCAGGATGAGACGGAAGTAATAGACACTCTGGGGCAGCCTAGTGACAAGTTTGACTATCTGGTGAAGTATTCGGCCCCTCCCAGCTTCTATATTGATCCTCGTGAGATAGTCCCAGATGGATGGGGTGGCATGGATGATTCAACACCCCCGAAGACAGAAAACCCTGATGACATACTGGAGGGAGTTACAAGCTTGTTTGAAGACCTCCTCATAGGAGCTATTGAGGAAGAACTCCCAGGAGAGATGGGCCCCTGGCCCACAAGAGTAACTCTTTTTTGCTTTTGCACATTCCCCCGCGTGGGAATTTTTTAAGAGATGTTTTCAATTTCTTTTAGTGATTGAGTGTTGCATTTTTCATTCAATAAATGTAATTGATTGATGAATTTCAATGAAATTACAAGTTTTATTTTGAGGGTATGATGAGGTACACCAAACCAGCCCGGTGATGATATCCAACCGATAAACAAAAGAAAAATCCAAGGAGAACTCTGAGGCCTGGGCTTCATCATGCTTTCTCATATCAAAATGTTTTTTTTTTTTTTTTTAAAAAGAATGCTTGTACAAATGCTTTTTTTTAAAAAAATCTTAAAAGTTTACCCTGTTTGTCTTTCTAATTTATCTACTTCATATTTTAGGAACAATCTTATGGCATGCAAAAATGTGGAAATGGTCCAATCCAATCCAACAAGTGTCGACAATGATGATCCTGAGGATTTGAGTAGAGATTCCTTTGAGGTGCAGCGTAGCTGGGAACAACATCAGAAAGCCAAGGCTCTTACATCCGAGCAGACCGTCACTATTAATTTAGGTGACGCTGATGAAGTCAAAGAAGTAAAAATTGGGGTGAATCTCCCCAAAGACGAGGCCAAGCACTTAATTCAGCTATTGAAGGAATACCAGGATATCTTCGCATGGACCTACGCTGACATGCCAGGGCTAGACCCATCAATTGTGGAGCACCGCTTACCTACCAATCCGGGCGTGCCACCTAAGAAACGAGAGGTTGCGGAGAACTAAACCCGAACTCTCGAAGAAAATAGAGGAAGAAGTGATGAAGCTTTTGAAAGTGGGATTCATTGAAGTCTCACAATATCCTGAATGGGTGGCTAATATTGTCCCCGTAATGAAGAAGGATGGTCGGGTTCGAGTTTGTATTGACTATCGGGATCTGAACAAGGCTAGCCCGAAGGATGATTTCCCGCTACCTCACATAGACGTCCTTGTGGATAGTACAGCTGGATTTGAACTATTCTCATTTATGGATGGTTTTTCCGGATACAATCAAATAAGGATGAAAGAGGAAGACAGGGAGAAGACTGCGTTCATCACCCCATGGGGAACCTTTCATTATAAGGTCATGCCCTTTGGACTTAAGAATGCAGGGGCAACTTACCAGCGAGCCATGGTAGCATTGTTTCATGATATGATGCATCGAGAGATCGAGGTTTATGTTGATGATATGATTGCAAAGACCCGACACTGGGAAAAGCCACGTCGAGACCTTGAAGAAGCTGTTTGATCGACTCCGTGAGTTCAAGCTTCGACTAAATCCCGCTAAGTGCGTGTTTGGAGCAACATCCGGTAAATTACTTGGATTTATTGTGAGCAGCAAAGGGATTGAGATCGACCCAGCTAAAGCTAAGGCCATATGTGAGTTGCGACCTCCGTCAACAGTGAAAGAAGTTCGGGGCCTTTTGGGAAGGTTGAATTACATTGCTCGATTCATTTCCCAACTTTCTGAAACTGCCAAGCCATTCTTCAGGCTCTTGAAGAAGAATGCGCGGGTTAACTGAGATAATGAGTGTCGAGAAGCATTCGACAGGTTGAAGCAATACTTGATGAATCCACCAGTTCTTGTCCCGCCATCACCGGGGCATCCCTTGATTCTTTACCTCACCATTCATAGTGAGTCATTGGGTGCAATGTTGGCTCAGGAAGGTCCTGCTAATAAAAAAGAACGCGCTATTTATTATCTGAGTAAAAAGTTCACTGTGTCGGAATTGAAATATTCTGAAGTGGAAAAGACTTGCGCTGCATTGGTGTGGATATTGCATGAGGCGCGACAAGTATACACTACATCACCAAACGTTCCTTGTGACCGAAAGCAATCCTATCAAGTACTTACTTGAGCAGCCGGCTTTGGTGGGTAAATTGGCTAAATGGCAAATTTTGATTTCGGAATTTGATATACAATTCATGCCACAGAAGTCAGTTAAAGGTCAAGTGATCGCTGATATATTGGTTGAGAACCCAGGGGTCTCAAATAATGAGGACAGTTTCCCAGATGACCGGGTTTTGAGTGTGGACGAAGACTCGTGGACAATGTTCTTTGATGGAGCTGTAAATTTGTCGGTTTGCGTACAGGGGCGTCTTGATATCCCGGACAAGCAACACCATCCGGTAGCTGCAAAATTGGTATTCCCATGCACTAACAACGTGGCTGAGTATGAAGCTTGCATCCTTGGGCTTCAGGCTGCAATCGAAATGGGTGTGGCTAAGTTGAAAGTGTTCGGAGATTCGGCACTGATCATATTGCAGACCGTGGGTGAATGGAAGACTAAAGATGCTAAGTTACTCCCATACCACAAGTATTTAGAAGATCTGGTAAAGGAGTTCAAAGAAATCTCGTTTGAATACTTGCCAAGGTCTCATAATCAATTTGCGGATGCACTCGCAACTTTGTCTTCTATGCTGCAAGTCACCAATGGATTGGAGGTTGAGCCATTGAAAATAGAAGTTTTGCCAAGGCCGGCTTATTGTATGATTGTGACTGAAGAGCCGATGGAAAACCATGGTATTATGACATCATGAATTACATTCAAAAACGGGAATTTCCCGAGGGAAGCACTTCAGCTAATAGGAAGTATGTCATGAAGATGGCCTCAAAATTCTTTGTTAGTGGCGAAAATCTGTACAAAAGATCTTATGATTCGTCTTCTTTGCGGTGTGTGGATGCAGCTGAAGCCACTCAAATCATGCAAGAAGTGCATGGAGGAGTATGTGGCCCTCATATGAATGGACACATGTTAGCCAAGAAGATTATGAGATTAGGCTACTATTGGCTCACATTAGAAAGTGACTGCATTAAGCATGTACGGAGTTGTCACCAATGCCAGATCCATGGGGATAAGATAAATGTGCCCCCAACTGAGCTGCATCAGTTTTTCGAGTCATGGCCCTTCTCAATGTGGGGTATTGATGTAATTGGCCCGATAAACCCCAAAGCTTCAAATGGACATCGTTTTATCTTAGTGGCAATAGACTATTTCTCCAAGTGGATTGAAGCTTCATCCTTTGTAAATGTCACCGCTCGCAATGTTGTGAAGTTCATCAAGCGTGAGATAATTGCTCGCTATGGCGTCCCCGAAGCAACCATCACGATAATGGGACAAATTTGAACAACAAACTTGTGGATGAATTGTTCAACGAGTTCAAGATCAAGCATCCGAATTCGTCTCCTTACCGCCCTCAAATGAACGGGGCCGTTGAAGCAGCCAATAAGAACATCAAGAAGATCTTGGCTAAGACAGCTGAGAATTATCGAGATTGGCATGACAGATTACCCTTCGCACTAATGGCATACCGGACATCGATCCGCACTTCTACTGGGGCAACTCCTTTTGCTCGGTGTACGGCATGGAAGCTGTTTTTGTGGAAGTGGAGATTCCTTCTCGAGAGTTTTATCCCGAGTGGGGTTGTCGAAGCAGAATGGTTGCAGCAAAGATTTGAGCAATTGAACCTAATTGATGAGAAAAGATGAAGGCTCTTTGTCATGGCCAAACGTATCAACGAGAGAGTAGCCGGATCTTTCAACCGGAAGGTGCGGCCGAGACATTTTGAGGTAAATGATCTTGTTCTAAGGAAGCTGTTGCCGATTTTTCCAGACCACGGGGGCAAGTTCGCCCGAATTACAAAGTGGCCCATATGTGGTGAAGAAGGTACTCCTGGAGGTGCTTTGATCCTAGCAGAAATGGATGGTCGTGAGTTTTCCACCCCAGTTAATTCTGATGCTGTCAAGAAGTATTATCCATGATAGATTTTGACATGTCATGTTTTGAATTACAAGCATTTCGTGATGAATAAATTGCCTCAATAAGTTGAATTGTTCAAATGTTTTGCAAATCTTGCATGCTTTCCCGATGAATTGTATGAGATAAATTGAATGTGTCAAATGGGATACTTTGGAATGATGAAAGGCGAGCCTTATTTCATACCTTTGTCTAATACACCGATCCCCGGTGAGTTGTGTGGAAAAATTTTCATGTCCACAAGGTAAAGGGTAATCTCGCAAAGGGTACGACAATTGAAGTGACGAGAGGCAATTTTTTCTCTTATCCTAAACACTGCAGGTATACCCATTGTTTTGCCCTTTGAGCTCGCACACATGAGGTGTTTTCGAAATTACCCCTGTCAAGGATCATCCCACACTGGGACCAAATTTGAAATAAATGGCAGGGATTCTCTTACTCACACTTGCATCAATCTTCGAGTATTGCTCTCGCAGTGTAACTCATGCGGTAATTCAAGTGCCTTAGGATGATGAAGAGCAGTCATTTCTCTATCCTATACACTTTTATCCATTGCGTAGCCCACTTGAGCTTATGAATTCATTTCATAATTAAACCCAGTTGGTGATCATCCCCCACATTGGAGCAAGACAAATTCAAGTGGCATGAATTAAGATGCCCACAAAAAATGAAGGTTCTGATAAAAAAAATGCAAGAATGAGGCATGAAAAAAGCAGTGTGCCTGTTAAAAGCAAGGCCAATGCAAAAAAAAAAAAAAAATCAAACATGAGTTGAAATCATATCCCCAACAAGGTGATACTAAAAGCTCAAAAGCTGATATGTTACACTCAATGGAGTTTTGATACAAAAAGAGAGCAAAAAAGAATTCTCAACAGTTGAGAAGTAAATTGGTGAAATGTCAAGATGATCACCAACTTTGACCCCTCAAACACTTTTTGAGCTCAATGACCCTTTCGTTTCTCAACCCATGAACCAAGCTTACGTTACGTCCCTTACAAAGTCTCTTCAGATTAGGGCACTTGAATTAACGTAAAGGTTCATATGTTCGAAAGCATCGCTCGAAGAAGTGTGAGTAAGGCAATTTCTACTTCATTTCGCATGTCTCTTGACTTGTAAACCCAAAGATGATTTCAGCAATATCATTCTTCATTAAGCCTTGACTCAAAGAGTCCCCTTTGTTAAGCCATTGACCAAGCCCAAATTATGGTCCATGTTAAAGACCTCTCAGATTGGTAAAGTCGTACCACTTGCAAGATTACTGGGACCCCTGTTCGGCATGATGATAGAAAGACAGAGTGATTGTCAAATTCCTGCATCAAAGGTCAGGACAAATCAACCTTTTCGTAAAAATGAGTGGAAAGTCCTTTCAGACCGAAAGATCCCTCATTTGACATATCCATGACACTCATGAATTCAGATTTGAATATTCTTTTGAAATACTTCCAAATGAGATTTGGTAATACAAGATTGATAGAAATCATCACACATGAACCACATGTCGTGAATGCATGTTGCCTCCCCTATAACCGTGTTTTGCGGGAGACATACCCACTAAGGAACGAAGATGTCACCAGGTAAGTACATCTCTATCCAAACCTTAAATACTTGGCATTGTGCAGGTATTCCTTTTCAAGCATCGGCACTCGATGGAGTTGCCCCCCAAAGATTTTTCTCCATATTCAATCTGATTAAGGCGACCGAAGAATGGTTCGAGTCCTGGTCAGGTAATCTCTATTGCAAGACTGGGCGACGGTAGAATGGTACGGGTCCTAGTCAAGCAAAACCTCAGTTTAGGCGACCGTAGAATGGTACGGGTCCTAGACAGCACTTAGGCGACCGTAAAATGGTACGGGTCCTGGAAAACCCTTTTTTTCGTTTAGGCGACCGTAGAATGGTACGGGTCCTAGACACCACTCAGGCGACCGTAGAATGGTACGGGTCCTGGAAAATCTTTTTTCGTTTAGGTGACCGTAGAATGGTACGGGTCCTAGACACAACCAAACAATGCCACACTAGGCGACCGTAGAATGGTACGGGTCCTGGGAAAGCAGTCTCTTTGTAAAGTCATGTTACTATTCTAGGTGACCGTAGAATGGTACGGGTCCTGGACATGTAACACCGGTTATCTTGATTTACTCTACCCTCCTTGAAGGTAAGTTATTCCAGGTAAGTTCCTTTATTATTTACATTAGTATTTTCATGCATCATATAAATCGCATTTCAAAAAACAAAAACAAAAACAAAAACAAAAACAAAAATGAAAAAAAATGAAATTTTTTTTTTTTTTGCATTTCAAAATAGGCTCATTTATTATTTGCATCTTATAAATTGCATTTAAAAAATGGAATTCATTTTCTGACCAAAAAAAGTCATTTAGTGCATGTGCATGATCTAAAATTAGGTCTCAATTTGTCTTTGAAGGCAACCTCTACGAGCTCACCTTCAAAGAGGGGCAATTTGTTGACACTTAATTTTAGAAAAATAAAATTTGCATTTCGGACAAATAAATGAAAAAATGGAAAAAATGGGGAGATTGATTTGATTGAATTGTGCAAGGAAAATTGAAATTCCGATGGATGTCCGGATGCAGCAACAATTTTGAAATCAAGTGAAAATGGGCAAGAATTGAGCTGATTGCCAAATCATACAGATTTGATTTAATGTGACAAGAAATGGTAACTCGGAAAATGCCATGTGAAGAGGCCGTTTCAAATCACTATAAAAGAGAGGCTCATTTTTCATGAAAATGGGGGGGGCGAGTCGAAAAATTGACAACAAAGTTTCGGAGAGAAAATTCATGTACGAGGGAAAATACGTGAGGAGTCTTCGAGGTTTGGCGAGTGAATTTCAAAAAAATCCTTCGAGCAAAAGGTCAATTCATTTAGCCTTGGTTGAAGGAAAAAAGGGGCTTCGGTCCTTTGGGGAGGTTTGTAAAAAAAAAAAAAAGAGAAAAGTCAAAAGTGAAAGCAGAGAGAAGAAAAGTGAGGAGACGAGAGGGGGCGACGAGCAGAGAGAGAGAAGTGACGTGAGAGCAGAGAAAAAAAAGAAGAAAAAAGAAAGAGAAAAAGTCAGTTCGTCTTCTTCCTCGGTTCACGCCGATCTCGCGCCTGCACCATCTCCATCGGCCTCACCCGCGTTGCGCCGCACCGCTGCTCGACTCAAGCGGCGGAGCTGCGTTTCGGTCCGACGCCGCCACCCGTGTTGTTTCGCCGAGCCCCCGCACACCTCCGTCTCGGCCCGACGCCTCGGCCTGTCCGTCTCCACCCTTTGCTCCGCACCTCCGCCGGTCACCGCCTCCGCGAGTCCGCCTTGCCGCATCACCGCCCGAACGACCCACCGCACCAGCAACTTCAAGTCTCCTCGCCGACCCGCGCCTGCTCCATCGCCCGAGCGTTGACGTCGCAACCCACGAGCATCGCAACCTAGCCGTGCTGCGACCCGAGCCACCGAGAGACGTCTGCTGTTCCTTGGTCTTGTGACACGCCTTCGCCGCTCCCGATTGCTGGCTCCACGTTTGCTGCTCACGCCGCAACAGCTCTCGATCTCCTCACCCACGTGACTCGACGCTTGAACCGCTCCGAGTCCCGTTGTTTTGACCCGCCGCTGCTGTCTCTCAACCCCGCACCTCCGCCTCACCCGCGAGCGCCGCCTTCGCTCGCCGGCCACGACCCGGCCGCTTGACATCGTGCTCGCGCCCGACGCTTGAGGTCGTGAACGCCGGTGACGCACCAACAGCCCACACCGCACCCGCCACCGCGCCGGAGCGCGCTCGGTCGCCGCACCTTTGCTACCCAAGCCCCGCGCCTAGATCCGTCAATTGCCTCCCTCGTGTTAACGCTGCTGCTTTTTCCACTAGGTGACTTATTTTTTTTATTTTTTTATTTTTCATGTTATTTCTCTGTTTATTATATTTTATAGCATATTTAGTTTAGGTATTTAATTTGAAATAATGGATGTTAATATTTGTGCATTTTTGTAGGCATTATCCGTTAGGATTTCGTCCGGAATTATTGTAATTATTAATTTAATCCGAGAGACATCGGATTATTTTTTAATTATATTAATTTTTGGTCTTTTTTTGGTGAAATTTTAATTGTTAAATCACAATAATTATTTAATTTGGTCCGTAAGACTTCGGACCAGATTTTTAATTATTTTGATTTGTTGTGATATTTAGGATTAAAAATAATCGTTAATTTGGCCCGTGAGACAACGGGTTATTTTTTCGATTATTTTAATTCTTTATTGGTTGAATATCTGGATTGTTTAGACGTAATGCTTATTTATTATTATTATTTTTGGTAACGGTAAGAAATATGCTTATTTGATAGTTGTTTTTTTTTTTTTTTTTTTTTTTGGTAAAGATTATTTGATAGTTGTTTATCTTGAGAAAACACTAAAAAAAACTAAAAAATCAAAAAAATCAAAATCTTGCATTAGCCATGTAAGATTTAGTAAATTAACTTGCATTTTTAGGCTTAGTAAATCACAATTGCATTTTTAGGCTTAGTAAATCACAATTGCATTTTTAGGTTTAGTAAATTAGGATTGCTTTTTTTTAGGATTATATTCTTGGAAACCTTTTTTCAAATAGATAAGGATTGGACCTAGATAATTTCTTTTATAATTGTAGAAAAGTTGTCATTTAAAAATAAAAAAAATAAAAAAATAGTTTTCTAAGTCAAAATAAGGTTAATTCAAATTAATCCAAAAAGTGAATTGGAAAATTATTCATTTTAGATAATTCAATTAGGATTTTTATTAGTTCTGATTTCAATAAAAAATACAAAAATACTAAGTGCATGTCAACTAGTTTGCATAATAGGATCATTTAATCAGAATTTGTTCATTAGTGGAGTTAGGTCATGAGGTGCATAATAACTAGTTTGCATAATAGGCCTATTTAATTAGAATTTGCATATTAATAAGATTAAGTCATTTAGTTAAGAAATGCATTTTTTCTAATTTTCAAAGAAAACCCAAAAAAAATGATTGCTTGCTTTGTGTGATGCAATTTATTTATTTGGATGTTTTAATAATGGATGAGCACCCGTGTGGTCACCACATTTGCATGATAGTAATTTAGGTTAAAATAAATCAGCTGCCCGCATGAAACATTTTCAAAAAATAAAAAAGAAATGGTACCGAAAGGGCGTTAGAGAAGTCTAATGTAACAAAGTCCCCGTACCCTTAGTTCTGGTTCGTAGGAGTAAAATAATTCTCCCATTATTTTACTTAGGTATCTAATCGACCTACCAAAAATTGATTAGTGGCGACTCCTAGATAAAATTCATCTGCATGTTTAAAAACTCGAACCCTAAGTCGCGAATTGGTATGGGCTTGGGAAGGCCCGATCTAAGTTTAAAGCTTAGTAGTAATCCATTAACCTAAATTCTAGGTGGTGCACCCCGGAAAAATTAGGTCGCGACAATGTTTTTCCAGGATCCTAGTACAAAAATGAATACAAAAATAAGAAGACAGAAAGTCACACTAAATCATAACAGCAAATCAACATCCAAACTACTGCAGAATTGATAACCATACAATGTCCACTTTGGGCATACGACCTATCAAATCGAAGCTTGAGAAGGCTAGTTTCTATCTCTAGAAGGACTCAAGGCCAAAAAAGGTCATTTACTACCTTGTTTTAGCCAAAACAAAAAGTCACACTACAGATATGCGAATTGCTTATCAAGGCAAATCAAGCTCAATCAACTACAAGTTCATCATCAATAATCATCAATCCATTGCAAATCATCTCATAACATCATAAATCTCAAATTAAAGCATAAAATGAAAACCTAGAGTTGAATCCTAGCCTCGATTGATTAAGCTTATCTCACTTCATAGGATTCGAGATTAGAGAGATTACCTTTGCAATTTTCGTTGAGTTTTATATGCAATTGGATGAAACTCAAGTCACCAGATCGAACCTTGAACTTCAAGGAAGTCGATCAAACCTTCGTGGATAGTTAGGAGCTCAGATCAAGGCGGTTGGACCGTTGATTTACAACCTGGACAAAACTAGTGGTGATCGAAGGAACCAATACAATTTGGACTGATTTGGAGCATTGATTGAGGATCTGGTCACCGGGAGGCTTCGAGTGACTACTCAATCAAGCCTCAACCACTCGACGGTCGAGGATACACCAAGGAAGGGATCCCCAAGGGGTAGGACATCTAGGAATCACCTTAGGCCACCAATCTAAGCTAGAGGATTAGTCGAGATCAACACAGATAAGTCTACTGGTGTTCTGTAATCGAGGAAGAACACCGTTGGGCGAGGGATTCTGGAAATGATCAAGGCTGACACCACTTTGACGGGGATGGGATGATAGAGAAGGTCGCCAATGGAGGCAGAGCACCGCCAACAGGGGCCTAAACTAGCGACAATTAGCTCAGCGAAAGGAAGAGGTGGCTGTGAGTAGAGAGAAAGGAGGTTTTTGGGCAGGAAGCGTGAAGATAGAAGGAGACTTTTAGAGAAAATTCTCCAATTTGGATCTGAAAATTAATAGATGAGCCCTCCCTTTGTGATTTTGGAGGGAAAATCCTTTTATACCTCGGTCTGATCACCAAATCTTGACCGTCAATTCGATCTAACGGTCAAAATTTTGATTTCATTATCAAGCTAAGTCCACTAAGGGCTAATCCCCAATTGGATGGCTTTGATTTGCGAAAAATAGGAGTTAAAACGAACATCGCAATTAAGGCCTAATTAGGGGTAAAATCGTAAATTTACAAAATTAGGGAGTTATTTTGCAAATTTGGAAAAAGTAAGGGCATGAGAATGAAATACGCAATCGATGGGTCGTCACTAGCAATCCAAAGTTGGCCGGTAAGGGGCCGAACCAGCTTGCCTCACTGGCGATTGGTCAGACCATTTCAATCGGTCCATACCGATTTGACCAGTTTTGACTGAGTAGTCCTTAGGGGTTGAAAATTTGTGCAATTTGGCCCCTCAAGATCAAATTGAAGAGAAAGCTTACCTAATTTGAGTAGAAATGGTCTGATTCTAATCAAACTAAGCCAATTACACCTCGTAAATGCAATCTATGGTTTTTTTTACTTGATTAATTGATTATTGCAAAAATAGCGGACCTAGACCATGGGTGTACATAGTTAAACATTATAGGCCAAAATGGACAATTTTGCAATTCTTCATTCGAAATCACAAATTAATTGATATTGAACTCAAATAATATTGCGATACATGTATTCAAATAACTGCCCATATTTAGGATAGTCTTTTGCATTCAAATTGACTTTAAATTGATGTCACAACACTTTGGCCAAAATTAAATTGAGGTCTAATATCAAAATTGGATCTTGATTCATGAAATTAAATTGTAGTCTCAAATGGGTTAATTTAAAATTTTCCAATTGATGCTTAATAGCTCGATTTTCTTATATTCAAGAGAGCAAAATCCCTCAAATCACAAAGTCCTCAAGTGAATTTCTCAAAACAGAACTTGGATTAGGGCTTATCTTGAGAAAATGAGTGAAAAGCAACATTTTTTTCGTCGAGAAGTGGGTCCTGTTGGGATCATGAACCCTAGTATTGTTCTTTTGCGACAAGTTGACTAAAAATCAAGTGTCAATAGCTGTCAACCAAGGAAATCAAGAAATTAACTTTTGGGATCGCGTGGAATTGGTGTCACGCCCCGATCCTCGGGCGCGCGCACATCCTTCTCACTTGGTCGATTTTAAAATGCAATATCCCAGAACTATGTATCGCCGACCCTTTCATTGATTAAGCACATGTGGAAGCAGTTATAAATCCCCAGACAATAAAACAACGGAATAGAAAAGTAAGGCCATAATTTTCTTATTGAAACTCACAACCAAACTTTTATACCTACCACACTCCAAAGTATTTCACAACTATTCACAACCTCCAAGTTTCACTTTATCTACACATAGACAGGGATTCACAAAAAGGGAATAGACTCTCAATTCTCGGCAGACTCTTCAGCTTCTTCCAGCTCCTCAATAGGTTCATCCAACAGGTAATCCTTCTCTTCTGGATCTTCCACTTAGGAGCTTGAAATTGGTTTTTACAACAACCAATGAGACTATGTCTCAGCGAGTTCTACTCCCTAAGACTCGATTAGGAAACCAATACACCACAAGGTTGCCTAAGCACAACACGAGTTAGGAGACGTACCTTAGTATCAGTCCCAACCTGCAACTCAAGGTTATGCACACATGCCTCATATATTGTAGTAAACAGCAATCGATTCATAATAATTGGATCAAATCATTGATCAATCGACTTAGTCGATTACATGTTAATCAGTACCACACACTTCTCACGATGGGGCATCTAGTTGTCGAACCCACGTGCATTCTCCAGGATGACATACCAAGTCTCCGAGTCCACGTGCCTTTTCCCAGACGACATACTTACTCAGCGGGCCCACGTGCATTCTCTTAGGCGACCTCTTCGCCAAGATGATGCATCAATTCACCGAGTCCACGTGCCCTTTTTATAATGCCCGAACCCACGTGCATTCCCTCAAGCACAGATTTGCCAAAGTGATGCATCAAATCACCGAGCCCATGTGTACTTTCAAGATGCGAAACTTAATCATCGAGCCCACGTGCATTCTCCCAGGTGATAGGCCAACTCACCGAGCCCATGTGCCTTCTCCAAGGTGATATGTAACCTACCATTAGTTCACTATGAACAACATGCCCATTCTCCTAAATGACGTACTTAGTCATCGAGCCGGCATACATCACGCATATTCACTTTCATTACACCATCTCCACTATAACCAGTAGTCCACCATAACACTTTGGCACTAACAATCGATACCCAATTATTCATTAATCAATTACCAAAATCAACTCAACTTAGGAACAATTCCTCAAATTCCACAATTAAGTCAATTTCACACAACATAGAGCTCAATTAAATAAACGGATTGCACCACGATAATCAGCACAAAATTCTGGTCACTGGCCATCCCAGTTGAATTTTCGAAAAATAAATAATTAAATAATTGATTTCGAAAAATAAATAAATAAATACAATAAATTCAATTTAGCACAATATAAAGCTCAATTAAATAAATGGTCTGCACCACGATCATCAGCATAAAATCCCGGTCACTGGCCATCCCAGTTGGATTTCCAAGAAATAAATAATTAAATAATTAATTTTGAAAATTAATATTTAATTACTAAAAATTCTACTTAGGCCCGAATTGCCTAAATAACACCTGATAAGGGTCGGGAAAAATCCTGAGAAGCATCCAATAAATCATAGGACATGTTTACTAGCTAAATGCACAATCAATTTAAACATGCTTCAATGAATCTTTAATTTAATTACTTTAATCTAATCTATCCACCTAATTACAATTAATTAAATCTAATCAACCCTAGGCATCATTAGTTTACTAAGAAAGCATTAGTGAATAAAACCTACTTGCACAAAGAGAAGACTGGGACACTGCGATGATGACGCGATGGCGGCTAAATTCCAAAATTTCGGCGGCGTCAAAGGACTCTCGAGCCGGGCCTAGAACGGGCCCAACAAATCTCAGCCCAATTGAGGTTTGTTTTCAACTTGGGCTAGGCTTCACTTGATTCGCGGGATGAAGACTACTGAGCTGGGCTCAAATCCACATAATGTTGAGCTTGGGCTGATGCAAGAATTCTATGGACTCGTGGGCTGAATAGAAAATGAAGCTGGGCTTCATGCGTTGCTACTGATCCACGAGTGGGCTTCGTGGGCTTCGCTGACAGTTGATACAGGAACAACCGAAACAGAAACGGAGCTGGGAGATTTGTTGGCATCGAGCTGGCTGAAGAAATGAAATCGTTGAAGATGATGGGCAGCGTGTGGACTGTGGGTGGACGACAAGAGCTAGTGGAGAAGGGGGGACATTTGGCGGTCAACAGTGGGGACTTCCCTGGCAAAAGATTAATCGAGCCAAGCACGCCACTTGAAGCTGGATTTCAGTGGAGATTAAAAAAAAATGAAAGGAGATGAGGCTAGATGGGATGATGATGCTGATGGATGGGCGGGGAAGGATGGGTGAACGTGGGGGTGATGGTGGAGATGAAGTGATGAAGATGAAGAATGATGATGGAGATGAAACGGCAGATGCAGTGGGGAGCGTGCGTGCAGTTTGTCCAGAAGAAAAGAAAAAGAAGCAGCTCCCCCTTTTGCTGAAACAGTAGCCGTGAAGAAGATGGGGCCGGTTGAGCTTGTCCAACAAGCTAAAAGAGAGAGGAAAAACACCAAAAGTCCACAAAGATGATCTAGTCCATTGAATGCTTGGTTCCCCTTTTGGCTAGCACACATTTTTTTGTACCAATATCCACCCAATTATCCACTTTAAAGTCCCAAATTTCTGCCCCTTTTCCAATTTCGAATTTCACTAATTTAATTGCAATTTCTTTGCTCATTTTCCCAAATTGAGGTCCAATTTTGATGTAGAGATTTTTTATAAATCCTCGACATACAAAGGCTTGGCCTGAAAGCCCAATTTTCCATCAATTTAACCAATCTGAATTTCCGTTGATTTTCCACGACGTCTGAACCCATTTTCTGTAAAAATCTCGGGACCTCCGAAAAATCTTCTGAGACTGAGTTGACATTCCTAAAATAGCTTGTGACATCACAGAACTTTCAATTTCGGAAATCGAACTCAATTTGACGATTGATTTTACTTCAGTGCGCTTTTAGTGTGACCTAGATTACCGGATAGTTTTCAGAACTTTTCAAGGCAATTAACTCATGGTCGATTTTCTTCGAGCCATAATGAATCCACTCGACACATTGGCGACTCTCGATTGTTGTGAAAATCTCGAGGACTCAATTACAGACACAGGGTACCAAAACGACAGAAAAATCAAATTAATGCCAGTCGATGAGAATTTTCCAATTTAGTGGAGTCACCCATGATCGGCCACATATCTCAGTCGAACTGACCTATCTCTGATCTCAATTCGATTTTTAACTGTGCTGTAATGACCTTTAAAGATGAGCACGGTCCATAAGCCGATTTCTGGTCGAATTCTCAAGTCTATTGCCTTAAAATTCTTTAATGGCTTACCCGGCTAGTCTAGTTATCTCAAGAGTGATCAGCTCTAAGAACAATCCTATAGACGCGTCAATGAAATGCCCTATTAATTCAATTGAAAACAATACCGAAAATTCTGGATGTTACAACTTGGCTCCTTTAAATTGGAAAATGAGATCTATAAAGAAAGAATAAACAACGAAGGCTTTTGTTGGTCTTTAAAATTGGACTCCAGGACCTCTTTTGTTGACCAATTTAACTCTAAACCAAACTAGATGTATTATAGTTCAAGTTTTAAGTCATTTTTTCCCTTGGTTGTCCATCAATTTTCTCAAAATGCTCACTTTCACGGACTTGTGACCAACTAGGCTCAACACTTAAAAAAAATTTCAAACTTCTTTTGTTAACCGCCAAGAGGGAATTTTTTTTGGGGGGCTTTAGGAAGCCTTATAGATATCCATTTCGAACGTGCGATCTATAGATGAAACATCTTTGAGTTAAGTTTCACTTTTTAGTTGAATATTTTGTCTATTTTTCATTGTAAGTTTGTGAAAATTTCACTTTTCTCTCCAAGGGTTAGTCTGGAATTTTTGGATTGAGGTTTTTTTTTTTTTTTTTTTTAGTTGCTTGAGGGGTGTCTTTTGAGAATGATTGAGAGCTCCCTCTAGTGCCTCTTGTTTCCTACCTTTTATGCCCCAAAAGAGCCTGCTTTAGAGATCTTACCTACTAAATTAAGGGATCTTTTGGTTAGTCTTTGCCCAACTTCACATGCTTTCAGTAGTTTATCCTTGACCAATTTTTGTCCACTTGCACTCCTAATTATGGTCTTCCACCTTGGTAGAGATCAAGCTGATCGGGTGGTTGAGTAGGGTAGGGCCACAAAGTTGCTTACTATGTAGCTTTGAATTGAGCCCGAATCATGGACTAAGTTTTGCCAGTTGGTTTAAGTGCTCTAATCCATCAATTTGGCAGAAATTTTTGGTCAATTGGCAAGGTTATATAAAGTAACTCAAGATCCTAATTATTCTGCACAATCATCCCAACCCAACTTTGTAAGAAAGTCCTTCAAAGTTGGCCACCTTCTCACTGAGAATGCCTAATTTGACTGAATTTATTCATTTCGACTTGATTTGATCAATTTGACCTATCTACGCTCAATATCAACTTTACTTGTGGCAAAAATGATGATTTAAGGGCTTGGGAAAAATTTTGCAAAGTTTATGAATGGTTCCTCAACTTTTGGAAATTGCATTTTGACTCCAACTTGCTATTTAATTTTTAATCTATCCCCCAAGGCTTAGCTTGTCACAATCAAATCATTGACCTCAACTTGCTTTTTTTTTTCTTTTCTTTTTTAAGGAAGAAAAACGTCTTCCATTTAAAAAGCTATACTAAATGTCTAGATAATATATATGCATTAAATATTTTTTAGGAAAAACAAGTTCCCATTTTTCGATAATGATATTTGGGCAAAACATTTAGGTGCTTACAAATCTTTTGACAAAAGTTTGAATATTGAAATGTCATCCTTTTGATATACATATTGCAGCCAATACTCATCTTCATGAAAAGGATGGTGATCTAATGGATAAGGGCTATTATCAGGGATTAGTAATATTATGCCCCGACTCACTCTAGATGCGAGACACCCCACACTCTCCTTTGTCTTAGGTCATTCGGTTGCAACATCCCAAAAGGCATCGACGACCCAATCACTTTATCGATTAAATACGCAAGGGAAAGCATAAACAAATCACCCGATCAACAAATGGGGATTGTTCAAATGATAATTATATATACATATGCATTAGAAAGTCATCAAATATTACAAGCCATATTCACATAAGTCAAACACACTAGTTTAAACCTAGCTTGCTCACCACGCCGATTAGCCTAAAAGCGTGGCCACGACCTTCATTTAAAAGGGGTTTGGGATAAACCTAGCACCTCTAGTACTACGAAGGCGATTCCAAAAAGTTATGTTAGCCCCACTGTCTCCTAGCTCACCAGGGACTCCATAATTTAGTGCTTGGGCTCAACGATCATATCGAGGTCGAGCTCAGGGTCAAACACCTCCCCATAGAGAACATCCACGTTCATAGCATCCTGGCCAATGCCTCCCCCTGATCCTCCAGCACCTAGTGGACCATTGAAACCATGAATAGGTCCATGGCTCTCATCCTCTATCCAAAAGTACCAAGCCACAAACCAATGAGCCACTAGATTAAGCAATCCCTCGTCAACCCAAATGATCGTGACATAACGTGTATAACATGCATCGATTCCCTCGATAAAGTAATTGGTTACCTCCTGGCTATGCTCTACTAGGAGTCCGAATCGAATCTAATGAAAAGTCTCAGCTAGTCCTAGGGCCTATAAACATTTAACGAACAACAGTAAAATAAACTCAATGGGTGAACTCTCTAGACCTCACCTAGGGAAGTGCTTCACTTCGAGATCGCCCTAAACATGCAAGACAGCTATTGGTGGTAGATCAATAGCAAAGCCCTTGCTTTTCCCTAACTATTCACATGAGCGATTCACTTCACTTTCTCAAGGTCATTACAACATAGCATGTAAACAATTCTTATAACACGTCTCATATCTAAAAGTCGAACATAAAGATATACAATATATCATAAACATGCACCCATGATATGCAGTAGTCCAGTTATGATCACAAGCCAATCTCATGCGCGTTCCACACATGTATGTCTAGATTATTACAACTAATCAAGGCCACGGTCAACCCGAAAGTCAATGGCCATCTAGCGTAATCGGGCATCGTCTCGACTCATCAAGCATGGCATTGTCCCGTGTAAATGCCTCGAGAAGGCATTCCTGTAAGAATCTTCATTCTGAAATCCCTCCACAAATGACATCCCATTGATGCGGGGGCATCCGAACTAAATCAAGCATCGCCCTGCGTAAACTGCATCAAGACGGGTTCACTACCCTACGTAAAACGCATCAGGGTCTTTAGATGATCGCACAAGCATACCATCACACAACTCATTTCATATATTTTCTCATTAATCGATGCAAGAGTGTGTAATGCTCATAACATATGCAATCACATGTGTCACATATCACTATTTCATGCTTGCATCTCATATCTTTTCCCGTCAATGCATCAATATCAAACTTTAATGCACATAGGACACTTCTTTAAAACATGTCAATGTATAACGGTCTAAATCGTTACTATACTCATTTGATAACTTATTTTAGTAACATACCCTATCACAACATCCTATCACTTAACCCATATCATCATATAACAATTTATCTCTCTATTATAGCACATCATATCAACATATCATACTTCACTTATCATAGCATAGCAACTTATCGCATAACTATCTATCACATATTGATAACTTATCAAACATTGGAAGGACTTATCATGATAACCTATTGCCATAACCTATTGACCCAAACATGATCACCTTACAACATGACGATTCTTGAAATTGAGTGAACGAGTAGTTGAGAAATAGTCCCTAGACTAAATGTCGTAAAAGGAACTAAATCCCATTATGATTAAAATGAAAGTATTTTTGTTTTTGGTCGATTTTGAACCTAAAATAGAAAAAAAAAATCGAAAAATAATGTTTTTAATCAATTTTCAAAAAACAAAATTGACACTAAAGTCAAATTTATTTTTCCAATTTTTGATCAAATGTTTGATAAAAAAATCCACTATTTAGTCAATTTTTCCTAAAATGTTGATTTTTGAGTCAAATCTTTGAAATTTTTGAAAATTAACTTGGCTAAAGTTAAAATAACATCATTTGATATCTTTTATGCAAAAAGCCAACTTTTGACTTAGAGTTGACTTTTAGTCAAAAGGTTTACCGAAAAATCAATCTAAAATTTAACTGTTTGACTTTTCGGGCTTGTGTTGGGAATGATTAAGAAATCAATTAAAAATGACAAAACAAAAGAAAGCAATGAAAAGCAATATCTTTTTAGTCAAGAAGTGGGTATTGTCATGATCAGAACCCTAATCTCGATTTATACCTTTTCCAACAAGTCAACTAAAAATCAAGTGTCAATAGGTGTTAACCATGGAAACCAAGAAATTAACTTCCGAGGTCACATGGAACTTGGCTCCTTTAAATTGGAAAATGAGATCTGCAAAGAAAGAACAAACCAATTTAACTCAAAACCAATTTAACTCCAAACCAATTTAACTCTTTTGTTGGTCCTATAAACTTGGACTCCAGGACCTCTTTTATCGACCAATTTAACTCCAAACCAAACTAGATGTATTCTAGTCCAAGTTATAAGTCATTTTTTTCCTCAATTGTTCGTCAATTTTCTCAAAAATGCTCACTTTCGTCGACTCGTGACCAACTAGGCTCAACACTTCAAAAAATTTTCAAACTTCTTTCGGTAACTGTCAAGAGGGCATTCTTCGAGGGGCTTTGGGAAGCCTTATAGATGTCCATATCAAACATGCGATTTATAGTTGAAAGATCTTTGAGTCAAGTTTCACTTTCTAGTTGAATATTTTGTCTATTTTTCGTTGTAAGTTTTTGAAAATTTCCATTTTCTTATCTACCAAATTAAGGGATCTTTTGATCGGTCGTTGCCCACCTACCAAGCTTGCCAACTTACTTCACCAAATTTTTCAGCTTTTGTAACTGTTGAATGTGTGGATTTTGCTACAATTTTCACATGCTTTCAGTAGCTTATCATTGGCCAATTTTTGTCCACTTGCACTCCTTATTATGGTCTTCCATCTGGATAGAGATCAAGTTGATCGGGTGGTTGAGTAGGGTAGGGCCACAAAGTAACTTACTGAGCAGCTTCAAATTGAGCCCAAATTATGGACTAAGTTTTGATGGCTAGTTTGAGTGTCTTAATCCATCAATTTGGCAAAAATTGTTGGTCAATTGGCGCTAATATAGTAACTTAAGATCCATATTAGTCTTCACAATTGTCCCAACCCAATTTTGCGAGAAAGTCCTTCAAAATTGGCCACTTTCTTACTTGAGAATGCCTAATTTGACCGAATTTAGTCATTTCGGCTTGATTTGATCGATTTGACCTATCACACACTCAATTTCAACTTTATTGGTGGCAAAAATGATGATTTAAGGACTTGGGCAAAATTCTGTAAAATTTACAAATAGGTTCCTCAACTTTTGGTAATTGCATTTTGGCTCCGGCTTGCTATTTTAATTCTAATCTATCCCCTGATGCTTAGCTAGTCACATTCAAATCATTGGCCTCAACTTGTTTTTTCTTTTTTTTTTCTTTTTTAAGGAAAAAAACATCTTCCATTAAAAAAACTACAATAAACGTCTGGATAATCTATATGCATAAAATAGATTTTTTGAGAAACAAGTTCCCATCTTTCGGAAATGATATTTGGGCAAAAAATTTAGGTGCTGAGAAATCTTTTGACAGAAGTTTGATTATTGAAATGTCTTCCCTCTAATATACCTATTGCAGCCAATACTAATCTTCATGAAAAGGATGGTGATCTAGTGGAGAAGGGCCGTTATCAATGATTAGTAATATTACGCCCTGACTCGCTCTAGATTGCAATGTCTTGGGAGACATCATTGAGCCAATTGCTATATTGATTGAATACGCAAGTGGAAGCATAAACAAATCACCCAACCAACAAAAGGGGATAGTTCAAATCACAATTATATATACACATGCATAAAAAAGTCATCAAATATTGAAGGCCATATTCACGTAAGTCAAACACACCAGTCTAAACCTAGCTTGCTCACCACATTTGATTAGCCTAAAAACAAGGCCACGAACTTTATCAAAAGGAGGTTTAGGGTAAACCTAGCACCTTTGAGGGCAGTTTCAAAAAGTGATGTTAGCCCCACTATCTCCTAACTTGTAAGGTGCTCCATAATTTGAGGCTCGGGCTCAACGATCATATCGAGGTCAAGCTCAAGGTCGGACACCTCCCCACCAGGAACATCCACATTCATAGCATCACAATTGACGCCTCCCCCTGATCCTCTAGCACCTAGTGGACCATTGAAATCTCGGATAGGTCTGTGGCTCTCATCCCCAATCCAAAAGCACCAGGCCACAAAACAATGACCCACTAGATTAAGGAATCCTCATCAACCTAGATGATCGCGATGTAATGTGTATAACATGCATTAGTCCCCTCAATAGAATAATTGGTTGCCTCCTAGCTATGCTCTATGAGTAGTTCGAATTGGATCTAGCAAAAAGTCTTAGCTATTCTTAGGGCCTATAAATATTTTACAAACAATAGTGAGATAAGCTCAATGAATGAATTCTCTCAACCTCGCCTAGGGAAGTGCTTCACCTTGAGATAGCCCTAAACATGCAAGTCAGCTATTGATGATAAATCAATAACAAAGCCCTTGCTTTGCCCTAATTGTTCACATGAGTGGTTCACTTCACTTTTCGAAGGTCATTACAACAGAGCATGTAAACAATTCTTATAACACGTCTCATATCCAAAAGTTGTACATAAAGACGTACAATATATCATAAACATGCACCCATGCTATGCAATAGTCCAGTCATGATCACAAGTCAATCTCATGCACATTCCACACATGTATGTCTAGATTATTACGACCGCTCAAGGCCACGGCCAAAACGAAAGTTGACGGTCATCCGGTGTAACTAGGCATCATCTCACCCCATCGAGCATGGTGTCGTCTCGCATGAACGCATCAAGAAGGCATTCGTGTAAGGATCTCTGTTCTGAAATCCATTTGCGAACGACATCCCATTGACTTGAGAGCATCCGAATTGAATCAAGCATTGTCCCGCGTAATATGCATCATGATGAGTTCACTATCCTACGTAAAATGCATCAGTCTTTAGATTATCACACAACTTATTTTATATCTTTTCTCGTTAATTGATACAAGAGTGTGTAATGCTCATAACATATGCAATCACGTGTGTCACATATAACTATTTCATGCTTGCATCTCATATCTTTTCCCGTCAATGCATCAATATCAAACTTTAAGGCACATAGGACACTTCTTTAAAACATGTCAATGTATAACGGTCTAAATCATTACTATACTCATTCGATAACTTATTTTAGTAAACATACTCTATCACAACATCCTATCACATAACCCATATCATCACATAACAATTTATCTCTCTATTATAGCACATCATATCAACATATTATACTTCACTCATCATATCATAACAACTCATCACAAAATTGCCTATCACATATTGATAACACATCCAACGTTGGAAGGACTTATCGTGATAATCAATTGTGATAATCTATGGCAATAACCTATCGACCTAAACATGATAATTTATTGACAAAGCTCGATAATTTATCGTGATAACCTATCAATCAAAATATGATAACCTATCGGCAAAGCTTGATAACTTATCCTGGTAACCTCTCGGTCAAAGCATGATTACCTATCGGCAAAGCTTGACAACCTATCATGATAACTTATCTGTAAGACACAATAACTTATCCTATTAGTGCCCTACAATAACTTATCACATAAAACCCACTTATCACATCATTGATCAACCTTATCTAGCCCTAATATAATCCTTAAGTGCAACAATAACATTAATCAAGGGCTAGAGAACCATTCATACCCAAATTCAAGCTTTGAAAAGCGTCGGGGGAGGTGTGGTGAGGCTTGATAGTGGTTGGGGGCTGCTGGTCATGCCTCTATAACTCATGTGGGTGGGCTGGACAACATCTTGGGCAGTAGCATGACGTAGGCTTGGCGATGGATAGTCTCCCCTACGATGGTGATGTCCAAGCCACTAGCAAAGAGAGTGAGAGAGGGGGCTGCTATGAGGGGCTGGACAGTAGCCTCCTCACCTCTAAAATTATGACACGGTTGCAAGAACATCAGCATGAAGGGTGTTTCAATAGCGGTGGTGTGAGGGACAGTCGTTGGTGAGGGAAACAAGAGAAAAAGTAATGGAAAAAGCTTGAGATGCAGGTGAAAATGGAGATGGAGGGTGGTCGGTCACACAAGGGGAGAGAGAGAGAGAGAGAGAGAGATTAAGAGCAAAAAATGAGAAAATGAAGAAGAGAGGGAGAGAGTGAGGGAGATGGTTGATGGTTTGGGGGAAAGAAGAGAAGGGAGAGTGAGGTATCTATTCCAATAAATACCCATCCCATCTAAATCTTCTAAAACACCTCTCCACCAAGCAAAAGGATATGCAATTGATGAGCAATAATCCAAGCATTAATGAGGAGATTTGCAAATGTAAAATAGGGGAATAGGCTAGGCTTGTAGGAATGATGTCATTTCTCTTCTTCAATTACACATGGGTGCCTAACCTTGGCCAATTCCACCTTTGTCCTTTTGTCTTTAGTTGATTGAGAGGGCAATTCGGTCATTTCCTGAAGATTGCATACTATTCACGTACTTGAGTTCAATTAATGCCAAGATCTAACCAAGATGACTTAATGGGCTTGGAGAGCCCATGGCTCTCCCATCGAGCCGCCCATCATGGGCGTGGCCTATTTGGGCCTAGCTTTGTGGGCTTGGGCCCACTTGGGTCTTCACTCATGGCACATTTCGCAACTTTCCGAGTTTCCATGTTCTGATATTGAGAATTCAAGTTTATACCCAAGAATGGTCTTCCCGACATTTTTGTGGTCTATTGATCCATATTGCATTCTTGCTCGAAAATTAGTCGTTGAAGGGATTCCATTTTGAAAATTGTGATAGTAGGATGTCACAAGTAAGCAGGTTGATTTATTTGTCCCACACTCAACCTAATATTACTTTTGCTATGAGCTTGGTGAGTCAGTTTATGTACGATCAAGACTCTGCCCATATGGATGTTGCTCATCGAGTCCTCTAGTATTTGAAGTCTACTGCTGGGAAAGGGATTCTTTTGTCTCCTCATGATGGGTTAAAAGTTGAACTCTATACATATGCTAGTTAAGCTGGATCCCCCAACTAGAAGTCTATTTTTGGGTATTGTACTTTCTCAAGGGAGGAATCTTGTGACTTGGCACAATAAAAAGTATAATGTGATTGCTTGGTCTAGTGCTATAGTAGAGTTTTGTGCAATAGCATAGGGAGTTTGTGAGTTGTTGTGGCTTAGAGGATTACTTGAAGATCTTGATGTAATTATTCATGTTTTTACGATTTTATATTGTGATAATAAGGCTGCTATTAGTATTGCTCACAATCCTATATAGCATGACCACTTGAAACATGTGGAGATTGACAAGCACTTTATCAAGGAGAAGTTGGAGAGTGGTAAATGCCATTTGTTCAATCTAGTGATCAACTTGCTTATTTAAAGGATTAGGGGGTAAATTGTTTCATCCTATTTTAGTCAAGTTGGGTATGTGTGATATTTATACTCCAACTTGAGGAGGAGTGTTGAGAGTATTTGGCCAATAAGGGTCAAATTTGTTTATTTCCTTTATTATTTTATGTATGGCAGCAATAAGGATGATATTGTAATTTTGGCATATGGCTTTATTATAGATAGATGGTTTGAGATTACATCGACGTAACCAAACATTCAATTCAACTTTTGTCACTCCACAATTGTTCACAATAGAGAAATATAATTCATGCTAAACCTAGTGATTTGATTTCATGGAAAGCAATTGTTAATGTATGGCCAACTTTAGAGGAATAAGCGGTATGGAGCTTGAGAAATGGAGATCAGGTAAGTTTTTAGAAAGATAGATGGATTCTAGAGTTAGAGCCTGTGACATCCTGATTTTCTAACCCTGCTTTCAACTAAATGAAATGGGTTTTTCATTGACGCGCCTATGGCCTTTTTATCTGAGTTGGCCACTCACAAGATAACTAGTTTATCGGGTGAAGTTGTTAAGGAATCTAAACGCGACTAACTTGAGAATTCAATTAAAAATCGACTGCTCGACTATGCTAATTTGCAAGGGTCAATATGGCATCCTTAAAATCGATCAGTGACCAGAGATAGGTCGATTCAACAGAGGCATGTGATTAAAGTATGCGTGATTTCACCTAATTGCAAAATTCGTGTAACAAACGGCACTAAACTAATTTTCTGTCGTTTCTATACCCTGTGCCAGTATTCGAAACATTGAAATTTTCACAATAATTGAGAGTCACCTATGAGTCGAAGATGCACAACGTGGATTGAAAATAATCGACCATGGGTCAATTGAGCTAAAAATTCTTAAAAGCTACCCGGTAGGTTAGATCACGATGAAATCGCGTTCGGTTGAAATTAACCACGAAATTGAACTCGATTTTAGAAATTGAAAGTTTTGTCATATCACGATTTATTTTAGGAACGTCGACACATCCTTCGAAGAATTTTCAGCAAGCCTAGGATTTTCGACGAAAAATCAAGATTCAGCGAAATTGATTCAAGAATTTAGATGGACCAAATTGAATGATTTTTGGCATCCAAGATGAATCAATTGATGAGGAAAATTATAGAATTTGATGTGGAAACCTTAGCTAGTGTTTTGGGCACCAAATGGGATTGAATTGGAGGGATTTTGTGTGAAATTGGGAGAGGAACATATGAAATTCGTAGCCATCGGGGGGGCGGCTCTGTAACATTTCAGCATCATCCTTGGCTTCTTTGAGAAGATTGGTGACGGAAAATGGGCTGTGGATGAGGCTGAAGCTGGTGGGGGCCAAGTGATGATGGTTTGGAATATTTTGGCAAGACTTTGGTGGCCTTTTGTCCCCCTCAAGCCAATAGCAGCCCACCTTCTTCTTCCTTTTCTCTCAATTCCTTCATTGTTGTTGTTTTAGAGCTCAAGAACCAACCAAGACAAGCAGCAATTGAGCTAGCCCCTACCGTCGACCACCCATGCTCGTTCAAGCACCGCCCAAGCCACCGACTTGCCTCCTACTTGCACACCATCACCCGCAACCGCACCCGAGCCTACCGTCCCCATGAGCCTAGTCCTTCGTCCGTTGCCGTCTCGAAGCCCTCGAGCTGTCGTCGCTGGTCCTCGAGCTGCTAGCTCGTCTCCACCCGCCTGCCAACTCTACCTGCCGATGCCGCTTGGCCGTCTAACTCTGCCCGTCGAGCCCCTCGACCAGGCCCCTCAACCTAGCTCAGAACCGAAGTTCCAACTTGATGCTAAGATTTCATGGTCCATTTCCAACCCTTTCTCGACCTCCCTTGGCGTCGCTCTGGGCTCAAGTCTCGCTCACCTCCGCGTCGTCGTCTTCGTGAACTCATCAGTTCGCAAATTCGGTGAGTTTACTTGCTGAACCTTGCAAAGAGGGTTAATTATGCTTAGGGGAGGTTTAGCTTAGTGTAAGATTGGTTTAGGTGGTTAGATTAGTGTAATTAGTGGTTTAGTTGGTTAATTAGACTTATTAGGTGGTTAGATTAGTTTAGTTAGGGGTTAATAAGATTATGTGATTTATTTAGCTTAGTGCATTATTTATTTAGGTCCAATTAGGTGGTTAGATTAGTGTATTTGGCTTAATTAGGCATTTATCTAATTATTTTGCATTTATTTAATTAATTTTGTGATTTATTTAATTATTTAATATTTTTCGGAAATTATACCGGGGTAGCCAGTCGTCAGAATTTCGTGTTGATTATCGTGGTGTAATTAGTTTATGCAATTGAGTGATGATTGTTGATTTTGAATTATTATTTCAAAAATATGAAATTTTGGTATTTAATTAGAAAATACTGGGTGTCGATTTTTGGTGTCAAAAATGTTTTAAGTATTATACCAAATAGTGGGATTTTTAAAAGGAAGGATATCACTTTTATGGTTCAAGTTGACTGTGTACCCACATACAATTATTTTATCGCATATTTTTAATATGAAAAAAATAGGTCAAGCACATTATTTTAATTGGGACATTTTAGTGCAAAGCACGATGTCCTTGGCTGGGATTGAGTGTGTGCATAATCGATATGAGAACCCGTCACGAGCTTTTAAGCCGGACGATGCTCCTTTGGGAATGCCCTTTGTCAACGGATGCCAGTTGCAGTAGAGGCTGGGCCGATGCTCCTTCGGGAATGCCGTCTAGAGGTAGACGTTGCTGTGCTCGATGGTGTGAGACGACGCCCGACTAAGCTGGATGATCGCTGACTGTTGAGTCGGTCGTTGCTATTGGGTCGTAATTAATTGGGACGCATGAATGAGTGAAAAAGACACGCCTGATTATGATACAAAATCATGTGGCATGAAATAGGACATGTCATAACGATTTGGCCTTATAATCATCACCCCTGTATTGGATTGATTTGAAAGTGAGGCGTTCCAATTGTTGATTTCATTTACTGCATCTATAAAGATTGTATGAGCTATACTGATGTGCAGGAAAGTGCTGAGGCGAGGTAAGTTTGATGTGGTGTGTGATTGGACTGCCTCCAGGTGTATTACTTTCTAATCATAGTTTAAGGCGTGAACTTGCTGAGATATTGTCTCACCCCATCATGGGTTTCAATTTTCAAGTCTGTAGATGGAGGTGAGACCCGTTCGTTTTGGGCAGCCGCAAGGGTATAGTGAGTAGAGTACCTTCTTCCTAATCCATGGGGGTCTCTGGATTCGTGAGCTCATCGTGACCACAATCTTGGTCGATGAGGGCCTACCGCAATTGGTACCTCATCGATTCAAGGCGTGGCTTTGTCATGAGCCTAACGAGAAACAAGAAGGTCCTATGGATGGTTTTGATGGACCTGCGGTTGGGGGAGAGGAGGTAGCTAATCTGCTAGATGTCGACATCCTGGACAGTGTCATGATAGACCCGGATCCCAAGTAGATAGGGTCTGGGATAGGGTAGTCTGGTAACTCTTTTGCTTTTTGGCCTCTATGTATAAACCAGTTTGTTTATGAAAGTGTGGCTTTTGTGAATTGATTGTCCTGCTTTTTTATCCCATGTTATTTGTTGTCTGGGCATTATTATTTCGCTTTTGCATGTGCATAACCAATTGGGTCAGCGATGCGTCCTGGGAATGTTGCAATTTTATTGACCACCGAGGGATGTTTGCGCCCTCGAGGTTCGGAACGTGACAGAGCTGCTCCACAACATAATTATTTCCACCTACCTTCATCTAGGGCAGACAAAAAAGTTTGTGATTATGTGCAAATGGGAATTGGAACTTTTACTCTTCCAAGGAATCATACCAAAATATGTAATCCTTAGAATTCTGGCCATCAAACCCGCGATAGCCTCCAACAAGAAAGATAGTTTATTTTGAGAAAGTTACAATGGATCTTTCCCTGTTAAGTCAACATGTGAAATTGTTGAGGGATCGATAATCAAGAAACTAACAAGTTATGGCCCCTATATGGAAGTGGAGGAGACCTCAATGTATTAGAACCTTCCTTTGGCTAGGAAGACATAAGTGTTTATTAACCAATGAATTGAGAACATCTCACACTTGTGGGAGGTAACCCTTATTGTCTACGCTGTGAGTCTTCAATGGAAACAACTTTCCATGTTTTCGTATTTTGTCTAATTATTCAAAACATACAGGTTGACCTCGTTTCACAACATTGTCTTGAAGATTTATTCTCAATAAATTTATCTAGATGGTTGAAATCCAATCTAACCGACAACAAGAGATTCAACTCCCATTATGATTGGAGTACTACTTTTGTGGTGAGTATATGGCTTTTTTGGCAATGGCAAAACAAGTCACTTTTCCAACAAAGCTTTGTTTTTCCCTCCAAACCTATAGAAGTAACCCAATCATACACAAAAGGAAATCATAGCTTCACTCATGATAAACTAATCTAAAAGTGGATCATGTACTTCTCCCACTATGGTCAACTAGGATCCTCCACCTTTGGAATGGATTAAACTGAATACAAATGGAGCATCTAAAGGTTATCCAGGACTTGTAAGAGCTAGAGGATTACTTTGAAATGAAGGGGGTGACTAGCTTGGTGGCTTTATCTCATTTCTTGTAATATGTTTGTCTTCACAAGCAAAACTATGGGCATTATGGTTGGGAATTACCATCGTAAAGCAACATGGTTTCCATAAATCGATCATTGAGATGGACGCCAAAATCATCACCAAACTTGCTAACCAAGAGAAAAAAGTGGATAACACTGGACCAATACTACTTAAGGATATCAAAAGACTATTGAGCTCTCATTTTGAGTTCAAGATACATCATTTTTTTGGGAAGGCATAATTAAGTGATTGGATACTATGTTCTACTTATAGCCTCCTAGAGAATTATCTCATGTCTTACTTAGTGATAAAGTTGGGATTGTAGACTTTAGATGTTAATTTTCTTAGTTTTTTTTTATGGTAACGATTAATTTTATTAGTTTTGTACCTTATGTTTACCAAAAAAAAAGAGTTACATCCTGTTTTATTAGGTTTCTTATTATTTCATGTTATGCAGCACGTTAGAGATCTTAAGTGTAGCTATTTACAATAAAATGAAATTTTAAAAAATTAAATATACACACCTAAGACTTTTATTTATTTATTTTGGGTTTCATGGTCGATATAGGAGTATTTTGTTATTTTAGTTTATGAACTACTTTACATTGAGTTAAAATTCACGTTTAATATCTTATTCTTGGATTTATGCGTATTTATTTCGTAGAAATTTTTCATGGGGTCCTATCCCACGACATTATAATAGTGCATTATATTAATTTTTCTTGACAACGTTTAAGTTATTTTTACATTTTCTTTCCTTTTTAACTTTACATATATGGTTACCATTATTGAGTG
Source organism: Eucalyptus erythrocorys (assembly GCA_014182555.1). Classification (NCBI taxonomy): domain Eukaryota; kingdom Viridiplantae; phylum Streptophyta; class Magnoliopsida; order Myrtales; family Myrtaceae; genus Eucalyptus; species Eucalyptus erythrocorys. The sequence continues at coordinate 29,065,587 of CM024601.1, read as the reverse complement.
ATTTATGGATTGCGCACTTAACCGAGACCATGTAGATTCTAATGTTTAGGAATATACATTGGAAATGATTGCATGAAATAATGTTTTACTAAAATATAAAAGATAGTGGTATTGGGTGTTTTGTAAAATTAGTGTAATCAAGTCCTCAAAATCCCAAATCTCTAGTTAGCAGAATTAAGGTGGCCTCCCGCACCTAACTTGACTCTTAACTAGTCTAGAATAAGTTAGTGGCAACTCTAGTATTACTCAAGTAAGCGAGAATCTAAATTGTAGCTAGTAAGATTTGAGAGAGTTATGCAAAGTGTAGGTGCCACCTTGCGAGAGGTTTACACATGCCTGCCTAGTTAAACAACCCTGAGATTCATTTCAAGGGATTGCAACGTAAATATGTTTCCATCTTTGTCCTTCAAAACAACACTAGACTCTCCTTAGTCACCAGATTTTTCTATAATGAATTACTTGTGCAGAGATCTCAGTTATATCATACTCTTTTATGGTAAATTCTTGTGAGTGAACTTGTTTTTGCGAAGTTATGAGTAATCTTTTTTATTTGATCAAGAGATTAAATTCTCCAATCGTTTCTCTTTAATTTCTTCTATAGAGGAGTATAATACAGAATCATAGAGTATCATATTATATATATTAAATCTTGAGGCATGAAAAGTTATTATTAAAAATAGAACAGAGATGCTTTAGGGTATATTATTCCTTAAAGTTGAACTTGATACATGCTACCTTTTAATCGTTGGAGGTTGCAAAGTGAACAAATTTTCCAAATGATTTGCAGTTTAAAATCAAAACCTCATTTCTAAATATTAACACACTCCCACTATTATTTATATGAAGTAGTGCCGAAACTGAAATATACAATGTCATTTAAACATAAAGATACCGGTGTACCGAAATACCTATTTTACATGACATTATGCTTTTTCGACTACCGGTGCTATAACACTCAATACTCTAAGTGACATCGAGATTGATTTACAAAATAGATTTACAACATTATGTGACAAACTCTTATTGGATGCTTAAATATATTTTGCTGGTCAACTAAGCTTGGCAAGCAAGGATCTCCCTAAATCCTTCTTGTTCACTCCCCTTGAAATGCAACAGCCTTCTTCGACTGAAGCTTCGTCGTCTCTAAACAGGACTTTCCATCAAGCTTCTGGGACAGGTAATCTTCAACATATTTCTCCATCTTTATCCTTTTAAATAGCGCTGGACTGTTCTTGGTCGCTAAAGATTGGATTGGGCCAATTTCTGAGTCCAGCTTAGGGCTGAAGAACATGGCAATTGAGATCCTTTCCCTTGTCGAATTCACCGTGACTCTGTGCTCAATGCTGCTGTAAAGACCATTGCTAAGAATCTGCCATTATAAGCAAAGGGAAATCATATTAGATGCACGTGCAAACAGGCTGGGCTTCAAGGAAATTTTCAAAGAAAAAAGGGAAAATGGGCCTGGTTAGCTCGATTGAATCTTAACCCGGAAAGACTTGTCTGAGATGACCACGCCGATTTGGTCTTTTGTGCTTTTGGATTAATTTGAATAGTCCTAGTAATAGATACCTTAGATTCACCGAATTACTCGTATGATATGTTCATGGTTGTTGAAATTTATACGAAATGCCTTTTTTGTGACAAATTGCCTTTGGATTTCCAATGGATACGGTGAACGGTCCACTAAACAAAGTCAAGGCTAATGTTTGATACAAAGGAATAGAGATGAAATTGGGGTCTTGAGAGTTTTGAACTCAAGTTGTCCTACACTTATACCTTAGAGAAGTTGTGAGATCTTAGAATCTGTTTAAGTTGACTTTTAGTCTTTTTTTGGGTCTATTTTAATTCTCGTGCTTCACACAGTTTGACCTTTTTGAGATCCAAAATACTTAACATTATTACAATATACAAGAATTTACATGTAATTCACACACATTTTTAAAAATTTTCAAATTACACTATACTTTAAATTTTAGCAATAAATCAAGAAACTACATTTCACTTTTACTAAATCTTGAACAAACAAACCCTAAAACCTAAACTGATAGATGATCAATGCTGTTGTCATCGAAATCTGAATTATTCGAAACTAGCAGAAGGTATAGTCATCGTCACGTTACCTCCAAATGAAACTCATTTGATAATGATGCATAAAGTTGTTCGAGTTAATTGACATGCTTTTAGCTAAAGGGGAAAAAATATTCTATAAACTCGTTATGTGGTGATGTGACATGAAAATTTATGTTTTTTCAAGTGACCAAAAGTGGGTCGAATATTCTTAACTTTACCAAAAAAAAAAAAAAAAAAAGTGGGTCGAATAAGTTCTCTGAGGGAGGTATAGTAAAATGAGCCATACAATAGATACTGGCTTAATGATCAAGAAAGAAAAAACATGGCATGCTTTAGAAAGCGGAAAAAGATGAACAAGTTCAAAATTTCAAAGTTGAAGGAGAATGTTTGCCAAAGCAAGGAAATGGTACCTCCATGACATCTCCCACATTCACCACAAATGCATTTGGTAGAAAGTGAACAGGTGCCCAAACTCCATCCTTTTTAATTTGGAAGCCGTGGACACCGTTGATTTGGTGGAGGATGGTGATGCCAGAAGCATCCGAGTGCGGTCTCATCCCAATAACAAGCTCTGGCTGTGGGCACGGAGGATAGTACGTCATCCGCATAGTTTGAAAGCCATCTTCAAATAACTCTTTCATCTTATTGATCTCAATGTCTAAGCATTTTGAAATCAAACCAAGTAGCAGCATACCCAGCTTTTGCGTTTCCTTAATGTATGAGTCTATGGTGTTTCTGCATGTGAAATGAAGGTATTAAGCATTTCATTATATTAAGGAATTATGGAATATTCTTTCATGTGATAATACGACATGTGAGCCATTAGATCAAATGACTCCTACGTGGGGCCCACCTTTTCCACATGCACGCCCGTAAATAATGGAGAGTTATTCTCACGTGAAATCTTATGTATGCCTAGAGATTAAATTTGTTAGTTATTTGCGTTTTCTAATATTTTGGCATCTTTATGTTTGGTTACTTTACTTTGACAATAAATAGAAAAAACCTTGAAGTTTGTACTTCATATATTACTACTATCTTAGACGAGAATGCTGAGGACATCTTAGCATCTTTTATTAGGAAAAATAATAATAATTATATCAAAGAGAATAATTTTTGAAAGTAACATTTCAACATTAGAAAACTTTTTCTTTTTACTTTCAAGTACACTACCAAACAGCAGAAAACCAATTATTTTCCTTAAAAATAATTTTCACTGAAAATATTTTTTTCGTTAAGAAACTTTATGCAAAACAAATGCATCATTAGACTCTTTTTATTTCATGAAAAATGAATTATTTGGAAATAATTTTTCTTAAAAATGATCACTTACATTGTATACAACATGAATGAACGAATAATATTTTCATTATCCAAGAAAATATTTAGTCATAAATTATTGTCTATAATCAAATTATTTTTCATATATTAATTATTTCAAGTAATGCAAACGATCTTTTTTAGAAAAATATTTTATAATTCATTAATTTTCCGCTAAACAAACGGAGTCTTGGTCATTGCGCAATACTTGCTCCCTTAGAGCTTACTAACATAAATATATAGCCAGGCTATTATCTTGATGATGCACATAACACGTGTATTTGCGTATGTATCAAGACGGAGAAATAACCTGAGTGACAAAGGAAGCTCTGAAAAGAGATCAGGTCTCCTTTTGGCAACGGGGTTGAGTATCATGAAGAACCTGTCGCCCCAATCCAGCTTCTCTTCGGATTGCCTGATATTCCCATAACCTTCGATCTCTCCCGACCTTACCCCGAACTTCATTTTCTCCGACAAGGGAAGCTTGAAAAATTCTTCGACTTCATGCTTTAGATCCTCCAGCAGAGAAGGGCCTATCCCGTGGTTAACCAGCTGCATACGCAAATTGCCATTTTATAATTTTAAATCGGTAAATATAGTCTCAAATATTTTTAGTATTTCCAATATAGTGTTGATTATCACTTCCTCAATTTTTCCCTTTGTCACGATGTATTTGATTTCTTAACAAAACGAATCAGTTTTAACAGGAGCGAACGTGCACCAAACTCCTTATAGAGACATTTTTAATTGCAAAGATCCATGTGCACATGAGTGCCTTTGTTTTGTTTTTTTTTTTTAATTGTTGATTTTTATTCTCATCTTTCCTATAATAAATTTCAAAGCTCGCGCAACACGAGGGTAGACTTTTCGTATCACGTCATCCATATGATTGGTTACTCCAGTGGTTTGAAGACGAAAATGGCATTCCGAGGCGTCCTATCAAATATATAGGAAAGGAGAATATAAAAATTTTGCGTACCATAATATTGTTAGGATAGTGTCCAGGAAAAATGGAGAGAGATGCGAATTTTTTAACCATGAAAAAAGAAAGGGTATGGAACGACAGGAAATCATGCTCGGTTCCTTTCTTAGGATCCATAGTAACGAGCATCCAATTACTTCTTGCATATTTCTATTTTTGAAAGTACCAAATACATAACCTAGTTTTACTTTTAGAGACCACTTTGCACCATCCCTTCAATTATCCATATGTCCATATTTTACAGAAATGTCTCCAAGAAATGCATGTATACAAATTCTAAATTCTTACACTCACCAAAAACAATCAAAACAATTAAAAATTAAAATACCCACACTCTAAGCAGGATGGTAAAATAATTTCACAGGGGTGGACAAATTAGTCGTTTTAATAGTGGGTTTTGCTTAGAAACAGGTTGATGATATTTGCAAAAACAGAGTTATGTAAGTGGTAGTTTAGTAATATATGACGTACGTTTTTTTCTCCGTCCCTTTTTGTTTCTTTCTAGCAAAAGAAAAGAAGCGAACCATAAATTGCTTGACCAAGGCAATTTTTGAAATCTCCTATCATGATAAACTCTTATGTAATTGTGTTAATGTTTCAGTCCGGTAGCACTAATCACATGCTCATTAAAAAAAAAAAAGCACAGAACGATATTGCACCACATACGTACTCAATAACCAACATAGAAAAAGTTCATAAGAACCAAAAGAAAAATTGCGCGATGTGTTGAATGCATCTTATCCCATGCATGCTAAGCCCTTAGGACGTCGTGGAGTCCATGGGGGCTGACCAACCGACGGTGTCGGAGGGTCCGCAGCGCAGGGCGCAGTTTCTGTTTCTGGTCAGCCCGATTTTCAGTCAAATTATTTACACAAAATTTAAGAAGAGGAGGACTAGGAAGACGAAGGTTCAAGCCTGGGTGGGCTTGACAGATAGAGAAGAGGGAGTCTGAGAGAACCTGAAAGAGTCCCATGTCTTTGCAAGCCACATGCAATTTCTGCAATTCTTGATCACCCACGGTTTGGGCCGAGGACAATTTCCCCAAGTCAATGATTGGCACGGTTGGCGTTTCATAGCTTCCATTACCAGAGAGGAACTGCGGTTCTTGGTCGCGTCTAACATACCTCTCCGGAACTGTCTCCATGGTTTCTTTGAAGAGCTCTTGAACGCTCACCATGGAAGAACCAGTATGGAGAGGTGGTACTTGTGATTCCATTGCCTTTATTTGATGCTATACTTGCTCCTGCATGGCGTTATTTATAGTGAGAGAGAGAGAGAGAGAGAGAGAGAGAGAGAGAGAGAGAGAGAGAGAGAGAGAGAATATGACCCGTTTTGTATGAACGGGTCATATTCAACCATCAATAGCAGCTTGTTACAATTATACTGCTTTTTAAATCGGTTTTAGTTAGAGGAAAAGAAAAATACCCTTTTTGTCTTTTTTCTGATTGATTTCGTATGATACGCACGTTCTATTTTTTTACGGTCATATCCATACTTGAGCAAACTTCAAATTCTTTCGTTTCATTTTATAAAACCCTCTCAGCATTAAGCAAAGGTCATTTAAAATGGTTGGAAGACGTGGAGCAATGGTTCCATGATGCTGGAGTTAGAACTTTTGACCGATGTTATCTACCACAAGAATAGGCTTTCAAAGGTTGATCTTGAATCTTTATGGAATTTCGAAGGATGTAACGGTCAATGTGATAGCCCGTATCGGTTCACCCAAAAAGGTCTTGCTTGATCCAGGAACCAGTTGCTAGGTAGTAAGTTCTTGAAAGATTCAAGGAGAGTGGCTTCTAGAAAAGGTTCCGTTCAGATTTAGAACTTGATAATCAAAGCTTTACGTCTCTCTCTCTCTCTCTCTCTCTCTCTCTCTCTCTCTCTCTCTCACAACTTCAACCGAGCCAGATCTGGGTCTCTAGAGTTAGATCCATGTGTCCCATCTTCAACCGAGCCAGATCTAAGTCTTTGAGGACGGCAGGGCCAGATCTGCGCGTTCGAAGAGGGCTCGCCTCCACCTAAGTCCTTGCTACTGTCCACTGGCTCTATACAGACCCTCCATTTTGGAGATCAGGATTAGGGTTTCAGTCATTTCAATTATTTGTGCTTTCTTTTAGGATTTTTCTATCCAGGATCATTGTGTATGAAAAAGCACAAATGCCCACCACGAGCCTACGTAGCAGTGTTAAATATTGTTCTTCTAGAAATTGACAAAGAAGGGAAGATCTCATGAAGAAGATGGTGCTTATGTGATGTTTATCCGACTTTTAATAAATACAGCAAAGGAGATAGATGTTCTAGAATCACACATGCTAGTCTTCTACAAGGATTTCAGGTCGCGACAGATATAAAGGGTTAATACCACATAAAATCTTAAATTGGTACACCTATAACAAATTTATCCTCCATTAGTTTCCCTTAAATTTTACGGTCAAATTATTGAAATGAATGACACGTAATAATTGACGAGTGCATCAATTTGAAGTTTTACCATTCGTTTATTATAGGTTTATTAATTTATGGTTTATCATGATTTTAATCCAATTTAATATAAATTAACGAAGGGACATTTTATTATAAATATATCAGTTTTGGCTTTTTGATATATCAGTTTGGGATTTTTGACGACCAAAAATTAATTTTGAGTAAATTTATTGAGAATTTTCATGATATTAACCTAAGCTAACTAGTCATTGTCCAATATCTTTTCATAAACACAATGCATTTCCTCTCCCTTGTGAGAGAGAAATTGGTCAGCACTAATGTCTCTCCACCTCTACCATAGTCAAAATCACTCGTTTAGAAAGAACAAGTGAGACCTTTGAAATAAAAAGTGAGTATCTTCGAAGACTATGTACTTGACTCTCTTTTTCTTCTTTTTTTTCGGGTGAATTAAGTTTCCTTTTGATTTTCAACAAGCAGCATGGTCTCTAGTTGATTTAAACCAGTCGCCAGTTAAATATGTATTGATAGAATCATTTCGAATCTTAATTATAAAGTAATTGTCGCTTGTTTGTTATTGTTATCCCAAATTTTTAGTTTTGTATATATCTTTCTGTTTTATCAACAATGAAAACTATAATTGACAAAGCCGCCCATAATTCTATATGGTTTTGTTTCCTTCGGTGCTTTTACCGTTTGATTGAACGGATGGTAACAACGTCCCACTTAGATTCGATCAGCAGATCATGCAATGATTGCATATCTCTAATGATCTTCTTCCTCTTCTTTTTCCTTTTCTGATTACATGCCGTCTTTCAACCTTCGGTTCTAATAATTTCCATAGACGCAGCTCCACCAATGGCGGCTTGGTAGCTGCCAAGGTTACTGTCTGTAGTAATCCCAAATTGATCCATCTTTCAAAAAGTACTTTTATATACTTATGTATCTAATTAATTATACATTTTGAGACCCATCCATTGGCTTGAGACTGGAGGGCTAAAGCGGATGCTCATCCTTATCTGAAGTTGATCAAACTCCCAATGGAAATGACAATTCATCTAATTTTGGGTGCTTCCTATTGTACTCTAGTTTGTAATGATTGATGTCAGAAGAAATTGATTGACTAGACCAATTTGTAATGGTTAATGTTAGTGAAATAGGTTCATGGCTACTAGAGTTTCACGTGGGCCTAACTTTGTTGGATTTTTTTATGAATATTCGGGAAATTTCGTGCAAATGAAAAGGAAAATGAGAACCCGCTGAGGCTAAAAGATACTTATAGGTCATAGCAGATCATTGTGACAGCATTGAATGTGGAAGAAAACAATAAAAAAGTGATTGAAGTTGGATAGTCAAATCATGACCCAATTTGTGAAAATTTTGTACCTTTAAAGCGGTTATATTAGTTGTAAGGGATTTTCTAAGTAATGTTATTAGTTGTTTTCTGACCAAAAAAAAAAAAAAAAAAAGCGGTCATATTAGAAATTTTGGAAGCTTAATGAGTGAATACAGTCACCCAACATGTGGGCTAGCTTTTGCTGGTGCCACAGCAGAAAAAAAAAAAAAATATATATATATATATATATATATATATATATATATATGTTAAACATGGAGGATAACATTTATTCTATATATATATTAGAAACAAAGGGTTTGAACGTAAGTTGAACCTATCTCATCCACTATGAAATTATTCTATTTAAAGCACCAATAAAACGCCTATTGTCCATTAAGCAAGCCTGTTATCATAACACCAGTAGGTTCAAGTGGGAAAGCATAAAATTAACATTAAACCGTAGCCTAGGTCCGACCTAGGGTAACTAATCAAGATTATTTGAGACCAAAAATGGATTGAAGAATCGAATCTCTGACCTTCAGTTCGCAACACGTGTTAGGCCACTCCACCAAACTCCTGATTGGTGACTAATTACATCCAAGCCAAAAAGTGAATTTTAACTCACTTTTATAAATGTTTCAAATTACTATTATTAGCATTAAATAATAAAATAAATACAGATACTTCTGAAAACTTCATACTTTCATCCACTTCTTTGAATAACCACCCTTTTTCATTTTATTCCTAGATTATCCCTTTTTACATGGCATCACCGTTTATACCATTTGCTTTTGATTTCATTCTTATCACGCAAGCACGTAGTGCATGCCAGAATTAATCTCTAATGAAAATGATCTGCTACCAATAACAAGTATCAATCTACGTGTAGATCAACCATAAAAATAAAATTCCGCTAGAAGATGAAAGATTTACCTACAGAAAAAGAAAATTTCAACCGTGTCTCATTTCCATTGGAAATTCATGTACCTTCTTATGATGAGAGAAGACTCTTTCCAAAAAGGAAAAAAGAATTCTACCATCTGATCATTAGACAACCTCATCTGTACCTTTAATCATGGGATTCTCACTTTGGGACCCTCTTGATCTGGGTATATTTCGTCCGTCGACTATGTAACTTCTCATTATGGATGGGTTCATGAACCTCACATTTGCCATATAAATCAAATCATTGAAGTATAGGAAGTCACTTTCTTGCATGATAGGCAATTCAGTCCTTCATTATTTTATTTGATTAATTTAGTTCTAAACATTCTTATGATTTGTCAATATAATCTTTTCGGTTAAACTAGCCAATTCTTTTTTTGAAAATTGCCGATATTGACACTAGCTGTCCCATGCGGCACGGTTAGCATGCCGACACTGATGTGAACAATTTTTTGTAGATTTTAAATACTTTATTTTTCTTTTCTTTTTTTTTTTCCTCATTTCCCTTAGGCGGTCAACAATCTCAACAATGGCTGGTGACTCTGCTGGCCACAAGTTAGGGACGAGACTCCCTTGCCTACTCTAGATGAGGGCGTGCAAACCCTTGTGGTTGACAACCGCCACTAGGCATTGCCAAGATTGTGGACTAGTAGAGGGAAAAAAAAAAGGTGGAAAAGTTAAGAAATATTGCAAAACATGCGTGCGGTAGCCTGACCACAGTTTCTAACCAAAGTTGATTGGAAAGATTACATTGACAAATTGCTAGAGGATTTAAAACTAAATTGGTTAAATTGCAATAACTAAATTAATTGTCATATAATAAATTTAATTTTTTTCTTTTTTTTTTGGTTGAAATTAGGTTGCAGTGAACAATTTTCCCATTAATAGTAGTTCGCGATCTTGATCTATGTTGCAGTGGACTATGTAACTTTTCACTCCGGATAGGTTCATGAACCTCTCATTTGTCATATAAATCAAATGATTGAAGTATAGGATATCTCTTTTTGGTTCCCCATAAAACTTTCTGGAGTAACGACAAATGATGATGAGTTTGTTTAAAGTACAAGGAAGGGGAATGGCTACCCTTTTCAGGCTTGTGAACTAACAATATATTTCCGACCAAAAAAAAAAAAAAAAAAACTAACAATATAATTCAACGGTGCAACGATTTTTAATGAACCGACCAAAAAAAAAAAGATTTTTAATGATAAATATATTCCAACAAAATAAATTTTGAAAGTACGTAGGTGAAATTAGGCCAAGCATCTATTTAAGTGATGGAAATAATTTTCATCAGTCAATTAAAGTAGTTAGACTGTTTGATCATGGTATACTAATAATATGATATAAAATATATTTTTACTCTCTCTGAAAGTAAGTCACATCGATTTAATCATATATTCAATTTACTTGTCATTTTCTTTTGAGTTAATATCACGAAAAATCTTAATTCAGTATATTTATAACAAATTTATTTCAAACTAATTTTTTGATATAAAAAAATCTCAAATTAGTAAACCCATAATAAATTTAAACTATGTTAATTTCCATTAAATTTTATTATCAAATTACTAAATTTGATGACACTTGGTAGTTGATTAGTATATTAATTTGGGATTTTTCCATATTTTGTCATAAGTTTACTGATTTGTGATTTTTCGTGATATTAATCTAATTTAATGAAAACCAACGATGGATAAATTTATCATAAATATATTAGTTTAGAGTTTTTTGTCATCAAAATATTAGTTTGGATAAATTTGTCACAAGTATACTAGTTTAAGTCTTTTGATTGTCATGATAATAATAATAATAATAATAATAATAATAATAATAATAATTTGGGGCAAATTTGTCTCACACACACACACACATTTGCGATTTTTCATGGCACCGACCCTTTTCACACTCACACACATATATATTTGCGATTTTTCATGGCACTAACCCTTTTCTTTTCAATATGTTTCAACTTGCCTACTTTCATAGCCTTCTTCCAACAAAAGATAAACCGTGACATAAACCAATATAATTGTAGATGACACTTCCCATGTTTATTCCTCGAACATTTGTTTTCATTATTAGGCTATTTGGGTGCATTGGGAAACTATTTGGCCAAGGAGCTTTGGGCTCCAAAGGTTCTTGGGCAAATGCAAAAATCATTTAGCAACTTTTTTGGAGAGTTTTAAGAAGATGCAATTGCTTTTCTGACTTAGCCCAAAGAAGGTCTAATGGTGCTTTGATCATTTCCAAAGTGCAAATACGATTTTTTCTTCCAACTTTACTTTCGCTCAATTTTCATATTTCTGGAAATGTCCTAGGGTTCAGGTTGCCAGTGAGGCTATATTTGGCTTGCTAGTGGCTAAGTTTTGTTGACAAATAGTTTGGGATTTTTCTTTTTCAAATGACAACTGTTGTTTTTTCAATTGGTATTTAAGTTAAAGTTGCTTTCAAATGTGTTTTTAAAATACACTTAACCAAAAATTATTTATATTTTGGGAAAAATTCCTTTCATCTAAATTTTTTTGCATTTCCTCGTAGACTTTTCCACAAAGTATTTTCAAACGCAACCGCATGTAATTGCATCAGCTCACTTCTGCAGGCTAAAGTTCAAACGATGATGACACGAAACAGACCATGTTTTACGGGAAACGACAGGGACAGACACCGGATATGACGCGCACACGAAATGGATCCAGTCTTGGAATCTGCATCAACGTATCGATATCGATACGCATAACGTGCGCAATGACCCGGCCTACCGAGAGGTTGGGTGGCGGTCAGTCTGGTGACGCGGCCTCTCTCTCTCCCGGTTACGTCTTGAAGAAGGCATTGCATTGTATGGCGAAGGAAAACGTGCTCATTTCCCGGTCTTTTATTCATGCTAACGGTAGTTTCCTCGTAGCTGACTTGAGGCGCATGTGTTTTGACTTTGCTGGTGTTGAGAGCATTTAACGAGAGGTTCGGTAGCGGTGAGTCCGGAGACGGCCTTTTTCTCTCCCCGTTTCGTCTTGAAGAAGGCATTGTATTGTATGGCGAACTAAAAACGTGCTCATTTCTCGACCTTTTAATTTCTGCTTGCGGTCTTTTCCTCTTAGCTAACTCGAGGCGCATGTGCTTTGACTTTGCTGGTGTTGAGAGTATTTACTATTCAGCACGAATGTCACGTTTGATAATGAGCAGGAGCCCTCGAACCACACTGGCATCACTCGTTCTTATCCAATCGAGGCTGGATATACCGTCATTGGTGACGTTTTACACTTGGGGACCAAGTTCAATTGAATATCCATGAGAAAGCCTTAGATGATGAAGTCTCGATTTCTTGAGGTTGTGGACTAAAGTGAACGGCACCATTTTCTAAGAGTATCCATCAATCGATCCACCAATCTGTACGGTCCAGAGAGGAAGGTTCAATCGTTCTGATTTTTTGGGTAGGTGAATCGGGAACATCACGGTCCTAAGCAACTAGGGGAAGTCTCCCAATCACTTTTGAGGTGCCGAGGGACTTCCGTGATTTTGGAAATCTGCCAGAGGTTTTCAAAAGTGACTCTCGAAGCGCAATTTACTTCTCAAATTTTTAGATTTTGTGATTGGCAATTTTTAAAACTTCAAAAAAATGATGCAATAAAAAAAAAAAACCATCAGGACCTTTTTTCTTAAATGACAGAAAATTTTGATGTGGAATTATTTATTGGTTCTCTTTATTTGTGGATCTTTTTGATTGATTTTCTCTTATGGTCATTTTTTAAGTACACTTGTTAGGGTGACCAGCTAACATGAGGACCGCGTGAAGAAAGTGATGTTTGATGCAAAATGTGCAACCCCAAGATCTTCATAATCAAAACAAGAGCATAGATGATTGAATAGAAAAATTAACGCATCTTATTTGGAATCCATCGTTTTTTTATGCGGAAGCCAAAAACCAATGATCCACACGCAAGTTATTCTCCTTTATTGCCCTTTGTATTATTAGCTCAATGAGATGACCCCCTCGCCATTTAGTGTTAGGTTAAAGCTTCTTTTGTGAGGATACATATGATAATTAGGGTTAGAGGAGAGACTTGTGCATTATTTATGGAATTTCCAACTAGACTCTCTCATTACGGGCCAGGTTCAAATCGGCCTATACTAGCCAGTCCCATATTAGACTAATTAATAAATATTTTATCTCACCTTAGACCAGTCCCATAAAACAGTAAATTACAATATTAATAAATGTAGTCCACATTATGAAAACTTTTACATTCTCCCACTTGGACTATATTAATTGAAATTATATTGTATGTGTGCACCTTGGTCTAGAGATAATTCTTAATAGTCAATCCCATCCCATAAAGTCTCAAACACCGAATCATGACGATTACTGCATGTTTACATACAGAGTCTTCCATAGTCACAAGTGCTTTCAACTTTATTTTTATAGATTCAATATAGTAGTGTGGCAAAAGGATCATATCTCTCATAGAGAGATCTCATTTGTCAGTCATCATTCTCTTACCTTAAGTGTCATAAAAAACTTGTGCCACTAGAGAATGTCTTTATAATTCCAATAAACCCATATATGCTTTGTCTTTATGGTTAACATTTCTTTATGTATAACAAGACATATCCACAAGGCTAATAACTAGATGCCCTAAGCATTCTTTCAAGGTTTATACAATATCTTGAGACTTTTATCAATATATATTCAATATAATAATAATACATTCAAAAATATTTTATGGAATGTAAAATTTAATACATATCAAACCGTTACTAAGTGTAACGAACACAAATATAAACTTTATTAGAGTAAAATCGAAATAGCTCCCAATAAACAATGGTATCTCATGATGCTTTTAAGCCCATATTAATGACATGTCATTCAAGAATAAAATAGCGAAATCCTTTAGTTAGTGAATCTATAACCATGTCATATGTGGAAATATGTTATATTATAACGTTACCTTTCTGTACCGTTTCTTTATGGTAAAAAATTTTGACTGCCACATATTTAAACCTCTTGAGACCTCTATTGCTAATAAATAATACTACAAATTTATTGCCTCAATACAACCGTATCAGTCAATCCATAAAGTTAAAAACAGTCAACTCCTTAATGAGGTTTCGAAGCCTAATAGCCGAAGTAACAGCCTAAAATAATGTTACCAACTCTGCTTACATAGTAGAAGATGACATAGAACTTTATTTATTGCACTTCTTGCTAACATAAATATGTATTCTATTATTAATCTCATGTCATCTTAACAGCTAGCAAAGTTTACATCTAAATATCCTATTAGCTGCAAGACTTGAACATGTATGTAAATAAGCATATAGCGCCAATCAACGTATAGCTGCAACAACGTATAGCTGCAAGACACAAGGTATACCTTTTAACTAGATTTCTCAATATCTAAATAAGGACAATGTAATGGATTCAATCCATCACACTTAATGACAAGAGCAATTCTTGGCTTGCAATAATGTATATTGAATATTTTCAAAATACGATTAGCAGATGTCCTCTTAGATAAATCTAATAAAATCCAATATATATAACGAGAACAATCCTTACGAACCTTAGTACAAAGGACAAAAGATGCCTCAAGGTTACTACTTGTAAGCAAAATATCATATACATAGAGTATGAGCAAAATAAATTTCCTCCCACTGATCCTACTAAATTACTTTGTTCCCAATTGAACGAAATAACAATATTATAAAACTTTATTAATATTGTATGGAAACTTGCTTAAAACTATAAATATGACTTTTCAGTCTACACACAAATTTACTTGAATCATCTGCTGCAAAATCCTCCGGTTACACTATATAGATTTTGTTATCAACGTGTTCATTTAAAAATATAGTATTTATTTGGCGTAACTCCATATCGAAAAGAGCTATTAATGTCAACTTCACACTAAAAAAATCTTTAAAAATACTGTAAAGGAATATATATATTTTTTTCATTATTAATTGTCCACCTCTCTTTCAAAATGAAAAATTTGGCTACCAGTCTAGCTTTAAACTCCACAATCTTTCTTTGAAATCCTTGCAATTTTGTACACCTATTTGCAACTAATGAGCTTGTGAAATTTAGGCAAATCAGAATGTTTCCAAACACTATAATATTTCATAGATTGCATATCATCTCTTATGGCATCTAATCATATACTTGATTGAGAACAATAATTAACATTTATATAAGTCACTAAATCAACCAAGCAGTAGATATTGTAATCATGCTCTCACAAATAGACTATATAGTTTGATGATACAACTAATCGTCTTTTCCTAACAGATCTCCTAATACAACCACTTTATTCTACACTTGAGAGGTTTGAGAAATTTCATCATAAACTATATCAAAAATAGTACCTCGAACCTAACAAGTTTAGTCTATGGTATAGGACATCCCACAATTGTCTGTATAGGCAAAGACAAAGACACAGTGATCTCCTTCATGCTATTATACTTAATAGTTTGGTAGCAGCTATCTTCTACAATTACGTCGAACTCTAGAAACTTTATTGCTTGTGATTGCATAATTTTTGTACCATTATTAATTCCATAAAATTGATACCCCTTTGAACAATATGGGTAAGATACAAAGTAACTACAAGTGGATCTGAATTCCAACACACTTAATATTGAATTATATAACCTCACTTCTGCATGACACCTCTAAATTTTAATATGATTCAAGTTATAATTTACGTCTAGTCCATAACTCAAAAAAAGTTTAGGGAACAACTTTGATAAGAAACATGTTTTTGTATGTGAAAAGAGTTACTTTCAAAATATCAATCCACAAAAGACCGGATAAATTAGTCTTACTCATCACCATGTTGATTATCGTGCAATTATGTCTTTCGGCCAAATCATTTTGTTAGGTTTTTCAAGCATAGTAAATTACGTTATCACCCTAGAATTTATGTAGTATTTGACAGATGACCATTTAAGCTATTAAGTATCGTCATATTTGCCAAAATACTTACCGCCACTATTAGGTAAACTAGTTGGTAAACCATTTTTCAAATGTTCTTAAATAAAATGCTTCATGAATAACAAATAGATCCGACTGCTCTTTTAACAAATAGAAAATCCTATTTCTACTACTTAAAATTTAAATCAATAAAAAATCTCAATAATGGTGGAGTTATTAATTACATAAAAGATGACTAAAAAAACAAGCAATGTATATAATTAGCATCATGTGAGCTCTATGTAACTTAACATACAAGTACACGTCCAGAGAGTTACATGCAATCATATAATTACCTTTGGGTATAATAAATGACATGCAGTCATACACTCTCCACATGATAGCGGTTATGAAAATATATTCTAACATTCGTGAATTCATCACTTTTGGGCATATGAACCATTAGGATCAATCACTCCTCCACCACACCATCATGTATCCATCCATGAACTAATGCACAACCACATTTTTTGGGAGTATGACTATGTATTAGATCAAGAGACATCTCAATCATTATACGAAGCCAATATTCCTCAAACCCAATCAAGTGTGTCACTTTGATAATCACTACTCAATTGAATTCTTGAAACTCTCTCATACCAAGGATATAAACTTCATTTCTCACATATATCATATACATGTGATTTTAACTTTAGTGATAGAGGCAATATATCAGTAAAATCACATAACATGCTAATTAGACTATTTTATTTATCTAGGAAAATCAATCACACACACACGCGCACACACACACACACACACACACACACACACACACACACAAAGGACCTGAAAGATAAATTCCAATGAGATCACCAATCATAGCAACACAAGAAACTTCTCATAATATAGAATAAAGCATCTCTTGTGCACCAAGATTACAGATTACCAGAACAACATAAAGAAGAATGTTGATCCAGAGGATCTCTCATAAGTTAACATCAATAGTAATACAAGGTACCCTAGATTGACAAGCTTGATAGTTGATCCATTATTGTTCATGAGTTTCATAAGGTAAACTATGTCTCCAAGGTTAACGGCAGATTTTTTAGCCAATTTTTAGTAACAAATTATCATTGTATCAACCAGTGGCTTATTAATTAAGTCAAACCATAAAACCAAATATCTAAACTACAACAGTAGATACAATTGCTCTGCGTAAATGTCCAATAATTTAAGTGACATGCATTACCCACATTCAATAGATGTGTTAAGTAGTACAATCAGTTTAGTCACAAGTTCTTAAGACGTCCATCATTCAAAAGTTGCAAAAAAGAAACAAAAATACATCAAGATGTGTGTAAAGGAGTATGTTTGAGTAACAAAAGTTTCATAACCTTTTACTGTTTCTTCCCACCTCAATAAATAGTTTAAATACTATCTTATAATGGTCGTATCTCATTAAGCCAGCTTCAATTCACAGTAAAGTTTAACGTTAATTAATGAATCACACTTTTATAATGCTTATGTAATAACAAAACTAGTAAATCAACACCTATATTTCCAAAATCACATAAAAATACAAGAAAAATGTGTGAAAATACACTAAAAATACACGTATTTAAGGTTTTGTATGTATTTTCTCATCCAAAAAATCATGAAACATGTAAAATAAATACACCACAAGATAGAGAATGGTCATATGAACCAGAAGCTGCTAGCCACATGTCAATTCGACACTTCACGTGCCCACACGCGTCGCCTGAGTGCGCAGCGCGTGGAGCTCATGCACCAACATTTTAACCCCTCAAAACCAGTCCGATCGATTCCCGGCTCGACTGTCTGATCCAACAGTCTGATTTCATCAATTGATCGGTCCGGTCCACGGTTGATCGGGTCAGGTCGGGTCGGGTTCGGCGCGTAGCAGGTTGGGTCGGGTTTGGCGTGTAGAAGGTCAGGTCGAGCCCGGGGTCGCTGACGTTAGCCCTTCACATGTGGGGCCTCCCCCAATGGCGTGCCACCCATGGTTTTGCTCGTCTCTCCAAGTCCAATCCGAATTTGTAATTTAATTTGATTTTTATTGAACAAAAAATCACAAAAATCACAAAAATAGAGCGAAAATTCTATGCCTTCAAGTTCTAGGTTATGGTTGCTCTGATACCACATGTTAGATGCAAAACATGCAACCCCAAGATCTCCATAACCAGAACAAGAGCATAGATGATTGAGTAGAAAGATTAACACACCTAATTTGGAATTAATCGTTCTTGATATGGAAGTCGAAAATCGTTGATCCACACGCAAGTCATTCTCCTCTATTGCCCTCTGTATCACTGGCTTAATGAGACGGCCTCCTCACTCTTTAGCGCTAGGTTAACACTTCTTTTGTGAGGATACATGTGAGAATTAGGGTTAGAGGAGAGACTTAAGTATTATTTATAGAGTTCTCAACTAGGCCCTCTCCTTACGAGCCTGGCTCAATTCAGCCGACATTAGCTAGCGCCATAATAGACTAATTAAGAAACATTCTATCTCACTTTAGACCAACCCTATAAAATGATAAATTACAATATCAATTAATATAGTCCATATTAGGAAAACTCTTATGAGTGATTGAAAAACAAGAACAAAATTATGGAGATGAAGATGATGTGGATGATAGAGAGAGAGAGAGAGAGAGAGAGAGAGAGAGAGAGAGAGGAGTGGAACGTGCAAGCTATCTATCACTATCGTGCGAGTGTAACAACACATGCGCATGTGCACACACCCTCCTGCAATCCAAATTTGCCACCATCTCGACTAAGGTGGTTATACTCTCTCTCAGGTTCCACGACCATCATCTAAGCTAATCCATTCCCAATCTGAACAACTTTCTTCTAAAACATCTAACTTCCTCAATGTAAAAGATGATATTTGTACATATAGATCTTACATTAATTTAATTGTACAATGAGTACGGCATGAATAGAAATATAAGAATCCAAATCTACTTAATCACTCTTGTTACGATCTTTTGCATACTAAATCTTTTTCCCACACATGGAAGGGTTCCAAAACCTTGCCCGAGATAGTCGAACTTTTGCGGTCTTGCCTTCTTTGATGCGTACTCAGCAGTGGAGGTTGGTAGGGACAAGTAATGGGGGTGAGAAAGGGATAGATTTAGTTGATGTCCTTTATCTTTTAACCTCGAACTCATTGGGCGTACATAAACTTTCAATGAGGCCTATATATGGCATCTATTAAGGGCGCACATGATAACGTTTCTATTTCTCTATTTCTCTGTATCTCTATTCCCCAAAATAGGTTTGGAACATAAATCTGTTTAATAACGCAATTTAATTTTTCTATTTATGGAACAAATTTATATTCTAGAAGTAAATTTGGAGTAGAAATCAGAAGTTAAAATTTTTAATTTTTCTATTTCCAGAACAAAAATGAGAAATCAAAACTTTCTTCATCGTTCACTCTTGTCATCACCCATCGCCCACCCACCGCCTGTGGGATGCCATACACCCGCTACTAATTGTCGGCCGGTTGCCATCGGCCCAGCCATCAGCTGCTCACCACCAACTGTCGGCCATTGAATGGCGACCGTCAACCATCGGACTCCAGCCGCTCATCACCGACCACTAGCCGCCGAATGTTGGATGCTCGTCAGTCGTTGACAGCTCATTGCCAACCATTGGACACCGGAGCCCCACCGTCGACCGTCCGTCGGTCGTTGGCCGCTCATTGCCAACCACCGGACACTAGAGGCCCATCACAGATCGCTCGTTAGTCACCACTGACCGTCAGACGTTGGACTTCGGTCATTGGCCACCCGCCACCAACCACCGGTCATCGGCCATCGGACTTCGGCCGTTGGCCACCTGCCACCAGCCACTGGACTCTGGCTTGGCCACCTGCCGCCGGCCACTGGACTTTGGCCATTGGCCACCCTCCACTACTCGCCGGTCGTCAGCCTCCAGACGTCGGACACCGAATGCCAAACTTTGGATGTCGGCTGCCAGCCGTCGGACACCAATCGTTGGACATCAGACTTTGGCCATCGAATGTCGGCTGTCGTCGCTCCTTAAAATAGAAATTTTTTTCTCTTATTAAATGAATTTTTACTCTAGAAATAAAAAGTCTTAATCGTGATCAAACGTCTCTTTGCTGAAAAATTTGTTTTTGGCCAAAAATTGATTTCTATTCCAGAAATTTTGTCATGCGCGCCCTAAGCAGGCGATCGACATCAAATGTCCTCAGAAATAGACGGTAAGAAAGAGAAACATAATAAAAGCCCTAATGATCTTTTCGTCATTGAAGTAAATTGACCTTATTCAGAAGTACAGACTAAGGCGAGCCACCCATGCATGTTTGCATGAGTGTACATATGGACATAGATACAGGATGTACGAGTATGGAAAGCAAGGTTTTGCTCCCTATTATTACGTGTTGTATCCTTTACGGTAGCTATTCAAAGACAAGAAGCTTATGAAAAGTTTACAATGGTGGCCCACCGTGGGAGAAAATGAGGAGAAAATTTTCAATGGCTGTATCTTTTTCCCGCAAAACAGATGTGCTCCATTCAAGAAATGATTTCCAAGTAGAGGTGACTAATGAGTGGAAACCCAAATTGCTCATGTAAATTCTCAAATCATTTGATTCAGGCTTCGTCTTGCCTATCAATTAGAGAAGATTGACGAGCGGGCGCAGGCCAATTCGGGCCAGGCCTCACCAAGGCTTGGCGGTTGTCCATGTCTTATCCAAGTCTTGAGATTGCCAATCCTCAAGGGGGGAGTTTCACTATGAGACCTCTCATGTTCGGAGCTTCTAGTAAGGATAAATCCACATTCTCCTTCGTAACGTTTGGCAAAATCTCTAGATTGTCCCAAAAAACAAAAAGGCCCAAAGCAAGAACCCAAGCAGCTAAAGCGTTAAGTTTAAACATCTGTTTCAATCTAATTGTTTCCAGCAAGTGAATATTCCACGAATTTACTAGATCAACCCAATTGCACCTCTTGATTGTGCGGAACCAAAACTGAGTCCTATTAAAAAAGACACGCTCCATTCTCTCTACAGTTTATGCACTGTGATTCATTCCATCGACTGCACTTCCCCCATAGACTTAGTCTAAGACAAAATTTTCTCAACATACACACTTGGAAATGGACCAGATCCTTCTCAGGCACATTTGTTAAGCAAACCGACGCCAGTTTCATCTCACAACAAATGCATTCACTTGCCAATTAGATGGTTTTAATCTGGTTGTGTTGATACTCATAATATGGAGAGAGGATTTGCCTTGGAGCTTGCATGCAAAGAGACCTTTTGAGTAATCGGCGATGCTGATTCTCTTGAACAATGCTGGGCTTTCCAAAGTAATTAGGCTCTGAGCTGGGTCGATCTGTGGATCGAACCCTGGGTTGCAAAAGGGGGCGACCGCTAACCTTTCTTTAGTCGAATTGACTACGGTCTGTCCCAATTATCGCCATTGGCCAATAATCTTTTGAGCAAGTATTGATATTTTTCTCTAATTACAAATTTCCATAAAATACACGCGATAGCTTTTAAAGAGTACTACAGAACCAATCATAATATGAATTTGTGTAGGACGTTGATTGGATAGTCTAAGAAATAAATGAATACCCAATCGTCAATGGAAAATGATAAACGGAATATCACGAGAGTTTGCCTAATTATGATTATTTAAGATCGAGATCCTCTCTTTTTATGAATTTATTGAGGGAATTTGTTGAGGGATTGACCCCTACCACAAATACAAGTAAATCACCGAAATTTATTTATTTATTTTTCCTTTTTCGTTTGATCCCTTATTTTCCACTTTAATTCGCTCTCTATGCGTGTTCCGTTCGAGCTCAGGTTGTGGGCACGGAGGGTCACAGTCCATCCTGAACCGCACAGTCCCTCCTTCAAATTGTTCCTCCAGATCTGTCTTGTCCATCCCCAATGCCTTTGCTATTATAAAAAGGGGTGTTCCTGCCTAGGTTTTTTAGCTCCACAGTGTAATTCCAAGCCATCTCTGGGAATTGAAACAAAGAAAAAGAAGTAGTCTAATTAGTCGATGCCGGGGTTTTGGAAATGTGATAGTTTATTCATTTTCCTCTTACAAATTTAAGAAAAATATCGAAGTTATTGGTTCATTAAAATGAACTAGTGACGGGATTACATTGATTATCATATAGTGAAACATCTATCAAGATAGAGCTGAGAAGATACCTATGCTAACATTCTTTGTCAATGAATCAGGTCAGCAATTTCCAACTCTATGAACCATTTTTTCTTATCCAGTCAAGCAAAAGCCATTCATGCCCAGACTAGGAAGATCCGATAAAATAAAATAAAAAAAGATTGTGCATACTTCCTGAACATATATGTTTGCTGCTCTGGAACTCATCACATTCGTTTTGAGTCACACTATCTTTTTTAGGTAGAATGAATGGTTATAAGTCCTGAACTACTTAAATTATCACTCTAGGAATACCCTACAAATTCTCATGAACATTCAATAAGCAATTCCTTGTAGCATTCAATCCACTCCCATTTGACTTGAAGTATGAAATTAACGAACGTGCAAATGTTTAGATGTAAAGTCCCAGTTGTTTTGCCAATCGAACCAACTTGAAGTTCAATTTATGAATGCTTTTGTCTTTACGGGGAGTAAAGAAGCATTGCAAGGACTGATGTCTTTTCAATCAAATCAATCACATTTAAATGACATAGGAGACTCATGTTGAGTCCCCTAAGGGTAGATACCTTTACCATTTCCTTAGCGGGATTTTTTTTTTTTGTCATTCTTACTCTATGCCTACTCTAATACTCACTCTCAGACTTTTGTCCTGCCTTTGGATGGCATGAGAGTCGAAATCCACTCCTGAAACTTACTCGTCCCCACCCCATCCTCCCTCCCCGTGAAGGTGGGGATTTGAACCCCTCACCTCCTCCTTCCATGTTGAAAGGGTGGCCATTGGAGTGGATCCCAGTGGTTCTTAGCAGGATTAATTCAATATAATATTTCCTTTTAGATGACATGGAGAGAAAGGGCATGAATGGAGAAGGAAGGTTAGGGAATAGAGGCTTCCTCAAGTGCTTGGGAAGGACCAACACATAGACATGGTCTCCCTAGCACGGTTTTTGGTCGTCAAACACAACGAAGGCCTGACCGAATTCCTAGGTTTGTTATCACTTAATAAATTGAAATAAAAAAGAAATTCTAAATATAATTGTGTAAATATGAAAAGGAGTGAATAACAAAGGACTGATTTTATTTTATTATGAAAGTGAGGTGTTAAATTGAATAAATGAAAAGTTTAGTGATTAAATTGAATATTTAAAAATAATTCAAAAGTTATATTGAACAAATCAAAAGTTCAATAATGTCATTACATGTAAAAATCAAGTATTATGTTGGACTCACCTTAGTGACCGGAAGTTGCAATGGGCCAATTTCTCTATAATTAGGCTCAATTTTGTTAGTCATAAGTATATATATTTTTATTCGATGAAGAGATTAAAAAAAAAAAAAAAAACTCTTGTAGTTTCTTTTTAATTTGTATAGGAATTTGAGTCTCTTAGCATATATTAAAACTCATGGCATGAAAAGACATTATTGGATAATAGAATGCAAATGCTTTAGCGTATATTGTTCTTTTTCCCTTATATGGTTGATTTTCATATTTACTACCTTTTAACTGTTTGAAGATGTATGGTGAAACATTTTTCAAAATGATTCGCAGTTTATAACTAAAATCTCATAAGTAAACATTACACACTTCCACTACAATTTATATGAAACAGTGCCTAAGTCGGAAAATACAATATCATTCAAACATAAAGATACCGGTATAATGAAGTACCTATGTCACAAGACATTATGCTTTTTCGACAAATGATATTGGAAATTGATTTACTAATTATAATTAGAATAGGATGTGAGAAACTCTTATTGGATGCTTAAGTATGCTTCAATTAAGCTTGTTAAGCGATGGCCTTCCAAAATCCTTCTCATTCACTCTTATGATGCAACGGCCTTCTCTTATTGAAGCTTCATCTTCTCTAAATATGACTTTCCAATAAGGTTTTGGGAAAGGAAATCTTTGACATGTTTCTCCATCTTTATCCTTCTAAAGAGTGCTGGACTCTCCTTCGCCATTAGGGATTGGATTGGGCCAATTTCCAAGTCTACCTTAGGGTTGAAGAACATAGCAATTGAGATCATTTCTCTTGTGAAATCCACCATGGCTCTGTGCTCAATGCTATTGTAAAGACCATTGCTAAGAATCTGCAATTACAAGCAATGGAAAATCATATTTGTCACGCCCCGATCCTCAGGCATGCGCACATCCCTTACCTTTGGTCGATTTTAAAATGCGATATCCTAGGACTATGTATCGCCGACCCTTTCTTTATTTATACGCACATGCGGAAGTAGTTATAAATCCCTAGACAATAAAACAATGGGATAGAAATGCAGGCCATAATTTTATTTATTGAAATTCACAACTACACGTGTACAGGGTTCACAAAAGAGGATAAGACCATGCTCGGGATCATCATCCCAATCCTCCTCAAGTCTTTCACCACTAGGCTCATTTTCTTCAAACTCTTCATCTCCTTCTTCTTGCTCATCCTCGACTTCAAATGCCGGCTCATCATTGGGAAATCTAGGGGCCTGAAATATAATCTCACTATGTCTTAGAAAGTTCTACCCCTAAGACCCGATTAGTAAGCTAATACACCTTAGGGTTGCCTATGCATAACATGAGTCAGAGGACTTACCTTGGCCTCAGATTCCTTTTGCATATTAGCACATATCAAGTAGGCACCCAAGCAATCACATCACAGATCGAAGTATCAATCAAATCGGCTTAGTCGATCACACGCCAACAAGACCACTCATGGTCATCCCCATTCAATCAATCAATTCATAACATCAGATCAATGTAAAGATCAATCGACTTAGTCGGTTACATAGCAACGAGACCACTTCCGGTCAATTCAACTATTTCAACTCAATTTTCAAATATAAATCACAGTCCTTAGGACACGACTTAAGTATAGGTGGAAAACATAGTCCCACTCAGCATGTGACATTCAAATTTTTGGGTTTTGACTTTTGATTGGACAAATTGGGCATTTCATCGGCGCGACTACAGTGCTTTTCTCTGAGTTGGCCACTCACGAGATAACTAGACTAGCTGGCTGAGTTATTAAGGACTTTAAGGCAAATAGACTTGAGAATTCGACTAGGAATCGACTTCTCGACCATGTTCATTTTTAGAGATCATTGCGGCACAATATAAAATCGATTTTGAAATCAGAGATAGGTTGGTTCGACTGAGATGAATGATTGATCGTGGGTGACTTCACTAAATTAGAAAACTCTCGTCGACCGACACTAATTTGATTTTACTGTCGTTTTGGTACCCTGTGTTCGTATTTGAATCCTCGAGATTTTCACAACAATCGAGAATCGACAATGTGTCTAGTGGGTTCATTGTGGCTCGAAGAAAATCAACCACCGGTCATTTCTCCTAAAAAGTTCTGAAAACTACCTAGTAGCCTAGGTCACGCTAAAAGCGCGCCAGAGTGAAATTAACCATCAATTTGAGTTCGATTTCAGAAATTGAAAGTTCTTTGGTGTCACGAGCTATTCGAGGAACGTCGACTCACCTTTTGAGGAAATTCCGATGAGTTTAGGATTTTTACAGAAAACTGGGTCGGACAATGTGGAAAATGAACGGAAATTCGAATTGGCCATTTTGAAGAGACTTTTGACATCTGGTGTAAGTGAATCGGTGAATGAAAGTTGTTTGGGCTTTTTCTGACTTCAATTTGGACCCTAACCGAATTTATTTGTTCGGAAAATTGGATACCGAGAAAAGGGAAATGAAATTCGGATCTATGGGGAGGGCAGCACATTTTGGCATCAATATTAGATTTATTGGTGGAAATTATGCTTGAAAATTATGGGGGAGACATAGAGGATGAGATTGAGGCTTGTGGGACCAAAGCAATTAATGGATTTGGTTAAGTGTTGGACTTTTTGTCTCTCTCACTCACGAAGCAAAATCGAACACTTCTTCCTCAGCTTCTGCCGTTCCTTTTAATCTTTTATTTTCATTTCCTTCGCCCAATCCCCTTCGATCATCCATGCAGCACACCTGCAACTTTGTTTTCTCTCCATCATTCCTCAAAATCGAAGCCAGCCACCATCTTTCTCCTATTGCCGTTATTTGACCAAGAAGTCTTACAGCTCCACCCACATGGTCAACACCTCCTCCTCCATGAAGCTTTGTTGACCGAAACCTCCACGCGTCCCTCGTGGCTAGACGAAGCTGCTTCTCTCCCTTTTTGCCCGTCTGCTCCTTCGTCCGCCAATACCTGCTTCTTCGGTCAACACTTCAATCCACTAAAGACCACCTCACGCCAGCGAAGACCCTAGCTTCTGCCATCAGCCGTGTGTCCCACGTGTTCCTCCCTTGCCAGCAGCTGATCGAAGCATTGCCCACAGCTCAATGCCAACAAAGCTGCTTCTCTCTCCCTTCGTCCTCAGCGTTATCGCCCTCAGTCAGCCTCACCTTCTCAGCATCTCGGCCTCCAGCAATTCCAGTCTCGACGCCCAGCAAATTTTCAGCGAGGCCCAACTTTCAGCAGCACTTTGGCCCAATAGACGGGCCATTTGAAGTCCAGCCCGTGAGCGAGAAGTCTATAGTAATTCAGCCTAAATCAGCCCAAGAATTTAGCAACCTAAGCTTAAGCCCATCTTGAAGCCAGTCCATTTCCAGCAGAGTTTCAACCCGTGAAGCCCAACTCAGTTGTGAAGCCCAAAGATTTATATGGGCTCGTGAGGCTTGTATGCCCAGCCTGAGTGTTCGCTGATGTCGTTGAAAATTCGGGTTTCGGCCGCCGTCGCGTCACCGTCGCGGTTTCTGGTCTTCACGTTTATCAAGTGAGTTTTACTCACTGATGCCTTCTTAGTTTGCTAATGATGCCTAAGGGTTGATTAGATTTAATTATTTGCAATTAGGTGGATAGATTAGATTAAAGTAATTAAATTAAAGACTCATTGATGCATGTTAATTAAATTGATTGTGCATTTAGCTAGTAAACATGTCTTATTATTTATTGGATGCTTCTTGGGAATTTTCCCGACCCTTATCGAGTTTTAATTAAGCAATTCGAGCCTAAAATTAATTTTTAGGAATTAAATATTAATTTTTGAAATTAATTTAATTAATTATTTATTTCTCAGAAATTCAACTGGGATGGTCAGTGCCGGGATTTTATGCTGATGATCATGGTGCAGTCCGTTTATTTAATTGAGCTTTATATTGTGCTAAATTGAATTTATTGTATTTATTTAATTTTCGAAATTAATTATTTAATTATTTATTTTTGGAAATTCAACCGGGATGGTCGGTGACCGGAATTTTGTGCTGATTGTTATGGTGCAGTTCGTTTATTTATTTGAGCTCTACATTGCGTGGAATTAATTTGATTGTGCAATTTTAGAGATTTATCCCAAATTGAATGATTGATTGGTTGATGGCCGGGTGTTATTATTTAGCATCGATGATGCTATAACGAACAGTAAAGCAGAGGGAACTGTGAAAGGGAATTGGGGAAATTCTCGGTTGAAACCAATTAGGAACAATGTAATGAGACATATGTGGTTCGGTGATTAAAGGATATCACTGGTGAAAACGACGCCTTAAAGAATGCATGAGTGCTGTCTATTACATGCAACAGTATGGACATACGTGGTTCGGTGATTGAGGATATCACTGGTGAAAACGACGCCTTAAAGAACGCACGAGTGCTGTCCATTATACACGTCACCTTGGCGGAAGTAGCGCTCGAGAGCATTAATGAGGCTCTGTGACTAAGTGTACTGTTGGAGGTTATCTTGAAAGGGTCGAGTGGGATCGTAAACCCATTGAATTTTGAAAGTGGTCGAGTGGGACCGTAAAGCCATTGAATCTTGAAAGAGTCAAGTGGGACAGTAAAGCCATTGAATTTTGAAAGTGGTCGAGTGGGATCGTAAAGCCTATGAATATTTAAAAGTTGCTTGGTAGAGTCGTGATTACCACCTATAACAAGTTGTGTCCTAAGGACCGTGATTCATATTTGTGAATTGAGTTGAAATAGTTGAAATGACCGGAAGTGGTCTTGTTGATATGTAATCGACTAAGTCGATTGACCTTTGCTTTGATTTGATGTGGTGAATTGATTGATTGAATGGGAATGACCGTGAGTGGTCTTGTTGGCATGTAATCGACTATGTCGATTTGATCGATACTTCGATCAGTGATGTGATTGCTTGGGTGCCTATTTGACTTGTGCTAATATGCAGGTGGAATCTGAGGCCAAGGTAAGTCCTGTGACTCATGTTGTGCATAGGCAGCCCTAAGGTGTATTAGTTTACTAATCGGGTCTTAGAGAGTAGAATTTGCTGAGACATAGTCTCATCCCGGTTGTAGGATTATATTTCAGGTCCCTAGATGGCGGTCATGAACGACCGGGAGCCTTGGAGATTGGAAAGGTGGAAATTGAAGAATCAGCAACGTGTCCGATTAGTGTGTCATAAAACAATTACCTTTTGTGGAGTTGATAGATTTTGTAAATAGCATGTTGTTGTAAATAAACAAGTTTGTTTATAAAAAAGGTTTGAGTTGATTTGAAAAGTTTGTGGTCCTGCTACTCTATCCCATTGTTTTATTATCTGCGGATTTTTATATGCTTTCGCATGTGC
The DNA here is from genome assembly GCA_014182555.1 of Eucalyptus erythrocorys. NCBI lineage: Eukaryota > Viridiplantae > Streptophyta > Magnoliopsida > Myrtales > Myrtaceae > Eucalyptus > Eucalyptus erythrocorys. The sequence continues at coordinate 29,036,822 of CM024601.1, read as the reverse complement.
TTATTAAAATGAAAGGGTCGGCGATGCGTCTTGGGACATCACTTTTTAATCGACCGGATAAGGGATGGGCACGTGCCTGAGGATCGGGGTGTGACACAGCAACTTTCAATATTCAATGGCTTTATGGTCCCATTCGACCACTTTCAATACTATTTTACGGTCCCACTAGACCCTTTTAAGATAACCTCTAGCATTACACTTAGTCACAGAACCTGGTTAATGCTCTCTCGGTTGCTACTTCCACTAAGGTGACGTGTATAATGGACAGCGCTCGTGCGTTCTTTAAGGCGCCGTTTTCACTAGTAATATCCTCCATCACCGAATCACATATGTCCATACTGCTGCATGTAATAGACAGCACTCGTGCGTTCTTTAAGGCGTCGTTTTCACCAGTGATATCCTTTAATCACCGAACCACGTATGTCTCATTACATCGTTCCTAATTGGTTTCAGCCGAGAATTTCCCCAATTCCCTTTCACAATTCCCTCTACTTTACCTTTTATTACAGCATCATCGATGCTAAATAATAACACTCGGCCATCCACCAATCAATCATTCAATTTCATTCAATTTGGGATAAATCCCTAAAATTGCACAATCAATTCAATTCCACACAATGTAGAACTCAAATAAATAAACAGACTGCACCACGACAATCGGCATGAAATTCTGGTCACCGGCCATTCCGGTTGAATTTCCGGAAAATAAATAGCTAAATAATTAATTTCGAAAAATAAATAAATAAATAAATTCAATTTAGCACAATACAAAGCTCAATTAAATAAACGGACTGCACCACGATCATCAGCATAAAATCCCGGTCACTTTGGTCATCCCAATTGAATTTTCGGGAAATAAATAATTAAATAATTAATTTTGAAAATTAATATTTAATTCCTAAAAATTCCACTTAGGCCCGAATTGCTTAATTAACACTGATAAGGGTTGGGAAAAATCCCAAGAAGCATCTAATAAATACTATAGGCAATTCTCTATCTAAATACACTAACCAAACAACTAATATGCAATGCAATTAACTAATAAATGCTAATTAATTCTAATCTAACCACCTAATTACACTTAACTAACACTAATCAACCTTTAAGTATAATTAGCACACTAAGAAGGCATTAGTCAGTAAAACTCACTCAAAACGACAGGCTTGACGCGAGGATCGACTTTCCTCAAAGTGGGTCGAGCATCCAGGCTCGGGAAGACGGCCAAAACGGGCCAAAACGCTGCTGTCATACCCATTTCCCAACTCTTTGTTTGCTGTTGGTTGGGAGCAGATCCGGGCTCGAATTGAGGCAACAATGGACCTAGATGGACGGAGGGGCTGAACAAGACCTAGGCGGGGCTTCACAGTGACCAGAGGTGGGCTGAACGGCTCCGGTGGAGCTCCACCAAGTCTGAAACGTTACTGGAATAGAGGGCTGACTGAGGGGGAGGCCGAGGCAGGCGGAGCATGGGACGGCAGCATGGCGGCGAGGCGACGCGGGGTGAGGATAGCGTGTTGCGTGCGACGACTCTTGACGTGGCTGCGACGTCCAGGTGGCTCACGAGCGACGGTGAGTTGCTTCTGTCTTCAGCTTCTTTGGTTCGCAAGGTGAGAGGGAGAGGGTGGGGAGGAGCTGCGCGAGGCAGCAGGACGGCGAACGGCGACGACTTCAACTCTGGTTGGTTGCTGCGACGGTGCCAAGAGGATTTGCTGCTTCGGCTTGCTAGTTTGCTGATGTTCGGCTTCCATGGAGTTTTGAAGAAGAAGAAGATGAGGGGAAAGAGGCAGCAACGGGGGAGAAGAAAGGGGGAAAGCAAAATCGGTTTTCTCCTTTTCTTCTCTCACTCTTTCTCTCTCTTAGGTCATCTAGACGTGGGCCACCACCGGCTGTCATCCACCCTTCATTTTTTTTTTACAATTATGCCCCCTTCTAGAGGCATTTAGGTAAGCCAAAGTGTGGGGTAAAGGTGGCATATGAATTTGCTAAGTTTTCTTCCCACTTGGACCTTAATTCCTCTTTATTCAAATTAAATTGACTCCCATAAATTCATTCAACACCTCATCAAACAAATTGGTATTTTTCCTTACCAATGTAGCCCACTTGCAACTCAATTTCTTTTAGATAAGCACATAGATTATCGAAAGAATTTCAACTTAGGGTTCTTGGCCCTCACTTGCATTTTGCATCCAAATTCTCTCTTAATTTCTCTCAAATAACACTCACAAAAAATCAATTGATATCTCCATTATCAAATTGATTATTTTCTTCATCCAAGAATCCCTCATGCTTCTCAATTTCACAATCCCCGACTTCAACTGAACGAAAATGGCCCCAAACTGACTTTTTCTCAAAAAGTCTCGGTTGTTAGAAAAATCTTCTAAGACTAAGTCGACGTTTCTAAAATAGCTCGTGACACCACAAAACATTTCAATTTCTGAAATCGAACTCAAATTAATGGTTAATTTCATTCCGGCGCACTTTTAATGTGACCTAGGTTACCAGGTAGTTTACAGAACTTTTTAGGACAAATGACCCATGGTCGATTTTCTTCGAGCCATAATGAACCCACTCGACACATTAGCGACCCTCGATTGTCGTGAAAATCTCAAGGATTCAAATATGGACACAGGATACCAAAACGACAGTAAAATCAAATTAGTGCTGGTCGATGAGAATTTTTCAATTTAGTGAAGTCACTCATGATCGGTCATTCATCTCAATCGAACCGACCTACCTCTAATTTCAAATCGATTTTATACTATGTCGCAATGATCTCTAAAGATGAGCACGATTGAGAAATCGATTCCTGGTCGAATTCTCAAGTCTATTTGTCTTAAAGTCCTGAATAACTCACCCAGCTAGTCTAGTTATCTCTTGAGTGACTAACTCAGAGAAAAGCACTGTAGTCGCGCCGACAAAATGCCCAATCTATCTAATCAAAATCAGGACCCGAAAATCTGGATGTCACAATATTAGATACAGAGTGCAAATGGGCTGGGCTTCACGAAAATTTTCAACGTGGCCCAGCCCTGAGAAAGGAAAAATGGGCCCAGTAGCCTTTTCTAACTGAATCTTAACCCAAAACAATTGTTTGGAGCTCACCAGGCCAATTTCTTTCATGCTTTCAGATAAATTTGAATATTCCTAGTCATAGATAATTATTTGTGTGATATATTCATGATTGTTGAAAATTTATATAAAATGCCTTTTAGTAATTTGATATGGTGAATTGTCACGCCCCGATCCTCGGGCACGCACACATCCTTCCACTTGGTCGATTTTAGAATGCGATATCCCAGGACTAAGTATCGCCGACCCATTTATTTATTAAGCACATGCGGAAGCAGTTAAAAATCCCTAGACAATAAAACAATGGGATAGAAAAGCAAGGCCACATTTTCATATTGAAAACTCATAACCACACTTTTATACATAGCATAACAGGTTTTCATTAAACTTCACAGTATTGCTCACTAAGGTCTGATTTAACAGATCTACAAATATTCACAAGGTTTTCAAAATGAGGGAGGTCTCAATCCTTTTTGCAGATCGTACTCAAAATCATCCTCTTCACCCTCCTCTGATTCCTCGCTAGGCTTTTCCTGGAATCCTCCTCTTGAAGATCTTCCACCTAAGGGCCTGAAATTGGTTTTTACAACAACCAATGAGACTATGTCTCAGCGAGTTCTATCCCCTAAGACTCGATTAGGGAACCAATACACCACCAGATTACCTAGCACAGCATGAGTCAGATGACTTACCTTGGCATCAGTTTCCAACCTGCAATTTAAGGTTATGCACATATACTTCATATATTGCATTAGAACAATCAATCTACTCACAACCACTAGATCAACTCATTGATCAATCGACCTAGCCGATTCACATGTCAGTCAGACCATCTCTGGGTCACTTCACTTCCCTTCATCACACCCTCAGCAGTACACTTAGTCACAGAGCTTCATTAATGCTCTCAAGCGTTACTTCTGCCAAGATGACGTGTATAATGGACAGCACTCGTGCGTTCTTTAAGGCGCCGTTTTCACCAGTGATATCCTTCATCACCGAACCATGTATGTCCATACTGCTGCATGTAAAAGACAGCACTCGCGCGTTCTTTAAGGCGCCGTTTTCACCAGTGATATCCTTTAATCACCGAACCACGTATGTCTCATTACATCGTTCCTGATTGATTTCGGCCGAGAATTTCCCCAATTCCCTTTCACAGTTCTCTCTGCTTTACAGCTCATCAATGCTAAGTAGTCATACTCGGCCATCAACCAATCCATCACTCAAATTCTTTCAATTTGGGATAAATCCCTAATTTGCATAATCAATTCAATTTCACACAATGTAGAGCTCAATTAAATAAACGGACTGCACCACGACAATCAGCACGAAATTTCGGTCACCGGCCATCCCGGGTGAATTTCCGGAAAAATAATTAAATAAATAAATAATTTCGAAAAATAAATAAATAAATACGGTAAATTCAATTTAGCACAATATAAAGCTCAATTAAATAAACGGACTGCACCAAGAGCATCAGCATAAAATCCCAATCACTGGCCATTCCAGTTGAATTTCCGAGAAATAATTAATTAATTAAATTAATTTCAAAAATTAATAATTAAATCCTAAGAATTCATTTTAGGCCCGAATTATTCAATTGAAACCCGATAAGGGACGGGAAAAATCCCAAGAAGCATCCAATAATTAATAGGACAAGCCTACTTGCTAAATGCACCTTCAATTTAACTAACAAGCACTAACAAGTCTCTAATTTAATTATTGTAATCTAATCTAACCACCTAATTGCAATTAAATAAATCCAATTAACCCTTAGGCATAATTAGATCACTAAGAAAGCTTTAGTGAGTAAAACTCACTTGCACAACACGACAACGGGACACCTCGACGACGACGCAACGGCGGCTGAAAACGGACTCACGACGACTCCCACGGGCTTGGACCGGCCTTGACCTTGGCCCAACAAATCTCGGCCCAACTGAGATTTGTTCTTGCTTCTGGGCTGGACCCAAAATGGGTTGGGCCTGCTGAACTTTTGAACTTAATTCACTTGGGCTTCAAATAATGGGTTGGACTTCAATTGAATTCTGAAACTGGGCCTTAAAAAGACCGGGCTGTTACAGCTGAAAATGGGCTGAAAATGTTGGAATTCTGGCCTAACTTCTGGGCTGAACGTGCAGCAAAGGTGGGCTGAAGCAGGGCAGCTGCGAACTGGAAGAGAAGCTTCAACACGGTGGCTGACTTCGGTCACGTTGAGGCGTGAGAGAGGGAACCTTGGTCTTCAGTCTTCGCTGTTTCAATTGAAGGACTCACACGGTCAAGGTAGCACAAGACACGAGCGAAGAAGTTGGCTACACGGCGGGATCGTGTGCAATGGAACTATGGCCGAGAAAAACAAGAGGAGTTGCGTGGAGTTGGAGCAGCTTCTTGGACGTGTGGGTGGCCGACCAAGGCTGGTGGAATTGGGGCTTCAAGTGGTCAACTAAAATAAGGGAAAGTCACTGGTTTTGCTGAGCAGTTCTTGAACTCGAGTGCTGCAAAGAGGATTTCGATGAAGACAAATTCTGGTGGCCGACCACTCTTGGTGGAGAAGAGATCGGTCCAGGCGTGTAGCTCCTTCTGTTGAGTCTTCGAGTGTGACGCAAGGGAGAGAAAAATTGCTGAAGGTTTCGCCTGGGATAGCTGCATGGATTTTCGGTGGTTTGCTCGGTCTTCCTTCGCTGTCTTGGAGGGGTCGCACGTTGAGAAGAAGACAGAAACGGTGGTGAAGACAGCGACGGATGGGACCCAAAATCAGCAAACCTAAGCCATTCCCTTAATTGCTTGCCCCCCTCCTTTTTCTTTATCCTTATCTTGGTTGGTCCCTAATACTTTCTTGTAAAAATCTTTATAAACCAATCAAATTCAAAGCCTAAAATTGCTGTCACTTTGAAATCCGAATTTCATTTAATTTAATTCCAATCCCTCACTCAATTTTCCAAATTGAGGTCCAAATTTGCCATAGAAAAATCCCAAATGATTTTCTATGAGTCGTCGACACACAAAGGCTCGGCCTGGAAGTCCAATTTCCCATCAATTTCGCCAATTTGAATTTTTGCCAAATATCCGCGACGTCCGAACCCAATTTCCGTAAAAATCTCTGGACCTCTGAAAAATCTTCTGAGACTGAGTCGATGTTCCAAAAATAGCTCGTGACACCACAGAACTTTCAATTTATGAAATCAGGCTCAAATTGACGGTTAATTTCATTCCGGCGCGCTTTTAGCGTGACCTAGACTACCGGGTAGTTTTCAGAACTTTTCAAGGCAATTGACTCGTGGTCGATTTTCTTCGAGCCACAATGAACCCACTCGACACATTGGCAACTCTCGATTGTCGTGAGGATCTCGAGGGCTCAATTACAGACATAGGGTACCAAAATGATAGAAAAATCAAATTAGTGTCGGTCGACGAGAATTTTCCAATTTAGTGGAGTCACCCACGATCGGCCACACATCTCAGTCGAACCAACTTATCTTTGATCTTAATTCGATTTTTAACTGTGCCGTAATGACCTCTAAAGATGAACACGGTCGAGAAGCCGAGTCTTAGTCGAACTCTCAAGTCTATTGCCTTAAAATTCTTTAATAGCTTACCCAGTTAATCTAGTTATCTCAAGAGTGATCAGCTCTGAGCACAACCCTATAGTCGCGTCAATGAAATGCCCGATTAATTTAATAGAAAATAGTACTGGAAATTCTGGATGTCACAACTCTTCCTCTCTTATAAAAATTTCGTCCTCGAAATTTAAACCTTACACACTCTGCTCAAAAAGGTGGGGGTACAACTGTCTCATCGACTCCTCAGTCTCCCAAGTTGCTCCTTCTGTACCGTGGTGTTGCCAGACCACTTTGACTAATGGAATAGTCTCTGTCCTTAGAACTTGCTCTTTGCGATCCACTATCTGAACCGGGCTTTCAACGTACGACACACGTTCGTCCACGTCCAATCCCTCAAAATTGAGCACGTGGGTCGGGTTAGGCTCATACTTCCTCAACATCGACACGTGAAAGATGTCATGCACCTGTGCCAACCTCGGCGGCAGTGCAAGACGATACGCTAGAGTCCCTATTCTTTCCAAAATTTCGAAGGGACTTACGTACCTCGGACTCAGTTTGCCTTTCTTGCCAAAGCACGAAGTTCCTCTCATTAGTGACACTTTCAGAAAGACATGATCACCAACTTGGAATTCTAGCAATCTCCGACGCTTGTCTGCATAACTTTTCTGCCTGCTTTGTGCTGTTTTTAACCTGTTTCTGATCACTGCCACGGCATCTACTGATTGCTGAACTAACTCTGGACCTATAATCTTTCTTTCCCCGACTTCATCCCAACATACTAGAGTTCTGCACGCTCTGCCATACAGTACTTTAAAAGGAGCCATCTGAATACTCTGCTGATAACTGTTATTGTAGGCAAATTCTACCAGATGAAGTTGATCCTCCCAACTTCCTTTAAAGTTTGTAACACACGCTCTCAGCATGTCCTCGAGAGTCTGAATTGTCCTCTCGGACTGGCCATCCATCTGAGGATGATATGTCATACTGTACTGAAGTTTAGTACCAAAAGCACTCTGCAAGCTCTTCCAAAAAGCAGCAGTAAATCTCGGGTCTCTATCAAATGTTATCGTAACCGGCACTCCATGCATTCGAACCACATGGTGCACATATAGGTCTGCGTGCCTATCCAAACTGAGGTCCTTTTGAACTGCAATGAAGTGAGCCGACTTTGTTAGTCTATCGATTACTACCCAAATTGAATCATTTCCTCTTTGACTCCTTGGTAGTCCGGTCACAAAGTCCATCGATATATGTTCCCATTTCCACTCCAGGATCGCTAGAGGTTGCAAAAGTCCTCCTGGCTTGCAATGTTGGGCTTTTACTTGTTGACAAGTCAAACACTTGGCCACATGCTTGGCGATGTCCGCCTTCATACCTGACCACCAATAGTGTTGACGTAGATTCTGATACATTTTAGTACTTCCAGGGTGAACGCTGTAATTACTATGATGTGCTTCAGATAGAATTTCTTCTCTAAGCTCGACATCGTTAGGTGCCACCAAACGCCCTTGGAATCTTAATATTCCATCATCAGAAACTTGAAAGTCGATCTTTCTTTTCTCGATGTCCTCTTGAAGAATTCTTTGTACATCAGAGTCTGTTGCTTGGAGATTCTTGATTCTGACTTGAATATTCGGTTCAATTCTGAGGGTGGCCATAAGACTTAAAAGGTGGCCTACCTCAAACTTGAATACCGAATCTCGCGCTCTTTCGATGAGGTTCCACTCTTTAATCAATATGTGAGCTACTGAAGACTTTCGACTCAAAGCATCAGCGACTTTATTCGCCTTTCCTGGGTGATATAGAATATCACAGTCGTAGTCTTTTAGCAATTCCATCCATCTGCGCTGTCTCATGTTCAATTCCTTCTGAGAGAACAAATACTTGAGACTCTGTGGTCTGTGAAGATCTGGAACTTTTCTCCACATAGGTAGTGTCTCCAAATCTTCACGGCGAAGATAATGGCTGCGAGCTCTAAATCATGCGTCGGATAATTTTGCTCATGAGGTCTCAACTGACGGGAAGTGTATGCAACAACCCTACCATGTTGCATCAACACGCAACCTAACCCTTTGAATGATGCATCACTATAGATCTCGAATCCTCCAGGTCCAGATGGAATTGTTAGTACAGGTGCAGTAGTCAACCTTTCCTTCAGCTCTTGAAAAGTACTCTCGCACTTGTCTGACCATACAAATTTTTCTTCTTTCTTTAAGAGTCTAGTCAAAGGTGAAGCCAATGATGAGAAACCTTCCACAAATCGTCTGTAATACCCAGCCAAACCCAAAAAACTTCTGATCTCCGTCACTGTAGTTGGTCTTGGCCATTTGATCACGGCTTCTATCTTGCTTGGGTCGACAGAGATTCCTTCTCCAGAAATCACATGACCTAAGAAAGCAACACGAGTCAACCAAAACTCGCATTTGCTAAACTTAGCATATAATTGATGAGTTCTTAAGGTTTGGAGCACTAATCTTAAATGATTCTCATGCTCTTCATCACTTCTCGAATAGACCAAGATATCATCGATGAACATGATCACAAACTGATCCAAAAATTCCTTAAACACTATGTTCATCAAATCCATGAAGGCAGCTGGGGCATTCGTCAACCCGAATGGCATCACTGTGAACTCGTAATGACCATATCGAGTACGGAATGCTGACTTAGGAATGTCCTCTTTCCTAATTCTCAGCTGATTATATCCCGTCCTTAAATCAATCTTTGAGAATATTGATGCTCCTTGTAATTGATCAAACAAGTCATCAATCCTTGGGAGTGGATACTTTTTCTTAATTGTTACCTGATTGAGTTGTCTATAATCGATGCATAGACGCAATGATCCATCCTTTTTCTTTTCAAACAAAACTGGCGCTCCCCAGGGCGATGCACTTGGGCGAATAAATCCTTTGTCCAATAATTCCTGCATCTGTACTTTCAGTTCTTTCAATTCTATCAATGCCATTCTGTACGGTGCTTTTGAGATCGGCTCTGTCCCTGGTGCTAGTTCGATCACGAATTCAATTTCTCTTTCTGGCGGTAGACCTCGCAATTCCTTTAGAAAGACATCTGGAAATTCTTGAACTACTGGAATGTCTTCCACTTTCAACTCCTCAACTGTTGTATCCACGACAGTTGCCAGGTAACCTTGACAACCCTTGTCTAACAGACGAGTTGCCTCGGGTGACGAGATTAAGGAAATCGTGGGTCCTCCACGATTCCCGACAAATTCAAAACTCTTGCCCCCTAATGGGTCAAACTGAATCTCCTTGCGATAGCAGTCCATTTTAGCTCTTTGCTTGGTGAGCCAGTCCATGCCAATAATTAAATCAAAGTCATATATGGCTAGGACTAACAAATCAATTTTCCCCACTCGCTCACCAATCTCTAACTTGCACCCCGAACATCCCAAAGCAGCAATAACTTTATCTTTTAACGGTGTAGATATGCAAATCGTCGATTCCAACAAGATAGGTTTCAACCCTAACATCTTAACATACTGTTCGGCAATGAAAGAATAACTTGCTCCTGAATCAAATAAAGCATAGGCAAGTTGGTCGTTGAGCGAAACCATACCTGTAATCATGTCAGGCGCAGCCTCCGCCTGACCTTGTGTGATTGCATATATTGTGCCTTGAGCTCGAGGCCTCGGCTGTCCTCCCTATGGTGCATTCTGAGGGCATACCCTCCTATTTGCCTTATTGGTGGTGGTGGCGGCAACTGAGGTTGTCCTTTCTGCTTCCTAGGACAAAATCTTGCAATGTGACCCTGCTGGCCACATTCGTAACATGCCCCTGACCTTGCTAGGCATGGAGCTGACCCGTGTCGCCTTCCACACAAGCGACACATACCCATATTGTTAGGCATCTGCCTATTAAATCCACTTCTCTTGAAAGGCGGAGCACGGGATTTACCCCCAGGCATGGGTCTCTTCCCTTGACGAATATTTTCTCTACGGAGGTTGAACCTCGATCCAGCTGAGGCTGCTTGCTCCGCTATACCTCTCTCTATCATCTAAGCTCGACGATAGACTTCACGATAATCTACCAAATCCAATGGTAGTAGAGGTTGCTTCAGTTCTGTACGAAGACCATTCCTAAATCTTCAAGCTTTCTCCTCGGGATCCTCGATCAATCTTGGGGCATACTGAGATAGTTTAACGAACTTAACCCCATACTGATCGACAGTCATCGATCCTTGACGAAGGCGTTGGAACTCCTCCATCTTCAACTCTCGGGCAATACTCGAAAAATATTGGTCATTAAAAGCTTTGAGGAAGGTGTCCCACACCCTTGGTACTCCTTCCTAGAAGATAGCGTCCTTGGTGGCCTTCCACCAAATGTTGGCATTATCTTGAAGTTGATACACAGCTAGTATCACCTTCTCTTCTTCGTTACACATCAAAACTGCGAATGCTTTCTCCATATCTTGCACCCACTGTGATGCAGCCTTAGGGTCTCCAGTAACCCTAAACCTTGGTGGATCGAGCCTTCGAAAGTGCCCCACTAACTTGCCTATTGGTCTTTCTGTGACCACTATCCCTGGCTGACCTTCGACGTTCACTGTAGGTGGAACTATGGCAGGTGCGACTGCAGGTGCGGCGGCAGGAACGGCCTGAGCAGCGGCATTAGCGGCGGCCTGAGCGGCGGCTTCAACTGTTGCAGCTTGCTGATCCATTCTGGTTCCCAAAACTTCCAAGACACGCAAGATCCCATCCACTTTGGGATCATTAGGGGCTGCTACCCCGACATCTACGACAGGTGGATTCACTCCACTCGCGCTAGCCTGTGCCGGCGCTCGACCACGTCCACCTCGGGTCCCGACATGAGTTAGAGCTCTACCCCGAATAACGGCCCTACTGGTCCTCTCAACAGGAGTCCTCGGCTCTTGGTCACTCATGGCTCAGTTTAAAACTGACCTGCTCCCAATTCACAATGAATTTGAAACTGAGTGACTCAAACAACAAGCAATTCTAGCATCCAGCTACCACAGACATGCATCAGCTGTGAATTTAAAGGCATTTCCTACCAACTATCCCATGGTCAACGCTCCTTATCACTCTAATCTCTAAACTTCGCTCTGATACCACAAAAGGGGGATGTCACGCCCCGATCCTCGGGCACGCGCACATTCTTCCACTTGGTCGATTTTAGAATGCGATATCCCAGGACTAAGTATCGCCGACCCATTCATTTATTAAGCACATGCGGAAGCAGTTAAAAATCCCCAGACAATAAAACAATGGGATAGAAAAGCAAGGCCACATTTTCATATTGAAAACTCATAACTACACTTTTATACATAACATAACAGGTTTTCATTAAACTTCACAGTATTGCTCACTAAGGTCTGATTTAACAGATCTACAAATATTCACAAGGTTTTCAAAATGAGGGAGGTCTCAATCCTTTTTGTAGATCGTACTCAAAATCACCCTCTTCACCCTCCTCTGATTCCTCGCTAGGCTTTTCCTGGAATCCTCCTCTTGAAGATCTTCCACCTAAGGGCCTGAAATTGGTTTTTACAACAACCAATGAGACTATGTCTCAGCGAGTTCTACCCTCTAAGACTCGATTAGGGAACCAATACACCACCAGGTTACCTATCACAGCATGAGTCAGATGACTTACCTTGGCATCAGTTTCCAACCTGCAATTTAAGGTTATGCACATATACTTCATATATTGCATTAGAACAATCAATCTACTCACAACCACTAGATCAACTCATTGATCAATCGACCTAGCTGATTCACATGTCAGTCAGACCATCTCTGGGTCACTTCACTTCCCTTCATCACACCCCCAGCAGTACACTTAGTCACAGAGCTTCATTAATGCTCTCGGGCGTTACTTCTGCCAAGGTGATGTGTATAATGGACAGCACTCGTGCGTTCTTTAAGGCGCTGTTTTCACCAGTGATATCCTCCATCACCGAACCACGTATGTCCATACTGCTGCATGTAATAGACAACATTCGTACGTTCTTTAAGGCGCCGTTTTCACCAGTGATATATTTTAATCACTGAACCACGTATGTCTCATTACATCGTTCCTGATTGATTTCGGCCGAGAATTTCCCCAATTCCCTTTCACAGTTCTCTCTGCTTTACATCTCATCAATGCTAACTAGTCATACTCGGCCATCAACCAATCCATCACTCAAATTCTTTCAATTTGGGATAAATCCCTAATTTGCATAATCAATTCAATTTCACGCAATGTAGTTCTCAATTAAATAAACGGACTGCACCACGACAATCAGCACGAAATTCCGATCACCGGCCATCCCGGGTGAATTTCCGGAAAAATAATTAAATAAATAAATAATTTCGAAAATTAAATAAATAAATACGGTAAATTCAATTTAGCACAATATAAAGCTCAATTAAATAAACGGACTGCACCAAGAGCATCAGCATAAAATCACGGTCACTAGCCATTCCAGTTGAATTTTCGAGAAATAATTAATTAATTAAATTAATTTCAAAAATTAATAATTAAATCCTAAGAATTCATTTTAGGCCCGAATTATTCAATTGAAACCCGATAAGGGACGGAAAAATCCCAAGAAGCATCCAATAATTAATAGGACAAGCCTACTTGCTAAATGCACCTTCAATTTAACTAACAAGCACTAACAAGTCTCTAATTTAATTATTGTAATCTAATATAACCACCTAATTGCAATTAAATAAATCTAATTAACCCTTAGGCATAATTAGATCACTAAGAAAGCTTTAGTGAGTAAAACTCACTTGCACAACACGACAACCGGGACACTCGACGACGACGCAACGGCGGCTGAAAACGGACTCACAACGACTCCCACAGGCTTGGACCGGCCTTGACCTTGGCCTAACAAATCTCAGCCCAACTGAGATTTGTTCTTGCTTCTGGGCTGGACCCAAAATGGGTTGGGCCTGCTGAACTTTTGAACTTAATTCACTTGGGCTTCAAATAATGGGTTGGTGGGTTGGACTTCAATTGAATTCTGAAACTGGGCCTCAAAAAGACCGAGCTGTTACAGCTGAAAATGGGCTGAAAATGCTGGAATTCTGGCCTAACTTCTGGGCTGAACGTGCAGCAAAGGTGGGCTAAAGCGGGGCAGCTGTGAACTGGAAGAGAAGCTTCAACACGGTGGCTGACTTCGATCACGTTGAGACGTGAGAGAGGGAACCTTGGTCTTCGGTCTTCGCTGTTTCAATTGAAGGACTCACACGGTCAAGGTAGCACAAGACACGAGCGAAGAAGTTGGCTACACGGCGGGATCATGTGCAATGGAACTCTGGCCGAGAAAAACAAGAGGAGTTGAGTCTTCGAGCGTGACGCAAGGGAGAGAAAAATTGCTGAAGGTTTCGCCTGGGACAGCTGTAGGGATTTTCGGTGGTTTGCTCGGTCTTCCTTCGCTGTCTTGGAGGGGTCGCACGTTAAGAAGAAGACAGAAACGGTGGTGAAGACAGCGGCGGATGGGACCCAAAATCAGCAAACCTAAGCCATTCCCTTAATTGCTTGTCCCCCTCCTTTTTCTTTATCCTTATCTTGGTTGGTCGCTAATACTTTCTTGTAAAAATCTTTATAAACCAATCAAATTCAAAGCCTAAAATTGCTGTCACTTTGAAATCCGAATTTCATTTAATTTAATTCCAATCCCTCACTCAATTTTCCAAATTGAGGTCCAAATTTGCCATAGAAAAATCCCAAATGATTTTCTATGAGTCGTCGACACACAAAGGCTCGGCCTGGAAGTCCAATTTCCCATCAATTTCGCCAATTTGAATTTTTGCCAAATATCCGCGACATCCGAACCCAATTTCCGTAAAAATCTCTCGGGACCTCTGAAAAATCTTCTGAGACTGAGTCGATGTTCCAAAAATAGCTCGTGACACCACAGAACTTTCAATTTATGAAATCAAGCTCAAATTGACGGTTAATTTCATTCCGGCGCGCTTTTAGCGTGACCTAGACTACCAGGTAATTTTCAGAACTTTTCAAGGCAATTGACTCCTGGTCGATTTTCTTCGAGCCACAATGAACCCACTTGACACATTGGCTACTCTCAATTGTCGTGAGGATCTCGAGGGCTCAATTACAGACATAGGGTACCAAAACGATAGAAAAATCAAATTAGTGTTGGTCGACGAGAATTTTCCAATTTAGTGGAGTCACCCACGATCGGCCACACATCTCAGTCGAACCAACTTATCTTTGATCTCAATTCGATTTTTAACTGTGCCGTAATGACCTCTGAAGATGAACACGGTCGAGAAGCCGAGTCCTGGTCGAACTCTCAAGTCTATTGCCTTAAAATTCTTTAATAGCTTACCCAGTTAATCTAGTTATCTCAAGAGTGATCAGCTCTGAGAACAACCCTATAGTCGTGTCAATGAAATGCCCGATTAATTTAATAGAAAACAGTACTGGAAATTCTGGATGTCACATGAATGGTTCACGGAACAAATTCAAGGCTAATGTTCGATACAAATGAATAGAGACGGAATTGAAGCTTCAACTGTTACATATGATCTTCCTACTACACTTCGAAAGTGTACTAGAACTTGTACTCAACTCCCTGTATCTCATGTTGTCTCATATGACTCTCTTTTCATACTTTTGTGTCTTTTCTATCTACTATCTCTATTCCATAGAATTGGCAGGAAGCTTTTGCATATAAGAAGTGGAAGGTAGCAATGGTGGAGGAGTTCTTGCTTTGTAGAAAAATGGACAGACGTAATTTTTCTTATTTTTCTTCCTCTTGGGAGATAATTGGTAGGATGGAAGTGGGTACTTATAGTCAAACAAAAGATGGATGGTACTATGGACAAATGTAATTTGGTGGTGAAGGGATTTACTCAGAATTATGGGATTGACTATCAAGAAACCTTTTTCCCTATTATCAAGTCGAATATTGTTCGAGTGTTACTTTCTTGTGCTATTAACTATGGATGAAATCTTTAGTAGTTAGATGTATAGAATGCCTTTCTTCATGGAAAGTTAGAAGAAGATGTGTATATGGAGAATGCTCTGGGTTTTCTAGTGAGAAAACTCAAGGTAAAATGTGTAAGCTACAACGTGTACTTTATGATTTAAAGTAGCCACCTCGAGCCTAGTTTGGTAGGTTTCAGAAAGTTATGATCGATGTTGGGTATAAATAGAGAAATGCTTATCATAATTTTATTGTAAAAAGATCAAGCTCTAAGGTCACTATTCTCATTGTTTATATAGACGATGTTTTTGTCACATGGAATGAAAATGATGAGATCAACTAGTTAAAAAAGTTTCTTGGACAAGAGTTAGAGATAAAGGATCTTGAAAAGCTTTGGTTCTTTCTTGGGATTGAAGTTGCAAGATCTTAAAAAAGGTGTCTTTGTGTCTCAAAGAAAGTATGTACTTGATCTTTTGACAGAAGTTGGGCTATTGAGATGTCCCTTTGATACACCTATTGAGGCCGATAATTGTCTTTCAAGAAAATGATGGTAATCTAGTGGATAAGGGTCATTATCAACGGTTAGTGGCCAAGTTGATTTATTTGTCCCACACTCAACCTAACATAACTTTTGCCGTTATCCTAGTGAGTTAGTTCATGCATGATCTACTCTACTCATATGGATGTTATTCTTTGGATCCTTTGGTATTTGAAGTTTGCTCCTTGGAAAGGGATTCTTTTGTTCCTCATGATGGCTTATAAGTTGAAACCTTAACATATGCTGATTTGGCTAGAACCCCCGACTAGCAGTCTATTTCTAGGTCTTGTAGTTTCTTAGGAGGGAATATCATGACTTGGCATAGCAAAATTCAGAATGTGATTGCTCGATCAAATGCTAAAGCATAGTTTTGTGTGATAGCATAAGGAGTTTCTGAGTTTCTATGGCTTAAAATATTTGTTGAAGATCTTCACGTACTTGTTCATGTTCTTATTGGCGGTTAGTGGGCAAGTTGATTTATTTGTCCCACACTCAACTTTATATAACTTTGCCATGATCCTAGTGAGTCAGTTCATACATGATCTGATAAAAGCTAGTAAATACACCTAGAGGGGGATGAATAGGTGTTTATGGAATTCTTTTCAAATCTTTGCCCGAAATCTCCTTTGGTATGAAAATCACATAAAAAATAAATAACTCATGCATCCATAAAATAAATAGAGTAGGGTAAGAGAAAATTGACACAAGGATTATAGTGGTTCGGCTTATTGTAAGCCTACGTCCACTCTCCACACTGGCAGCTAGCTGGCTGTAATCACTATGTAGCAAATGAGAGCTTTTACAATTCACGAGCTAGACTTCTTCAGTAGAAAGTTTCTTCTACAGCTTCTCGCTAATTCACATTGTAAGTGTCTCTCTTTGAAACACAATTTTGAGCACAAGGGATTTTGAGAACAAGAGATTTCAAAGATTCTAACTTCGAAATTTTTCTATCGGTTCTCTCATATTTTCGAACAACTTTGACACACCTTAAATATCCTTCGTGCCTCCATAGCCGTTAGCATTTTCCAAGAATTCATCCAATCAACCCGTTGGACTAAATCAATTTAAGTGATCTTCACGTTGTTGAATATATAAGTAGAAAATAGCTCGTCAATCCTGCTCGCTTATACAATTAGGATCTTGAGTTTCCAAAATTAAATCCTTCCAAAATTTTGCTTGATCTTCAATGGATAAAATCCAAAGAAAAAAATCTTCCGAGCTCATAATCATAGCTAGAGATATTCCATGGATAAGTTAGGGAAGATAATATCCAAATCTTAATTTCCTTAACCATAAAAATAACTTGCTGTCAGCCTGGCAAAATCGCAAACTGTCTTCAGACGGAAATCTTCAAACTGTAACTCTGGGTCTGACTGTCTTCAGACAGAAATCTTGGGTCTTGAACTCTTCAGACTAAACCGACTAAGTCTTGAATTCTTCAGACTTTACTGACGAGAATGTTTTGTTAACTTCAGAACTGACAAGGGATTTTTCTTCAACATGATCTACTCTACTCATATGGATGTTATTCTTTGGATCCTTTGGTATTTGAAGTATGCTCCTTAGAAAAGGATTCTTTTGTTCCTCATGATGGCTTATAAGTTGAAACCTTAACATATGCCAATTGGGCTAGAACCCCCGACTAGAAGTCTCATTCTAGGTCTTGTAGTTTCTTAGGAGGGAATATCGTGACTTGGCACAACAAAATTCAGAATGTGCTTGCTCGATCAAATGCTAAAACATTGTTTCATGCGATAGCACAAGGAGTTTTTGAGTTGTTATGGCTTAAAAGATTTGTTGAAGATCTTCATGTATTTGTTAATGTTCCTATGATGCTACATCATGATAATAAGGCTACTATTAGTATTGCTCAAAATCTTTTATAACATGACCATTTGAAACATATGGAGATTGACCAGCACTTCATCAAGGAGAAGTTGGATAATGATATAATTTGTACACCATTTGTTCAGTGTCGTGGTCAATTTGCTGATTTTTTCACAAAAGGATTAGGGGGTGATTTGTTTCATCTTGTTTTAGTTAAGTTGGGCATGTGTGAAAACTTTGCTCCGATTTGAGGGGAAGTGTTGAAAGTATTTAGCCAATAAGTGTATATTTGTTTATTTCCTCTATCATTTTCTTTGTGGCGGCAATAAAAGTGATATTGTAATTTTGACCTTTTCACTTTATTATAGATAGATAGCTTTCTAATAAAAAAATAAATAGATAGTTTTGGATCACTTCAACCTAACCAAGCATTCATTTCAGGTTGTGTCTGTCAACAACTGTTCACAATAGAGAAATATTGTTCAAGCTAAACTTGGTGATTTGATGTTATGGAAAGTGTAACATCCATGACTCTGGCTCAAGAGATAGGCCACCGACCTAGTTACGCTGGGCAAGTTTGGCCATGAACCAACCTAACCAAGAGTGATTTGATTATGAATCTCCATTTCAATGGAATAGTTGATCGTGGATGAATATGAAAAACTCTTATTTGACTTTGTTAGCACTTCTAATGGTCTATTTCCCATGTTTGCTATACTTTTTGGAAAAGACCAAAACAGAAGATTCTAAATATTGGCTTGGCTTGGAGAGCAAGTTTTGATAAGAAGCATGTGACTAAATCTAAGCTTCATAATGACTAAAATCTAGGCATTTAATGGGAATGGATGAATCACCCCCTTTAGGTGGCTATGGCCATCATTGCACAAAATTTGGTCATGGTGATATTAGGATTGGCTTGGAGAACAAGTAGCACATGTTCTTTGGAAGTTAGTCTATAAATGAGGAGAATTGGCTAGAGAACTCTAGAAGGTGTACCTTGGAGAAACAAGTTAGTGAAGACATGATCATCATCACAAAAGATTTGGCTTGGGGATGAAGTTAAGGAAAATTTGGTCATCATTGCCATGAGATCTTCCTTGGTAAACAAGTAGGTTTGGCCTATAAATAGGGAGGCACCCCCTTCATTCTCACGAACCCTAGACTCATTTTCTCCCCTCTCTCTCCTTTGCATGCCTCGCTCTCCCTTTTAGCCTTGCATGCCCATCGCCTCCACCGAATGGCCATCTCTTGGTGAAACCGTATTTGGTGCATTCGGTAAGTGGAATCTCTAATTTTTTATTAGTGGTGTACTAAATTGTTGGGTTTGGGTTGTGAGCATGATAGTCATGTCTTTGTAAAAGTTAGTGGATTCCCTAACCCTTGACTAAGGTGTTGTGATACGTTATTTGAGCTAGTTATATTCTTAATCATGTTTGTGCATTTTGGTTGTTCTATGACTTGTTCTTGCAATATTTTCTATGGTTTGCTCATAATTATAGATCCGCAAGTGGAAGCATGCCTCGAGTCATGGACGGGTCCTACTTGACCCTGGGTTGGCGTTAAGGCATGACGGATTGAACCTCATTGGGCCTTGGATCGATAGTGAGGCATGTCAATCTAAGCCTCGCTTGGTAAAGGGTTGGCACTAAAATGGGTTGATTCGAGCCAAGAACCTCGTGCTTTGCTCAACATATTATATAGATATGATATTGTAGAACACGACATGCACATGCTTGTATGAGCACGTCCTCGGGCCTTCTACGCGTGGGCTAAGAGGAAAAATGATAAACCGGTTTGTGTTGTACAACATGTGATTATTAAATGAAAGATAAAACCCATCATCACGTAACGTTGATGGCAATGCCTTATTCATAAGAATAGGATGCTCGGTGGATTTTGAAACATTATGGATTTTGGATGCCTAATGGATTCCGGATGAACCATATGAATAGTTAGATTGATGAATGAACTTCTCCATGCATACTTCTGTGTGTGTTGTGACATCCAGATTTTTGGGTTCTAATTCGATTGGATGAATAAAGTCCTTTTCGTTCAATTGAAGTCGAAGATTGCAAAATTGAGAAGTATGGTGGATTCTGGGATGAGGAAAATTATTAATTGAGGTATTCAAGGGTCAAGTGATTTTTGTTGAGGGCATTTGAGATTAATTCAAGAGAGAATTTGAGTTCATTTAAGCCAATCCTCCCCCAAATTCGTGTACCCCCACCTAGTCACAACATTTGGACCACTTTGGCTTCTAGAAGAGTGCTTCGGTGGTTCATTGTGAGCCAAGGGATTTATACATGGCCAAGAATGGTCTTTTGGGAGACATTTGTGTGAGAATCAAAAGCAAGGGGGGCCCTCATCTCTCACATTGATCCTTTCCCTCATGCTCGGCACCCTCCGTCTACTCCTTGTTCCTGCTTTCGTTTTCATTTTTCTCCACCGTGAAAAGCAGTCCCGACTCAGCCTCTCTTCAGCTTCGATACTTCTCTTCCCCAACTGAAGATCGTGAACCCCACTCACGCCAACCTCAAAACCTTCAATTGAGCTGCCATTCTCCACTAGTTGCTGTCCCCCGCCAGTCAATTCTCTCTCTCACTCTCTCTGCCCATCCACCGAAGTAGCCAGCTGCTTCACACGTCCAGGTCAACTAAAGCCCCTCTTTGCCGTGTGATGACCCAGCATGCGTCTTGTCTTCACTGAGCTCGGTCGGCCACCAAAGCCAACGAGCTGCTCCCTCCGTCTCTGCCACTCTTCCGCACGAGCTCTCAGCACACGAAGACAGAAGCAGCGGCCACGCCACACCTGCCTCCTCCCTTGTCGTTGCCTTCAACACTCATGGAGCCCCAATGAAGACCGCCAGCTCACCTTCCTCGGTCAACCAACGAAGCCACTTCCGTCTGTCTTTGCCTCTACCGAATTTCTTCGGTCAATTGAACACCGAAGCTGCTCCAATTGAACCCCCACCGAACGAAGCAACAGTCCACGATTTCTTCTCCGCCAGCTCACCATTGTCACCTGCAGTTCACGCATTTCCTTGGCCTAATAGAATTCAGTCTTCGGGCCCAGCAAAGCCAGCAGATTCCAGTGTCTTCGGCCCATCTTCTTTGCAGTGAGCAGCCCAACATCTTCAGTCTTGGGCTTGTGCCTCCAGCCATGATGTTAACAGTTTGTACAGCTCCTTGAGGTCAACCCAGTCCAGTGTGGCACATCAAGTCTAGCCCATCTTGGGCCCGTGAAGTAAGTCGGCCCAAGTTCGGCCGCCGTCGCGGTTTCCGATCTTCGCGTTTACCAAGTGAGTTTTACTCACTGATGCCTTCTTAGTTTGCTAATGATGCCTAAGGGTTGATTAGATTTATTTAATTGCAATTAGGTGGATAGATTAGCTAAAATAATTAAATTAGAGACTTGTTAGTGCATGTTAGTTAAATTGAAGGTGCATTTAACTAGTAAACTTGTCCTATTAATTATTGGATGCTTCTAGGGATTTTTCCCGTCCCTTATCGGGTTTCAATTTAATAATTCAAGCCTAAAATGAATTTTTAGGAATTAATTATTAATTTTCGAAATTAATTAAATTAATTAATTATTTCTTGAAATTTCAATAAGGATGGCCAGGGACCGGGATTTTATGCTGATGATCGTGGTGCAGACTGTTTATTTAATTGAGCTTTATTTTGTGCTAAATTGAATTTAGCGTGTGTTTATTTATTTAATTTCCGAAATTAATTAATTATTTATTTATTTCTCGGAAATTCAACTTGGATGGCCAGTGACCAGAATATTATGCTGATGACCGTGGTGAAATCCGTTTATTTAATCGGGCTTTATTTTGAGTTAAATTGAATTTTAGTATTAATTATTTAATTTTCGAAATTAATTAATTAATTATTTATTTTTCGGAAATTAAGGTTGAGATGGCTGACGACCGAAATTTCGTGCTGATCGTCGCGGTGCAGTCCGTTTATTTAATTGAGCTTCAATTTGTATGAAATTGATTTAATTATGAATTTTTAGGATTTATTCGTATTGAGTTGATTTGATTATTTGATTAAGAAATCGTCAAGCATCGGTTGTCGAGATCGAAAGTGAGTTGATAAATCACCTAGAGGATGCATGTGGCCCGGTGAATTGGAGTGTCACCCGGGAAGGACACGTGGCTCGGTGACGAGTTTTGAGTATTGAAAGGGTCGGGTGGGGACCGGAAAGCCACTAAGTGTTGAAATTGGTCGGGTGGGACCATAAAGCCATTAAATCCGAGAAAGGTCGGGTGGGACCTTAAAGCCATTAAATCCGAGAAAGGTCGGGTGGGACCTTAAAGCCATTGAATTTGAGAAAGGTCGGGTGGGACCATAAAGCCATTAAATCTCAGAAAGGTCGGGTGGGACCTTAAAGCCATTAAATCTCGGTGACAGAGTATGGCATCGTAAAAAGGGCACGTGGGCTCGGTGACTTGATGCATCACTTTGGAGAAGCCACGTGAGCCCAGAGACTTAAGTATGGCATCATAAAAGAGATACGTGGGCTCGGTGATTTGATGCATCACTTTGGTGAATTAGTGCCTAAGAGAATGCACGTGTGCTCGACATCTTGATATGCATTGTGGGAATTGCTTAGTCTGTTGGTTATGAAATCGACTAGATCGATTGATCATTGTTTTGATCTGATGTTGTGGTGAATTGATTGATTGATTGGGAATGACCGTGAGTGGTCTTGTTGGCGTGTGATCGACTAAGTCGATTTGATCGATGCTTCGATCTGTAATGTGATTGCTTGGGTGCTTATTTGATATGTGCTAACATGCAGGTGGAATCTTAGGCCAAGGTAAGTCCTCTGACTCCTGTTGTGCTTAGGCAGCCCTAGGATGTATTAGTTTACTAATCGGGTCTTAGGGGGTAGAACTTGCTGAGACATCGTCTCATCCCGGTTGTGGGATTACATTTCAGGCCCCTAGAATTCCCGAAGACGAGCCGGCATTTGAAGTCAAAGATGAGCGAGAAGAAGGAGATGAAGAGTTTGAAGAAATTGAGTCTAGTGGTAAAAAACTTGAGGAGGACTGGGATGATGATCCCGAGCTTGGTCCTATCCTCTTTGTGAACCTTGAACTTATGTAGTTGTGAATTTCAATAAATGAAAATTTGTGGCATGTTTTTCTATCCCATTGTTTTATTGTTTGGGGATTTTTAAATACTTCCACATGTGCATATATAAATGAAAAGGTCGGCGATACATAGTCCTGGGATATCGCATTTTAAAATCGACTAAAGATAAGGGATGTGCGTGTGCCTGAGGATCAGGGCGTGACATGTGTTGTTTAATGAGTATGTTTAATAAGTTTGAGGTAGAGCATGCATTGATGGTAAGTTGAAATGGTTCACATGCATATGATGCTTGGCTTGATAGCTGAATGCCTTGGTTGAGCTAGGAAGCCCCTAAAAGTATGGGATACCTAGCATGAGGTCGAATGCCTAATTTGAAGTCGAAAGCTTATGAAAGTATGGGATGAACCATTGAGATGATTAATGAACCTTTTATACATGTTGTCATGTGTTGTTTAATAAGTTTGTTTGGTAAGGTAGCTTATTTAACATGTTAAAGGTAGCTTGTTTGGTAATGTAGCTTGTTTAGTAAGTTGAAGGTAGTTTGCTTGGTAAGATAGCTTATTTGGTAAGTTGAAAGTAACTTATTTTGTAAGATAGCTTGCTTGGTGAGTTAAACGTAACTTGCTTGGTAAGTTAAGGATAGCTTGTTTGGAAAGGTAACTTGTTTGATAAGTTGAAGATAGCTTGTTTGATAGGTTGAAAGTGGATCATATATTAAAGGTAAGCTAGTATGAACAAACGCATATAGTCAAGGTAAAGTAACAGTTTACTATTTATTTGCTATCGATGTTATAGTTCATGAGATGTTTGCATGCTTAATTTGATGACGAGTCATCCTCCTAGATGAGGATTAGTGATTTTACTTACTAAGTTCCCAACTCACCCCTCTATTTTTTAGACTTGTAGGCATAGAATCCCGCACCAATTTGGGAGCTGCCTCATGCTTGAGGAGATAGAAATTTCCTTGGCCTACACAAATATATAAGGATGATGTAAAAAGAAAAGGGCCCATGAAGAAAAGGCTAGTAAATGTACAAACATAATGTAGAAGTAGTGTATTTTGTGTTGTAATTTCCCGGTTGCTTGTTTGTTGTCTGGGAGATTGATGTTGTCTATGCTTCTACATGCTCATAATAAAAAGATAAAAAGAAATGAGACGGTGCGTACCTAGGACGTTGTAACAATAACCTCACGACCATGAGTTGGGTCGTTATATTTTTTGTATCAAAGTGAAGTTATCACCTGAAGTGATAAGGTGCACTAAAAGTCATGGGATAGTTAGCTAGGAAAACACATCATGCCTGTGATTGCTTGATTGATTTGTTTTTTTAATGGTAGTTCATGACTACTAACGTCTTATTATGGTATAGAATACTTCCCTTAGAATTCCAATAGTTGCCCTATGGGTTAGCAACATAAATACTTAGGATCTGTTGAGTTTGAAAAGGAAAGTCGAAGGAAGACCCCTAATTAGATGAAATTATGCAAGCTCTTACGACCATTAGACGCTTAATGGAGTAGTAAGCACAACATCAAGTAGCCTTTGCTTCTGGAAAATGCCTCTATGGTTGGAAATGAGAATGAAAATGGTGAATGTCCTATGTGAGGACTAGTTGAGCAGTTTCTGAAGTTGCAACCCTCGAGATTCGCCAAGATAAGAGAGCCCAGAGGAGCTAAAATTTTGGATCTACAAGTTGGAAAAGATATTTGCACTTCGGAGGTACTTTGACAAAGACAATGTAACATTGGTGGTATATCGGCTACAAGGTACATCAGTTGGAGTAGGGATTTTCGGGACATGACGATATCTTCCCTGAAGATCAAGCAACGAAGAGAAGGGTTTTCCTTGATGATACTCCCATAACTTGGAATGCCTTTGTCAAGGCATTCAGCGGGAAACATTTTTTTAAATGTGCTCGAGATAAGATGATTACAGAGTTTCTACAACTCTAGCAACAGAATGTGACAGTTGATTAATATGAGGCCAAGTTTGCAGAATTGTCAAGGTACACCTCCAAGTTAATAGAAGATCCAGTGGATATAGCAAAAAGGTTTTGAGATGGCCTAAAACCTGAAATCTAGAGTTGATCAATGCCCTTGAATCTCAAGAACTATAATGAATTGTATGAACAAGCCCAACTGGTGGAAAAAGATTCGCTAGAGCGAACCACCATAGCGACTTATTAAGGAAAGCCTTGTCCTCCAGCATTTTAATTCAACTAATGTCATGGCAAGAGGCCAATATAGGGAGAACAATGTCCCATCAGTTCTAAAAAGAAGAATTAGAATTCAAGGCTAATCTTCACTCAAAGTGACAAATGTCACAATTGTGGAAGACAACACGGCAATGATCCATGCTTCGCTCGAACAAGAGCTTCATGTGGCTATGATTGGCAAGGCCACATGCTAAAAGATTGTCTATAACGACGATAATGATGCCATGAAACAGCTACAAATGATGCCACAATGTGGAGTCCTACAACATGATGATACCAATCGTCCTCCAGCTCAAGGAAAAGTATATGTGGTCACTTAGGAGGAAGTGGAAAACTCCAAGACAATCATCAAAGAATGAAGAATAATAATCAGAATGGACAGTAGAAGCGTGATCAAGCCATAAATACTATTGAAAAATTAAGGCACTACCGCAGACAATGGGTCAGACAGAAAGGATCATCCAAGCATTGGAAGATATGTTAAGAGCTTATGTTATCAACTTCAGGGGAAGTTGGGATTAGCACTAGCATCTCGTTGAGTTCACCCATAATAATAGTTTCCACCAAAGTATTAGTATGGCTCCATTTAAAGTGCTCTATAGTCATGTTTACAAAACTCTATAGTCAAGTTTACAAAACTCTATAGTCAAGTTTACAAAACTCTAGTATGTTGGAATGGGGTTGGGGAAAAGAAGGCCACTAGTCTAGAGTTAGTCTAACCTAACGCTGTGCAGGTAAGTAGAGATAGGTTTAGAACTGCCCAAATTAAGAAATGTTATGCAGGTAGACAATGGAAGCCTTTAGACTTTCAAGTAGGTGACCATGTCTTTCTTTAAGGTGTCACCCATGAAG
The DNA here is from genome assembly GCA_014182555.1 of Eucalyptus erythrocorys. Classification (NCBI taxonomy): domain Eukaryota; kingdom Viridiplantae; phylum Streptophyta; class Magnoliopsida; order Myrtales; family Myrtaceae; genus Eucalyptus; species Eucalyptus erythrocorys. Next base: position 29,010,727 of record CM024601.1, on the reverse strand, counting down.
GGTATGTTACACTTTTAAGAAAAAAAAGAAGGGAAACTAAGCCCAAGGTGCACAAGACCATTTGAGATCCAAGAGCGGATAGGGAATTTGACATGTCGACTGACTCCACCGTCGAAACTTGCTCAGACACATAATGTGTTTTTTGTACGCATGTTGAGAAAGTATAATCCCAATTCAGTGAGATAAATACACTAAAAGTGTCAAAACTTGGATATGGCATTCACTTCAGTGGCAATTTTTTTTTTTTTTTTTTTTCGAATCACTTATATGCCACTTAAAAAAAACAAAAAGATCATATAAGTGCCGACTTCGGTCTGAGTTATCGGAAATCCAACGTGGCTATATTTTATTAATTTATCAGTCCTACGTGGCTCACCGGTGTGCCTAGCTAGCATAAAACCCTAGATCATGCCATCAAAAAGCTGTAAATAATGATCTTTTAAGTGCCAAATTTTATTTAAGGTAATAACTTGAGCGCCAAATTTTGTATAAAGTTATCACTTCAACATCAGCCATTGTTAAAAAGTGATCACTTTAGTGCCAAGCATGCCATGTGAAAATGCCACATGGACTGGATTTTTTTAAGAATTTGCCAAGTCATATTACAATTTTAATTATAAATGACACATAATCAATTTGGCTAGAATTTCTTACCGTTGGCACTTAAGTGACCTTTTTTCTTTTTTTTCCTAATTTAGCACTTGAGTGAGTTGACGAAAACTTTTGGTACTAAAGTAAGTGTTGTACACAACTTTTGGCCCTTTTAGTGTACTTATCCCCTCATTCGGCACATGTGCTAAACTTTGAAAACATTGAAGTAGATGACAAAGTGTCGTATACTCAAGAGTTGGTGCGGATTGTAGATAGAAGAGAGCAACTAATAAAAAATAAGGCAATTTCCCTAGTAAAGGTCCTATGGCAATGCCCTGAAATAGAAGAAGCAACATGAAAAAAATGAAGAAGTAATGGAGCGCAAGTACCCACATCTATTTTGTGACCAAGTATGTTTGAAATTTCAAGGAAGAAAATTTTTTAAGGGGGAATTGTAACATCCATGATTCTAACCCACGAGATGGGCCACCAACCTAGCTATGCTAGGCAAGTTTAGCCACAAACCAACCCAACCAAGGGTGATTTGGTTACAAACCTCGATTCTAATGGGATAGTCAATCGCGTATGAACATGAGAAACTCTCACCTAATCCTGTTAGCATTTCCAATGGTCTATTTCCCATGTTGGCTATACTCTTTAGAAAATAACAAAATAGAAGATACTAGAGATTGGCTTGGCTTAGAGAGCAAATTTTGATAAGAAGCATGTGACTAAATCTAAGCTTCATAATGACCAAGATCTAGGCATTTAATGAGAATGGACGAATCACTCCCTTAGGTGGCTATGGCCATCATTGCACAAGATTTGGTCATGATGGCATTAAATATTGGCTTGGAGAACAAGTAGCACATGTTCTTTAAAAGTTAGTCCATAAATGAAGAAGATTGACTAAAGAACTCTAGAAGGTGGACCATGGAGAACAAGTTAGTGAAGATATGCTCATCATCACAAAAGATTTGTCTTAGAGAGGAAGTTAAGGAAGATGTGGTCATCATTGCCAAGAGATCTTCCTTGGAGAATAAGTAGGTTTGGCCTATAAATAAGGAGGCACCCCATTCATTCTCACGAACCCTAAACTCATTTTCTCCCCTTTCCTCTCTCTTGCATGCCTTCCTCTCCTTTTCGGCCTTGCATGCCCACCATTGCCTCCACCAAACGGCCATCTCTTGGCAAAATCGTCTTTATCGCATTAGGTAAGTGAAATCTCTAATTCTTGACTAGGGCGATGTACTACATAATTAGGTTTGGGCTGTGAACATGATAGTCATGTCTTTGCATGAATAAGTGGATTCCCTAACCCGTGCCTAGAGCTTTGTGATACATTGTTTTGAGTTAGTTGTATTCTTAATCATGCTTATGTGTTTTGGTTATTCTATGACTTGTTCTTGCGATATTTTCTATGGTTTGCTCATGATTATGGATCCACGAATGGAAGCACGCCTCAAGCCACAAACAGGTCCCGCTCAACTCTTAAATAGGTTGGTTTGAGCCATGAACCTCGTGCCTTGTTCGACGTATTATGTAGTTGTGGTTTTGTATAACACAACATGCACACACTTGTATAAGCAGGCCATCGGGCCTTGTACATGTGGACCAAGAGGAAAAATGATAAACCGGCTTGTGCAACATATGATTATTAAATGAAAGATAAGACCCATCATCACATGGCATTTAGCGATGCCTCGTTCATGAGAACAAGATGCTCGATGGATTCCAGATGCTCGGTGGATTTCGGATGCCCGATGGATTGCAGATGCCCAATGGATTTCGAATGCCCAGTGGATTCCAATTAAACCATAGAAACGGTTAGATTGATGAATGAACTTCTCCGTACATGCTTTTGTGCGTGTTGTTTAATGAGTTTGTTTAATAAGTTTGAGGTAGAGCATGCATCCATGGTAAGTTGAAATGGTTCACATGCATATGATGTCTGGCTTGATGGTCGAATACCTTGGTTGAGCTAGGAAGCCCCTGAAAGTATGGGATGCTTAGCTTGAGGCGGATGCCTAGCTTGAAGCTGAAAGCTCCTGAAAGTATGGGAACAATCATTGAGACAGTTAACAAACATTTTATATATGTTGTCATATGTTGTTTGATACGCTTACTTGGCAAGGTAGCTTATTTAGTAAGTTGAAGGTAGCTTGTTTGTTGAGTTAAGGTGGCTTGTTTAATAAGTTGAGGGTAGCTTGTTTGGAAATGTAGCTTGTTTGATAAGTTGAAGATAGCTTGTTCAGTAAGTTGAGGGTAGTTTGTTTAGTAAGCTGAAAGTAAGTCATATTATAAAGGTAAGATGGTATGAACGAATGCATATAGTCAAGGTAAAGTAACGGCTTGCTATTAATTTGCTATCAATGTTGTAGTGTGTGAGATGTTTGCATGCCTGATTCGATGACAAGTCATCCTTCTAGATGAGGATTAGGGATTATATTTACTGAGTCCTTAACTCACCCCTTTATCTTTCAAATTTGTAGGCATGGAAGCCTCACACCAGTTTGGGAGTTGCCTTACACTAAAGGTGATAGAAATTCCCTTGACCTATAGAAATATATAAGGATGATGTAAAAAGAAAAGGGCCCATGAAGAAAAGGCTTGTAAATGTACAAACCTAATGTAAAAGTAGTGTGTTTTGTGTTGTGCTTTCTTGGTTGCTTGTTTGTTGTCTTGGAGATTGATGTTGTATACGCTTCCACATGCTTATAATGAAAAGACAAACGAGTTAGGTCATTATAGAAAGCGATTGCCAATATATGGCAAACTTTAGATAAATAACAGCATGAGCTTACGAAATGGAGGACATGGAAGTTTTTGGAAAGACAAATGGATTTCAGGGTGGGAGCCACTCCACAACATAATCACTTCCCATCTACCCTCATTTGAGACAGAGAAAAAAGTTTGTGATTATGTACAGAATGGGAGTTAGAACTTTCTACTTTTCCAAAAAATCTTACCAGAAGATGTAATCCTTAAAATTCGAGCAATCAAACCCCTGTGGGAAGATGGTCTATTGTGAGAAGGTAATAGCAATGGATCTTCTTTGTTAACATATCAAATTATTAGAGGGATCAACAATCAAGGAACTAATAGCATATGGTCCCTTAAATGGAAGTGAAGGGGACCTCAATATATTAGAACCTTCCTTTATCTGAAAACACATAGGCATTTACTAACCAATGAATTGAGGACGTCTCAAAATCTGGGAGGTAACCCTTACCGTTTGCATTGTGAGTCTTTAGTGGAAACAACTTTGAATGTTTTTGCTAAATTGTCCAGTTATTCAGAGGATACGAGTTGACCTCGTCCCACAACATTGTGTTCAAGAGTTTCCTCAATGAATCTATCTCAATGGTTGACATCCAACCTGGTTGACAATGGGAGATTCAACTCCCACTATGATTGGAGTACGCTTTTGGTGTCAGTGTATGACTTTTTTTTTTTTTTTTTTTGGCAATGGCGAAGCAAGTTACCTTTTCCCTCCAACCCTATATAAGTAATCCATTCACACATGAAGGAAATCATAGCTTCACCTATGATCAATTTGTCTAGAAGTGGATCATGACCGATATAGGAGTATTTTGTTATTTTAGTGCATGAAGTACTTTACATTTAGTTAAAATTCATGTTTAATATCTTATTCTTAGATTTATGCATATATATTTCTTATAAAAATTTTCCCGGGGTCCTATCCCACGACATTATAATAATGCCTCAAATTAATTTTTCTTGGCATGGTTCGATTTATTTTTACATTTTCTTTTCCTTTTATCTTTAATTATATGGTTATCACTATTGAATGATTTATGGATTGTGCACTTATGCGTGGTCATATAGATTCTGATGTTTAGGAATAGACATTGGAAATGCTTGCATGGAATAACGTTTTATTAAAAGATAAAGATATTGGTAATGGGTGTTATGTAAAACTAATGTAACAAAGTCCTTGCAATCCAAAGTATCTATTAAGCTTAATCAAGGTGTCCTCTCGCACTAACTCAACTCTTAACTAACTTAAAATAGATTAGTGACAACTCTAGTATACTCGAGTAAGCGAGAAATTAAACTATGGTCAGTAAGGTTTAAGAGAGTCATGCAAAGCGTAAGCGCCACCTTACTAGAGATTTATACATGCCCACCCAGTTAAACAATCTCAGGATTCATCTCAAGGGGATCGCGACATAAAAATGTTTCCATCTTTATCCTTCTAAACAACACTAGACTCTCCTTAGTCACCAGAGGTTGTATTGGGCCAATTTTTCTATAATGAAATACTTATCTAGTGATCTCGGTTATGATCATACTCTATTTTATTCGATCAAGAGATTGAATAATCTAATAGTTTCTCTTTAATTTCTTCTATAAAGGAGTATGAATACAAGATCATAAGAATTAGAATATCTTAGTATACATATAAACTCGTGGCATGAAAAGTTATTATTGAAAGTTGTATAGAGATGAGGTTATATTGTTTCTCAAAGTTGAATTTGACACTTAATACCTTTTAATCATTTGAAGTTGTATAGTGAAACGTTTTTGAATGAATTGTAGTTTATAACTAAAATATTATGTGTAAATAATAAGAGAGACCCACGATCATATGTATGAAGTTTTGTTAAAATCGAAACATACAATATCATTTAGCCATGAAGATACTGGTATAACAAAATGCCTATGTTACAGAGCATTATGCTTTTTCGACAAACAGTGTTATAACACTCAATACTATAAGCAATATAGAAAATGATTTACTATATATATTTATAATAAGATGTGACAAACTCTTGTTGAATGCATGATGTCTTTAGCGTGCTTCGCTCGTCAATCAAGGTTGGTCACCAAGGGTCTTCCAGAATCCTCGTTTACTCCACTTCAAATGCAACAGCCTTCTCCGTCCGAAGCTTGATCTTCTCTAAATATGACTTTCCATCAAGCTTATGGGAAGAGAAATCATTAACATATTTCTCCGTCTTAATCCTCCTAAATAAAGCTGGGCTTTCCTTAGTCATCAGAGATTGGATTGGACCAATTTCTGAGTCCAGCTTAGGGTTGAAGAACATGGCAATTGAGATCCTTTCTTTCATCGAATTCACCGTGGCTTTGTGCTCAATGCTATTGTAAAGACCATTGGTAAGAATCTGCACTTATAAGCAAGGGAAAATCATATTAAATACGAGTGCAAACGGGCTGGGCTTCAAGGAAATTTTCTACCCTGTCCGGAGAAAAAGGGAAAAAGTGGGCCCGGTAGCATGGCCCAATTGAATCTTAGCCCGAAAAGACCAGGCAATTTTTTCGTGCTTTCGGATTATTTTGAAGACCCCTAGTAATAGATACCTTAAATTCACAGAATTATTTTTATCATACGTTCATGGTTATTGAAAGTTATATAAAATGACTTTTGCGACAAGATGTCTAAGTTATTTCCAATAGATTCGGCCAATGGTTGCCTGAACTAATTCAAGGCTAATGTTTAATGCAAGTTAGAAATTCTAAAATTGAAGGAGAAAGTTTGCTAAAGTAAGAAAAGAGTACCTCCATGGTATCTCCCATATTCACTACAAATGCATCCGGTAGAATGTGAACAGGTGTCCAAATTCCATCCTTTTTAATTTGGAGGCCATCAACATTGTTAATTTGGTGGAGAATGGTGATGCCGCTACTATCCGAGTGCGGTGTCAACCCGACAACAAGCTCCGGCTGTGGGCACGGAGGATAGTATGTCATCCTCAAAATTTGAGAGCCGTCTTCAAATAACTCTTTCATCTCGTTCATCTTGATTTCTAAACATTTTGAAATCAAACAAAGTAGCTGCATGGCTAGCTTTTGCATCTCCTTAATGTAAGAGTCTAAGGTGTTTCTGTGTGTGAAAGGAAGGAATTAAGTATTATGATCATATCCACAAATGGTGGAAGATTCTTGTGTGTACACACGACATGTGAACCAACTCACATGTACCACTAGATCAGGTGGCTATCACTTGAGGTCCACATTATCTGGCAATGCATGTGAGTTAGGATCAAATGCACCAGATGCAGTCAAAGATAGTGTGTGTGTTTTCCTTTTCTTTTTCTTTTTTTCCACCGCGCGTGAAGGGGGGGGGGGGTGGCACTCGCTACCTCTAAGGTCCAAAATCACTAAAAGTTGTGTAGAAGCCCAAAAGTACAAGTATTATCCTTCTACCATAGTATGTATGTGAGAAAAACACTCAAGTTTGCTAATTTAGTAAGTTTATTAAGATTGATCCGATTGGAAATTTGATAGGGTAATTTTAGTTGGCTCCATAGACAGTAATTGACCAGATACATAAATAATATAGTGGATTGAACTAATCACAATAGAGCTAACCATTTGTGAGCTTATATTTTCAAGCAAGATCAAGCATAGGTCCAATAGAATTATAGAGTACGAATGACTCGGATTGATAGATTTAGTCTTCGTGCAACACTTGCTCCTCTAGATGACGGACAAAGTACTATTCACTCAATGTCTAATCATGGTAGATATACTATTATTCATTTTAATGTTCAATCATGATAGACCAATCATTATTCGCCATTCAATCACTATGTCCTACTGCTCGGTGTGCTATTGCTCGGCTATGACATAATATGTTTTTGTGCATGTATAAAGACTGAGAAACAACCTGAGTGACAAAGGGAGCTCCGGAAAGAGTCGAGGATTCCTTTTGGCAATGGGGTTGACTGTCATTAAGAACCTATCACCCCAGTCAAGCTTCCCTTCTGACAGTGGGACACTCCCATAGCCTTCGAACTCTCCCAACCTTCTCCCGAACTTCTCTTTCTCCGACAAGGCAAGCTTGAAAAATTCTTCGATTTCATGCCTTAGATCCTCCAACAGAGAAGGGCCTATCCCGTGGTTAACCAGCTGCATACACAAATTGCTATTCTTAAATTTAAAATTAGTAAACTTTACAGTCTTAAAAATTTACTTAAATTTTCCAATGTAGTCTTGATTATCACGTCCTCAATTTTTCCCTTTGCCACTATGTATTCGATTTCTTAACAAAACGAATATATGTCAACAGAATAGCGAACGTGCCCCAAACTCCTCGTAAAGAGAAATGTGCATGTTTAATTGCAAAACCCATGTGCATATAACATATAATTACGAAGAGCCATGTTGACTTCCATATTCATCTTTTTTAGAATCAGAAGATGCTTTTGTTTCATGCTTTCTAGAAATGATTGTGACTTTGCACCTTGAATATAATTCTTAGTGTTGGTCATTATTTATCTCCAATACGTATAATTTATGCTAACAGTGAAGGGAGCAATGGTCCATCCTACCCTTTCTTATAATTGACCCGTTAAAGTAATGCCAAGTATAAATATACCTAAAGTCATACATAAAATAATATTATAATCTTTTATTACATGTTAAACATAACTCACTTGTTTAAAAGCTTCTTTTACAGTCTAGCGCGGCATTGAACATGTCTACTTCTTCTTCTTCTTCTTCTTTAAGCATTTAATATGTAGATTTAAAATGGGAGACACGAGAAAATATAATGAAATATGCTTACCTCATATTTTTATACGTGCCAGTATATTTTCTAATCGTAATTCAGTCAATGGGCGTATTAGATACCAATGACGATGATTATCAAGTCACACGAATTGTCGGCCTATTTGTTATTCGTTTTGGAATAATAATGTTTAATATAAACCAAGACGTTTTTTAATGCACACGGCAATTAGGTAAGGAAATAAAATTATTTGGTCTATTCTATTTAATGTATCTCTTATTAATAATTCTTTAATAAGACACCTTGGAATGCACTGTCTTCAAGGCATTTAGTACGATTGGAATTTTACACTCAAATGGATGAAATAATACTAAACGTTTAGCCACGTGTTGGGCAAGATTCTAAATTTATTAAAATTTAAAGAAGAAGAAGAAGAAGAAGAAGAAGAGGAGGAGGAGGAGGAGGAGGAGGAGAAATATGAAGAATCCATAGAAATAGAGTAGATGAAAAAGATTGAACTATTTATCTGGAGGTGGTCTTTCTGGAAATGTGAGTACGTAAAAGAAGGAACCGATTCTCTTTTATCGTTTAAATATCACAACAATGGATAAACACGAATTCAATACCAACTTCACCACGCCCTTAAAGCGCTTAATCTAGTTATATTACTAGTTAAGTTAAAGGCTATGAAAAGATAATCTCCTGTAGCTAGTCTTTTTAATTCGCTTTCTGCTATCTTTCAAATTGAAGATGAAGTCCCGTTGCCGAAGAATACCCAAACCTATGTTTTTAGGGCTTTTAAATATCACAACAATGGATAAACACCGTAGTAAAAGGTAAATAAGATTGATATTCAAATTCTAATATAAACGAGGACAAAAAAAAAAAAAAAAAAAAAACACTTGGCATAACTTTGGACAAAGAATTGTAAAGATTAGATGAGCCAGAATGTCGATCTGCACTATGCTAATAAGCATCTTCATCCTCATTTCATATTAAAAGAAAAAAATTGCGAATATTCCAACATTGAAATAAAATAAATATTTTAAGGTTTAATACCACTAAAAAACCCTAACTGGTATATTTATGACAAATTTATCTCAAACTCTTTTTGGGTTACCAAAAACCTCAAAATTGATACATATATGATAAATTTGCTATAAACTAATTTTTGGGTTATCAAAAACCTCAAATTGATACTCTTGTAACATATTTACCTTCTTTTAACTTTTATTAAATTTTATTATGAAATTGCTAAAGTGGATAACACATGGCAATAACTCAATTGATATGGTAAGTTCACATGGAAATATATATATTCATTTGAGCTAAATTTGTCATCAGTGTACTAATTTGAAAATTTTGGTTACACAAAAATGAATTTTTGGTAATTTTGTTAAAAGTATACCAGTTTGGGATTTTTGGCAACTTAAAAATTAGTTTTGAGTAAATTTATCACAATTGTATTAGTTTAGAGTTTTTTATGGTATTGAACCAATTTTTACTCTCTATAATACATCTCTCAATGGTCAAAATCAACTTGAAAAAAAAAAAAAAAGTTATGGAGGCTTCATTCATCCTACTTTTCCCATTAATGCTTAGATAATTCCAAAAAATCACTGAAAGTAAAACATACTAATTAATCAACTAAAATAGAAATACTCGAAGGTCGTCCGGTAAAAAAATTTAAAATAATTATCAATTTGAAACAAAAGTAGTGGAGAAGAGATTGATTGGGATCGTTCAAAGGTGGAGTGGAAAAAAAAATCGTAGGGAAAAAGGGGTCGTTTAGAAACAGAACTCAAACGAATATGGAGACCATAGACGCTGGATGAGAAAGCGAATTACATCTAAAGGAAGTAATCAATCCACTCATTCATTACCTTATGTCAGTCCTGTAGTGAGATTTCTCTAGACAAAGATTACATATATAGCAGGAGAGGAGAAAATGAATAATTTTGAATATACCACAGTTATGTTTTGGGTATAGTCCAAGAAAAATGGAGAGGAATGCGGAATTTCTATCCATGAAAAAAGAAAGGATACGAAACAGCAGGAACTCAAACTCGGTTCCTTTTTTGAGGATCCATAGTAGCTAGCACCTTATTACTTTTTACATATCTCTATTTTCAAAAATACCAAATACGTATCCAAGTTTTTCCTTTAGAGACCACTTTGCACCTTCACTTCAACTATCCAAATGTCCGTATACACAAATGTCTCCAAGAAATGCGCGTATCTAAATTCTAAATTCTTACACTCACCAAAAAACAATCAAACCAACTGAAACTTAAAATACCCAAACTCTAATCAGGATGCTAAAATAAGTTTGCGATGACGGCCAAATTGGTCTTTTTAATGAGGTTTTGCTTAGAAATATGTGAATGATATATGCAAAGACAGAGGTAGAGGGTACGTAGTGGTAGTTTGGCAATATATGAGACACAGTTTTTTACTTTGCTCTTGCTTTTTTTGTTTCGTTTTGTTTTTAGCAAAAGAAAAGAACCGAACCATATATCGCCTGACTAAGGCAACTCTTGAGGTCTCCTCTCGTGATAAACAGTTATGTAATTGCGTTGATGTTTCCATCAGGTAGCACCAATCACATGCTCATCAAAAAAACAACACTAATCACATGCTCATCAAAAAAACAACACCAATCACATGCTCATCAAAAAAACAATACCAATCACATGCTCATCAAAAAAACAACACCAATCACATGCTCATCAAAAAAACAATACCAATCACATGCTCATCAAAAAAACAATCTGCACAGTACAATATTGTACCGCATTCATACTCAATATCCAACATAGAAAAAGTTCATGCGTACGGAGTCGGCCTTTCTATCATCTCCAAGAATTAAAACCTAGGTCATCTACCAAAAACGAAGAAGAAGAAAATAGCGCGATGCATCAAATGCCTATGTATCCCGTGCAGCTAAGCCTTTGGACGTCGTGGAGTCCACGTGAGCCAACCGACCGGCAGCGTGGGAGGGTTCAGATCAAAGGGAGGAGTTCCTAGTTTTAATCAACCTGATTTCAATCGAATCATTTTAATGAAATTTGAGACGACAAGGAGGACGAAGCTTCAAGCTTAGGTGGGCTTGAAGGACAGAGAAAAGGGAGTTTAAGAAAACCTGAAAGAGACCCAAGTCTTTGCAAGCCTGATGCAATTTCCGCATATTCTGATCACCCGCGATTTGGTCCGACGACAATTTGCCAAAGTCAATGACTGGAACGACTAGCGTTTGAGTGCTTCCTTTATCAGGGAGGATTTGTGGTTCTTGATCCGGACGAACGTACCTCTCTGGAACAGCATCCATCGTTTCTTTGATGAGCTCTTGAACGCTCACGACTGAAGAACTAGTATCGAGACGTGGTGATTGTGATTCCATTGTTCTAACTCAATGCCGAACTCGCTCTTGCATGGCTCTATTTATAATGAGAATGAAGAGGGGGGAAAGGGGGGTTGGCAGAGGGGGGGAGAGAGAGAGAGAGAGAGAGAGAGAGAGGAGAGTAAAAAATTGGTAAATAAAGTGGACCTCTGTATGAACGGGGTCATTTTTAACGATCAATGACAACTGGTTACGTTCCTTAAAAGTTAACATCCCACGTTTGAATCAGTTTATCGGAAAAAAATAAATAAATAAACAGTTTGACTAAAAGATGCGTACACATCCATTTGAATATGTAACTAACGCGTGCGTTCATACACAGAGAGATTCCAAACGTGAATTCATATAGATCCAAGTGTCAAAAGATAGCGCAACAGGAAAGAAGCGCAAAAAAAACAGAAAGAAAGAAAAACACATCTATTTGTCTGATTAATTTTATTTTTGAATGATATGCATGTTCTGTTTTTTACGGTCTTGTCACACACTTAAGTGGACTTCTGTTAGGGATCATACCTCTCTGGAACTGCCTTTGTGGTTTCTTCAGGAAATATTGTGCAAATGAAAAGGGAATTTAGAACCAATGAGGTTGAAGATCCTTTGGGTCATAAGATTATTAGAGAAAATTGTCCAAAAAATCTTAAACATATTACACTTATATCAATTTAATCATAAATCTTTTAATTTTACCTATTAAGTCCTAAATCATTTCACTTTTTGTTAATTGAGTCCATATCACTAATTTTTGCTAGAAATCACTAATCACATAAGATGATTGGTGCTAACATAAATAATTTTTAATAATATTTTAATATTTTTTGAATTTTTGAGTTTTTTTATTTATTTTTCTTTTCTTTTTTGCTTTCTTCTTCTTTTCGTCAGTGGCCAGCCTCTGGCCACAAGCAATGTGGCATTCGAGAATTTTGGACGGCCCTTGGATGCGCGGCAGTCTGTGATTAAGTGACGAGAGTATCGTTGGATTATGATGTTGGCGTTATATACGAGCATTACTTCATATCGTCATTGGACTAATGCTTTTTGATTAATAATGGTTCGAACGTCGAATGAAATTATGGTCTCGACAAGAATTTTCTTATGTACCTTTACTAGCAAGACCAAGATTTATTCCATGAGATGAATCGACAAGATATTTTTTTTTTTATATACTAAATTTGGCCGTCTAGTTGTGTACCCTATGAATTGGACATTTCTTGATTATTGCTGCGACATCACACGGCCATGTGAGTAGACTACATTTAACCCATGCATATGCGGAGACTAAGGCAAATGATTAGAGAAAATATTGGGCTGTATAGTTAGGGTAATGAGCCGTAACCCACCGGCCCAAAACCACTCCACATTATTTCTTCAATTGTCGACACTTGAGTCAACTTGTCACGCCCCGATCCTCAGGCATGCGCACATTCCTTACCTTTGGTCGATTTTAAAATGCGATATCCTAGGACTATGTATCGCCGACCCTTTCTTTTATATATGCACATGCGGAAGCATTTAAAAATCCACAGACAATAAAACAATGGGATAGAAAAGCAGGCCACAATTTCATTTATTGAAATTCACAACTACACAAGTACAAGGTTCACAAAAGAGGATAGGACCATGCTCGGGATCATTATCCTAGTCCTCCTCAGGTCTTTCACCACTAGGCTCAATTTCTTCAAACTCTTCATCTCCCTCTTCTCGCTCATCCTCAACTTCAAATGCCGGCCAACCTTCGGGAAATCTAGGGGTCTGAAATATAATCCCACAACCGGGATGAGACTATGTCTCAGCAAGTTCTACCCCCTAAGACCCGATTAGTAAACTAATACACCTTAGGGCTGCTTTTGCACAACATGAGTAAGAGGACTTACCTTGGCCTCAGATTCCACCTACATATTAGAACAGATCAAACAGGCACCCAAGCAATCACATCTCAGACCGAAGCATTGATCAAATCGACTTACTCAATCACATGCCAACAAGACCACTCACGGTCATTCACATTCAATCAATCAATTCACAATAATCTGATCAAAACAATGGTTAATCGACCTAGTCGATTATATGTCATTCGGACCACCTTTCGGTCGCATCAACACCACACTTTATAACCTCCATTCGGGTACTCAATCACAGAGCCAGATGAATGCTCTCGGGCGTCTTTTTCGCCAAGGTGACGTACCAATTACCGATTATGATAACCTCCAGCAGTACACTTAGTCATAGAGCCTCATTAATGCTCTCGGGCGCTGTTTTCGCCAAGGTGACGTGTATAATGGACACCACTTGTGCGTTCTTTAAGGCGCCGTTTTCACCAATGATATCCTCCATCATCGAACCACGTATGTCCATACTGCTGCATGTAATAGATAGCACTCGTGCGTTCTTTAAGGCGCCGTTTTCACCAGTGATATCCTTTAATCACCGAACCACGTATGTCTCATTACATCGTTCTTGATTGGTTTCAGCCGAGAATTTCCCCAATTCTCTTTCACAGTTCCCTCTGCTTTACTGTTCATCACAGCATCATCGATGCTAAATAATAACACTCGGCCATCAACCAATTATTCATTCAATTTCAGTCAATTTGGGATAAGTCCCTAAAATTGCACAATCAAATCAATTCCACGCAATGTAGAGCTCAAATAAATAAACGAACTGCACCACGACAATCAGCACGAAATTCCAGTCATCGGCCATCCCGGGTGAATTTCCGGAAAAATAATTAAATAAATAAATAATTTCGAAAAATAAATAAATAAATACGATAAATTCAATTTAGCACGATATAAAACTCAATTAAATAAACGGACTGCACCACGAGCATCAGCATAAAATCCTGATCACTGGCCAACCCAGTTAAATTTCCGGGAAATAAATAATTAAATAATTAATTTCTAAAATTAATATTTAATTACTAAAAATTCTATTTAGGCCCGAATTATTTAATTAACAACCGATAAGGGACGGGAAAAATCCCAAGATACATTCAATAATTAATAGGACATGTCTACTTGCTGAATGTACATTCAATTTAACTAACACGCACTAATAAGTCTCTAATTTAATTATTGTAATATAATCTAACCACCTAATTGTAATTAAATAAATCTAATCAACCCTTAGGCATCATTAGCAAACTAAGAAGGCATCAGTGAGTAAAACTCACTTGGCAAAGCGAAGGTCGAAACACCGCGACGACGGCGCGACGGCGGCCGAAATCCAAACTTTCGGCGGCGTCAAAGGACACTCGAGCCGAGCCTACAAGCTTTACAGGCCCATAGAAAAAGCCGGGCTTGGGCCGAACTTGGCCCAACTTGCTTCGCGAGCTGAATTACTGAAACTTCTTGGGCTAGTTTTGATTGAAATGTGGGCTGGCTTCAAGTGGATTGTGGGCTGAAGACACGGGCTGTTGTTGGGCTGTTCGCTTGAGAATCACAAAGCTCTTGGGCCCGTGAAATTTCGATGGAACCGTGGTCTTGAAGCAGCGAGATGGAGTAGCTACTTCGTCGCGCCACGAGAGACGCGCCACTTCGGTCTTCAAGGCTCGTGGATGCTTAGACAAGTAAAGGCCGGCGTGCGGTCAACAACGAAGGAGTTCCCTGGTGAAGGTTGACCGAAGAAGATGATCCTCGGGTCTTCAGTGGCAGCGTGGGAGGGCACTGACTTGAAGACTCACGGCCACATGGCAGCAAGAAGCAGCTTTGTTGGGTCTTCAATTTGGCGTAGCAAGACTGAAGTTGATTCGGGCAAGGATGGGTTGCTTCCGTTAACAACCACCAGAGGGACAGCAAGGTTGACCAAGCAAGAGGGGACGTGAACCAGTGACGTGGGATGCTCGTGGGTTGACAAAGTGGAGGGGTGGCCTTCGATGGAGGTGCCGCAGATGCGCGGCTTCGTTGTTGGGTCAACGAATTCATTGAAGAAGCAACTCCGATTTCACTAGTTTGACCGAAGATGGGCAAAGTGGACGTGTGGCCAAGAGTTGCAGGGGCTGTTCAGTGCTCTGGCGCTAAACAAACAGGAAAGAGAGAAAGAGAGACACGGGCAACTTCGTGGGAAAAATGGGGTCGAGAAAACGTAGGAAGAACTGAAAGAAAAGGAGAAGTAGATCCGGTCGGGGCAGCTGGCCACATGCGACCAAGAGAGAAAAGGGAAGAGAGAGTGAGAATCATGTGCGAAGGGATAGGGAGGAGCAGAGGTGTGTCGGCCACGATAGGGACAGGAAACGTACAATTAGAGAGAAAGGAAGTGAGAGCTAAGAACAAATAAAAAGGAAGAGTCAATGAAAGAAGGCCAAAGGGAGACCAACTTTGTAGACACGTGAAAAACTCATGGGGAAAAGAAAAAGAGGAGTTCGCATATATGGATAAGGAGGGAAAGTGGGCCCATCGGTCAATATTTCAAAGCAAAGGAAGACTAAATTTGGGGAATTGTCGACTGTGGGTGACATGCGCAAAAGCTAGAGAAAAGAATAGAGAGGAAACGTGTGCGAAAGGTGGGACCAAGGAGAGGATTTTGAAATTAAAAAGAAAGCTTCAAATAGAATTCTATAAATCCTAATTTAAGCTTAACTTCAAAATAACTATGATAATTGGTCAAGCTTGGCCAAATTCTATACCCACTTGTCCAAATTGAAGTTTAAACAAAGACCAAGATAAGACGACCCATTTATGTCACGAACTGCTCTCGAATCCGGGTTCCATTTCATTTTTCTCGGTATCCGATTTTCCGAACAAATAAATTCGGTTGAGGTCCAATTTGAATTCAGAAAAAGCCCAAACAACTTCCATTCGCTGAATCACTTACACCAGATGTCAAAAGTCTCTTCAAAATGGCCAATCTGAGTTTTCGTTCATTTTCCGCATTTCCGACCCGATTTCCGTAAAAATCCTAAACTCACTGGAATTTCCTGAAAAAGGTGTGTCGACGTTCCTAGAATAGCTTGTGACACCACAGAACTTCCAATTTCTGAAATCGAACTTAGATTGACGGTTAATTTCACTCCGACGCACTTTAGTGTTACCTAGGCTACCAAGTAGTTTTCAGAACTTTCTTTTAGGACAAACGACCCGTGGTCGATTTTCTTTGAGACACAATAAACCCACTCGACACATTGTCGATTCTCGATTGTCGTGAAAATATCGAGGATTCAAATACGGACACAGGGTGCCAAAACGACAATAAAAATCAAATTAGTGCCAGTCGACGAGAATTTTCCAATTTAGTGGAGTCACCCACGATCGGTCATTCATCTCAGTCCAACCGACCTATCTCTGATTTCAAATCGGTTTTATACTGTGCTGCAATGATCTCTAAAGATGAGCACGGTCAAGAAGTCGATCCCCGGTCGAATTCTCAAGTCTATTTGCCTTAAAGTCCTTAATAGCTTACCCCGCTAGTTTAGTTATCTCGTGAGTGGCCAACTTAGAGAAAAGCACTATAGTCACGCCGATGAAATGCCCAATCTATCTAATCGAAATCAGAACCCAAAAATCTAGATGTCACAACTCTTCCCCTCTTATAAAAATTTCGTCCTCGAAATTTAAACATTTACCAATCCTTATACAAAAAGGTAGGGGTATTGTCGACTCATAGAGTCTCACTTTACTGTGCTAATCCTTTGATCTCGTGGTATTCTCCAACCACTTTGACCAAGGAGACCATCTTGGTACACAAAATCTGCTCTTTCTGAACCAACAACTGAACTAAGCTTCTCACACATGGCACTCTGCCATTCACATCTGATCTCTTTTTCTCAACTCTCTAATGAACATTCGAAGCTCAACGATTCAAAATTTCTGATAGTTTTGTGCAATCTTTACTCTAACACTAATCTGACAACTGCAAACACTGATTATTGAACTGACTCTGTCCTGTGATCTTTCTTCACTTTCTTTTCACCACTGAAATTCTGTACCCTCTGCTATGTACTGCTTAAGAAAGAACCCTCTGAAAAATCTGTCAAACTTGTAATCTCTGATCTAGATTCGAAAATACTTCATCCTTGACACCCCATGCCGGTGAATTATCCGATGCACACACACTTCGGTACACCCATTCAAAACAAGATCTATTCATACTGTACCGAAGTTGACCAACTCCCTCTATTGATCGATCACTATCCTGAAATGGTATCAGTAATCTCCTGAATTCTTAGTAAGCCTATCACAATGTTCTATTATGATATATTTTTATTCCCACTGGGGACTCTCAAGTGATGATAAAAGTCCTAGTTTGCATTATTGAACTTCTACTTTTTGATAACTCTGGCACTCGCAAACAGTCTGGTAGTATTTATCTTCATATCAGCCTACCAATCTAGCTGACGTCGATTCTGACTTACTTACACCATCTGGTCAAAACTGTAATACTATAGTGAACTTCTGACAAGATCTTTTCCCTGAGTACTACACTGTCAAGTGCACTCAGTCACTCATGGAACCTGAACGTTCCATCTTTAAAAATCTTAAAGTCAGATTCTTTCTTACTAGTATCCTCTTATAAGATCTTTTGAACATCTCTGTCTGTCAACTAGGCGTTGATTCTGACTTGAACATTTGGTTCAATTTTGAAGGCAGCTAAAAAAAAATCAAAGGATAGCCTACCTCAATTTTGAAAACCAAATTTCAAACCCTTTTTAATAGAGTCTATACTGTAGTCCGTCTGGGCACCACTGTAGACTCGCGACTCAAAGCATTAGTGGCTTCTTCCATTCTCCTAGGGTAATACCGGATAACACCATTGTAGTCTTGCCAAAATTCTAATTCATGACACCATCTCATACTCAGCTCCTTCTGAGAGAATAACACTTGGGACTTTAATAGTTGATGAGGATCTGGAATCTTTCTTCATCTCATTGATGACTTTAAATCTTCAAAGCAAAATTTTGATGCCCCAAGTCCCAAGTCATGCGTTGGTAAATTAACTCTTGAGATCTCAACTGGCGGGATGTGTATGCAACAATCTTCTTATGTTGCATCAATACATACCCATTCCTTTAAGCTCTGGAAACTATCCTCGTACTTGTCTATGCTGATGAATTTTTCTTCTTTCTTAAGAGTTCAAGTCCACTATGATAGTGATGCTAAAAGTTCTTTCATGAACCTTATGTAGTAATCCATCCAATCCTCATGGCTTCTAATCTCTGACATTGATGTCAGTTTCGGTCCATTAACAACTGATTCGATTTTGTCTAGGTCCATGAAGAATTTTTTTTTTTTTTTTTACCTATAATCACATGACCATCCTTAGGGGTCCTCGTAACCCTTAGCACTTAATGAATACCCTAGAATATCGCTACACCACCCGATCACCATTGATCTAGATATTCTTTGAACACTCGGTTTGTCAAATCTATGACAGTGGCTGGAGCGTTCGTCAAATCAAATGGCTTTACATTATTCTCTCAAGGGCTAAACCAAGTGCAAAATGTTGTCTTCCGTATAACCTCATTCCTGGTTCTCAATTGACGATAACTTGTCCTCAAGTCAATCTTTGAGGACATCAATACTCTTTATAACGAGTCACTCAATTCGTCAATCTTTGACAATGAACACTTATCCTTGATTGTCACTTGATTGAGTCGACTATAGTTGATGCATAATTGCAATGAAATATCTTTCTTTCTTTCTCACTATGAGGCTGATGTTTCCCTTAGGTAATGCACCAACATACATGAATTCCTCATTCATCAATCCTCACATCCATACCTTCGACTCCATCAATTCAAACAACAATAACTGGTAAGAAGCCTTCGAGTATGGCTCTGTTCCAGATGTTAGCTCAATCATAATTTCTATCTCTTTCTTTAACGATGGTCTGACTATCTTTCTAGCAACACTTCCAGGAATTCTTGGACCACTAAGGAGTCCTAAATTTTCAATTCTTCAATCTGTCTTAATTTTTTTTTTTTTAACTGTCAAGTAACCTAGACAACCTCCGTCTAACAAGCGTATTGCCTTAAGTGACAAGATTAAAGAAATCAAAGATTCATTTCGACCCCCAATAAACTCGACACCTTCATGTGCTCCTAGACTAAGCTGAATTGTTCCATGACCATATTCTATTACCACAAGATGCTCCATGAGCCCATTCCACTCATGTGGCGTCAGAGTTATATTTCAGCAACTAGTCAAGCATGACTATTACTAGCGATTCCCCTTTCTTTTACTTATTTCAATAAACTGAAGTTCCCCAAACTTCACCAAAACTCTACTATGATACTCTAATAGATTTTTTTTTTTTTTTCAAAACATCCTTTCTCTGACTAATGCTGAGTTGATTCCATTTTCGTTCTTCTCGCCATATCCGGACACTGAATTCATCCAAGATTCCTTTCACAATTTCAACACCCATCTGGTGAGTTTTCTACCTCCTGCCAAGTGCCAGCATGCACTATTCTTGTATGGAAGAACTATCCCAACAATTTCCACGGTGCACTCTATGACGCACTTCTTCTGACATGTCCTATTGACGGTAACAGTAGTAACCATTATCGAGATTCCATCTACTTATGCGGATGCCCCATAAATCACTATCCGTGCTGGCAACACTTACCACCATTTCTTGTCCTCAGAATACACGAGACTGATTCATACCATCTTCCATGGAACAACATGTTCCATTTCTCTGAATGCTGACCTGACTATTCCACCCTTCCTATTGAGTGGAATAGAATACTCTTCCCTCAACATTGGTCTTTACCCCGACCGAATTCCAAATCTGCCTGCACTGAATCTTGACTCAGATATCAAAATCTATTCCCTGATCATCCTTCCAGGTTGGACCTCAGCAAAGATAGCAACAACAACAACTTGATTATGATCTCACTGACTCATCTAGATCCCAAGGTACACTTGCATCAGATCATTCTTATCAGACTTACAATCATTCAACACTGCCAAACTAGTACCAACTTGAGATGGCACTCTTACGCTTGAGCTGGCCAGAGTCAACACTCTGCCTTCCGAAACCACACTAATTAAAAGCAAGCAATTCACACACAATAAACAATTCTACCAATCAGCTATCAAAGACATGCGCCAGTCATGAATTTAAAGGCCTTTCCTACTACTATCCCATAGGTCATTGCACCTTATCACTCTAATATCTAACCATAGCTCTGATACCACAAAAAAGGGTTGTCACGCCCCGATCCTCAGGCACGCGCACATCCCTTACCTTTGGTTGATTTTAAAATGCGATATCCCAGGACTATGTATCGCCGACCCTTTCTTTTATATATGCACTTGCGGAAGTATTTACAAATCCCCAGACAATAAAAAAATGGGATAAAAAAGCAGGCCACAATTTCATTTATTGAAATTCACAACTACACAAGTACAAGGTTCACAAAAGAGGATAGGACCATGCTCGGGATCATTATCCCAGTCCTCCTTAGGTCTTTCACCACTAGGCTCAATTTCTTCAAACTCTTCATCTCCCTCTTCTCGCTCATCCTCAACTTCAAATGCCGGCCAACCTTCAGGAAATCTAGGGGCCTGAAATATAATCCCACAACCAGGATGAGACTATGTCTCAGCAAATTCTACCCCCTAAGACCTGATTAGTAAACTAATACACCTTAGGGCTGCCTATGCACAACTTGAGTCAGAGGACTTACCTTGGCCTCAGATTCCACCTGCATATTAAAACAGATCAAACAGGCACCCAAGCAATCATATCTCAGATCGAAGCATCGATCTAATCGACTTAGTCGATCACACGCCAACAAGACCACTCACGGTCATTCCCATTCAATCAATCAATTCACAACAATTTGATCAAAACAATGGTCAATCGACCTAGTCGATTATATGTCATTCGGACCACCTCTCGGTCGCATCAACACCACACTTTATAACCTTCATTCGGGTACTTAGTCACAGAGCCAGATGAATGCTCTCGGGCGTCTTTTACGCTAAGGTGACGTACTAATTACCGATTATGATAACCTCCAGCAGTACACTTAGTCACAGAGCCTCATTAATGCTCTCGGGCGCTGTTTCCGCCAAGGTGACGTGTATAATGGACAGCACTCGTGCATTCTTTAAGGCGCCGTTTTCACCAGTGATATCCTCCATCACCGAACCACGTATGTCCATACTGCTGCATGTAATAGACAGCACTCGTGCGTTCTTTAAGGCGTCGTTTTCACCAGTGATATCCTTTAATCACCGAACCACGTATGTCTCATTACATCGTTCTTAATTGGTTTCAGCCGCGAACTTCCCCAATTCTCTTTCACAGTTCCCTCTGCTTTACTGTTCATCACAGCATCATCGATGCTAAATAATAACACTAGGCCATCAACCAATCATTCATTCAATTTCAGTCAATTTGGGATAAGTCCCTAAAATTGCACAATCAAATCAATTCCACGCAATGTAGAGCTCAAATAAATAAACAAACTGCGCCATGACAATCAGCACGAAATTCCGGTCATCGGCCATCCCGGGTGAATTTCCGGAAAAATAATTAAATAAATAAATAATTTCGAAAAATAAATAAATAAATACGATAAATTCAATTTAGCACAATATGAAACTCAATTAAATAAATGGACTGTACCACGAGCATCAGCATAAAATTCCGGTCACTGGCCAACCCAGTTAAATTTCCGGGAAATAAATAATTAAATAATTAATTTCTAAAATTAATATTTAATTACTAAAAATTCTATTTAGGCCCGAATTATTTAATTAACAGCCGATAAGGGACGAGAAAAATCTCAAGATGCATTAAATAATTAATAGGACATGTCTACTTGCTAAATGTATATTCAATTTAACTAACATGCACTAATAAGTCTCTACTTTAATTATTGTAATATAATCTAACCACCTAATTGCAATTAAATAAATCCAATCAACCCTTAGGCATCATTAGCAAACTAAGAGGGCATCAGTGAGTAAAACTCTCTTGGCAAAGCGAAGGTCGAAACACCGCGACGATGGCGCGACGGCGGCCGAAATCCAAACTTTCGGCGGCGTCGAAGGACACTTGAGCCGAGCCTACAAGATTTGCAGGCCCATAGAAAAAGCCGGGCTTGGGCCGAACTTGGCCCAACTTGCTTCGCGAGCTGAATTAATGAAACTTCTTGGGCTAGTCTTGACTGAAATGTGGGCTGGCTTCAAGTGGATTGTGGGCTGAAGACACGGGCTGTTGCTGGGTTGTTCGCTTGAGAATCACAAAGCTCTTGGGCCCGTGAAATTTCGATGGAACCGTGGTCTTGAAGCAGCGAGATGGAGTAGCTACTTCGTCTGCGCCACGAGAGACGCGGCCACTTCGGTCTTCAAGGCTCGTGGATGCTCGGACAGTAAGGCTGGCATGCGGTCAACAACGAAGGAGTTCCTTGGTGGAGGTTGACCGAAGAAGCTGATCCTCGGGTCTTTAGTGGCAGCGTGGGAGGGCACTGACTTGAAGACTCACAGCCACATGGTAGCAAGAAGCAGCTTCGTTGGGTCTTCAATTTGGCGTAGCAAGACTGAAGTTGATTCGGGCAAGGATGGGTTGCTTCGGTTAACAACCACCAGAGGGACAGCAAGGTTGACCAAGCAAGAGGGGACGTGAACCAGTGACGTGGGATGCTCGTGGGTTGACAAAGTGGAGGGGTGGCCTTCGATGGAGGTGCCGCAGATGCGCGGCTTCGTTGCTGGGTCAACGAATTCATTGAAGAAGCAACTCCGATTTCACTAGTTTGACTGAAGATGGTTGGGCAGTGGACGTGTGGCCAAGTGTTGCAGGGGCTGTTCGGTGCTCTGGCGCTAAACAAACAGGAAAGAGAGAAGGAGAGACACGGGCAGCTTCAAGGGAAAAATGGGGTCGAGAAAACGCAGGAAGAACTGAAAGAAAAGGAGAAGCAGATCCAGTCGGGGTAGCTGGCTACATGCGACCAAGAGAGAAAAGGGAAGAGAGAGTGAGAGTCATGTGCAAAGGGATAGGGAGGAGCAGAGGTGTGTCGGCCACGATAGGGACAGGAAACGTACAATTAGAGAGAAAGGAAGAGAGAGATAAGAACAAATAAAAAGGAAGAGTCAATGAAAGAAGGCAAAAGGGAGACCAACTTCATAGACACGTGAAAAACTCATGGGGAAAAGAAAAAGAGGAGTTCGCATATATGGATAAGGAGGGAAAGTGGGCCCATCGGTCAATATTTCAAAGCAAAGGAAGACTAATTTTGGGGAATTGTCGACTGTGGGTGACATGCACAAAAGCCAGAGAAAAGAATAGAGAGGAAACGTGTGCGAAAGGTGGGACCAAGGAGAGGATTTTGAAATTAAAAAGAAAGCTTCAAGTAGAATTCTATAAATCCTAATTTCAGCTTAACTTCAAAATAACTATGATAATTGGTCAAGCTAGGCCAAATTCTATACCCACTTGTCCAAATTGAAGTTTAAACAAAGACCAAGATAAGACGACCCATTTATGTCACGAACTGCTCTCGAATCCGAGTTCCATTTTATTTTTCTCGGTATCCGATTTTCCGAATAAATAAATTCGGTTGGGGTCCAATTTGAATTCAGAAAAAGCCCAAACAACTTCCATTCGCTGAATCACTTACACCAGATGTCAAAAGTCTCTTCAAAATGGCCAATCTGAGTTGTCGTTCATTTTCCGCATTTCTGACCCGGTTTCTGTAAAAATCCTAAACTTTTCGGAATTTCCTAAAAAGGTGAGTCGACATTCCTAGAATAGCTTGTGACACCACAGAACTTCCAATTTCTAAAATCGAACTTAGATTGATGGTTAATTTCACTCCGACACGCTTTAGTGTGACCTAGGCTACTAGGTAGTTTTCAAAACTTTCTTTTAGGACAAATGACCCGTGGTCGATTTTCTTCGAGCCACAATAAACCCACTCGACACATTGTCAATTCTCGATTGTCGTGAAAATCTCGAGGATTCAAATACGGACACAGGGCACCAAAACGACAATAAAAATCAAATTAGTGCCAGTCGACGAGAATTTTCCAATTTAGTGGAGTCACCCACAATTGGTCATTCATCTCAGTCCAACCGACCTATCTCTAATTTCAAATCGGTTTTATACTGTGCTGCAATGATCTCTAAAGATGAGCACGGTTGAGAAGTCGATCCCCGGTCGAATTCTCAAGTCTATTTGCCTTAAAGTCCTTAATAGCTTACCCTGCTAGTCTAGTTATCTCGTGAGTGGCTAACTCAGAGAAAAGCACTATAGTCAGACCGATGAAATGCCCAATCTATGTAATCGAAATCAGAACCCAAAAATCTGGATGTCACACAACTATTAAGAAGAAGTATTGACCGAAGCATGGCCAGCAAAGGCCACGTTGTTCCTCGCCCGCTGGCCCACGCATGAAGAAGATGGAGCAATGGTGGACATGTCCATTCCAGCTGGTCATTCCCCGCTGCAACCACCGAAATTCCTCATGCAAGGATCATCATTAGCCTAATTAATTTTGAGTGAATAATTGGCTCGGTTTGAGGGAGAGGAGAGGGATTACCGAGCAAAAATTTTTGAGAGAGCGAGAGAGAGAGTCCATGAGGGCGTGAGTCAGCAAGGGAAAGGAAGCGAGCCCCTCCGTGCGTGCGCGTTGTTGCCCGTTTTCGCCGCCGATTGAGCCAAGGCCGAGACCCCCAAACCCCTGTTTTGGCCAGCAACTGAATAGAAAGATTTAAGGCAAGCAAATGTTCTTCTATCTATGTTGTTGCGTGCTGTTATGCCTAGAAAAGAAGTGAAATATGTGAGGATGATTAAGTACTAGAGCTGCATGTGGAGATTTTGGTGTATAGGAGGGTGTTAGATCAAGAAGACTAGGTGAGGATGAAGTGTGGGGGGTGGATTTCGAATTTTGCAAATGAAACCAAACAAAATTGAGAGCTGACCATGAGGAGTTTCGGTGATAATCATGCTGTAGTGTGGTGAAGTGTATGTATATACTGGATATAATTGTTGAAGGTCGAAATTTAAGGTATAGGAAGAGTTCTTGCTTGATTTGTGAACTGCCGTGTAGAAAACAGTGCAACGCCTGATGACTTTTTAATTTTTCAGTGATTATCTAGCCATAATTCGACTTCGACTTCTTAACAGAAGTTTTAGGGCACATTCTCATGAACAACATATCAAAAATTCAGAGAAAAATAACAAGTATTGACCATCGAATTAATTTTTCTATGAAAACACCAAATGTGGGAATTTTACAGAATAGTAGTTAGGAAAGATCGAGATTTTTACCCTCGGTACATAAGGAATTTGACTTAGTGTTCTTCTTGAGATTTGTTCCTCTAGGTCTTATGGATAACGTATCAAAATTTCATAATTTTCTGAGTCTGTTTAGTAATTAATTCGGAATTGTTACCAGAACTGCACAATTGCAGAAATCAAGCTGTTATTTCGAGATTCCCACAGATATTGTCCTATAAAAAGTATGGCTTTCGAATTGCTATGTGACTTGGTGATGCTGATGGTGAGATGTCGTGATTGATAAAGGGTTCATGAAATACCTTGTTTGATATATGATGATGCACTTGTGAATTAAAATGCGATTTGTTTGATAAAAGATGCATGAGATATCCTGTTTGATATATGATGATGCACTTGTGAATTAAAATGTGATTTGTTACCGCTTGAACCCTCGGGTTAATGATGCCCCGGGAGTTGGGATGCCCAAAGGATCGAATGTGTCGATGCCTTGTGGATGCCCAGTGGCCCTAAGAGGTTGAATGCTGGAGGTTTTTCCCCGGGAGTTTCGAGATGCTCGGTAGTATGCTAGTCAGTACGTAAATCCGGATGGCCAGGGTAACCATTTTCATGGGAGGCCCTCGAGATTTCTCGTGATGCCAGGTAGGGTACGAGATGCCTAGAGGCGTGATTCGCTCCAGATGCCCGGTGGCCCTAAGTGGTTGAATGCCGGAGGCTTTCGTGATGCCTGGAGGGATGCGAATGCCGGAGAGATGCAAACATTGGTCCTCCGGGGATGAAACCCTTTTTAATGATAAAGTGAATGATTCAACTATAAATGTGTGGGGTCTGGATATAAGACTGAGTGCATGGCATAGAACGGAATATGATATTTCAATTTGGCCCTATGTTTGAGATTTGTCTATCTTGGATATGTTGTCATCACATTGAAGGGTTTCATGATTGTGATATGATTATGAGACATATGATTTGTATAGAATTGCAATTGCGTTAATATTGAAGAATTCCATGATATAGATATCCATTTATCCCTTGACTTCCTGCCTTGTCTATCTTATATGAAATTGGATGTTGATTGTCATGCTCGACATAGCTTGTTGAACCTTTTTGCTGCTGAGTGGTTGTACTCACCCCGTTTGGGGACTAACATTTCAGACTAGACAAGATACCCCTGCTACCACTACCATTGGTAGATGGATCGAGTGGTTGGATATGACCGCGAGGAGGAGGATAGTAAAGGAAGGAACTTTTGGATGCCGACACTGAACAAAGGACTTTAAGTATACGATGGTTGGAAAAGATGTCGGTCATCTTTTGAAGTATAGCCGAGTATAGAAGACCTTGACATTTTCATGTACCGACTAAAGATGTCCATCTGCTTTATGTAAATAAAGGTGTTCAGCTTTAACTTATCAAATGTTTAGTTGGTGTGCATCGTTTTAATTTCAGAAAGGGGAGTTGATAGATGTGCTTCTGCTATGTAAATTGCGCAGGGACTGGTCTAAAAGATATAAACCCCCAGGACTTATAGACTTATTATAACTCTTTGGTATTAGAGTAATATATCATTAGGTCAAGAGAAAGGCAAGTGAACTGTGGCGACCCTAGCGGATCCGAGGCCGTTCGGGGGTGCCACAAGCAATGGATGGGGCCTGCCTACCACAGGCAAGGCACAGGCAAGGCATAGTCAAGGGAGACCCAACAAGGATTGGCCTCACCAAATTTGACTTGGGTGAGGCCAATCCTCGTCGGGTCTCGCCTAAGTGAGAGCTTCCCTCGTTGGGGCTTGTCCTTGCTCGGTCGGGCCTTGCTTGTGGTAGGCGAGGCTAGTCTACCCAACCATGGTTGGTGGCTGGTCACCAACAAAAGGAATAATAAATGGGACAAAGAAGGAAGAAAAAAAATAAAATAAGTCATAAAAAAATAAAAATATTAATACAATTTTTGAAAAATATTAAAATATTATTAAAAATTATCAATGTCATACATAACATACATATCACGTAGAGTGGTCAGTTTCCACGTTAGCGAACACTAGTTAAAATTGGTCGGATGGACTTAATTGACAAAAAATGAAAAATGCTTAGGATTGAATTGGCAAAATTAAAAAGTTTAGACTTGAATTGGCAAAAATATAATAGATTTAGAATTTTTTAGACAATTTTACTCAAGTCATTGAATATGGAAGAAAACGATAGAAAGAAATGATTGAAGTTGGATAGTCAAATCATGGCCCAATTTATGCAAATTATGTACCTTTTAAATCGGTCAAATTAGGAATTTTTGAACCTCAAAAAATGAGTACGGTCAGACTACATGTGGGCTAGTTTTTCCTAGGTCCGTAATTGAAGAAAATATTAGCAATACATTTAAAAGATATCGAGGACAATGATTAATCTGTCTATATTTTAGGAAGAAAGAGTCTGAGTAGAATTGGAACCTACCTCATCTGCAATTGAATATTCGAATTAAAATGCTAATGAAACGTATATTGACTATTAGGCAAGCCCGTCGCCATAATACCAGTAGGTTCAAGTGGGAAAGCACAAATTTGGCATTAGATCTTAGCTCGGGTCCGCGCTTCTGTGATTAACCAGGGTTTCCTAAGACTAAGAATAGATCGAAGAATTAACCTCGAGACCTTTCAGCTTGCAAAATAAGACTTAGGCCCTATTTGGTTCAACATTGGGAAGGGGCTTTGGGGCTCTAAAGGGGTTTGGACAAATGCAAGTGGTGTTTGGTTCAATTTTTTGAGGATTTTGGGAAGGTGCAATTGCATCTCCAAGGGGCTTCAAAGGACTTTAGGAGAATGGAGGGCTAGAGGTCTATTTGCAACTTGCATTTTTGAAATGCAAGTTCATTGTTCATCACTGTTCATCTTCTTCGATGGAGAAGTCGATCGGAGGCCGACGACTACCGGCCAAGGGGTCGCGCATGCTAGCGACGCGCCGGCAACCACCACTTGAGGGTCGCTCGACCTCGGCAACCGTCACCAGACCTCAGGCGACACTTGGGTCGTGCGACCCAAGTGACTGATAGCCTGAATCGCGCGACCCAAGCGGCTGCTTGAGGTCGCGCAACCTCAGGCGATGGTCGCCAAGGTCCGGCGACCCCAGGCGACGGCCACCTGGGGTTGCACAACCCAGGCGGCGGCTGCCAAGGGTCACTCGATCTCAACGACCGTCCGGGGGCCAGATTTGGCCATCCGGCCACTAGATCCAGCGGTCTGGCCACTTGATCTGGTGATCCGATGGCCGGATCTTCAAAACAACATATATATATATATATATATATATATATATATGTATATACACAAATGCAAATTTTACCAAACGGCATTTTGGTTAAAGTTGTTTCTCAATGTAAATTCTACTATACGTTATTTGCATTTCGGAAAACCCCTTTCACCTAAAGGTATTTGCATTTTTACAAATGCATTCCCCAAAAGCCAAATCAAACGGGTCCTTAGGCCACTCAACCTATCCCTTGATTGGTGATTAGTCATACATTCAAGTCAAAGGTGAATTTTGACTCATTTTAAAAACTTTCCAAATCATAAAATGTAATTGAACCCTAAAACATTCAAAAGTAAATCAAATCAAAATATTTCTTTAATTGAGGAATCAAGTCCTTCTATTAATTCCATCTAACTTGACAAACAAAAAATGCTTCTAAGTTTTAGGACTTGATTAACTTGACAATTTGTTGCACATTTTTAAGTTTTAAGATTCAATTATAGTGTCATAACAAAATTTTAAAACCTGATTTCACCTTTCATAACATAAGTTTTAGAACTTTCAATACACTTCTTCCTAGAATAAATACAAACACTTTCAATAATTTCTTCTCTCATTTTTTTCTTTTAATAACCACCCATTTTCATTTTACTCCTAGATTATCCCTATTTATATGGCATCACATTTATACCATTTGATTTTCATTTCATTTTTATCAGGTAATCACATAGCATACACTTGAATTACTATCTATAATAAAAAAGAATTGCCACCATTACCAAATATCAACCTACATAAGAAATGACCATAATATATATAATTACGCTAGAAGTTTAAAAATTTACCTTAGAAAAAAAAAAAGTGCGCTTTTTTCACTTTTCATTTAGTTCAGACACTCCATATCATAGTGTTTTGACGGTATTATTCTTTATGTGACCCACCTTTTAACATTATTTTCCATTTTTTATTTGGTCAAATGTGAAGTACCTCCTCCTTTTTTTATCTTTTCTTTTGTTTCCTCGCACCTGACGGTCCCACTACTGTTGTTCTTCTGATCTTTCCAACCCTATAACGTCCTACCACCAATAGCGTCCCTCTCTATTTTTATTTCCCCTTCTTTTCGCTTCAAGCA
The DNA here is from genome assembly GCA_014182555.1 of Eucalyptus erythrocorys. NCBI lineage: Eukaryota > Viridiplantae > Streptophyta > Magnoliopsida > Myrtales > Myrtaceae > Eucalyptus > Eucalyptus erythrocorys. Next base: position 28,980,685 of record CM024601.1, on the reverse strand, counting down.
CGCCTTTGATGTCTCGTCCTCTCCCATTTTTTTCTCAAAAAATATAAATGCAATGCTAAGTTGAATGCTTCCTCTCAGTTACTAATAAAACCACAGCTAGCATCCAAACCAGAAACAACATAACCACAACTCAATCGACACCAGAGCAGGTTCCAATTCGAGAGAAACACAAAATTCACCTGCAGAATTCTTCATCGGTAAAGAAAGTATACATCGGGCGCATGGAGGCACCCCAAGCGACCTGCTTAAATTTTGCGGAAGGGTTATCGAACCAGAAAGTCCACGGGTGCTCGAGCAGATCAGGCTGCTCCTCTTTCGGCTCCTCTTTCGCCGACTGCTCAGCTAAATCCTCTTCGTCCACAATCTCTCACTCGTCCATTTCGACGTTACACGAAACGCCCTGCGAATTAGGGTTAGGGTTGATGGTGGCGGGATTCTTCTGGTTGTCTGCACTGGCAGCTGCCACTGCAGATTTCACCGTTTCTTCCACCACCATGTTGAAAGTTTTGCAGCTCTCTCTCTCTCTCTCTCTCTCTCTCTCTCTCTCTCTCCCCCTCTTTTGTTTAGAGAATTTTGGGCTTCTCACTGTTTCTATTGCGTTTCCATTTGAAATCAATCTTCGGAGTTCTTACATAGAAGAAATCTGTAACTTCCAAAAGAACTCTTTTAAAACTATAAGGATCACTTTATACTAATGAACTAAATTTTATATTAAAAAATTTTCCATTTTAATTAATTTTCCTTAATTGATTATCTCAAATTCTCAACCTTAAAAAATGATGCTCATCGATTACGCCATGTCATCTTTATTTTCCTACGATACAAATAAAGATGAATGACCATTTATCTCACGTCATCCAATATGCCTATGCGAAGTTGTCTTACATCGTGCCATACTATCATTGTTTCCAAGTTACTATGAATATTGTCATTGCCACGCCATTTTTGTATTATCATTTCACGATGACTATGAATCATCGAATTTTATGCATTAGCCCCGAAACCATTCTAGGGCTACATGCGTAATGCAAAACAGCAGTTGTCACATCTCACTTGTAAACCTACAAAGGCCTCCACTACTACTTACACGAGATAAAAAGCCGAAAGGAAATACAGAATATTCTTTAAATATAATATATTGGTACAGCCGACATACTAATATTGCATGACATCATGGTTTTTCAACAAAGAGTAAAGTGACAAATTCCTACTGCATTCTCAAATATGCTTCCCTCGTTAAAACCTCTAATAGAATTTTGCCAATTCTCTTTTTCATTCGATTTTCGAAAATCCATCTTGTAACTTTTAGCTATATCCTTTATTGCTTGTCAAGCTCCGTAAGTGTTGGTCTTTCATACTTTTTTCATTCATTCCCCTTCAAATGCATCGGTCTTGTCCATTTAAATCTTTATTTTCTCTTTTGAAACGACTTTCCATTGAATTTCTAAGAAATTAAATCTTTGACGCTATTGACACCTGTTGACGCCTCAATTTTATTTTACTTAGGTTTATTTTTATTTTTTAAGCATTTATTTTCTTTTTAGGATAATAAATAAACAAATGACAAAAAAAAAAAGAAGAAAAACAGAAAAACCCGAAAGAAACGAAAAAAAAAGGGAAAAAACAAGAAAAAACAACCCCCATTGGGCCTCCGCGGCCCGACCCGCTACTCAGCCCACGACTCGACCCGCGTGTCTCCTTCCTCGCTCGACTCAGTGTGCAGCACGCGCGGGCAGGCGCGATGCCGGAGGGAGATGAGTAGATGGCAACGTACGGCGAGTAGAGGGGCACTGAGCGCCAATGGGACGTGACCGGAGGGGGAGCAGATGGCTGATGCGACGGCGGTCCAACCATCAGGCGAACCCTCGTTGACCGGCTGCCCCCTCGCCTATAAATAGAGGGGGCCACCATCAGCGTCAAAGGGGAGAGGAGGCGGAGACAGAGGCAGAGGTGGCCATAAAGAGAGAGAGAGAGAGAGAGAGAGGCGGTGAGGGTTGAAGGCCGTAGATCCTCGGAACCCCCCAACTGAGAGACTTCAGAAAGGGGGACTGAGGACGAGCAGGCCGAGATCTGAGGTCGGCCGAAGTTTCTGGGTCGGATTCGAGCGCGAAGGAGCTGAGGGAGAAAGGGAGTTCTGGTGGGGCCGAGAACGAGCCCAAGTCCTCGCCATTGTCGTACGCCGTGGACATCCCCGTCGCTAATAGAGCCCCCTGGCTCCGTCATCGTTCGCCGTGGCCATCGCCGGCGAAAACAAGCCCCCGCTGTCACCGTCATCGTCTCCATCCATCAAAGGTAAAAAATTGTCACCGTTACCATTGCTGTTCATCACGGCCATTTTCCGTCAACTTCGCCGTCATCACCGCCGCCGTTGTTGCCTTCATCGTCGTCATCACCGTCGCCGTCATCACCGTCGTCACCGAGCACCTCTTCGGCGCCCCCAAATCGAAAAGCCTAGGGTTCCCGATTTTCGGGTCACGATTCCAGTCATCGGGTTGGACCCGGATCGGGAACCGGGTAGGGATTCTGCATTTTCCGGGGGCGGCGGGAGTCGGGTCGCAGAACAGGTCGAATCCGGGTAGGGTTTTCATAGGGAGCCGGGTTGTGGAGAGGGTCGCCGAGTTGTCGTAACGAGTCAACGGGTCGGCCGGGCGCCCCTAAACACTTGGCCAGACGCCGTTTCGTTTTAAAAAAAAAAGGGGAAAAACCGAGTCGGGCCCGCCTTCGGGTCATTGGCCCGGGTCGGACCCAACCCACGGATCCAATCCAGGTCGTCTTTTAATAATATTTTCATATAAAATAATATTTTAAATAAATAATAATAATAAATAATTTATTTTCAAAAAAATCAAAAATAATTTATTTTCATAAAATATTGAAAAAATCTTTTAATTTCCAGAAAATCAAAAAAATTATTTAAAAATGTTAAAATGTTTTATTTTATGAAAAGTCGAAATAAAAATAAAAATATTTATTTTCCAAAAAATATTTAAAAATATAAAAATATTTTATTTTCAAAAAAAAAAAAAAAATCAAAAATAATTTATATTCCAAAAAATATTTAAAAATATAAAAATATTTTATTTTCCAAAAAATAAAAAAAATAAAAATATTTTATATTTTCCAAAATATCCAAAAATCCCAAAAAACCCAAAAATTGCCAAAATTCACAAAAAGGCCAAAAAGCTCGTATTTTCCCAAAATACTCAAAAATCCAAAAATCCCGTTTATGTCCAAAAAAAATGAGAAAAAGACTCAAAAAAATGTTCTTCTTCCTCAAAATGCATGAAAAATCCCTCAAACATCCAAAAATCTTAGGGTTTAAATAAGATTAGGTACCGAAAGGGTATTAGTGATTAACTAGTGTAATCAAGCCCCGATCCTGATTTCTCTGGTTGCGCAGGAGAGAGTATTTGTCCCGGTACTTTGCTTGGGTTTCTAATCAACCCACCCCAAATTGATTAGTGGCGACTCCATTTTAAAATTGACTTATAGGTTAAAAGCTTAGATTATTAAAGTCGTGAATTGGTGGACTCGGGAGAGTCCGGGCATTAACAAACTCAGTCGAGCCATTAGCCTCCTTAGGTGCTTGTACCCGATTGCGGGCGCCGAAAAAAAGAGGTCACGATAGCTTGGCGACTCATCTGGGGAATTTGAAGACTTAGGCCATTTTTGTCTTGTTTAAATTCTTTACTAACTTAGGTTTTTTTCTTTATGTAGGTCAATAGCTTAGAGATTTATTTTAATCTTGCTTAAAATAAATTGTCTTGTGATTATAAACTGTTGTGCATGCTTTACTGTTTTAAACACTACACATGGCACACACAACCCGACCGCTGGACCTGGGCTGCCATAGAATTTCTAGGATGGTGTTAAGAAAGATACGACTTCGAACGCGAGACTACCATGTAGAGGTTGCGTTTCTTTTTCCTGAATTTCTTAGCCAAGACTAAAAGGGTATGCTGCTAACGCGAGACTGCGACGAGTGAATACCCTTTTAATTTCAAAAAGCCTTTTGAGTTAGAAATCGAGCCGCATGTACCATCTGTATGTCTTTGTGCTTGCCATTTTATTTCAAAGCAAAGTAATTTATTTACTTTTACTCAGTCTTTTCTGGCTCATGGAAAAATGGGGTCAGGTTGTGTAGCCCCCTTTTCTAAATGCGATGGGAAGAATTGATATCAAATTCATTCCTGCCCCAAAGAAAGAGCTCCTCAGATGGTGGAATTAGTTAGATCAGCCTACCCAAGAGCACGTCAAAGTAAGGATTGGTCATCTCTTCCCATTGCTCCAAATCAATATTCACTCTGGAGTCATGCAAGCCCTACCACATTTCTGGTGTCCGGAAACATCCACCTTCGTGTTCGGCAAATTTGAATTGACTCCCACTTTGGAGGAGTATAGTCTCGCCATAGGAATGCCCTTGGGAGCAGAGCTCGCTAAGCCACCAATCGGCATCGACCCCATACTCAGTCTGTCGCGTTTTCTAAAAAATCATTTCGTAAGAGAAATTGTTAGAACCAACAGCAATGCCTTCCCACTATCAACCCTAACCGAATGTTTTGAAAAATAATCAATGTCCCAAAAAATCAAGATCTTCCTTTTGGCGTTCTTTGGATTTATTATCTTTCCCTATAAAAGAATGCCATAAATCCTTCAATCGTGGAGATAATAAATCAAGTCATTTTCGGAGCAGGATATGTAAACATGGTTTTAGTCGAAACATTTTTATCCCTTAATCATTTCAGGAACCAAAAAGAAAAAATTATGAGGGCCGCCCCAGAAATTTTGCAAATGTGGTTCTTTTCCCATATCAAAGGATTCAGGCACCTCATGCAAATATTTGAAATCAGTGAGTTCAAGCACCCATTGCAAAAGTTTCAAGGCTTGGAAAAATATTCTCCCGAAGAAGAGTATTCTCGATGGATTTATTTATTAAAAAACCCAGTCCCGGAGACATTCATATGGCGGACTAAGTGGTTCATTGCGAGCGAGGCACGTTTTGCGCTTGATTATTACGATCCCATCCCACTGTTGGGCCTCTCAAGAGCTACCTCATACTATCCATATAGGGTGGCTCGCCAGTACAGGGTCCTTCAAGAAGTCCCGCCACCGCTCAAGTCAGGACTGTTTCGGGTTTCTTTCGTCCCCACAGGTTATGACTACTCAGAGGAAATCAACATAATTCAGAATGCATGGGATAGATGCCACCCAAAGAGGATTATCGTACCTAGAGAGCTAAAGGGACAGGAGAAAGCCCATCATGCATCCACCTTTTACATCCTCAATCATGGGATTCCTAAGGAGTTGCAGCCGGAAATCCCTAATGTAAGGAAGAAGCTTACCAAGCAAGAAAGGATCAAGTCTCTTGAAGAAAGTTTGGAGACCAGCAAGAGACACCTATCAAAGCTATCTCAAGAGAACAAGCAACGTCGCAAGATCGAGACTTCCCATCGCATATAAAAATGGCCGTTGTAGCTTTTCGATGTAAATACTTTAATATCTAGGGTCATTCTAACTTGTGTAAGAAGTCCTTTTTGCATTGTATAAATCTCTTGTTAATAAATAAGAATGACTCGACCCTTGCCATGAGCCAGTGTTCCATGTGTTTCCTTTGTTTACATTTTCTCCACTTCCTGTGCTGACAAGTAATCACAACATTGCCATATTCACCGAATCCAAAAGCTAGGATGGCTGAAGAAAATGTACCAAGCCTTGTCGAGATTATGGAAAGTGAAATGAAGCAAGTCTTCAATGTGCTTCAACAATTCTCAAAACAAATAGATTATATCCAAGGCAAATTGGCTCCCACTCCGGCCTCGATTGAAGTAGTACTACTGCAGTCATCCACCCAAGGAGAGCAAGGAAGAGATATTGATGATAACATGCCCGAATTGGAGGATGACGCGCACCAAATCATAGTTGAAAAAGTAAAGCCCGGCATTTCATCTAAAACTGAGCATGATAAGTGTCTCGAGAAGCTTGAAGAGAGGTTAAAGCAACTGCAAGGCCTACAGGATCCTACTCCAACAGACCTCTCTATCTACTCCAAAGTCAAAATGCTCGAAAAGTTTAAAATGCCTGAATTTGAGAAGTACGATGGCACGACCTGCCCAAGGGCTCACTTGCAAATGTACTTGGTTCGAATGACCCAATACGTTAGTAATGTGCCTATAATGATCCAGTTGTTCCAGTCAAGCTTGGTAGGTCCCGCCTTGAGGTGGTACATCAAGAAAAACGTAAACCTCATCGGAACATGGAGTGAAGCAAGTGAGCATTCCTCAAGCAGTACAAATTCATAATGGACATTACCCCTTCTCGTGAGGATCTCGATCGCACGGAAAAGAAAAAGCAGGAATCCTTCAAAGAGTATGCTATTAGGTGGAGGAATCTCACCGCCCAGATCAGTCCTGAACCAATTTACTTTGAATTGAGAAAAATGTTCATCAAAACCTTCCCCTACGAATACCGCAATCGGATGGTGACTACGATCGCCGAATCATTCAATCAACTCATTCCAGTAGGAGAGCATATGGAGATAGGGTTAAGGGATGGCTGGTTCACTGAGCCTGCACCTGTTGGCAGAAGATTCGGCATGAAAAAGGATAAAGAGCCCCTGATTGATGCCAATGCCACCTACACTACAAATACCAGCCACCTCCCGACCGTTCAGATAAGCCCGGGCTGACAGCAGACCAATAACCGTCAGCCTCAACGCTACAACAACCAAAGATAATTCACCACGCTTCCTGGATCTCCATCCCAGGTTTTGGTGATCCTTCGAAACAAGAATCTCCTCTCGACTGAGCGAAGATGACCTAATGCTAAAAGCTTTTCCAGCTATGACCCGTCCAAAAAATGCGACTATCATGTGGGAGAAGTAGGCCATTCAACTGATGATTGTTTCACCCTTAAGCATCGGATTCAGAACTTGCAAGATACTAAAGCCTTCTCATTCCAAACTATGAAGCCAAATGTCCAAAGCAATCCGCTAAAGCCTTCTCATTCCAAACTATGAAGCCAAATGTCCAAAGCAATCCGCTCCCTGATCATGCTGATAAAGTAAATGCGATATTCGGTTCTGAAGCTCACCAAATCAAAAATACCAATGCACATATCGTTGACATCTATCGAGGGCTGGTAGAAATCGGGTATTATTCAGGTGACAAAATACCACCTTTTGCAACAATGGAAGAAAAAGTATCAAGAATGATAGAGGCCGGAGTAATCATACATGTTGGTCGCACCAGCATGGTTTCCACTATATCACAAGTCCTCATCAACTGGGATGAGGAATGTGCCACGCTAAAGGCAGAAAGAGAGAAGAGAGGTCCCACCCCACCCGAGGATGTATCTAAAGGAAAAGGAGCCATAATCGAAGCATCGATAGGGGAGCAGCTATAGTCATTGAAATCCCCCAGCCTTACAAGTATGAATGCAACAATGCGGTACCGTGGTCTTATGACCTCGATGTAGGTTTAGTCACGAGATCTGGGTGAACCTATGCTCAAGCAAGCATACAGTCTGCTAAGCCCGTCACTGAGGAAGAAGCCAAGGAGTTTTTGGCCATGGTTAAGGCCAGCGAATACAATATGGTGGAACAATTACGAAAATCACTAGCACAAATCTCTTTACTGGAATTGCTCCAAACATCTGTCAAACACCAAAAATCCCTCATGAAGGTATTAAGCGGGATACATGTCCCTGAAACAATCGAGCACGACAAACTCGAGGAATTTGTCAGCACCATCCTTCTAAAGGATCCAATGGCATTCTCTGATGAAGAAATCCCTGAGGAGGGTAGAGGACACACCAAAGGCCTCTACATATCAGTCAAATGCAACACATCTCACGTCGCTCGAGTATTGATTGACAATGGATTTGCTCTTAACATATGTCCACTAGCAACACTCTGTCGCCTTAAAATAGAGAGATCATGAATCCAGGTACCCAAAACTTCCGTTCGAGCATTTGATGGAACAAAGAAGGAAACAGTGAGGGAGATTGAGCTCGACGTTCAAATTGGCCCAACCGTATTCAGAATTTTGTTCCAAGTAATGGATGTCTCTACTGCATTCAATTTCCTCTTAGGGCGCCCATGGATCCACGTCGCAGGAGCAGTACCTTCAAGCCTCCACCAAAGTGTGAAATTTGTAGTTGGGGGAAAACTAATCACGGTCCGAGGAGAGGAGGACCACTGCATCTATCACAAGACGGCCATCCCTTATGTTGAACCTAGTGACAAAAACAAAGCCAGCTATCAATCGTTCGAACTCGTGTCTACTGTACATGAAGCTCGAGAGACTTTGCCCCTCATCCCTGAGGTATCAAGTGCTGCAATCATGGTGGGAAAAATCATGGTTGGACACAGTTTTATTCCAGGATAAGGGCTTGGTAAGGAAGGCCAGGGCATCCGTCAGCCTATTGAAGCCCTGAGGAGACCTTACACTATCGGTTTAGGATATTTCCTAGATAGAAAAGCAAAGAAAAAAGTCGGCCTTGTATATCCCCGTCTTGAGGAGACTTTCCCAAGCTCAGCTAGGATGATGCATGAGGAAGAAGAAATGATCAATACTTCAAAATGGTTCAACCCCGGAAGCTTGAGCTTGCCCGTGATCCAGGAAGGCGCAACTTGGCCCTCACTTACGAAGAACGAGGGGTCGGATGATATGACCACCATGTTTGAAGACATTTTCATAGGTGCCATTGAAGAAGAGCAGTTGGAAGGAACAAACGATAACTTCTCGTTCATCCAGCTTCAATGCCAGGTTGACAAATTACACGAAACAATGCACACTTGACGGAAAATTTCGCTCAAGCTACTCGTGCACTCCGCTCTCGTTATAGTGAGAATTTAGTAGTAAGTGAAGAAGACCCTACTGATGCGATCTGGCAAGGGATTCGGCTATCTCAGTCCTCAAGAAGCGCACGGCCGTATTCGCCTCTTCCTAAGTCGATGGCCATCATTTTTCCCATCCTCCTAGAGCAAGGGCTAATCACTAGGGAACTAAGCCATCCTACTCCCAAGTACTTCCTTGATTATGATCCATCCAAGCAATGTGATAACCATTCGGGGGAATTAGGACATTCACTAGATGATTGCACAATCCTGAGAGACAAGATTCAAGATCTTTTGGATGCTGGGGTATTCACGTTCCACTCTCCGTGGCTGTGTTTTGGCAAAGATCACCTCCTTGTGGTACCCAGCACTCGTACCATGTTCCCGAGCATGCTAACGAAGCACGTAGAGGAGAGGTGATCATGGACACTTTGGGCCAACCAAGTGGTAAATTTGACTACTATGTCAATTATTCAATCCCCCAAAGTTTCTATGATCATCATCACCACATCGTCCCCGATGGATGGGAAGGCATGGATAATCTGGAATCCACAAAGCCACGAGCACAGGGAGACGTAACTGGCAACTGGTATGAAGACTTCTTCGCGGGCGCTATCAACAAAGGACCATAAGGGGAAATGGGTGCAAACCCGCTCAAGTAGAATCCTTTTATTTCCTTTGCTTACTCCCCTACGTGGGAGCCTGTACATACTTTTAAGTCTGTCTTGTTTTCAACATCAGTTCCACCCAGGGAACCATTTTTTGAAATCACTCTGTAAATTCGTCTACTAATAAATAAAGTTGAAAACATTTTGAGGGCATGAGGAGACACTCCAAATCGGCCCGTTAATGATAACCAGCCGTTAAATGAAAGAAGAAATCTGAGGCCTGGGTCTCCTCATGTTTCCTTGTCTTGAATCTTCAAAGAACAATCTATCACATTTTCTTAATTTATCACCTTTTCAAAAGAAAGAAGCATGCATGCTACTAACCTTATTTGTTCCCTTAGCCTATCTACTCTATGACACAGGAATAATCTAGTGGCAGGCGAGGGTATGGGGACGGTCCAAACCAACATCGTGGATACCCATGATAACAATTCTGATAGCTCAGATGATGACTTTGATAATTTTGATGAAATTCAACGGAATTGGGAACATCATGAAGAAACAAGGCCCCCTACCACTAAAGACACCGTCATTGTCAATTTAGGCAGCACAGAAGGCCCAAGAGAAAAAGATTGGCGCCAACCTTCCTAAAGAAGAAGCTGCAGAAGTATCAAGATGTATTCGCATGGTCATACGCGAATATGCCAGGCCTCGATCCTATGATCGTGGAGCATAGCTTGCCAACTGACCCTGATGTAGCTCCCAATAAGCAACGGCTAAGAAGAACCAAGCCATAATTGTCAAAAAGATTGAAGAAGATATAATGAAGCTCCTCCAAGTGGGTTTCCTCGAAGTCTTGCGATACCCCAGCTGGATAGCAAACATTGTACCGTTGAAGAAGAAGGATAGTCGAATACGTGTTTGTGTCGACTATCGTGACTTGAACAAAGCAAGCCCGAAAGATGATTTCCCATTACCCCACATAGACATTCTTGTAGACAGTACTGTAGGATTCAGACTTTTCTCTTTTATGGATGGATTCTCAGGATACAACCAAATAAGGATGAAGGAGGAAGACAAGGAAAAAATGGTGTTCATTACCCCATGGGGAACTTTTCATTATAAGGTCATGCCTTTTGGCCTAAAAAATGCTGGAGCAACTTACTAGCGTGCCATGGTCACCCTCTTCCACGACATGATGCACAAAGAAATTGAAGTATATGTCGATGACATGATCGCTAAAACCAGGCATGGAGAGGACCATGTGAAGACCCTGGAGAAACTATTTGAGCGACTTCGCTAGTTTAAGTTGCGCTTGAATCCAGCAAAATGTGTGTTTGGGGCAACGTCTAGCAAATTACTTGGATTCATTGTAAGCTGTGAAGGAATAGAAGTAGATCCATAAAAAACCAAGGCGATATTTGAGATGCCTCCTCCCTCGACTGTAAAAGAAGTCCGGAGCCTCCTGGGAAGATTAAATTATATTGCACGATTAATTTCCCAGCTTTCCGAAACTGCAAAACCTTTCTTCAAGCTCCTCAGGAAATATGCACAAATTAAATGGGATGATGATTGCCGACTAGCATTTGAAGACTTGAAGCAGTACTTGATGAAACCCCCGATTCTGGTACCTCCAGTCCCGGGGCACCCTTTAATTCTCTACCTTACCATCAATAGTGAATCCTTAGGTGCAATGCTGGCACAAAAGGAGCAAGCCATCTACTATTTGAGTAAAAATTTCACCATGTTAGAACAAAACTACTCCAGATCAGAGAAAACATGCGCCGCATTGGTATGGTATTGCATAGACTCCGACAGTATACCTTGCATTACCAAACTTTCCTCGTAACCGAAAGTGATCCGATCAAGTATTTGCTCAGTCGCCCAGCATTGGTAGGGAAATTGGCCAAATGGCAAATCTTGATCTCAGAATTCAACATTCAGGTGATATCACAAAAATCAGATAAAGGACGGGTGATTGCTGATATGTTAGTAGACTATCCTAAAGAAGTACGCAAAGATAATCCCCCGGACGACCAAATTTCTGCAATAATGGACTATGTTTTTTCGACGGAGCCGTAAACTTGTCGGGTTCCGGCATTGGGACAGTCTTGATATCCCCAAGTGGACAACATTATCCTGTGGCTGCAAAATTGGTATTTCCATGCACCAACAATATAGCCGAGTATGAGGCATGCATCCTCGGCTTGCAAGCGGCTATTGAAATGGGATTGACAAAGCTAAAGGTGTTTAGTGATTCTACTTTAATAATCCTCCAGACGTTGGGCAAATGGAAGACGAAAGACGCCAAACTTCTGCTTTATCATGGTTACTTAGAAAAGTTGGCAGGAAAATTCCAAGACATCTCATTTGAATACCTACCTAGAATTCATAATCAGTTCACTGATGCACTAGCAACGCTATCATCTATGTTGCAAGCAACAAAAGGGTTAGAAGTAGAGCCTTTAAAGATTAAAGTCCTAGCAAGACAGTCCTACTACATGGCCATAACTGAAGAACCCGATGGGAAGCCCTGGTATTACGATATCATGAAATACGTCCAGAAACAGGAGTTCCCTGAACAAAGCACTCCCTCTGATCGAAAATACCTAATGAAAATGGCTTTGAGGTTTTTCGTCAGCGGTGAAAATCTGTACAAAAGATCATATGACTCAATCCTGCTAAGATGTGTGGATGCAGCTGAAGCCACACGAATAATGCAAGAAATACATCAGGGAGTATGTGGCCCTCACATGAATGGACGTATGTTGGCCAAGAATATAACGAGACTGGGTTATTACTGGCTCCCTTTAGAAAATGATTGCGCTCAGCATGTGCGAAGTTGTCATCATTGTTAGATTCACGGGGACAAGATAAATGTCTCTCCAACTGAACCGCATCAGTTATCTGAGCCATGGCCATTTTCAATGTGGGGCATCGATGTAATTGGCCCAATTAACCCAAAGGCGTCAAACGGACATCAGTTCATCCTGGTTGCAATTGATTACTTTTCGAAATGGATTGAGTTCACATCATATGCGAGCGTAATTGCACGGAATGTTATGAAATTCGTCAAACGTGACATAATCACCTGTTATGGCGTGCCAGATTCCATCATCACCGACAATGGGACAAACCTGAATAATAAGCTGATCAATCAACTATTTTCTAAGTTCAAGATCCAGCATTTGAACTCATCCCCTTATCGCCCACAAATGAATGGAGCTGTAGAGGCCGCCAACAAGAACATCAAGAAAATCCTAGCCAAGACAGCTGAAAATTATCGCGACTGGCATGAGAGGTTACCCTTCGCACTGACGGCATACCGAACCTCGATTCGAACTTCTACTGGGGCAACCCCTTTTTCCCTGGTTTACGACATGGAGGTGATTTTGCCCGTGGAAGTAGAAATCCCTTCCTTACGAGTTTTATCCCAAGCTGGATTATCTAAGGAGGAATGGACACAACAAAGGCTCGAGCAGCTGAACATGATCGATGAAAAATGACTGATAGCCCTCTGTCACGGTCAGTGTTATCAGTAGAAGGTAGCTTGATCATTTAATCAAAAGGTGCGACCCAAACACTTCGAGATAAACGAGCTAGTCCTGAGAAAGACGATGCCAATCTTTCCAGAGCCTGGAGGCAAGTTCGCCCCAAATTACAAGGGTCCTTATGTAATAAAGATAATACTCGCTGAAGAAGCTTTGATCCTAACTGAGATGGATGGGTGAGAATTTTCTAAACCAGTTAATTCCGATGCTGTAAAAAAGTACTACCCTTGAAAGATGTTCTTTGTCTGGCATTGCCAAGCGTTCTTCTATCATAATAAAAATGCCTACGCACCTTTTGTATATGAGTCAATGAAGGAAAGTGAATGGTAATCACCAGCATTTAAGGGAGTGTCAAAAATCAAATGGCAAACTCGATGACATAACTTGAGCAAATTGACATTACCCAGATAGATGCATGAGAATAATCCATGTCAGTTTCGCCCAGCTCGGCATAAAAGATGCATCATTCAGGAACCACTTTGATTAGAAAGAACTTTTTGTCCTAGTAAACAACTTAGAATCTGGAGGCCTCACTTCTTGTTCCAAACACATGCTCTCGCAAGAAGTAATTGCTATTGAAAAGCTGGAAGTTTTGATTGTCCGTCTCAAATTCCATAGAAGCTTGAGGTACATGACCTTACCCAATACTGCTATATTCAAGGGCAGAAGGAAAAATTCAACAGAAGGAAGACGTTGAAAGTGAATCAACGGCTAGCAATCACGCATACTTGACCACAAGTATGAAAGGCCAGTCGAAGGAAGTATTAAGCTGAAAAAAGCGGTCATCGACCTCCCTAAGAGCCAGCACAAATAGATTCTGGGGGGCAAGGTAACTTGGCATCATTTCTTATCCTCACTCTCTAAGTTCATGTTGACAGGAAGCATCGAGATTCGAGAGCCAGGCTAAATGGGGCAAACCACGTGATCCAAGCCCGGGGTAAAAACAAAAACGTCTGATTATTCACATGTTATGTCCCTAACCAATTGGAGTAACCTATCGACACCCATTTGTCAATAGCCGTCTGTAAATAACTCTTTTAATGTTCAAATTTCAACACATTTGTGAATACCATTCCACCAAGTAAACACCCTTAGAGTTGTTAATAATTTTTCTCTTGAGTAAAAACCATTCATTTATTTTTACAAACTCTTTCACATCATATACTGCATGCCTTTTTCCAGGTGAATTTTGCATGATGATTTTGTCTGTCTAAATCTTTGATTTCATTAAGGATTATTAGAATAGACTGTTAAGTGAAGAATACAAGACTAATTGAGCATGCTGGATAAGGCAAGTCAGGATGATGACAGGCAAGCCATAGTCCCCCCATCTACACACTTGTGAGATGAGTGCAGAAAATTCCATGACTACTGGGCAAAGAGTTCTCTCGCGAATAGTACGATGACCAAAATAGTGGGAGGCATTCTATCGCTCACTTTGAGCCCCATACACTGGCCAAATCTCTGTCTTACCCCCCGTCAAAGAACCACCCAACACTGGGGCAAGTTGAAGGCAAGTCAGCATCACAAGGTGAGAAAAGGGATAGAAATTATCTTGCTTGCACTTGCATTAATCTTTGAGTGTCTTTATTGCATATGAACACTCGCTTTAATTTAAGTGCCATAGAGTCATGAAGAGCAATTCTTTCCTTATGCACTTGTATCCATTGTATAAACCAATTGAGTCTGTAAATTCACCCTCACATGGAGGCAAAGCAGAAGCTGCTACCATTCAAGCAGCATAATTAGAAGCACCAGCAAAGGATGAAGACTCAACAAGTCTAGTGAAGGCATTTGCTTGAATTTGTTAAGATTGGTTCCTCAAGCAACAAAAACAAAAAACCTAGCGCATAAAAAGTAGTGTACTTGGTAAAAGCAAGGTCAATGTTCATGAATGAAAATTTGAAAAGAGAAATAGGGACATGAAAAAGCAGTGTGCTTGGTAAAAGCAAGGCCGATGCCCCAAAAAAAAAAAAAATACAGCCATTTATATTCCCCAAGAGAAGTTGCTATTGGGGTCTATGGAACCTTCATTGGACGGTGAGAAGAAAGATCGATGACAAATGTCAAGGCAATCACCAGCTCTTACCCTTTTACACACAAGTCAAGCCTACATGGCATCCTGTTGTAAAAAGTCTCTTCAGACTAGGGACACTTCAATTAACATAGGATTTCATATGTCTATAAGCATGGCTCGAAGAAGTACGAGCAAGATTATTTTATCTCTTTTTGCAGGATCCTCAACTTGCAAACCTGGAGATAACCGTGCAACATTTTCCCACAAAGCCATGACCTTATTGATCTCGTCTAACAAGCCATTGCCCAAGCCTTCATCATAATTCCAACAAAGACCTCTCACATTGGTGGAGTCGTATCATTTGCGAGAATACTCGTACCCCTGCCGGCATGATGAAGGTAAGATAGTGTGGTCCTTATAAAATCTTGCATCAATGGTCAGGATAAAACAGCATTTCCCATGAGAGTGAGTGAAAAGTCCTTTCAGACTGAAAGTCCCTTATCTGGCATGCTCAAGACATCTACATTCTAAGCGAAAGTTGTTTTTCAAAATCCGCCCCAGTGGAATTCAAATGATACAAAACTGACAATATCATCATGCATAAATCACATTTAAATTTACAAATTTACAGCATATACAATCATTGTGTACATGTGTGCATATTGTGCAAATAGCAAACATATTCTTAGAGATTAGAGATATCGCCAAGAAAGCATGTCATCATCCCTACTCCCGGAATTTTATGAGTACTTACCACTGTCTAGATATTCCCTCTTACCGATACTCGACCTATCAGAGTTGTACCCAAAGTTATGCCATTGAATGCCAGCAGCCGCTCAAGTATTCCACCGCATTATGCACCTGTGATTACCCAGGTGTCCCAACCCTTTTGAGTGCTTGTAACCATCCAGAAGGTGAGAAGTCTTCACAAATATGCGAGGTACGTCCTCGATATTCCCAATTTCCAGGAGGCAGGGGGCCTTCACGAATATCTCAAATACGTCCGCGATATTCCCATTACTAGGAGATGAGAGACCTTCACGAATAGGCGAGGTACGTCCTCGATATTCTCAATTTCCAAAAGGCGAGAGACTTTCACGAATATCTCAGGTACGTCCTCGATATTCCCAATTTCCAGAAGATGAGAAACCTTCACAAGTACCCAAGGTATGTCCCTAAAACTTCCAATTATCAAGTACCCCTTCAATACTTGTGAATATCCAAGTATCCCCCAAGAATTGGTACGTGTGATCATCTAAGTACCCCTTCAATCGGCCAAATACCCCTTTTGACGCCTGTAAAGGCCCAAATATCCCTCAAGTTAGTACTTGTGAATTTCCAGGTACTCTTTGAAATGCTTGTGAATATCCAGGTATCTTCCAAAACAGATGCCTTGAGAAAGGTCGGCGCATATCCTGAGAAAAGTCGGGTACCAACTGGTGTCCTTGATACAAATCAAGCACCCACAAAGTAGATGCCCTGAGGAAGGTCGGCGCATCTCCCGAGAAAGGTCGGGTACCAACTGGTGTCCTTGACAGAAGTCAAACATCCCGACAAAATAGATGCCCTGAGAAAGGCCGGCACGTCCTCTCGAGAAAGGTCGGGTACCAACTGGTGTCCTCGATACAAATTAGGCACCCACAAATGAGATGCCCTGAGAAAGGTCGGCGCATCTCCTGTCACGGCAACCGAAGAATGGTTCGAGTCCGAGACAAACCACTAATTGCTCCAACAGGCGACCGAAGAATGGTTCGGGTCCTGGAGAAGCAATTTCCCGTCACGACGACTAAAGAATGGTTTGGGTCCAAGACAAACCACTGTTTGTTCCAACAAGTGACTGAAGATTGGTTCGGGTCCTGGAAGAGCAATTTCCCGTCAAGGCGACCGAAGAAAGGTTCGGGTCTTAGACAAATCATTGATTGTTTTAAACAGGCGACCGAAGAATGGTTCGAGTCTTGGAAAAGCAACCTCCTCATATCACCAAGTAAGATGACACCTTGATACTTACCAAACTCGGGGTTCACACCCTATCTCACTCACCCCTGGTAAGTAACTATAGGTATCTTCTTATATTTCTCTTTTTGCATAGGATAATATGTCCAAAATAAAATTTAATCTGCTACGCGTACACGGGTAAAATTAAGGCATAAGTTTGTCTTTGAATGCAACCTGTGCGAGCTCACCTTCAAAGAGGGGCAGCTGTTGACATCTCAATTTTATTTTACTTAGGTTTATTTTTATTTTTTAAGCTTTTATTTTCTTTTCGGGATAACAAATAAACAAATGACAAAAAAAAGAAGAAAAACGGAAAAACCCAAAAGAAACGAAAAAGAAACGAAAAAAACCAGAAAAAACAACCCCCCTTCCTCGCCCAACTCAGTGTGCAGCACGCGCGACGCCGGAGGGAGATAAGCAGACGGCGACATACGGCGAGCAGAGGGGCACTGAGCGCCGACGGGACGTGAACGAAGGGGGAGCAGATGGCCGATGGGACGGCGGTCCAACCATCGGGCGAACCCTCGCCGACCGGCCGCCCCCTCGCCTATAAATAGAGGGGGCCACCGTTGTCGTCGAAGGGGAGAGGAGGTGGAGACAGAGGCAGAGGTGGCCAGAAAGAGAGAGAGAGAGAGAGAGAGAGAGAGAGAGAGAGAGAGAGAGGCGGCGAGGGTTGAAGGCCGCAAATCCTCGGAACCCCCAACTGAGAGACATCAGAAAGGGGGGCCGAGGACGAGCAGGCCGAGATCTGAGGTCGGCCAAAGTTTCTGGGTCGGATTCGAGCGGGAAGGAGCTGAGGGAGAAAGGGAGTTCTGGTGGGACCGAGAACGAGCCCAGGTCCTCGCCGTCGTCATACGCCGTGGACATCCCCGTCACTGATAAAGCCCCCTGGCTCTGTCGTTGTTCGTCGTGGCCATCGTCGGCGAAAACGAGCCCCCGCTGTCACCGTCATCGTCTCCGTCCATCAAAGGTAAAAAATTGTCACCGTTACCATTGTTGTTCATCACGGCCGTTTTCCGTCGACTTCACCGTCATCACCGCCGCCGTTGTCGCCTTCATCGTCGTCATCACTGTCGTCGTCATCGCCATCGTCGCCAGAGCACCTCTTCGGCGCCCCCAAATCGGAAACCCTAGGGTTCCCATTTTTCCGGTTCACCGAGTCGGACCCGGATTGGGAACCGGGTAGGGATTCCACATTTTCCGGGGGCGGCGGGAGTCAGGTCGCAGAACGAGTCGGATCTGGGTAGGGTTTTCGCAGGGAGCTGGGTCGTGGAGTGGGTCGCCGGGTTGTCGAAGCGAGTCAATGGGTCGAGCGGGCGTCCCCTAAACGCTCGCCCATGACGTCGTTTTTTTTTTTTTTTTTTTTTTTTTTAAAAAAGGGAAAAACCGAGCCTTCGGGTCACCGGCCCGAGTCGGACCTAACCCGCGGATCCGATCCAAGTCGTTTTTTATAATATTTTAATATAAAATAATATTTTAAATAAATAATAAATAAATAATTTATTTTCAAAAAAATCAAAAAAATAATTTATTTTCCAAAAATATTAAAAAAATCTTTTAATTTCCAGAAAATCAAAAAATTATTTAAAAATGTTAAATATATTTTATTTTCCGAAAAGTCGAAATAAAAATAAAAAATAATTTATTTTCCAAAAAAATTAAAAAATATTTTATTTTCCAAAAAAATCAAAAATATTTTATATTTTCCAAAAATCCAAAAAAGCCAAAAATCCCAAAAATTGCCAAAATTCATAAAAAAAAAAGGCCAAAAAGCTCGTATTTTCCCAAAATATTCAAAAATCCAAAAAATCCCGTTTATGTCCAAAAAAAAAGAGAAAAAACTCAAAACTGTTTTTCCTCCTCAAAATGCATGGAAAATCCCTCAAACATCCAAAAATCTTAGGGTTTAAACAAGATTAGGTACTGAAAGGGCATTAGTGGTTAACTAGTGTAATCAAGTCCCAATCCTAATTTCTCGGTTGCGCAGAGTGAGTATTTCTCCGGTACTTCGCTTGGGTTTCTAATCAACCCACCCCAAATTGATTGGTGACGACTCCATTTTAAAATTGACTTACAGGTTAAAAACTTAGATTATTAAAGTCGTGAATTGGTGGACTTGGGAGAGTCCGGGCATTAACAAATTTAGCCGAGCCATTAGCCTCCTTAGGCGCTCGTACCCGATTGCGGGCGCCGAAAAATGAGGTAGCGACAACACCTAATTTTTTATTTTTTATTTTTTATTTTTTATCTAAAAGATTGTCTCTTGTGCTTTAGAAGATGAAGGAATAAAATTGATCAATATTATAGAAATTTGGGGGAAATTATCATAAAAAATTTAAATCTGTTGTATTTGTACCAATTCGGTTATAAACATTTCAATTTTAAAAAATGTAGTCATGAACTTTTTGATGATTTATGATATAATCTTTCTAGCCAATTTTAGTTAGAAATTGCTGATGTGGCACAGCCAATGCTAATGTAAATAATTTTTTAAATAATTTTCTGGATTTTTAATATTTTAATATTTTTTCTTCTCTTTTTATTTTTTTCTTTTTATTTTTACTTTTTTTCCTTTTAAGCCCAGCAATGGTTGCTGCCCTTGTCTAGTAGTCAGCTATGCTGGCTGTCGCCTACGAGTAGCGAGGGTCAACCAATGAATCTTGTCGAACTTGGTAAGGGAAAGAAAGAAAGACAAAGAATTTTTTTAATTGAAAATTATAGAAAATTATAAAAATTATCAATGTTTGCCGTCGACGTTCACATTGGTGATTTTGGGCAAAAATTGGTTGGAATTAATAAATTGACAAATTATTAAAAAGTCAATGACTAAATTGGTCAAATTAGAAGATTTAGAACTGAATTGATATAAGTATAGTAAGTTTATGACTTTTTTCTTATAATTTTCCTAGAAATTTGACCCCTTAGCAGAAATATCATATTGCATAATCTTGCATTCTGAATCTCTCTCTCCCATACGGCCTGATCCATTTTGAGCGGGTGTCTCCCTCTACCCTTTGCCGAGATGGCGAGCAATTATTCCATACTTGAATCACTTCGATGAAGCAACATATCGATGCATTTGGTGCAAGAACGAGAGAGGGAAGAATTGAAGATTACAACTATAGAGTTTCTGCAAAATGGACTTCGCGTTTTCTTGGAATTCTGGTACAACACATTAAGAAATGGGGCATCATTCTCATTTCTTTTGGCAAGAATATTCAAGGAAAGACAACAATTTGGACCGGAGATTTTCCGTGACCTTTTGTCCTGGAATCCAAGGACGTTTACGCCAACTCTAGGCAGTTCATGCCTGCCGGATCAAGGGCTGTTTCATTGAACTAGCGACCTATATACTTCATCAATATAGGTTTTCGGAATGGGCCATCACTAATTTGCAGGCCTTGATAAGAGACTCCCCTTCCCACGAAGCCTGTTCTTAATCTGTCACTGCGCGGCTCAGATTTAAGTAGTCCGCCTCTAAAACTTCGTGCACGAATGTATGTCCAGTCGTGGAGGCACAAATATTCTTCGCAAACCCATCCACTACACTCTTGGTTTGATCTCTGCACACACGCAACTCTCCCTTCCGATCTGCCATCCTCAGATGAGCCATCCATGCTCACCTTCAATTCTTTTATGTTTGGCGGCTTCCAGTCCGTCGGTAAAACCCATCTTTCCTATTTTTTTCAATTTCTCGGATTACATTTCTTAATTTTCTTTTAAAAGAAGGAAAAGGAAAATAGAAAATAAAACAAAAAGTTCTTGAAAATGCAAAAAATTCCACGTAGGATAATTTGTCAAAAATAACACTTAAATGATTGATTTTATTTCGATGTGGCACTTATGTGAGAAAAAATTATGTCACTCAAGTGAGCACCATATGAAAGTTGTGATACTCATGTTGTACTTGTCCCAAAAATGTTGGCTGAATTGTGTCGTACTTGCTCTCTAATCTCTAAATCTGATTGTATGCACTTTTGACCATAAAAGTGCCAGCTTTTGTTTGAGTTCACATTACTTTGTCTTTCTCCTCGATGGCCTTGAGTAGGATAGTTAATACTTTCTTGGCAATTTGTTTATCAAACATGTGAAACAGTTTTTGCTCATCCCACTTTGCTTCTTTCGTGATGATCAGCTCGTTTATTGTTTGTGGCTCCCCATATACTTCCTCTCCTCCAATAGTGCTGATTTCGGCCATCTATATTCCCTAATAATGGTATTTCTGTCACCCCACACTCTCCATCTCACATCCTTAACAAAATATTTCTTCCCCACAATATGTCCTGCCATCCCTACGAAGCACGGCTACCCTTTATGGCATGCCATACCATAATTTGTTGTAGTCCTTGAAATACTTTTACCCAAATGATAGAAGAGTTTTGATCTATCCTCAAGCTTGCTTACCAAATATGACCTTATAAGGATAACAATTCTCTAAATCCCATTACTCTGTCCTTTTCCCTTTTCATAACAATCCATTTTTTCCAGTGGAATCCAGACATGGAATCACCATTCTTCTACCAAAATTAGCAACGGTCTCTTCAATGGCTCAGCGAATAGAGACAGGTAATTTAAAAATTGACATGCCATATTGCAGTAGAGTTTGTGCCATTGCTTTAATGAGTGTCTCATTTCCCGATTTTGAGGTCATCCTTTCTTTTTAATCTTTCAAGTTTCATGTTTACTCTAGCCAAAATCCATGCAAACATTTTTTTTTTTTTTTTGTAAGCTTACACTTGTTCACTAATTATGAAGGTTCACCAAAGCCTCTTTCCTCCTCCCGTGTCCAAAATTCAGTAGTGACTTCTACTAGGATTGGCTTAGTCGGAGTCGGCTCAAGCTCTGAGATCTTTGAGATCCCATCAAACATCAAAGCTAACTCTTCTCACACTTGTCAAAGCATTTAAAACAAAGGCAATAAACTTATCAAGTTTGGACTCTTTCGGCATGGCCATGAGGGTTTGGGTGATTCAGCCAGCTAACAAAAGCCATTTGTTTGCCCAGAAGCTGTCCGACTGGACCTGGGTCTGATCTTTTTCGAATCTTTTCGCCCTATTTTAGTTTTTGAAATTTTCTATTCAACCTTTCCTGTCCCAATTTGAACTTCGGAGTCAACATGTTCACCGGCATGGTATCAGGAAATGGATCCTGATCCACCAACATCACATCTTTCTGAAAGTTATCTCCTGTTCAAAGCGCTACGCACCTCTTAGTTAACTAGGTTGATTGATATCTAAGGGTACCCATCGTCCTCGCTTACAAAGAAAGGTCCGTCCTCCTTGGTTCCTAAACAATGGGTGTGGAGAAGAGCATGCCTATTTCCTACTTTGAGGAGAAAGCTCTGGCCGAGCACTACGATGATAGGTAGTCATTTTCCTAGACGATTTCGAGTAATCAAACCATGTTTGTCTAAAAATAATTAAACGACACGACTGCTGGGGAAATTGATCTGTCCGATCAAGCGCCGCAACTCCTTTTTGCTTCTTGAGGGAGGTGCTTCCTTGATTGCCCTGGATTTCTTCTTGTCAATTTCAACCCCTCTGTTGTGCACTAAGAACTTCCGGAAGATGTAGCTCCTCACAAGAAAGACCGCCCATAGAAATGAATCAGAAATGCAAGAGAGAGTGCGCTAATGTAGAAGTGTACTGCCTAGGCCTAGAAAAGATGTTGGATAGCCTCTCCTCTTCCGATAGACGGCCCCAATCTGACGGAATCGCTAGGTACTTTCCAATTTTTCTTTAATTCCAGAATTCTCATCTCCATTGCTATGTTCCTTCTCAAACTCTAAGGGCAGTCTTTACTGAAGAAGATGCTAGATCTATTTAAGGGCTTGTCCAAATGCAAAACAATAGGAGTTTAAAATTGCTGCAACATTTAGACACTCTTGATCCCTCCCATCTAAAAATTTTTTTGAGTCATCTGCTAATAAAAAATGAGATAGAGTGGGGAGTATCTATTAAGTTTAATTCCCCTTACACTAGCCACAAAAATGAAGAGGTAAGAGGAGAGTGGGTTACCTTGATGTAATCCTCTTGAAGTTAGGGTTTACTACTGAATTTTATGCTCAAGGATGCCGACATCAGACAAAGCATAATACGCCCCACCCATTTGACATTCAAGCCCGTTTTGATAATGCATGCTCCCAAGGAATTTCGTTCTATCCTATCATAGGATTTTCCCAAATCTAATTTGAGCATTGCTTAAAACTTGTTCTTTCTCTTACAAATTCTAAATTGATAAAGATTTCCTGTACTACCATAATATTATCTTATATTTGGCTGCCCCCCACAAAATCACTTTGTTCCCATGCTATCAAAATCAGAAGAGAAGGTTTAAGCCAGCTCACCAGAACCTTTGAAATGACCTTGTATCTAAAATTGCATAAGCTAATTGAGCAAAATTGGTCAGGAAGTTATAGATTCGGCACCTTTGAAATAAGGGCAATATGAGTTTTCATTCAATTGACAATTGAACATACCTCTTTTAAAGAAATCTGCCTCCATTTTGAACATATCGTGGCTTATTATCCTCTAATGGTTGTGACAAAATTAGTTATTTAGCCAATCTGGTCTAGGAGCTTTGGTTGCACCCAACTAGAAAATCATATCCCTCACTTCTTTCATGGCGTAAGTATATTATCAATGCCAAAACTTGTGTACGGCGCTCACTTTGGTACCAAAATTTTATTTTGGATCACTTAAGTGCCAAAACTTTTTAAAAAATGATCATTTCAGTGCCAACAACAATCTGGTTGGCCAGAAATCTGACGTGGCACTTTTTTATTAATTTTTACAGCTAATGTGGCTTGCCGAAGAGTACAATCAGCATTTAAACAACAAAACGACAACGTTTGGCGTCTTTCCCACAATTCAAAACCCTAAAACCCCAAATTGAGAGAGAGAGAGAGAGAGAGAGAGAGAGAGAAGACATAGCATGGGCTTCCCATCGTCTTCTTCCCCGAAGAACAACACCAGCACCAACCAGCAACGACACCAGCAGTGCACTAGCACAACTCCACCCTCGGTTCGCTTGCATTTTTGACAAGTCCAAGCTCTTGTCCTCCTCCTCCTCTCTTCCTCCTTCTCCTTCCCCCTTCAAAAGGACCCACTTCAGTAGCTCCCTGAGCAGAGTCCAATTTGCCATCTTCATCTATGCCCTCGTTGTTTCCCTTGCCCTCCTCACCTTCTCTCTCTCCACCTTCGACCACCCTTCTTCCTCCTCCTTCGCCCTCGCCTTTAAATCTTCTCATCACTTCTTGCTTGAGCAATAACCTCAGCCTCTCCTCACTTGCCTAGTTGAGCAACTACAACAGATAGTGTACTTACCCCATTTTTAATGGTAAGTTCACCAAGTTAGCTTTGGTTCATCTCATTCGACAAGATCCTGGGGCAATGATCTATAACTGGTTGAAACTTTCAGGGACCTTTTTGTGCTATAAAATCCCTGAAAAATTCGATAGTCATACTTTTGAGCTGCCCTAGTTCTCGAAACCATTTGTTCTCAGAATTTTTTAGTGTTATGATTCTGTTTCTTTGCCTCCTTTGGATGTTTGTGGCGTGAAAGTACTAAGTAATTTTATCTCCCCATTTCATCAAGTTTATTCGAGAACGCATCCCCATTCATCTCTTCCTACTGCCGAAAGTTTTCAGTCCTTCATTTCAGCTCCTTGACTCTCTCTCTCTCTCTTCCTGTTCACCGGTAGCAGAGTTTATTAAATGTTGGAGTTCCAATTTAATGGAATGTATTAATTGAGAAGAGTTTGTAAACCTTCTCCCGCTTCATCTCTCTAATTCGGCTACTACACAGTTCGGCTACTCCATTCTCCCGCTTCATCTCTCTAATTCCGGATATTCCCTACTTTTTTATATCCATTAAGCAACAAACACTCAAGAAATCTTGAAATGCCGCAAAATAGCAATGCTTGACAGCTCTCCTTCCTACTTTTCCCAATGATACAAAACCATTAAAGTCTCCTATTACAAAACAAGGTAGGTTGTTGCTCCTCTCACAGCAAAAGTCTCTCCTGAAAATCATTTGGTGCATGGACGAAGGTAATTTTGATGGCACTTTATCCCTCATCCCGCGCCCCCCTCCTTCTCCTTTAAACATAATACAGGTTAATGAAGAGTTTCCTTGTTAAGTCCACCTTCACTTCCACCTCTTCTATCTAGCTACTAATCCCCCTGAAATGCCCTCTAGTTCCATTATAAAATAGTTCTGAAAGTTGAGGCTTCTCTTTACCCACTGTACCCATATTTCTTGGTGGTTTGTCGCCACAATGAACACTAAATTAGAATTTCCTCGAGCTACAAGGACTTTCAAAGCTTGGACTGTTAGGGGTGAGCCCAAACAATGACAGTTCTAACAACCAAGCTTCATTTGTAACAAGGTGGTTTATTAGGACTAGCCACTAAAGTCCCTTTATCACTTTTAATCAGCAAGTGCACAAGTGTGTCCAGAAGTTGTCCTTCTCCTAATTGAATAATTACACCCTTCTCCAAACTGAAAGAGCTATATCTCCTAGCTCTTTTATTACCAAGAGTTTTGCCTCCTTTCGAACCAATCAATCTCTTATTACACAGGGGCTCTTTTGCAGTTACTTTCTCCGGGATCTTCATGGGAACAGTTGTCGGATAAACATAATTTATCGCCCCCATCAACCTCCTCATTAGCCATCTTTCCTTTGCCCATGTTTTTCAGCATTTTAAGATTAAGATTATCCTCACATTTCAAGATTAAGATTCTCCCATTCTTCTTCTATTTTATGATAAATCACCACTTGTTCAGATGTGAGAAGTGTTTCCCTCCATCTCATCCTTTTTTTTTCCCTATAAGAAAAAATTTCCATAAAGGATTATATTCTTTGTCCTCTGTTCACAGCCAACTTCCAAACCTCCTGTTAATTCCCATGTCATATTTATCTTCATCAAACATCACATCCTTACAATATTTATCATAGCGACCCATTTTCCCACACGCATAGCAGAAATGAGGCACTCTCTCGTACTTAAATTCAAGCCATATGTTCCGTCCTTTGATGCTAGTGAGGATTCCAACTTTTAGTGGAGTCAACAAAACTATTTTCACTTTAGCTGTCGTAACTTTCCAAAAGGCAACAAACTTTGAATCCATTTAAAATTTTGCTACTTCGCCCATAGTTTTTACAATTCTCTTTATTGCCTTTTCTTTTATCCACTTCATAGGAAACCCATGAATTTACATCCGAAATTCGGACTCCATGAATTTATAGCAGTGAGGAGGTATCCCCTCCTCCCAGTTCTTCGACAGTAACAGATTGCTGGAAAAAGGCTAGAGTCCATTATCCATTAACTTAATTTTATCTTCCTTAGTCGCAAAGGTAAAAGCTATTGATCCTGTTTCTAGAGGTTTTATATTGACATATTTCCACTCTCTAAGCCCTTTCCCTAGTCGATTGAAAGGCTTGGAAATTAACTTTTGGATTGGACAATAGTTTCCATCATCACAAGCTCATTTTCTGACCACAAATGTCCTAACATTCTGCATAGGCTCTCTAGATACCATTTAACCTCTTCTCCTTTAGCCATGTAGCACTGAGTCTTAGGAGCTAACTTTTGATTTGGCTCCTGCGAAATGCTTCCAGAAAACATCTTCTCTTCGATCTGGAGATACGGGGAGTGGGCCAAAAAGAAAATACCTGAATCACTTAGTAGAGCCCAAGACTGGGACTAGAGGACGATTGTGTTTGATTTCACGATGGTGACAAAGGGGAAGAAAGACAATTGAGTATACGTGAAAGGATTCTAAGAAGGACTAGGTAATGGCTGCCTTAGTTTCAATGTAACAGTACACCATTTGGGGTTAGGGTTTTCATGAAAGTCGAAAATAAACAAGAAGGAAGAGAGTAGGTGAGAAAGGTTTATAAAAATGGAGGGCTGCGGTCAGGTTTATGTGATAGCAGTGACAAACTCTTATTTGATGCTTAAGTATGTTTGCTAGTTAACTAAGCTTGGCAAGCAAGGGTTTTCCTGAATCCTTCTCGTTCACTCCCCCTGAAAATGCAACGGTGGTCTACGGTTGAAGCTTCATCCTCTCTAAATGAGACTTTCCACCAAACTTCTGGGAAAAGTAGTCTTCGACATATTTCTCCATCTTTATCCTTCTAAACAACGCTGGACTCTCCTTAGTCGTCAGAGATTGGACTGGACCAATTTCTGTCTCCAGCTTAGGGTTGAAGAACATAGCAATTGAGATCCTTTCGCTTGTCGTATTCACTGTGACTCTATGCTCATTGCTATTATAAAGACCATTGCTAAGAATCTGCCATTATAGCAAAGGAAAATCATATTAGATACATGTACAAACGGGCTGGGCCTCTAGGAAATTTTCGGCCTGGCCCAAAGAGAAAAGGAAAAAAAAAAGGGCCTGGTAACCTCTGGCCCGTTTGAATCTTAACCCATAAAAACTAGTCCAAGCTGTCCAGGCCGATTTTTTTTTTTTTTTTTTTTTTTTTTTGGGTCGAAAATTAAGGCATTTCATTAAGTAAATAAAGATGAGAGGCCCTGTAAATGGGCATCATAACATAACAAGTCCCATAAAGTTTGTGGAGGAGATGTGACCCAATTCAAAGCTAAATAGTTGTTCTTGTGGGCTTAGCAAACCAATCTACCACATAATTAGCCTCTCTAGGGCAATGGGCTATCTTCACGTTGGAAAAGGCCTGCATCAATTCTTTGCACTTACTGACAATAGGTTGAACCTTGGTCTTTCATGTTTTTGGATCAATTTGAATACTCCTAATAATAGATACCTTTAATTCACCGAATTGCTTGTATGATTTGTTCGTGGTTGTTGAAAATGATGCGAAATGCCTTTTTATGACAAGATGCCTTAGTATTTCCAATAGATACCATAAATGATTCACTAAACAAATTCAAGGTAATGTTTGATACAAAGGAATAAAAACAAAATTATGGTATTGAAAGTTTCAAACTCAAGCTGTCCTACACCAACACCTTATAGAAATTGTGAGATCTTAGAATCTATTTAAGTTGACTTTTACTCTTTTTTAGGGTCTAATCTAATTCCTGTGCTTCACAAACTTTGACCTTTGTGAAATCCAAAATAATTCACATTTTTACAATATACAACTATTGACACGTAAATTCACACATTGGACCAAAAAAAAAAAAAAATCACACATATTTTTTAAGATTTTAAAATTATATAATAATTTAAATTTTAGAGAATTATCAAGAAAATACTTTTCATTTTTAGTAAATGTTGAACAAACAAACCCTAATAATATTTATATCTTGCAATGATCAATGACATTATCATCATAATCTAAATTGTTTGAAACTAAAAGAAGGCAAGGATAATAGTCATCATCACCTTACCTCCAAACGAGAATCATTCAATAATGATTCACTCAGTTGCTCGAGTTAATTAACATGGTTTTAGCTAAAGGGGAAAAAATAATTGCTTAGATTCAATATGTGGTGATGTGACAAGAAAACTTATGTTTTTCAAGTGACCTAAAGTGGGTCGAATAAGATCTCTGAGCGAGGTATAGTAAAATGAGCCTAGAAACAAAAATGGCATGCCTTAGTTAGAGGAAAAAGTTGAACAAGTTTAAAATTCCAAAATTCGAGGAGAATGTTTGCCGAAGCAAGAAAACGGTACCTCCATCACATCTCCCACATTCACCACAAATGCATTTTGTAGAATATGAATAGGTGCCCAAATTCCATCCTTTTTAATTTGGAGGCCGTGGACACCGTTGATTTGTTGAAGGATGGTGATGCCATCAGCATCCGAGTGCGGTCTCAGCCCGTCAACAAGCTCCGGCTGTGGGCACGGAGGATAGTACGTCATCCGCATAGTTTGAAAGCCATCCTCAAATAATTCTTTCAACTGATTTATCTCGATGTCTAAGCATTTTGAAAGCAAATCAAGCAGTTGCATGCCCAGCTTTTGCGTCTCCTTAATGTAAGAGTCTAAGGTGTTTCTGCATGTGAAATGAAGGTATTAAGTATTTTCCTCATAGTCAAAAATTGTGGAAGATCCCTTCTATGTAATAATACCACATGTGAACCAACTCACATGTACTGTTAGATCCAGTGAAGAATTATTCTCTTATGAAATTTTTGAGCACTAACTGTTTAGATATATTAGTTCGTTGTGTTTTCTAATACTTTGGCACCTTTATATTCGGTTACTTTAGTTTGTTAATGAATAAGAAAAATTAAAGTTTGTAATTCATATATCAGTACTATCTTGACAAGGATGCTGATAACATCTTAGTATCTTATATTAGGAAAAAAAAAATAATAGTTATAACGGAGAGAATAATTTTTTAAAGTAACATTTGAACGTCCAAAAAAAAAAAAAAAAATTCTTCCCACTTTCAATTATACTACCGAACAAAAGAAAAATTATTGTTTTACTTAAAAATAATTTTCACATAAAATGTTTTCTTCCAAGAATTCTTCTGCAAAACAAATGAATCTTTAGACTCTATTTATTTTGCGAAGAATAAATTATTCGGAAATCAGTTTTTCCTAAAAATGATCGCTTATATCGAATATAAAAATGATGAATGAATAATATTTCATTGTCCACGAAAAAATCTAGCCATATTTGTTATTAATAATAAAAATATGTTTTATTCACTAATTGTTTCAAGCGATAGAAGCAATCTTTTTTAGAAAAATATTTTTCACATTATTCATTTTACTCAAAACAAACATAGCTTTACCCTTTGCTTAATCCTCGCTCCTCGAGAGCTCTCTAACATAAATATATAGAGCCTTGCCATTATCTTGGTAATGTAAATAACATGTGTATTTGTGCACGTGTAGAGACTAAGAAACAACCTGATTGACAAAGGGAGCTCCGGAAAGAGATGAGGTCTCCTTTTGGCGATAGGGTTGACTGTCATGAAGAACCTATCACCCCAGTCGAGCTTCTCTTCACATCGCCGGACATTGCCATAACCTTCGAACTCTCCTGACCTTATCCCGAACTTCATTTTCTCGGACAAGGGAAGCCTAAAAATTCTTCGATTTCATGCTTTAGATCCTCCAGCAAAGAAGGGCCTACCCCGTGGTTAACTAGCTGCATACACGAATCGCTATTTTATAATTTGGGCAAATATAGTCTCAAATATTTTTAGTATTTCCAATTTAGTCTTGATTATCACTTCCTCAATTTTTCCCTCTGTCACGATGTATTTCATTTCTCAACAAAACGAACAAATTTTAACAGAAGAGCGAACGTGCACCAATCTCCTTATGAAGGCATAGTTAATTGTGAAGAACCATGTGCATATAATATATAATTGCAAAGAGCCATGTTGACTTCCATTCTCGTCTTTCCTATAATCAGAAGATGCTTTTTCTGTCTCATGTTTTCTGGAAAGGATAGTGACTTTGGACCTTGAATATAATCCTACGTATATATCATTATTTATCTTCGATTTCTATGAAATATACCCTTTCTTGTTGGAGGGGGTTGGTTTAAAAAAATTGCGAGTACAAATTGATTTAATAAAAATATAAATTAATGTTGCAATCCTACTTAAAGATCTATTTACAATATGTCACATCATTCAGTATTCTGATTCAATATGTCAACTGTAATTAGTAGCATCAATGTTGAATGGTTACATTGGGTTAATAATGTTGGACACAATATGCCTATTCAACGGGAGACAGGAAAAAGTAACATATGAAATAATATTAAATCGCATGAATTGTCGCTCCAGCGACCATAATAGTTAAAATAAGTCAAGACCCCTTTTAATGCACATGGGAATTAGGTAAACGAAATAATATTATTCGGTCTATGCTCTTTGATTAGCCGCTTATTAATAATGTTTTGATAGGACACCTGGGGATGCATTGTCTCTGAGGCACTTAGCAAAATTGGAATTTATACTCATATGGATGACGTAATACCAAACGTCTAACCATGTGTTGCGCGACGTTTTAAATTTGTTTGAAAAGTTAAAAAAAAAAAAAAAAAAAAAAACAGATATTCAACACCACGTATCTTCATCGTCGTTGCATATTATAGGATAAAATTGATAATATTCCAACAAATACTAAGGTTTTATTCATTCTACTCTTCGCATTAATGATTAGATAATAACAAAATCACTGAATGGGAAACATACTATTGATCTGTCAAAATAGAAAAACAAGTCGTTCTGAAAACATTTAAAGTAATTATCAATTTGAAAAAAAAAATAAAGTAGCGGAAAAAAGATTGATTTTTTTTTTTGGTCGGTCCTACTCTATACCTATTTTACACTCACTCTCGGACTTTTGCCCCGCTTCTTGTAGGGCGTAGGCGTCGAAATTCACTCCTGAAACTTGCGCATCCCCACCCCATCCCTCTTTGAGAAGGTGGGGGTTTGAACCCCTCACCTCCCCCTTCCATGTTGGAAGGGTGGCCACTGGGGCGAATCCCAGTGGGGCGAAAAAAGATTGATTGGGATCTTCAAAGGTGGAGTAGAAATATAAATCGTAAGAGAAAAAGGGATGGTGTAAAAACAAAACTCCAAGGATTGTGGAGACCATAGACATTTGATGATAAAGTGAATTACATCTAACGCTTCGATTGTTTCACGAAAATATTTAAAAATATTTTTCTAAAAATAATTATTTACAGCGTTGAAATAGTTAATCAATTGAAAGCGTTTTTATTATCAACAATGACACATGTTTAAATATTTTAGTCGACGATGAAAATATTTTTATTTATTTTGTAAACTATACAATTCATCATTTTTAGAAAAATACTTTCCAAATCTTTAGTTTTTTGCGAAATAAATGGAGTCTTAAGGAAGAAATTAAATCCACTTATTCATTACTTTTTGTCAGTCTATAGTAAGATTTCTCTAGATAAATATATATATATATATATATATATATAATATTTATATATAGGAAAAGAGAAAATAAAAGTTTTGTATACCATAGTTTTGTTCGAATAGGGTCCAGGAAAAATGGAGAGAGATGCGAATTTTGTATCCATGAAAAGAGAAAGGGTATGGAAGGTCAGAAACTCAAGCTTGGTTCCTTTTTTGAGGATCCTTAGCCACAAGCATCCAATTACATCTTGCACATTTCTACTTTTGAAAATATCCAATACATAACCAAGTTTTACTTTTGGAGATCACTTTGCACCTTCACTTCAATTATCCATATTTCCATATATTTACAAATATGTCTCCAAGAAATGCACGTATCCAAATTCGAAATTCTTACTCACGAAAAACAATTAAACCAACTAAAAGTTTCAAATTTCAAATTCTAAACAGGATGCCAAAATAAGTTTGCAAGAATGGAAAAAGTAGTCGTTTTAATAGTGAATTTTGCTTAGAAAAATGTTACTGATTTTGCGAACACAGAGGTATGTAAGTGGTAGTTTTATTTTGTTTTTTGGGTCGCCATGTAAGTGGTAATTTGGTAAAGTATGAGATAGGTTTTTTTTTTTTTTTTTTGTCTGTGTTTGTTTAGCAAAAGAAATGAAACAAACCATAGATTGCCTGACTAAGGCAATTCTTGAGACCTATCATGATAAACTCTTATGTAATTGCGTTAATGTTTCAGTCCGGTAGCACTAATCGCATGCTGAAAAAAAAAATGCACAGTCCGATATTGTACTACATCGCACTCAATAACCTACATAGAAAAAGTTCATGCCAACCAAGTCAACACCGCTACCATCGCCAAGAATCAAAACCTAGGTCATTTACCCAAAAAAATAAAAAAAAAAAAAAAATTTGAAAGAAAAATTGTGCGATGCATCAAATGTGTATTATCCCACGCATGCTAAGCCCTTGGACATCGTGGAGTCCATGTAGACCGACCACCCGACGGCATTGGACGGTTCACGTCGCAGGGCCGAGTTTCTGTTTCTGGCTAGCCTGACTTCCAATATTTTAACAAAATTTGAGAGAAGGAGGACGACGAGAACGGAGCTTCAAGCCCCGGTAGGCTTGAAAGATAGAGAAGAGGGAGTTTGAGAAAACCTGAAAGATTCCCAAGCCTTTGCAAGCCCCATGCAATTTCTGCAATTCTTGATCGCCCAAAGTTTGGTCCGAGGACAATTTCCCCAAGTCAATGATTGGAACGATTGGCGTTTCAGTGGTTCGATCATCAGAGAGGATTTGCGGTTCCTGGTCGTGGCGAACATACCTCTCTGGAACTGCCTCCAAGGTTTCTTTGACGAGCTCTTGAACGCTCACCATGGAAGAACCAGCATGGACAGGTGGGTCCAGTGATTCCATTGCTTTTATTCGATGCTAGACTTGCTTCTGCATGGCGCTATTTATAGAGAGACAGAGACGGAGACCGAGACCGAGACAGAGACAGAGACAGAGAGCAAAAATTACTAAATTGCAAGTGGACATTTATATAAACGGGTCATATTCAACTATCAATAAGATCTTGCCATAATATTTAATACACCATTTCTTAAATGGGTTTTAGTAAAAAATGTGTCATTCAAATACATGATATATATAATATAGTGAGTTCATATAACATGCGTGCACATGCATTTAAATTTGCGTCATACGCATGTATATACAAATAGAGAGAGATCTGGCTCGTTGAGGACGACAGAGCCAGATCTGCTCGTTTCAAGAGGGCGTAGCTCCATCCATGTCCTTGCCTGTGTCCACTGGCTCCATACAGACTCCCCGCTCTGGAGATCAGGATTAGGGTTTCAGTCATTTCAGATGCTTGTGTTTTCTTCTAAGATTTATCTATATTTGGGGGAAAAAAAAAAAAAACAAATGCCCACCAAGAGTCTACGTAGCGGCGGTAGATATTGCTTTTTTAGAATTTGACAGTGAAGGGAAGAGCCTCGTGAAGAAGATGGTACTTTTGTAATTGTCGACGCCTTAATTTTATCTAGGTTTATTTTATTTTATTTTATTAATTAATTTCTTATTTTCTTTATTTTATCTTTTTTCAGATAATAAAAAAACAAATAAAAAAGAAGAAGAAGAAAAACAGAAAAGAATAAAAAAGGGGAGCAGCCCTCGCGTGGGCCCTTACGGCCCATCTTCCGCCTCAGCCTGGCCCCTTTCGGGTCACCCCCTTCCTCGCGCCTCTGTAGATAATGCGCAGGGGCGCGACGCCGAAGGGGTGGCCGGACGACAACGCACGTGGAGCGAAGAGCACGAGCATCGATGGGACGGAGAGCAGAGGTAGATGGCACTGGACGGCAATGCATGTGGAGTAGAGGGAGTTGGCATCGGATGGGACGCCGGTTCGACTAGTGAAGGCCACCGCAACCGACGGCCGAACTCGTCAATCGGTCGCCCCCGGGCCTATAAATAGGCCACTTGTTTTTCGTCATCAGAGAGGGCACGAGTGGAGAGAGAGAGCCAGATCTAGGGCTGCACTCTTCGAATACCCTACTGAGAGACTTCGGGGGGGTCCGAGGACGCGCAGCCAGGGATTCGAACCTCACCGGAGGAGAAAGTAGAGAGAGAGAGAGAGAGAGAGAGAGAGAGAGAGAGAGAGAGAGAGAGAGAGAAGCTGGAGGGTAAGGAGGTTCGCGTGGTATCGCCGTTGTCGTCGCCCTTGTCGCGCCGTTGCCGCAAGCAGGTAGCATTCTGTCGCCGTCGCCGTCGCCGTCTCCCTCTCCGTAGTCCAATCCTTGCTGCCGTCGCCGCCGTTGCCTCCGTTGTCGCCACTGCGCCTCAGCCCTCTCCCCCTTGGTGCCGCGATTCGGAAACCCTAGGGTTCCCGATTTTTCTGGTTGCGGCCCCGGGTCGTTGGGTCGGACCCGGGTTGGGAACCGGGTAGGGATTCCGCGATTTCGGGGGCAGCGGGAACCAGATCGCGAGCCGGAGCCGGGTCGGGTAGGGTTTCGCCGGGGAGTCGGGTTGTAAAGCCTGGTCATCGGGTGGGCAGTGTCCCCAAACACCCGACCGCAGCGAACCCATTTGGTTTTCAAAAAAAAAAAAAAAAAAAGTTGGGCCCACGTAGCGAGCCGTCTCGCGTTTTGGGCTAGCCCGGGTTGGACCCAACCCGCGGATCCGACCCAAGTTAGTTTTTATAACATTTTAATATATAACAATATTTTAATAAATAAATAAATATATAAATAAATAATTTATTTTCCAAAAAATCAAAAATAATTTATTTTCGAAAAAATATTAAAAAATATTTTAATTTCCAGAAAATCGAAAAATATTTTAAAAAGGTAAAAAATATTTATTTTCCGAAAATAAAAAAATCATAAATATTTCATATTTTCCAAAAATGCCAAAAATCCAAAAAAAACCAAAAATTCATGAAAAAGCCAAAAAAATTCATAGAAAGCCAAAAAAGACTTGTATTTTCTAAAAATACCCAAAATCCAAAAAAATCCCTTTTATGTCCAAAAATTAAAAAAAAAAAGACTCAAAAATATCTTTCCTCCCCAAAATGCATGGAAAATCCGTCAAATATCCAAAAACCTTAGGGTTTAAACAAGATTAGGTACCGAAAGGGCATTAGTGATTAACTCGTGTAATCAAGTCCCGATCCTAATTTTTCTGATTGCGCAGGAGCAAGTATTTCTCTTGATACTTCACTTGGGTTTCTAATCAATCCACCCTAAATCAATTAATGGCGACTCCATTTTAAAAATTGACTTACAGGTTAAAAACTTAGACTATTAAAGTTGTGAAT
Source organism: Eucalyptus erythrocorys (assembly GCA_014182555.1). Classification (NCBI taxonomy): domain Eukaryota; kingdom Viridiplantae; phylum Streptophyta; class Magnoliopsida; order Myrtales; family Myrtaceae; genus Eucalyptus; species Eucalyptus erythrocorys. The sequence continues at coordinate 28,944,998 of CM024601.1, read as the reverse complement.
TAGTGGACTTGGGAGAGTTCGGGCATAACAAATTCAGCCGAGCCATTAACCTCCGCCGGCGCTCGTATTAGATTGCGGGTGCAGAAAAAAAGAGGTCGCGACAATAATGTTTATCCGACTTTTAACTGTATACCACAGGAGATAGATGTTATGTTCTAGAATCACACATACTAGTCTTCTACAAGGATTTCAAGTGGCAACAAGATATAATTAAGCTATTATGGGCTGACAAGTCATTGTCCGACACCTTCCTAAAAGGGCAACGCTTCTCCTCTTCTTTTGAGAGAGAAATTGGCCAACAGGATGTCTCTCCGCCTCTATTATAATAAAAGTCCCTCCTCTAGAAAGAACACCTGAGTACCTTTGAAGTAGGGTTGATTAGGTCTAGGATGGATAGGTTCTAGACTTGAACTCTGAACTGAACTTGTTATAATCGGTTCCCCTTTTTTTGGATTCTATACTTGACCCTATTTACATCGGACCTTGTACCCAAACCATCTTGTTTTTCTGGTTCGATTCCAAGGCAAACTCTATTTCTATTAGAACTTATTTTGCAACCACTTGATATCTTAAATGATTTTGAATTTTATATTAATACATGAGAAAATAATTTAATCCCCATAATTTGTATTCAAACATTAAGTACTTGTAATCAATAAGCACATAAACTTTTTGACTAAATAAAAAAACTAAGGATTCATCAGGCTAATGATGATGAAGTAGCAAGAGTTACAATCTCCAATGGATGGCTTTTAATGATGTTTGCAACTTGCTCGTTTTGGCAATACGCATAAGCAAGTAACTTGAGGAAAAGGGTAATAAACAAAGAAAACAATAAAACATACGAATCATTAAATGCAAACTTAGTTGATCTGACTTTGAGATCTTTTTATCCTATAGAGCTAGATTATTGTAACATAGGTATCTAAAAAAATGCATGAGAATCCCTCGTACCTTCAATAAGTGCGTTCATTTTGGATTTTGGATTTTTAGGATTGGGCTTACAAAACTGGTTCCCAAATTGGTCCAGTCAATCCTATTCCCAAAGGGGTATACACTCGGAATCGGTTCCCGGACCAATTCAAACCAGTTCCAACCAGTTCTTAAACCAGTTTTAACCAGAACCGGTTCTTAGACTAGTTTCAACGGGAACCGGTTTCCGACTCCGTTTTTCAGGTGGGCCGGTCTAATTCCTAGGTATATTCGGTCCAATTATACATACGCTCCTACTTTGGAGGCTATGAATGCACTTGACTTTTTTTTTTTTTCTTTCGGGGTGATGTTAAAGTTTCGCTTTGATTTTCAACAAGCAAGATGATCTCTAATCGATTTAAATCAGTTGACAATTATCATGTATTGGTAGAATCATTTCGAATCTCAATTATAAAGTAATTGTCATTTGTTTCTTGTTGTTACCCGAAAATTTTAGTTTTGTATATTTATCTTGTTGTTTTATCAACAAGGAAAACTATAATTAACAAAACTGTCCATAGTTTCACGTGATTTTGATACCTTCGATGCTTATATCGTTTGACTTGACGAATGATAAACATGCCATTTAGCTTCGAATAGCAATTCATGCGATGATTGCATATTGCATATTGCTAATATGTGATTTCTTTTTCTTTTTTTTTTTTTTCTTTTTCTCAACATATCGTCTTTCAACCTTCAGCTCTAATAATTTCCATAGAAGCAGCTCCACCATTGGTAGCTTCATAGCTCTCAAGGTTACCATTTGTAATAATCTGATCCTTTGCGCATTGATCGCTCCTTCCAAGAAGTACTTCAGTATACTTACGAATCTAATTAGTCGTACATTTTGACCCATGCAAAGGTGTCTGATTGGTAAAGGGAATACTTATCCTTATCCGTAGTTGAGCAAAATCCCAATAAAAATGACGTTTTTGGCAATAATTCATCTAATTTTGGTACTTCAGATTGGACTCTAGTTTGTAATGATTGATGTTAGAAAAAATTTATGGACGGGACTGATTTGTAATGATTGATGTCAGCAAAATTGGTTTATGGCTACTAGAATTTCACGGGGTCCTAACTTTGCTGGATTTTAAATGAATATTCAGGAAATTTTGGGCAAATGAAAAGAAAATGAGAACCAGCGAGGCTGAAGATCCTTTCGGTCATAGCCGGTATTGTGACAGAATTGAATGCGTAAGAAAACAAAAACAAAAAATAAAAATTGATCGAAGTTGGATAATCAAATCACGACCCAATCTTGTGAATCATCTACCTCTTAAAACGGTCAAATTAGAAATTTTTTAACCTCAAAAAATGATTACAGTTACCCAACATGTGGATCAGTTTTTAGTTCGATAGCAGAAAAAAATATTTGTAAAATATCAAGGACAACGATTATTATATATATAAAGAGAGAATGAATTTTGAATATAAGTAGAACCTATCTCATCCATTGTCGGAATATTTGATTTAAATGCTAATGAAATTCTTATTGCCCATTAGATAAGCCTGTTACCATAAAACCAATAAGTTCAAATGGGAAAGCTCAAAACTAACATTAAACCTTCGCTAGGTCCGACCTATCTTGAGACTGATAATGGATTGAAGAATAGAATCTTTGGTCTTCAGCTTGCAATACAACTCTTAGACCACATGACCAAACCTATGGTTGATGATTAATCTATAAATTCAAGCCAAAAGTAAATTTTGACTTACTTTTAGAAATATTACAAATTACCGTTATTAGCTTAAATAATGAAAAAGAAAATACATATGCTTCTAATAACTTCATCTTTCATCCACTTCTTTGAATAATCACCCATTTTCATTTTATTCCTAAATTATCCCTTTTTACATGGTGTCACCTTTTATACCATCTGCTTTTAATTTCATTTTTATCACGCAAGCACGTAGTGCATGCATGAATTAATCGCTGATGAAAATGATTTGCCACCAATAACAAGTATCAACCGACGTTTTTTTTTTTTTTTTTTTTTTTTTTTTTGGTCGAAACTACCCATATATTAGATTAAAAGGAGATACAACCAGATGCTAAAGCATCACTATAGACAATATCCTGTAAAACAAACGGAGGAAATATATTCCAATTACAGACCGGGCCTTGATTCCGATGGGCTTTGGCAACCCAATCAGCAGCGGTATTGGCTTCTCTGCAACAATGCTGAACCGAGAAATTAGGGCAACAAGAAAGCTCATCTCGAAGCGCCGCGAAGAGATGGCGCTCCACCCATGGCGTCGGTTTCTTCCGCACGACGATCTCCACCAGCAGCAAGCAATCCGACTCCATCACCACGCTCTCCCAATGCAGCCCCTACTGGATCAGATGATGGATCGACATAAGGAGGGCGTAAATCTCTACTTGGAAGGCCGAATGAGTAGGGACACTTCGTGTAAACACATCGGTAAGAATTCCTTTGAAATTTCTGGAAATACATGCTATTGATCCTTCCTCACTCCCTGGTTGATAAGCCCATCGATATTACATTTGATACTACCTTTTGCAGGAGGTTGCCATCTACGATCTAGGTTCCCATCTAATTTTGGATTCCGAGGCATAGAAGGATCAACACTCGACCAGATCTGACTCTGAGCTAGAGCATTCTCAATAGCTTGGAAAAGATCTGATTCTTTTTTTTTTTTTTTTTTTTTTTTTGGTAAAGATTGGAAAAGATCTGATTCTTTCTGCCTGAAGATTGCAGAATTTCGTTGATGCCAAATCTCCTACAACAAACTGGCAAGCACCTCAAAAGCAGGGGAAGCCTTAGGATCAGTGGCCCTGGCTGCAACCCATGTGTCAAAACGACTCACGAACGTAGGTAAAATCCGAACTCTTACTTTATGATGAGTCCAGATATCACCTATCCAAGAGCAAAAGAAAAAAGATGTTTGACAGTTTCCAACACATTTTGGTTGCAAAGGCTGCAAAGGGGTAGGGGAAGTATCAACCGACGTTTAGATCAACCTTAATACATAAAATTCCCTAGAAGTTGAAAGATGTACTTCAAAAAAGAAAAAAACTCAACTATGTACCATATCCATTGGAAATTCATGCACCTTCTTAAGATGAGAGAAGAATCATTCCAAAAGATAAAAAAGAAGTTCTGCTGTCCGATCATAAGACGATGTCAGATGTACCTTTAATCATTGATTCTTACTTTGGACTCACATGGTCTTGGTCTATGTTGTCGGTAGACTATGTTAACTCTTTTTATGAATGGGTTCATGAACCTCTCATTTGCGATATAAATCAAATCATTGAATTATAGGATGTGACATTTTGCATGATGGCCAATTCAATTGTAAACAATTTTATTTGATTAATTTAGTTCTAAACTTTCATGATTCGCTAATATAATTCTTCCACCTAATTGGTCAATTTTGGTCAAAAAATGCTAACGTTGACGCTAGGTGTCCTACTTAGCACAGTTGACGCACCGATGTTGACGTAAATAACTTTGACAAATTTATTTGTTTTTTTTCCTTTTCCTTTTTGGTTTTTTCTTATTTCCTCGGCCAATCAGCAACCTTGACAATGGCCAGCGACTTTGCTGACCAGAAGTGAGGTTTGAGATTCCCTCGCCTGCTCTAGGTGAAGGCGAACAAGCCCTTGTTGTTGATGACAACCTCCACAGACCGATAGAGGAAAATAATAACCAAAAAGTAAAAATTGGGAAAGTTAAAAAATTGCAAAACTTATCCACGTCAAGCCGACTGCAATTCCTAGCCAAAATTGACCAGAAAGACTATTGAGAAATCATCAAAAGTTTTAAAACTTAATTGATTAAATCAAAAAGTTTATGATTAAATTCATCATCGTATAATAGGTATGGGTTGAATTGAACAATTTTTCTATTAATAGTAGTTCATGATCTTGATTAATCTTGTCAGTAGACTATGTAACTTTTCATTCCTAGATAGGTTCATGAACCTCTCATTTGCCATACAAATCAAATTATTAAAGTGTAGGACATCCCTTTTGGTTCTCCGTAAAACTTTTAGGAGTGATGACATATGATAATAAGTTTGGTTAAAAGTAGTGTGATGCTCAATCCATAAAACAGGTGTAGGCTGAATTGAACAATTTTTCTATTAATTCATGATCTTGATCTATAGACTGTAACTTTTCATTCCGGACAGGTTCATGAACCTCTCATTTGCCATTCAAGTCAAATGATTAAATAATAGGATGTCCCTTTTTGGTTCTCCATAAAACTTTTAGGAGTGACACAAATGATAATAAATTTGGTCAAAAGTGGTGTGATGCTCAATCAAATCGCTGAGCGAGTGCATTTAAATTACAGAGGTGAGAACATCATGATTCCCCCTTTTTTTTTTGGTTTGTGAACCAACAATATAATTCAATGGTGTAACGTTTTTCAATGATAAACGTATCGCAAGAAAATTAATTTGAAAGTACATAGGTGAAATTGAGCGAAACATCTAGTTATGTGGTAGAAATAATTTTCATCAGTCGAGGAAAATAATGAGACTTTTTGAGTAAATTAATTGTGATCATGGTGTACTGTTAGTACAGTATAAAATATTCTATTGCTCTCTTCATAAGTAAGTCACTTAACCATGTATTCAGTTTATTTCTTGTTTTCTTTTGGATTATTATTACAGAAAAACTCAAATTAGTATATATGTGATAAATTTACTCTAAACTAGTATATCTGTGATAAATTTATCCTAAACTAATTTTTTTAACCACAAAAATCTCAAACGGATACATCTATGATAAATTTATCCTAAACTAATTTTTTTAATCATAAAAACCTCAAATTGGTACATTTTATGATAAATTTACTCTTTATTAGTTTTCATTAAATGTTACCATCAAATTGCTGGGTTAAATGACATGTAGTAGTTAATGAGTATATCGATTTTGGATTTTATTCTATATTTGTTACAAGTGTACTAGTTTATGATTTTTTTGTAGTATTAATTCAATAAATTTGTCCCAAATTTATTATTTTGACATTTTTGATTGCCAAAAATTAGTTTGGGGTAAAGTTGTTACAAATGTACTAATTTGAGGTTTTTAGTAGTCAAAAAAATTAGTTTATGATAAATCTATCATAACTATACCAGTTTAAGATTTATATCATGGCATTAACCATTTTCTTTTCAATACATTTCGACTTGCCTCCTTTCATGGCCATCTTCCAACGAGATAAACCATATTGATTTGGAGGACACAAACCAATAATAATAATGTAGACAACACTTCCCATGACTCGAACATCTATTTTCATTATTAGGCTATCCAGGTGCGTTTGAAAACTGTTTTGCCAATGAGCTGTGGGCTTCAAAGGTTATTGGCCAAATGCAAATACCATTTGGCAAATCTTTTGGAGAGTTTTGAGAAGATGAAATTGCATTTTTTACTTAGCCCAATGAAGGTCCAAATGTGCTTTGAGCATTCATTTTCAAAATATAAATACAATTTCTTTCTTCAACTTTGTCCTCACTTAACTTTTATATTTTCAGAAAAGTCCTACCTCATATGACGTCAACTGCGAGGGTTCAAGCTACGAACGAGGTTAGATTTGGCTTACCACTGGTTGAGTTTCACCAACAACCAGTTTGAGAATATTTTTAAAACAAGGAAAAATTATTTAAAAAGTGTATTTATTTCCTGTTGGATTTTTCTTTAAATTGAGCCTATTTTGGCCTAATGGGCCTAGAGGCCCGGCCCATGGGTTAAGGGCCCATGGAAGAGAGAGGTATAAAAAGAAAAAAAAAAAGAAAAGTAAATAGGAAAGTTTTTTTTTTTTTTTTTACGGTTTTTGTTTTTTCCTTTGGACGTACGACGCTCTCTCCTCCCTCTTGAAGAACAAGAACGTCTTTCCCTCCTCGAATTGCAACGCCGGGTGTTTAGTCTGTGGATTTAAGGTGCGTTCGTCCCCGTGATGCACTTTTGATCGGTGATTCGTGATTGGGTGTTGAAATCTTCTTCCGCTGCGTTTCTCCTCTTTTTGGGATCGTTTTTGTGTCGAAACGATCGTTTTGGGAATCCCGTTTCCCGAATCCAAACCTTTCATTGGTATCGAGCCATCTCAATCATGTTTCCCTTTCTTTATTTGAGTTTATAATCGAATTTTACATGCCTGTTTTTGTTTAACGTGATTAATGATCAAATTAAGAGAAATTCACCCCGACGCGGTTCTGTTTCGCATATTTTTTTGGTTTTCCGTACATCGTTTCGTAATTCGATTGTTTGGGGTTGTAGTACTCGCCGAGACGAGAATTTGGAGTGGTCGCACGTCGCCGGAAGCCGCCGGACGCGCCGCCACGCGCAGCCGATGCGTTCGGCCCGTCGGCGCGTGCAATGCACGCGCCAAGACGGTTCCCGTGGCGCGTGCGCCGCACGCGCGCGCGGTTGAAACCGCAGCGCGTGCGATGCACGCGCGCGGTAACCGCACACGCGGCGGCGCGCCGCGCGTGCAAGGCACGCGCCGGATGACGTCACGGTGACGTGGGTCGGCGGTTGCCCGCGCACACGCCGGGCTCGTGCCGGTCGGTTCGCCCGACGCCTAACGGCCCGGCCGCCCCGCCCCGGCCCGACCGCGCCCGCCCGACCGGCCGGTCCGTCCAGCCGGCCCGACCGGCGACCCGACCCGGCCCGACCGGCAGACCCGACCGGCGACCCGACCCGTCCGACCGTTGACCGTTGACCCTCCGTTGACCGTTGACTGACCGTTGACCGTTGACCGTTGACCGAAAAAAAAAAAAAAAAAAAAAAAAAAAAAAAAAAAGAGGAAGGAATTTGTTTCTTTTTCAATTATGCCTATGTGGGTTATAAGTAATCCATTTTTATTCTGCATTTGTTGCATGAATCGTGGAAAATTATGTATTTTCCTTATGTTTATTATGGATTATAAGTGATCCATTTTTTCAAAGTTCTCGCATTTGTTGCGGGAACTATGATGCGCTATGCACGGATACCGCATTCCCGAGAACGGACGAAGAACGTGCTAGACTGAAAAGGCTGATTACGAGTTAGCTAATTATCGGTGGCATAACGGTGATTTAGTATCACATGTGGTCGGGGTCAATCGATGATACAGAAATCATCCGGGAATGGTTATCTTATGCCGGATTTTGAGAAGGTGTCGACCTTCAAGAACACTCTTCCACCCGAATGGCAAGCGGTGTTAGATCGACTATGGGAGGTCAACGTGGTCCCGGATTATAGGAGGCTGGTAGAAGCTTTTGTGAGAGAGTACTATAGGATTGAGCTAATCAAAACTTCAACCCTTAGTATTAGTGCCACATGGAGCAAAGTGAATGCGCCTTGGAGACGGCATGACAGCTCTCCAAAAGTTTTTCCATGGTTGGCAAATGTGCCTTCGATTTTCTTAGATTTTTTGACCGATAGTTTAAAGGTGGACTTTTCCTCGTTTATTTCTTAAATTAGTTTGAGATGTTTTGGGTATATATATATATCTCTTTCCATGTTGATATTTTTCCTCGTATAAATATATTACTTAGTGTAATGGATATTTGTATTATGTGAAAGCGTTATCATATTATTGAATGTCATATATTATTTGCTTTCCGTTATTGCCGATTGATGGGGTAGCTCTTAGAAGTTTTTGTAGCTTCATAGAATTTAGTTTGCATAAGACAATTATATTAATGACAGGTTTAAGTTAGGATTTTTGGAGGATGATTGGAAACATAGTGACCTTTTGATTCTGAAACCTTACTTGAAATTGTTTATTAATATGATGAGTCTATGCAAAGTGGATGCATAAATGATAGGCATTAATTATTCGTGCATATATGTCCGATGTGTTCGATCGATGGCTTCAAAGAACTAAGAAAGTAATTGCTGATTTGAACGGCAACAATTGTGAAATATTGAATATGAAGATTCAATATGTTCGAAAAGCAACAAGCACTAGAAGCTCTTGACCATGTTATGGAAGATCTTGAGAATGCCGTGCGCCGCCTTGAGCTAGTAGAGGACCACCTAACGGCATTGGAGCCGAGAGTAAATATTTGTTATGCTGGTTCTAGCTCGAAAGGGCTTTGAGCTCTAAGCGCAAGCGTATTGATTCGTTCAATATGTGGTCAAGCAAAGGATCAAGTCCTCCTTGCAAGAAACCAAGAGTTAACCAACACAAGAGAGGAAAACGTCCTCAAGTGAAGAAAATGTCAAGGGTAAGGTGTTACAATTGTGACAAGAATGGTCACTATGCTCGCAACTGCCGTGAGCCTAAAAAGGTAAATACCTCTTGTACATTTGAGAACTTTGCTTATGTGTCAAGTTCTGTATTGTTGGCTGAATCCAATCCTTTGTGGACTGTAGATTCGGGAGCAACGGACCATGTAGCAAAGGATAGAGGATCCTTTGTGGAATTCCGACGAGTCCCAACCGGAACTAAGTGGATCTATGTGGGAAACAACTCCGTGAGCTGAAGTGAAAGGAATTGGCACCGCCAACCGAACATGCGTGGTGGACGCACTTTGTTCCTACATGATGTGTTGTATGCTCCGGAAATTCGTCGGAATCTAGTGTCTGTTTTAGTGTTGGTCAAACTACGTTTTAATATGAACTTCCGTAATAGAGGTGTGGATTTGTTTTTGGAAACAAATTCCTATGGTCATGGCTATTTTCTGGATGGTTTTATTGTTTTAGACATTGATTATGTTAATGCAAATGTTTGTTATTCCCTTATCACGTCTCCTAATTCATATGACAATGATGTGAATGTATGGCATGCTAGACTTGGTCATATTGGCCAACAACATATGAATAGACTAGCCAAAGAGGGCTTGTTGGGCAATATTGAAAAAGTCAATTTGCCCATATGTAAGCATTGCCTAGCAGGGAAAACAAGGAAACCATTTAGAAAAAGTAAAAGAGCTGAATTTCCTCTCGCATTTAATCCATTTCGACATCTCGTGGTCCACCGAATGTGAGAGGAAGGCATGGGGCTGTTTATTTCATCACTTTTTATAGATGATTATACTCGATTCGGATATGTCTATTTGATTTCTCATAAATCTGAAGCATTAAGTTGTTTCAAAAAGGTTTATGGCCTTGGTAGAGAATCAATTAGACAGGAAAATAAAAGCATTGAGATCCGATCGAGGTCGAGAATATTTATCCGATGAGTTCAGAAAATTATGTGATGAAAAAGGAATAGAAAGACAGTTATCTATTCCATATACTCCTCAACAAAATGGTGTTGAGAGAGAAGAAACAGAACCCTATCGGAAATGGTTAGGTCCATGATGGCACATGCTAACTTACCTATCACTTTTTGGAGTGATGCATTATTGACAGCTGCCTATGTACTTAACCGGGTGCCTTCCAAATCGTTACTTCCACTCCATATGAGTTATGGACGGGTAGAAAACCGGACTTGGGTTTTCTTAAGCCATGGGGTTGTGCAGCCTATACCCATGAGCCCTCTCACAAATTTGGGAAATTAGGTCCCGTGAGGAAAAAAGAGTATTTTCATAAGATACTCTGAACACTCTAAAGGATATGTGTTCATAGGTGAGCAGGAAAGTGGGAGTGTAACTGAATTTGAATCACGAGATGTCACATTCTTAGAGGATGAGTTTCCTAAGAAGGGCGAAATAGGTGAAAATTACTCCCTATTTGAAACCATGGATCAAGATAATGATATTAGTGGGGTTCGCCCAAGTGGGAGTAATGTGAGAAGTGATGAATTGCATACAACTAATTCTCAATTACAACCACATGATGATACGACATCATCATTATCGATCCTAGTGGGAGCATAATGGGAAATGATGTGCTAAGTGTACTATCTCCTATACGGCGAACAAGTCGCAAAAGTATTCCCCGTCAACGTTTTGACATTGAAGGGGAAACTTTTATGATTGCCCCACAAGATGAGGATGAGCCAAGAAATATACATGAGGCTCTAAGTTGCCCTAGTAAAGAAAAATGGATGGATGCAATGGGAGAGGAAATGGAGTCAATGAAGTCAAACCATGTTTGGGAACCGGTTGATCTTCCAAAGGGACGCAAAGCTATTGGGAACAAGTGGGTTCTCAAAATAAAGCGTAAAAGCTGATGGCTCAATAGAAAGATATAAAGCTCGCCTTGTGGCGAAGGGGTATAATCAACGGGAAGAAATTGATTATGAGGAAACATTTTCCCCGTTGTTAGATTCACCTCAATTCGCATTATTCGGCAATAGTGGCAAGTATGGATCTTGAATTACATCAAATGGATGTAAAGACCGCTTTTCTCAATGGAGACTTAGATGAGGAAATATATATGGAACAACCTGTTGGTTTCATTACGAAAGGCCAAGAAGGAAAGGTATGTCGACTTTTGAAATCGATATATGGCCTTAAGCAAATCGTCAAGACAATGGTATATACGTTTTCATAATGCTATGATGGCATATGATTTTACAATGATTGATGAGGATCATTGTGTATATATCAAGAGATCCAAAGATCAATTTGTGATCATATCATCATATGTTGATGATATACTTATTGCCGGAAGCAATATGGAGTTAGTTAATACCATCAAAAGTTGGCTATCTACAAATTTTGAGATGAAAGATATGGGTGAGGCTGCATACATACTTGGAGTTAAGTTTTCAAGAGATCGTTCGAAGAGATCATTATCTCTTTCGCAAGAAACATATATAAGTAAAGTTCTTGAACGATTTCGTATGCAAGATTGTAAACTCATAGACACTCCTATTGCAAAAGGTGAAGGATTGAGCCATAGATCAGTGTCCAAGGACTCCACAAGAGAAGGAACAAATGAAGCATGTTCCTTATGCTAGTGCTGTTGGGAGCTTGATGTACGCTATGTTGTGTACAAGACCCGACATATGCTTTGCAGTTGGAATGGTGAGAAGATACCAATCCAATCCAGGTCAAGCACATTGGAAAGCCGTTAAGAGAATACTAAGGTATCTAAAGGGAACTACTGATTATATACCGAGATATCAAGGAAAGGATCGCGACTCGAAGGCTATTTAGACACAAGTTGAGGAGAAGATTTAGATGAAAGGAAATCTACCTCTATTTTTGTTTTTGTTTCGAATAATGGCGCCATGTGTTGGTGCGGCAAGAAACAAACGTGTATAGCCTTGTCCACGATGGAAGCTAAGTTCGTGGCATTATCGTAGTGGTACAAGAAGCAGTTTGGCTTAAGAGATTTTGGATCATTTAGGTGTTATTGAGAAAGCTGTAAATCCATTATTGGTTAATTGTGATAGCCAAGCAGCTATAGCGTACACCAAAGATCCAAAGTATCATGGCAAGACCAAACATATAGATACCAAGTATAACTTTGTCAAAGATATAGTTGCACGAATGAATGTGAACTTACGGTACATATTTACGCATAGAATGGTTGCAGATCCTATGACAAAGCCAACACCTAGAGATGTGTTTTTGTGGTCATGAGAAATCTCTAGGATTGCGTAGAGTCTGATGTACCGGATATTTTTGATTTCCCGAGTTGTTCACATTTATGAAATTGTGTTTTTCATCATTAATGCCTATGAATCTTTGTTTGATCTTTATGCATCTTAATGCTCAGTGCATTATATTGAGTTGAGAAAGTATGTCGGACAGATAAGAGATTAGCCCACTCACATGGGTAATCGCCTCTATTTACTGTGTGATAAATAGAGATGAGACGTTTTTTTTTAAGCTTATTATCTAGGTGATAATCGAGAGCTCGGGCTTAAAATATATATGTCGCCTTAACTAAGTGTTAAGATGAGGACATGATAAATATTATGTCCGAAAGTAAAATAACCCACATATTTTACTTTATCTCGTTTAAGATGCCGATGTGAGTTCGATGAATTATGTGAATGAGTAGATACGTGAACTCAAGTTAGACATTGGGTATGTCTCGAACTATCATCTGTACGGTATTGATTGTGTAGACATACGCTCCATGGGAAAGGAGTTAATACCGTAATACGCTTTTCATACTGCGTATGCATGAGACGACCAATAAGAGTGGCAAAAGTTTGATCTCAATTTTTATGCCGTGTGAGACTCTTGAGGGAAAGGTGTTCCTCGTTTTTTTTGTCCCCTCAGGACTCTTACTTATTCTCAAGATTTCTATTTAGTGTTTGCTATCTTAGAATGTTGCCAATGGTCATGAGTTGATTCGATCTAATGGGACATTTCTAGAAAAGCAAGCTGGACTGAAATTGAGAGTTTGAAGGAAAGAGGAAGATCGATTTTGGAGAATCACATTGTTTTTGTATTCACGGTCGACCAATTATGACTGTCTTTGGAATAATCATAATTGTGAATGCAATATATATCGTTGTTGAAAAGAGATCAAGAGAGATATAAATGTGATCGATCGATCTAGGGTACGCATACTAAATCTACTCGCAGTGTGACGCCCATTATGAGCTACTATATATTCCTAACAGATGTATGGCAACGAGCTCTCAAAGTATGCTGGTCGCACGGACTATTCACCGCATGAATGTTGCAATGAGAAAAAGGGATCTGCGTTCGGCCCATCGTGTCGAGTGGGAGATGTATTTAATGGATTCTTCTTTGATGAGCTAGAGTAAGGCTTGTCCGCCCATGTTGGTTTTGGACCACCATGTGCGAGTGGGAGATGTTGGATTTTTCTTTAAATTGAGCCTATTTTGGCCTAATGGGCCTAGAGGCCCGGCCCATGGGTTAAGGGCCCATGGAAGAGAGAGGTATAAAAAGAAAAAAAAAGAAAAGTAAATAGGAAAGTTTTTTTTTTCTTTTACGGTTTTTGTTTTTTCCTTTGGACGTACGACGCTCTCTCCTCCCTCTTGAAGAACAGTAACGTCTTTCCCTCCTCGAATTGCAACGCCGGGTGTTTAGTCTCGTGGATTTAAGGTGCGTTCGTCCCGTGATGCACTTTTGATCGGTGATTCGTGATTGGGTGTTGAAATCTTCTTCCGCTGCGTTTCTCCTCTTTTTGGGATCGTTTTTGTGTCGAAACGATCGTTTTGGGAATCCTGTTTCCCGAATCCAAACCTTTCATTGGTATGACATTTAAGTCAAAGTTGCATTCCAATGGGTTTTTAAAACGCAATTAACAAAAAAATTGTTTGTATTTTGGAAAAATCTTTTTCATTTAGGATACATTCGTTTCACAGAAAAAGATTGATTTTGGAAACATTTTCTTAAGAATAACCGCTTATATCATTTAGAAAAATAAGTAAACAGAAAATTTTTTTTCATCACTCACGAAAATTGTTAGGTATAAATTGTTGTCAATGATGAAAATATTTTCTATTGGCTAATATTTTCAAAATACTCATTTCTTGCAAAACGAATACACTATTTTCTTTGCTATTCGTCAAAGACTTCTCCGCGAAGTTTTTCTGAACGCACCCGACATGCATCAGCTTACTTTTGCAGGCTAAAGTTCAAATAATTGACATGAAACAGACTATATTTTACAGTAAACGATATGGACAAGCACCGGATATCACATAAAGAAATGGACCTAGTCTTAGAATCTGCGTCAACGCGTCGATAGCGATATGCATGACCTACGTAATGGCGTAATCAGCCGAGGGGTTGCGTGGCATTGAGTCTGGAGACCGCCTTTCTCTCTCATAATTTACGTCTTGAAGAAGGCACTGTATTATATGACGAATTAAAACGTGTTCATTCGTTGCTTTTAATTTATACTAACGGTAGTTTCCTCGTAGCTAACTTGAGGCGCAAGCGCTTTGACTTTGATGGTGTTGAGAGTATTTACTATTCAGCATGGAAGTCACGTTTGATAATGAGCTGGAGCGCAGGAACCGCACCGGCATCAATCGAGAGCAGATATACCGTCATTTGTGACGTTTTTCACTTGGGGACCAAATTCAATATCCATGAGATAACAATGAAGCCTCCATTTCTGGAGGTCGTGGACTAATTAAGTTGAGGGCACCATTTCTTAGAGTATCAATCAATCAATTTTTATACTTCAAAGAGAAAATGATTCCATCATTCTGATTGTTTGGGTAGGTGCATCGAGAAATGTCCAAGTCCTAAGCAACTTTGGGATGTCTCCCTGTCACTATTGAGGTACCAAGGGTCTTTCATGATTTTGGAAATATTTCGGTCATTTCCAAAGTGACACTCAACGTGCAACGGTAGTTTTTAAAACTTATAAAACATGGCGTAGAACCATTTTTCTTAAATGACGGAAAATTTGATGTAAACTTATTGATTGGTTCTCTTTATTCGTGGATCATTTTTATTGGTTTTCTCTAATTATTATATTTCTGGTACACTTGATAGGGTGACCAGCTGCCGTGAGGACCGCGTGAAGAAAGTGATTGTAAAAAAAGAACAATATATGGAGATGAAGAAGATGAGAGAGAGAGAGAGAGAAGAGGAGGAGGAGGTGTGGACTGTGCAGCTATCTGTCACCATCGTTGTGCGGGTCACGAAACCCTCACCGGGAAGAACTAGAGTGATTGGAACATACACGCGGACACATGCGCTTGTGCGCACACCCTCCCACCATCCCAACCGAGGTCTTTATATTCTCTCTCTCAAGGGTTTCATGACCATCGTCTATGGTAATCCATTCCTAATCTGAACATTTTTCTTCTAAAGCGTATAACTGTCTCAATGTAAGAGATGATACCTATACATATAGATCTTATATATGTCATATTATGAAGTACCGCATAAGTGGACATATAAAAACGGAAATCTACTAAATCACTCACGTTACAATCTTTTGCATCATAAGTCTCTCTCTCTCTCTCTCTCTCTCTCTCTCTCTCTCTCGTAAGGGTTCCGAAACCTCCCCTGAGACAGTCAAACTTTTGTAGCCTTACCTTCTTCATGGTGCACTCACAGCGAAGGTTGGTAGTAGCGAAGGTTGGTAGTGACAATGATGATGGTGAGAAGGGGGCGGAGTTAGTTGACTTCCTTTCTTTATTGACCATATATTCATTAGATTTACATAAACTTTCAGTGATGCCTCCATCTGGCATCTATTGAGCAAGACATCAACATCAAATGTCCTAAGAAATAGACAATAAGAAAGAGACAAACACTAAGGCTCCGCATGAGAACATTTCTGTTCCTGCGGATTTCTGGTCTTTTATTCCCGAAATAAAAAAAAGAACGTAAATCCGTTTGGTAACGCTAAATTGTTTTTCTATTTCCTGAAATAGAAAGTTAGCCTAGGAATAGATTTGCAGTAAAAACGAAAAAAAAAAAGTTGCTTCTTGCTCTGGAAATAATTTTAAGAAATAAGCCAATTTTCTTTTTTTAGTTTTCTTTTGTCACTCACTCTTGCCGCGGTCATCTCCAACCGCTCGGAGCCACTGCCACCACCGGCCAACCGCCGCCACCCGCCGCCTCGCCACAAGCCGACCCGTCACCGCCGCCGACCAGCTAACCACCACCGACCGTCGCCGCTCATCCCCTCCTGCCGTCGTCGCTGCATGGCCACCGCCCGTCCCCGCCTGCCGCCATCGCCGCACGACCACCAGCCGCCGACCACTGCCACACAGCCTATCGGCCACCGCCGACCGCCGCCGCCGGCTATGCGGCGGCTTGATTGACGACGACAGTTGGCGGCCGGCAATCGTGCAACAATGGCAGTAGGCGGCGACGAGTGGCGATAGCCAACGTTCGGCGGTCGGCGATCCGTGATCAAGAATAAAAACTAATAAATACAAAAAAGAAACTGTTTTTACCAAACGCATTTCTATTCTTTTCCTATTTCTCGGAGTAGAAATTTTGTGTAATTACCAAACGTCTTATTTTACTCAGAAATTGTTCCCCGGAATAGAAATAGAAAAGAAGCATTTCTGAAGAAAAAAAAAAAACTCTTCTCTAACCAAGAAGCGTTACCATTCACACCCTAAAAGCCCATGTGATCTTTCCGTCATTAAAGTAAATTGACCATATTGAGAAGTATAAATTAATATACATTGAAAAATAAACAAATTAAAAAATATTTTCAAAAAAAAATCACTTGTATCACTTATGAAAATAAATAATAAAAAAATTCATCTTCCACGAAAATAAATGACGAAAATATTGTCACGCCCCGATCCTTAGGCACGCGCACATCCCTTACCTTTGGTCGATTTTAAAATGCGATATCCCAGGACTATGTATCGCCGACCCTTTCATTTATATATGCACATGCGGAAGTATTTAAAAATCCCCATATAATAAAACAATGGGATAGAAAAGCAGGCCACAATTTTATTCATTGAAATTCACAACTTCACAAATATAGAATTCACAAAGAGGATAGGACCATGCTCGGGATCATCATCCCAGTCCTCCTCAGATCTTTCACCACTAAACTCATTTTCTTCAGACTCTTCGTCTCCTTCTTCTCGCTCATCCTCAACTTCAAATGCCGGCCAACCTTCGGGAAATCTAGGGGCCTGAAATATAACCCCACAACCAAGATGAGACTATGTCTCAGCAAGTTCTACCCCCTAAGACCCGATTAGTAAACTAATACACCTTAGGGCTGCCTAGGCACAACATGAGTCAAAGGACTTACCTTGGCCTCAGATTCCACCTGCATGTTAGCACATATCAAATAGGCACCCAAGAAATCACATCACAGATCGAAGCATCGATCAAATCGACTTAGTCGATCACACGCCAACAAGACCACTCACGGCCATTCCCAATCAATCAATCAAATCACAACAATCAGATCAAAATAATGATCAATCGAACTAGTCGATTTCATAATCAACAGACTAAGCAATTCCCACACTGCATATCAAGATGTCGAGCACACGTGCATTCTCTTAGGCACTAGTTCGCCAAAGTGATGCATCAAATCACCGAGCCCACGTGTCTCTTTTATAATGTCATACTTAAGTCTCTAGGCCCACGTGCCTTCTCCAAAGTGATGCATCAAGTCACCAAAACCACGTACCCTTTTACGATGCCGTACTCGTTACCGAGATTCAATGGCTTTACGGTCCCACCCGACCTTTCCGAGATTCAATGGCTTTATGGTCCCACCCAACCTTTCCGAGATTCAATGGCTTTATGGTCCCATCCGACCTTTCTCGGATTCAATGGCTTTAAGGTCTCACCCGACCTTTTCGAGATTCAATGGCTTTAAGGTCCCACCCGACCTTTCTCGGATTCAATGCTCTATCACCGAGTCATGTGCATCCTCTAAGGCTACCCTTTAGCCAAGGTGACAGTTTCAACCACCGAACTCACGTGGATTCTCCAGGTGATATTTCAATTCACCGAGCCACGTATCTTCTTTCAAGTGATTACCAACTTACTTTCAATACGACAACCAAGCATTATAAATGCTAAATAAACATACTCGGCCAACTACCAAGAAATCAATCAATCCCACTTAATTTCAAACAATTTAGGGTAAATCCCTAAAATATCACAATTTATTTAATTCCATACAACGTAGAGCTCAATTAAATAAATGGATTGCGCCACGATAATCAGCACGAGACTTCGGTCGTCGGCCATCTCAACCTTAATTTCTGAAAAATAAATAATTAATTAATTAATTTTGAAATTTAAATAATTAATACTAAAATTCAATTTAACTCAAAATAAAGCCCGATTAAATAAACGGACTTCACCACAGTCATCAGCATAATATTTTGGTCATTGGCCATCCAAGTTGAATTTCTGGGAAATAATTAATTAATTAATTAATTTCGGAAAATAAATAAATAAATCACTAAATTCAATTTAGCACAAAATAAAGCTCAATTAAATAAACGGTCTGCACCACAATTATCAGCATAAAGTTCCGGTCCCTGGCCAACCTTATTGAAATTTCGGGAAATAATTAGTTAATTAATTTCGATAATTAATAATAAATTCCTAAAAATTCATTTTAGGCCCGAATTATTAAATTGACACCCGATAAGGCATGGGAAAAATCTCAAGAAGAATCCAATAATTAATAGGACAAGTCTACTTGCTAAATATACTTTCAATTTAGCTAACAAGCACTAACAAGTCTCTAATTTAATTATTGTAATCCAATCTAACCACCTAATTGTAAATAATTAAATCTAACCAACCCTTAGGCATAATTAGATCACTAAGAAAGTATCAATGAGTAAAACTCACTTGCACAACATGACGACCGGGGACACCGTGACGACGACGCAACGGCGGCCGAAACGGGCTTGCGACAACACTTCAGGGCTTGGACCGGCCTCAACCTTGGCCTAATAAATCTCAGCCCAACCGAGATTTAATCTTGCACCGGGCTAGGCTTGAAGACTTCAACTGGGCTGAAAATAAGCTGGGCCTAAAACTTGCTGGGCTTGAGTGGATTAGGCTTCAAGAGGGTGCACAAATTGGACTGGGCTGAGCAAGTGTGGATTTTCTTGGGCTGAATGTGACACATGCTGGGCCGAGTACACTTTCTGATGAGCCAATCCGCTGAGATGGAGGCCCGTTGAATTTGCGAGAAGTCTTCGAGGGAGGCAGCCATAGATGCGAAGGACTTCTAGCGTTGAAGATGCGTGGAGACGCTGCTAAAGCCGAGGTCTTCGAACCGGCCGAAGTTCACTAGCTAAAGACACGTGGCAAAGAAGCTACAGCTTGTGGATGTGAGGGACAAAACCGTGGTGGCCTCGTGTGAGAGACGCGGACGAGTCGCGCCGATTCGCTGGGGAAGACACGAAGATGGTGGAGCAGAGGCGGTGACTTCCTCGGCCCTTTTCTTCAGTCTTCAATGCAGCTAATGGACTAAAGAAGCTGCGGGCGTCGCCATGTGGCCACACGGGGAACTCGGGTCAAATTGAGGAGTTTGAGTACTCCTTGTTGACCCAAGCGTGCTCAAGAAGTGGCAGGTGGCAACCGAAGGAAGGAGAGATGGTTGAAATTGGAGGCGTGGCTGATCCTTCTTCTGCCGGTGCTTTTCTTCGATGGCGAGCGAGATGGGGCAGCGAATTTGAGGAAATAACGCACGCGGCCGAGAGAGAAAATGAAAGCTGAGAGTGTAGCCGTAAGTGGATAGGAACGGAGGGGGAAATGGCGCACGTGAAGGTTAGTCCATGGGGCCCCAAGCCATCAACTCTTATCTCTTGCACTTAATGCTTTGTCTCCCCATTACTTTCCAATGATAATTTCTCACCAAATAACTAAATTGAAGCCAATTTTGTTGCCCCACAATCCAATTCCGAATTTCATTTCTTTTTTCTTAGGTATCCGATTTTCCGAACAAATAAATTCCGTTGGGTTCCAAATTGAAGTCGAGAAAAGTCCAAACAACTTTCATCTGTCTAATCACATACCCCGGATGTCAACGGTCTCTTCAAAATGGCCAATTTGAGTTTCGTTCATTTTCGGAATTGTCGACCCGTTTTCGTAAAAATCTCGAGACCTCGAAAAATCTTCGAGACTGAGTTGATGATCCTAAAATAGCTCGTGACACCACAGAACTTTCAATTTCTGAAATCGACTCAAATTAACGGTTAATTTCATTCCGGCGCGTCTTTAGCGTGACCTAGACTACGGGTAGTTTTCAGAACTTTTCAAGGCAATTGACTCGTGGTCGATTTTCTTCGAGCCACAATGAACTCACTCGACACATTGGCGACTCTCGAGTATCGTGAAAATCTCGAGGATTTAATTACAGACACAGGGTACCAAAACGATAGAAAAATCAAATTAGTGCCGCCGACGAGAATTTTCCAATTCAGTGGAGTCACCCACGATTGGCCACACATCTCAGTCGAACCAACCTATCTTTGACTTCAATTCGATTTTTAACTGTGCCGTAATGACCTCTAAAGATGAACACGGTCGAGAAGCCGATTCCTGGTCGAATTCTCAAGTTTATTGCCTTAAAAGTCTTTAATGGCTTACCCAGCTAGTCTAGTTATCACAAGAGTGATCAGCTCTGAGAACAACCCTATAGACGCGTAAATGAAATGCCCGCTCAATTTAATAGAAAACAGCACTAGAAATTCCGGATGTCACAAATATTTTCCGTTAACTAATTTTTCTAAATAATATAAATAATTTTTTTGAAAATATATTTCAAATCATTTATCTTATACGAAACCTATACACCCTAAGTTGAGCCACTTATGCATGTTAGCACGAGTGTACATATGGACATAAATACAGGATGTATGAGTATGGAATGCAAGGTCTTGGTGTCTTTTATTTTGTGTTGTATATTTTAAGGTAGCTATTCAAAGATACGAAGCTTATGAGAAGCTATAAAATATTAACATGGATACGCGACACGTGACACGATACGACATGACACAACACAATATACCGACATATCTCAAAAAATAGAGAATTTCGATACGTTCCAACACGTTATATATTAAACATATATTTATATATATGCAAAAATAAACAAATAATAAAAAAAATAACATAGAATTAATTTATACAAAAAAATTAATTCAACATTTGTTAATATCATTCATAGTTTTAATATGATAGAGATCGAACGAGAAATTCAAAAATTGCAAACACAAAACAGTAAACTTGAAGGAACATGTCCTATTTCTTAAACTTATCAGAGATTAGTGAGATTTCTTATAGTTCAAGATAGAGTTCGAAGTTCCTAATAAAGAATGACTTGGAGCTTCTCTACAAAACAAGGTTTGAGAAAAATGAAAATTCAGAACAAGAACTCTCGAAGTATGACCAAAAGGAAAGAAAATCATTAATTTGCCATGAAAAATGTGAGAGGTAACTCACAAGCCAATGATTTATACCAAAGGAGATAATTCACAAGCGATGCTTGTGAGAGGTGGAAAGAAGCAAAACAAAAAAATCACAACTTTAAGTTTGCTTTCATGAATCTATGAATCATACAAATACTAAGTCTCTTCTGCTTCATCCTTATCAATCTTTCTAATCATGAGCCAACTACTTAGAATTGGGTCACAAAATCACTAATCTCAAACTAGCAAAAAGATGAAATTTCCTAATCGGGACTCATTCTAAAAGTAACGAAACTACTCGAGTTCTAAGTTTGGATTGAATATGACTTCTCATGGAAAACGTTGACCTGATTCAAGATTTTTCCTAGATGCAGCTAGTGGGGTGGGCCGTGCGAGCAGTGGAGAAATGCCTATGAGAGGAGCAATGCCAACGAGAAGAGAAGTGTTCGATCGTCACTCATGAGGAGGTTAGAACTCATAAGTGAGAAATTTGAGAGTGAGAATTTTCTTCTTTCACCTTTATTTTTGTTATTTTTATTATTTTTTCATATGTTTACATGTCGACCCCATAAGTATTTTGGAGAAAACTCCTTTATTATGAAGTTAACAAAAGTTATCCGAGTCTAGTCGAAGACTTCTAGACTTTAGTGTCAAAGTCTAAAAACTACTAAACTTTAGGATCAAAGTCTACCCATACGACAAATTCCAGACTAAACGCCACTGAAAAATGAAGACTTATCTAGACACAAGATTATCTTTACTTCTTCAAGAGTTCGATTCATATGGCTTATGGATGGCTTTCTGGTTGGATATAGCACATACATGATTGATTATCTTTATTGAATCAATTTCGTTATTCAAATCTTTTGGAAGGCAAACAAACTTGGAAAGTTCTACTTATAGAAACCAAGATCTTGATTGTATGGGCGAACAAAATTGACGGGCTTTCATCACAAATCTTCAAACGACTCGAGATCTCCTTGATTGATTTTATCCAACGGGTAGATTAGAAGAATTCCTTTGGAAAGTGCCAACAGTTGAGAAGGCATGAAGGAGTATTTAAGGCAGACTCTTTAGTTATTTGATAGAATGTGTGATTCAAAGTTTAAAGCTTCCTAGTTTCTTGCTATTTCATTTACTGAGCTCAAAGTTGTATACAAAAGAGAGAAACTCATAGTGAGACTTTGTGAGAAACCAGTAGAGACTCTTCGCTGTGAAGTCGAGATCACCAAGCTGTAAAATCTCTTTTGTTTCTTAGTGAAATCTAGCTAGTGAGTTGTTAGCATGGGAGAATGGACGTAGGCTTGATCTAAGCCAAATCACTATAAACCTTGTGTTCTTAATCTCTTCCCTAAACTCCTTTATTTTGTTTAAAGTTTTATCTAATTGCTAAATTCAAAACTCATTCATAGTCTATCTTTTTCTAAAAGCAAATTACTTCTACTAAACCTTATGAAAAAAAATTTTCATACCTATTCACCCTCCTCTAGGTGTTGTTACTAGCCCTTTCAACATATTGAAAATTTTTGAAATTAATGCCGTGTGTATCGGAATCGCGTGTTGAAATTTCAAACTTGCATATCAAGAAGAATTGATCACATGTTGGAATTTCTAACACTCGTTGACTGCGTGTCGAACATGTCGGAGTGTGTCGGATAAAGGTCGATACATGTCAGAATGTCGACATGGCACTAAAATTCTCGGAGCGTATTGGTGCTTCTTAGATAAAGTTACAATGGTGGCCCGCTATGGGAGAAAATGAGGAGAAAACTTTCGACGGCTGTACCTTTTTTCCCCGCATAAACATATGTGATCCCTTCAAGACGCGATTTCCAAGTAGAGGTGACTAATGAGTACAAATCCAAATCGCTCATGTAAATCTCAAATCATTTGATTTGGGCGTCATCTTACTTTCATCGACGCGGACCGATTCGGGCCAATCCTCTAGCCAGGAGTTTGACTACAAGACCTCTCATGGTCGGAGCTTTTAGTAAAGATAAATCCACACGCCCTTTTGTAATGTATGGCAAAATCTCTAGGTTGTCCCAAAAAACAAAAATGCCCAAAGCAAGAACTCAAGCTGCTAAAGCAATAAGTTTAAAACATCTGGTTTTCTATTACGTAAAACATGCTCCATTCTCCATATAGTTTCTGCACCATGATTGATTCCATCCACTGTGTTGCTCCTATAGGCTTAGTCTAATACAAAATTTTCTCCATATACATGCTTAGGAATGGACCAGATCCTCCTCGGGTACCTTATTCAAGCAAGTCAACGTGAGTTTCATCTCTCAAAAATGCATTCACTTGCCAATTTGATGGTTTTAATGTGGTTGTGTTGATGTTCTCATGACATCAGTAGAGGATCTGCCTGGAGCCTGCATGCAAAGAGACCTTTCGAGTAATCAGCGATGCTGCTTCTCTTGAACAATGCTGGGCTTTCCAAAGTAGTTAGGCTCTATGCTGGGCCGATCTCTGGATATGTCCCATTTGGTGGCGACTGGTAACCTTTCTTAAGTCGAGTTGACTAAGATATGTCCCATTTGTCGCCATTGGCCAATCATCTTTTAAGCAAGTATTGATATTTGTGTCTATTTACGAGTTTTAATAAAATGCACGCGATTGCTGTTAAAGAGTACAAGAGAACCAATCAAAACATGAATTTGTGTTTGACATTGATTGGATATTGTCTAAGAAAGAAATGGATTCCCAATTATCAATGGATAATGGTAACGGAATATCAGGAGAGTTTGCCTAACCATAATTATTTAAGCTCGAGATCCTCTCTTTTTATAAATTTATTGAGAGATTGAACCCTGCCACATATACAAGTAAATCACTGAAATTTATTTATTTATTTTCTCTTTTCATTTAATCCCTTATTTTCCACTTGTTCTTTTCAATTATCTTTCTCTGCGTGTGTTGCGTTCGAGCTCAGGCTGTGGACATTGAGGGTCATGGTCCATCCTAAACCCCACAATCTCTCCTTCAAATTGTTCCTCCAGATCTGTCACGTGCATCTCCAATGCCTTTGCCATTAGAAAAGGGATGTTGAGGCCTAGGCTTTTCAGCTCCATAGTGTAAGCTTCCAAGCCATCTCTGGGAATTGAAACTATAGGAATAAAGTCGGTGAAAGATGATTAATCTCTTTCTAATGCGCAATGAACAATTTACCCCGAAACGAATGTTGAATTACGGATGATCAACAAACAATATTACTTCATGATGGTGTGAATGTAGTTATGAGGAAAATATCCAATTTCCACAGCGTAAATACCAATTGTTTTTGTAAATGAGTAATGGAATGCTTTTTTTTTTTCTTTGATGGAAAAGGGACAAGAAAGGAGAATAATTTCTTTCTAAACATACATTCCGCCAACTGTCCTAACGGTTATCTTCAGAAGTTTTTTATATGACACCCTCATATCCTTTCAAATGGTGTCTTTCCATCATAACATATCAAGATGAAATGATGCATTCTTATTGCACCACATCATAGACGTATTAATAAAATACAATATCTCCTACTAGGATATGATGGGTTTGATAGTGCTCTATCAAGAATATAAGGCATTCAACATTCATCAACTTTAGAAACAATTCATACTAGCATAAAAACCGTGCGACCAATGAGTACACTTGCACTTGGGAGCTTAAATTATGCACCTGTTAAGGATGACATAATAACTACAATCCTAAAAAGAAATAAACAATTGATCTCTCACAATGCCCTAGACATATTTTGTTACATCAATCCCAATATACATATCCCTTAAATGCTATACTTGACTATTCTCATAACACCATATATTTACAATTATATTGTGACATCAAGAATTTTCGGTAATTATTTCAATCGAATTGATCGGGCCGATTCTATGCAATTGGAGCCGGAGATTAAAATTGAATACAAAAATTGAGATGGACAAGGATACCTTGATGGATTTAATTAGGCTTCAATTAAAATTATTTGGTGAGAAGTGAACAAAATTGAGTAAGATTGAAGAGGGAAAAATGGCAAATTCGGATGCCTTTTATACCCCACTCTTTGGCCTATTTAAATGCTTCTAGAAGGGGGCATATTGGTCAAAAATTGAAGGGTGGAGGACAGCTAGTGGGGGCTCACGTCTGATGACATAAGAGAGAGAGAGAGTGAGAAGGGAAAGGGAAAAATTAGGTTTTTCTTCCTCCCCTTCCCTCTCCCGTCGCCCTTCCCCCCCTTTCGGTTCTTCTCCCTCTTGAAGCTCCATGGAAGCCAAAGACTAGCAACCCAAAGCCGGCCGAAGCGCGACCCCTTCCACCGCCGTCCCGGGGCCGGAGTTGCCCACGCACCCAGTGCCCAACCGCCGTGCTTCCCTCTACACCTCTCCGCCCCGTCCTTTCCCCGGTTCAAGAGAACCGGCCAACAAACGAAACATAGAAACGGAAGCCGGAGTAGCAACCGCAGATCCGAGAAGATACCGTCCGTGCACCTGCCGTCCGCGCACCTCCGCCCATCTCTCTCACTCCAGTTGTCTTTGATCTCTTCTTCTTCTTTGGGTTGTTTGAAACCCAGCGGATCTGGGAAGCCGAAGACGAGTTGCTGCTGCCGCGCCAGCCCTCACACGAAGCAGCACCGTGTGAAGCCGAGCAAAGCCACCCCCATCTTCGGTTTGGCTCCACGAAGCTGCCCCCTTTGTCTTCAGTCATGAAGCTTCAGTCCCTGCGTCCGTGCCTCAATTTCTTTCGCTGCACGTGGCCAGCAATCTTCAACTGTGGAGGGCTCCGTGTACTTGACTGAGGCAGCCGCAAAATTCACGAAGCAAATCCACCGAATTGAAGACCCAAAGCTGCCTCAATTTCTTCGATCTTCCTCAATCGAAGCCGCAGCCAACGTCCAAAGATCCCGCTTCTTCCCCACGCTCGAGTAGCTCTCTTCCTCGCCTCGCGTCTTCTTCAATTCGTGGATCAACAGCAACAAGCCAGCCCATCAAGCCTAAGCAAATTAAGGCCCGGTCTAGTGGAGCTTGTAGCATTTCGGCCCAAAGAGCCAGCCCATCTCAGTCCATCAAATTAGTCCAGAATCCTTCAGCCCAAATAAATTTCAGTCCATCAAGCCATGAATTTTAGCCTTTGAAGTCTAGCCCATGAGCAAGAAATTTATAGCAAATCAGCCCAAGAAATTAACAAAGTCAAGCTTAAGCCCATCTTGAAGCCAATCCATTAACAGCAGAGTTTTAATTCGTGAAGTCCAACTCAGTTGTGAAGCCTAGAGATTTATGTGGGCCCGTGAGGCTTGTAGGCCCGGCCCGGGTGTCCGCTGAGGTCGTCAAAAAAATTCGGATTTCGGCGCCTTCACGTTGCCGCCGTGGTTTCCAGTCTTCGCGTTTATCAAGTGAGTTTTACTCATTGATGCCTTCTTAGTTTGCTAATGATGCTTAAGGGTTGGTTAGATTTATTTAATTATAATTAGATGGATAGATTAGATTAAGATAATTAAATTAGAGACTTGTTAATGTATGTTAGTTAAATTGAATGTGCATTTCGTAAGTAGACATGTCCTAGTATTTATTGAATGCATCTCAGGGGTTTTTCCGACCCTTATCGGTTGTCAATTTAATAATTCGGGCCTAAAATGAATTTTTAGGAATTAATTATTAATTTTCGAAATAATTTAATTAATTAATTATTTCCCGAAAATTCAACTTGGATGGCTAGCGACCGGAATTTTATGCTGATGATTGTGGTGCTGACCGTTTATTTAATCGAGCTTTATATTGTGCTAAATTGAATTTATTGTGTTTATTTATTTAATTTCCAAAATTAATTAATTAATTAATTAATTATTTCCTGAAATTTAACTGGGATGGCCAAAGTGATCGAAATATTATGCTGATGACTGTGGTGAAGTCCGTTTATTTAATCGGGCTTTACTTTGAGTTAAATTGAATTTTAGTATTAATTATTTAATTTTCGAAATTAATTAATTATTTATTTATTTTTCGGAAATTAAGGTTGAGATGGCCGACGACCGAAATTTCGTGCCGATCGTCGTGGTGTAGTCTGTTTATTTAATTGAGCTTCAATTTGTATGGAATTGATTTAATTATGAATTTTTAGGATTTATTCCTATTGAGTTGATTTGATTATTTGATTTAGAAATCGTCGAGCATTGGTTGTCGGTATTGAAAGTAAATTGGTAACCACCTGAAAGAAGATACATGGCTCGGGGAATGGGATATCACCCGGAGAATCCACGTGAGTTCGGTGGTTGAATCTCGTCACCTTGGCTAAAAGGTAGCCTTAGAGAATGCACGTGACTCGGTGGATGAGCTTTGAATCCGAGAAAGGTCGGGTGGGACCTTAAAGCCATTGAATTTGAGAAAGGTCGAGTGGGACCTTAAAGCCATTGAATCCGAGAAAGGTGGGGTGGGACCTTAAAGCCATTGAATCTGAGAAAGGTCGGGTGGGACCATAAAGCCATTGAATATCGGAAAGGTCGAGTGCCGACCATAAAGCCATTGAATCTCGGAAAGGTCGGGTGGGACCATAAAGCCATTGAATCTCGGAAAGGTCGAGTGGGACCGTAAAGCCATTGAATCTCGGTAACAGGGTTTGGCATCGTAAAAAGGGCACGTGGGCTCGGTGACTTGATGCATCACTTTGGAGAAGGCACGTGGGCCTAGAGACTTAAGTATGGGATCATAAAAGAGACACGTGGGCTCGGTGTGATGCATCACTTTGGCGAACTAGTGCCTAAGAGAATGCACGTGTGCTCGACATCTTGATATGCATTGTGGGAATTGTTTAGTTTGTTGGTTATGAAATCGACTAGTTCGATTGATCAATGATTTGATCTGTTTGTCGTAATTTGATTGATTGATTGGGAATGGCCGAGAGTGGTCTTGTTGGCGTGTGATCGAGTAAGTCGATTTGATCGATGCTTCGATTAGTGATGTGATTGTTTGGGTGCCTATTTGATATATGCTAACATGCTGGTGGAATCGAGGCCAAGGTAAGTCCTTTGACTCATGTTGTGCTTAGGCAGCCCTAAGGTGTATTAGTTTACTAATCGGGTCTTAGGGGTAGAACTTGCCGAGACATAGTCTCATCCCGATTGTGGGTGAAATATGCTAGTGAATCAACCTAGAGGGGGTGAATAGGTTGTTGTGGAATTCTTTTGGAATCTTTTGCGGTAGAATACATTGATATCAAAGATATATCAAAAATAAATAAAGCACATATTCATGAAGTAAATAGAGTAGGGTAAGAGAAAATTAACACAAGGATTATAGTGATTCGGCTTAGTCCAAACCTACGTCCACTCTCCACGCCGGGCAGCCAACTAGCTGTAATCACTATGTAACAAACGAGAGCTGTTGGCATAAAAGATACGGACTAGACTTCTTCAAGAGACGGCCTCCCCCGCAGCCTTCCCGCTGCTTTTGCACTATATCTCAATCTCTTCGATACACAATTTGAACATGAAAGGTTTTTAGAGAACAAGTGATTTTGGAGATTCTAACATCGAGATTTTTCTACCCAGTCTCTCCTTGTTTCCGAACAACATCGATCCACCTTAAATAGCCTCCGTGCCTTCATACCCGTTGACACTTACCAAAAATTCATCCAATCAACCCGTTGGATTGAATCAATTTAAGTGATCTCCTTGTCGCCGAAAACGTAATTAGACAGTAGCTCGTCAATCCTGTTCGCCCATACAATCAGGATCTTGAGTTCCCAAAATTAGATTCTTCCAAGAATAAACTTGATCTTCAATGGATAAAATCCGAAAAGTAAATCTTCCAAGCTCGATCACAGCGAGATATTCCATGGTTAAGATTAGGAAATATGAAATCCAATATCTTACTTTCCTTAGCCATAAGAATAACTTGTGGCCAGCCCGTAAAAAATCACGAACCTGCCTTCGGACTTAGATTTGGGTCTTGAAGGTTGTTAGACTCGAAACCGAGTCTTGACCGACTTTCGATGGAAAAGCTTCGATCGAACTTCCGGGTCCGACTGTCTTCGAAAACCTTTAGACCTTGAAAACTTCGACGTAACCGACCGAGTCTTGGAGTCTTTAGACTGCACCGTTGAGGCTGTTTTGTCAACTTCAAACTCCAAGGGATTTTTCTTCAACAATCTCCCCCTTTTTGATGGTGATAAAACCCTCGGCGATTTGCGAATTTAAAACCTGCAAGAAAAACTCATACATATTTTGAGGATTATATCTGCAAAACAGTAGTGTTAGTCCAATAACAATTATCCTCACAAATATAATAACCCCGCAATCAAATTCACATGTCCGGATCCAAATCATCAAATCAAAGCATAAAGTCATAGAAGTTCAAGTAAACAACCCAATCGAAATCCAAAACGAAAACAAAGTCTAAGCAATCAAATAAAATAAACTTCAAAAAAAAAAAACTCTCAAAGCTTTAAATCAAAAGCTTCAAACTTCAAATCTTCAAACCCGCAATCACCCGCGCAACTCTCCCCTTTTGTCCCATCAAAGAGGTAGAGTGAATGTGATAAAGTTTTGAAAAGATTTAGGGGCCTACAGGAAACGAAACAAGTTGAAACTTGCTAAGCTCCCCGGACCGACTTCTCAAGTTTGGCAAGGTTTTCCTTCACTGAAACTAATTCTACATTGGTCTAATTCGATTCCATTTGTGCTCTCGGTGCATTGATCGTTTCTGCATGTTCACCGAAGTACTAAAGCAATGCCTTTTTCAAATCTCTCATCTCGAAGTCCATCCCAAAACCTGCTTTTTCAAGTCCAAGATAATATTCAACAGTGTGTAAAGGCTGTGGAATTGGCATTGCTTCCACTTGGACCAGCAGAATGAGTTTGGAAACTAGGAGCTTCCCTTTAGCCCTTCCTTCTCGATTGTGTGAGGATTCTTCATGTTCGTGGAAGTGGGATGCATAAACCTCCTCGTGGTCAGCACTGCAGACCTACTCACATCACTAAAGTGTAGTGGCGATATCGTCCCCTGTTCTGCACCAACTCCCCCTGTGTGAATGCCAGTGGGTGGAGTAGAAAATTCATCGCCAATATCCATTTCAGCACTTGGATGTTTCTCGATCTTCTTCCCCAGCAAAGGATGGCTCTAAAACCCGCAGCCATATCCTCTTGCTATTTGCTTTCTTCCTCATCCTTCTTCCTCCTTTCTTCTTTTTCTCTTCTCGGCTTCTTCCTCTTCTTCTTCCCTTCTTCTTTCTTCTTGACTTTCCTCCTGTCTCTTCTTCTTCTTCTCGTTCCTCTTCTCTTCTTCTCTCCTCTTCTTCTCTTCTTTTTCTTTCTTCTTCTCTTCTCTTTCTTTCTTCCTCTCTTCTCTTTCTTTCCTCTTCTCTTTCCTCTCCGTCTCTCGGCTTCCTTCTCCCTCTCGCTTCTCTTCTCCTTCCTCTCTTCACCTCTCGTTTCAAAAATACAGGCTCCTCATCTTAGAGAGAGTGGACAGAGTCATGGCATCTTCTTCATCCTCCTCATCTTGCAGGATGATTTTCCTTCTTTTCTTTTTAGCCATTGGCTCTTTGCCCTTTCTTTTCGACGAAGCAGTGGGGATCTCTTTTGAAGGTGTTTCCCTCCTCAACCTTTCCAGTGCTGCATTCAGTTCTGAAAATTTCATCTTCATCACCATTTTCTCACCAACAAGCATCGAATTCAACTTAGTTAGGCATAAAGATGCAGGTACTTGAATATCGAAATGCCTAAAAAGTTTGGTGATGATGGATGAATAAGGTGACCCTTTTATCCTTTACCACGCTCTATACATATGGAAAGAATGACATGCGGGAGAGAGAAGGGTCCGTCGGTTGATGGCAAACATCGCCTTGCCTCTCGTTTTGAAACATCAGTCTTCGAGGTCGTCTTTGGCCGGATGCGCTTGATGACTATTTTATGCAACAAAACATTCGTGGCATTCATCCTAGTGTAGGGATATCTTGCCTTCTCTAACAGCTTCTATCTCGTACAATATCCAAGGTTGCATAAGTCGTTGAGACTTTGATTGGCTGGAAACTCCTTCTTTCCACACCAATAATGTCAGCCAGCAAGTTAACATCAACAATATAGTCTTTGTCCATGAAAGAAAAGGACCAAATTGATTTGCATCCAAAAGGATAGATTCGAGTAAAAGTAAGCCGCCGCCCGTAGTGGGCCACAATCATATCCGTGCGAAATTCTCCATTGTAATTTAGCAAACTTCCTCTTAAATTAATCTTTATCGAATCTAGGAAGTCAAAATCCACACCCTCGGATTGACCACTCCCTCTTCAATAGCTTCACATAAACTCGCTCATGCTCCCTTGACCGAAATAGACTTCTCGAAAGACAAACAAGATAGCAGCCACACCAAAACGAGGTTCAAAGTGAGAGAATAGTCTCTCATCATCATCTAGGTCTCAGAAGTATTTTCAAGTGGATTACTCGAAATATTCTCCCGCGTCCTCGTGCCGTACCTTATCAACAACATTCAGCTTTCCATCTCCATCAAAAACGTATACTCGCTCCTAAACCCTCTTCCTTCGTAGATATTCCTGGATCGTCTTAAGGCTAACCTTTCCATCCTTAAGCCTTTTATAGAGATCGTAAGCCACATTAGGTTTGAGTGTTCTTACCTTTTCCCGCCTCCGTAACCACTTCCTCAAAGTGTTGACTCTCACCGCTTGTTGAGATGAATCTTCTTCCGTTAGATCCACTGAGTAGGACCCTCTGCTGTCTCTCGTGGTCCCTTGCCGGCAATTCTAGAAGACTTGCGAGATGACATTTTTGGAGAGCAAGCAAGAATTCAACTTGAACGCGAGGAAAATGGAAACTTTGTGAGAAATGGATGGAACGGAAACGGTAAATGGGATCTTTTAGGGTTTTGAAAGCGAAAGAGTGTGAGAATGAATCGTAAAGGAATAGCCGTGAGTGCAAAGTGACGGTTCGAGTGTATAAATAGTGAGAGAGATAACACGGGAATACGAATCGTCGCCAAAAAGTAAAGGTAAAAAACTGCCAAAAATAAAACCGTAATTTTCGAAAAAGAAAACCGCCTTTTGAAAATATAAACCGCCATAATTACGTGTCGAAAAGAGTAAAAAGAGATTTTGAAATATCGAATTTGAAATATCGAAAAATAATTACCAAAAGTAAAATAAAGAGAGTTAAAATACGAAAAGAGATTAAACAAACAGAGTCTGACAGTCATTCAGACGTACCTTTGAGTCCGAACCCTTTTCGACTTTACCTTGCGTATGAGCACAATTAGACTTTATGTAGAGTCCGAACACTTCGACCTTGCTTTGAGTCCGAGCCGCCTTCGAGACCTAGCGTTGAGTCCAACCACCTTCAGGACTTAGCGATGAGTCCGAACCACCTTCGTGACTTTAATTTTGAGTCCGATCATCTTCAAATTCCACGATACTCGCCTTGAGCGAATTGATTCAAAGTGAGCGTTCTTTTTGGGGGCTTTGTGAATATATTTCGTTAATTGATTCTTTTGAATTTACATGCTGAATCACCACATCTCCATTTTGAACATGATCTCAATGAAATGATGCTTGATTTCAATGTGCTTTACTCTTGAATGAAGTATAGGATTCTTTGTGAGGTTGATTGTGCTTGTGTTGTCACATTTGATTTCCGTATGTGTTTCATCAACTCCAAAGTCTCTAATTGCCGTTGAATCCATAGAATTTGAGAGCAGCAATTTCCAAGAGCTATGTACTTTGCTTCCGCCGGTTGAAAGAGCCACGGATCCTCGTTTTTCTTTGAGAACCAAGACACTATCCTGTTTCCCAATAATTGACATGTACCTGTAGTGCTTTTTCTATCCATTCTACAACCAACAAGGTCAGCATCAGAATATCCTAAGAGAGCAAAATCTCCTTGCTTAGAATACCACAGACCTAGCTTAAATGTGGTTGCAACATATTTAATGATACGCTAACAAAGAATATATGAGATTCTTTAGGGTTAGATTGAAATTCCAAACATATGCAAACACTAAACAAAATGTCGCCTAGAAGCCGTAAGGTAAAGAAGTGACCCGATTATACTTCGTATAGTTTTTGGTCTACGCTCTTTCCTTCTTCATCTTTATCCCAGCTTTGATAAGCTTGACATAGGAGTTTCGTTTCTTGTAATTCTCCATTCCAAACTTCCCGATAAGGTCTTTTGCATACTTCTCTTGATGGATGAAAGTTCCTTCACTTGATTGTTTGACTTGAAGTCCCAAAAAAGAAGTTTAGTTATTCCATCATGCTCATCTCAAATTCATTATGCATATCCTTTGAAAATTCTACAAAGTTTCTTATTAGAAGAACCAAAAATAATGTCATCAACATAAATTTGAACAAGTATGAAATCCTTGCCTTCTTTTTATAAATAAGGTAGTATCTACTTTACCTTTTTAGAGAAGCCATTTTGAATTAAAAATTGCTTAACCTTTCATACCATGCTCGGTACTTGTTTTAAAACCATATAAGGCTTTCTTCACTTTGAATACAAGGTTTGGTCTTTTAGGATCTTCAAATCTTAGTGGTTATTCCACATAGACTTCTTATTGAATAATTCCATTTATGAATGCACTTTTCATGTCCATTTGAATAACCTGAAATTTTTAAAGCAAGCAAAAGCAAGAAGTAATCTTATAACTTCTAACCTTGCCACCGGAGCATAGGTTTCATCATAGTCGATGCCTTCTTCTTGTGTATAGCCTTTTGCCACAAGTCTTGCTTTATTCCTTACCACTTTTCCTTGTTGATCAAGCTTGTTCTTGAAAACCCATTTGGTATCAATGATTGATTTACCTTTTGGTTTAGGAACTAGCTCCCAAACGTTGTTGATTTTGAATTGATTCAGTTCTTCTTGCATTGCTTCGATCCAGCTTTCATCTTTCAATGCATCTTCTATGTTTTTTGGTTCGATCTCGAAATGAGTGCAAGAGCACTAGAAGCTTCACGCGTCTTTTAGATCTTATACGAACTCCTTCATCAATATTGCCAATGATGAGGTCCGGAGGATGACTTGACTTTTGCTTCCAACTTGTAGTTGGTTTGTCGATTGGTGAAGCTCTTCTTCTTGAAATTTCTGAATTTGTTTGAGGCTCAAAGTTGTCTAGGGCTTGATTTTCTTCAAGAGAATTTGTAGACACTTGGCCAAACTCAAGATCTTCAGTTGAGTCTGATTTTGTACCGAGTCTTTAAACTTCACATTCATGGATTCTTCCACGGCTTGAGTGCGTTTGTTGAAGACTCTAAAGGCTTTGCTTGTCATGGAGTAACCAAGGAAAATTCCTTCATCTGATTTTTCTTCAAACTTACCAATTTGATCACCGGAATTCTTTAGGATAAAACATTTGCAACCGAATACATGAAAATATGAAACAATTGGTTTCTACCTTTGAGCAAGCTCATAAGGTGTCTTTTGCCAATATAGGTCTTAGAAAATTCTATTTATAATATAGCAGTTAAAAAGTAGAAGTAGCTTCATTTCAAAAGTGAGGTGAAATATTA